>BSBK01001075.1:0-1200000 GCA_027943335.1 Chamaecyparis obtusa
ATATACACACACACACATATATATACATACATATATATATATATATATATATATATATATATATATATATATATATATATATATATATATATATATATATATATATATATATATATATATATATATATATATATATATATATAATATATATATATATATATATATATATATATATATATATATATATATATATATACACACACACTCACATACTCAGGAGCTGAGGTTAGATGTTGTAAGGTGTAAGAGGTGGCAGGTGGTGGCATTGAGGCGATGGAGGATGTGGCCGAGGAGGCAGATCCTAGTTTGAGGTAGACACCACAAGAGGTGATATGTAGACTACGCCACCAGATCAAGGACCTGAGATCCTAGAGACTATCATTGGAGGTTAGACTAGCAGAGCAGGACATGAAGCTGCAAGAGTCTCAGACGGAGGTGCGATGACTACAAGTCGAGGTGGTGCACGAGACTAGTAGGGCAACATATTATGTTTCTGCATATTTTTTAGTTGTACCTCCAGGATAGAGGGTGACATTGTACTCTCAGTACCTATTGGGATCTAAGGGAGCTAGGGCACCATGGGCTAATCCACCACCGGATATACCAGCAGGAGGAGGAGTGGCACCTGATGCAAAAGATTAGGCAGATAGTTGATTTGATAGTCGATTCCTCATTTTTGATCTTTTGTTGTACTTGATAGCTCATTGGAGCTCATTCATTGTATTATACACACATTGTACACCCCATGTACTATATATCAATTTATATATATGAGATTTTTGGTTTGACATCATAGCACTTGTCATTTCAATTATGATGTTGGTTATCATGTGATGCAATGTTTAATGTTTTCTTTGAATGTATGTATGATTATGCAATGTGGATGCAATGAATGTATAAGATGAATATTGAAAATGCATTTCTTTATTATGGTTATGAATGTATGAAATGCAATGGATAAAATGAATATGTAAAATGTAAATGATGTTATATGTAAATGTAGCGATAAACATAATGTTTTTGCAGGTATATGAAGAATTCAAGTGCTCAGTCATTTGTCAAAAGGATGTTTAACCCAAAATGTTGACTGCTTGCTGGTTAGATTGAAGAGACCTTCACGTGACTGTCAGTCTGTGTGATGTGATAAGTGCAAATTTGAGAATATCGAATGCCATGTTGAATTCAAATTATGAAAGATTTGCAACCAGACTAAATGCAAACCTAGGACTTAGTCATTGATCATTTGTTGGTCTTTTTCATCACTGAATATTTTAGGTAACACTGGATGTTGATACAATGTCCACTGGTTAGACAACCATGAACGTATAAATATTGACTTTTAGTTGAAAATATCAAATTAGATATAAGCACCAAGGCACAAGAGCTAGGATGACCTGAATATCATGTCCATTTTGATTTAGCAATTTGTATAAGCCCCATAGCATAAATGTTGTGATGACCTGAATATGTCTTGCATACAAACACACCAACCAGTTAAGAGGTCATTCTTGTTCCAATGTGAATTACCTTTAGTGAGCCTTTATTGTTCACATCCTTGGGTAATGTCACATTTTGAAATAGGAGCAAGAAATCACTCAAAATACAAGGTTAGATCTAACTCCCCTAAAGCATCTAGGTATCAAAGGTTGAGGTACACATGGCGATCCAATCATGATGGAGGCACTTATAGTGGACACCAATTCAATCCAGAGTTTTCAGAGTAATTAGATTTTCACTTACACAGAAAATAAATAAAAGATTATGCCCCCAGTCATCGCTCTCTAAATCCTGGAAAAAGGACATCATCGATGAGCTCAAAAGGACAAAATATGTAAAAATCTTATGTGAAATAGTGAACATACAAAAATATCTTAACATATCTTAGAGATTGATTTTTTTATAACATTGCAGATTGTGTGTTTGTCGTTAGTTGCAAAATCCCTTTCTGGTAGGAAGATAGACAAATTGACTTGGATAAAGCTTGAAAGGATACTGACTGGATATGACTTGTCTGAATACTAAGGACCATAGGATATGACACTGGTTGCCCCCAAGTTGGAAACGTTGATTAGGTTTTGACGCTTGTTGTTTGGTGCACAGACCAACTTTACTAAATTGCAAGATATGTACAAACTAAAGCAATACAGAAAGCTAGGAAATTACCAAGATTGCTTTGATAGATGGAGCATTGTTGATACAAGTGGCACCCGTTTGCCAAGTTTTCACCATCTTCGTAGAGATTCTATTTTTGCTACCAAGGCGCCTGTTTACCAGGTTTTCACCAAGGCACTTTTTCTTTTTCTTCTTTTTTGTATTTTTCATCTTTTCAATTTTTTTTGTATTTTTGTATTTTTGTATTTTTTATTGAACCATCAAGGCGCCTATTGCTAGGTTTTCAGTAGGATGATCATTTTTTCAAGACTTTTTCTAATTTTTTAGTTTATTTTTCAGGACATTTTCCACATACTGAATGTCTAGGTGTAGAATTTCTTCAGATAAAGAACATTGATTGGTTCTCAAAGTTGTTCTCCATTAGTCGTTGAGAGTTGATAGGCTCCAGAGCCAAAAGTAGCAGTTACAAAAGAGGGACCCAGCCAGTTGGGTTCAAATTTCCCTTTGTGTTCTCGATGGGATTGATTTTTAGTGTTCTCTCTCAAGACTAGATCACTGAACTAAAATTCTCTATGTTTGATCTTCTTGTTGTAGTCTCTACACATTCATTTTTGATAGACTTTGAGATGACCATATGCAGCTTGCCTACGCTCATCTAGTAGTTCAAGTTCTTGTAACCTAGACACTCTGTAATCATTATCGATTACTAAACCATGCATTCTAATTTTGAGTGATGGGATTTCAACCTCTATAGGTAGCACCTCTTTACTCCCATATATTAAAGTGAATGGAGTAGCCCAGTGGGTGAATGTATAGTTGTCATGTAAGCCCGAAGAGCTGGATTTATCATTATATGCCAATCTCGCCCTATTTTGTTAATTGTGTGATGCAAGATTTTTAGTAAGTTCTTATTGGACGCTTCGGCTTGTCCATTCTTTTGAGGATAATAAGCAGACGACCAATGTTGAGTTATCTTGAACTTGGAACATAAGGAATCTAGGTCCTTGTTTTTGAATTGGCCTCCATTATTTATGATGGAGTGTGGGATACCATACCAATAAATGATGTAATTTAGAATGAAAATGGAAATTTGTTTACCAGTAGCTTGTGTCAATGGAACTGCTTCAACCCATTTTATGAAATAATTTGTTGTTGTTATGATATGGGTGTGACCATTTGAGGAATGTGGGTAGATGGCTCCTATGAGATCAAATGGCCATTGTTGAAAAGGCCATTGTGTTGTAAAGGGAATCAAATCTCTTATTGGCGCATGAATCAAGTTACCATGTACCTGGCATTTTTGCCAATTCTTAGCCTATTTCATGACCTCTTTCTCCATATCTGGCCAATAGTACCCTTCCCTAATGAGTTTTTTAGCTAATGTTAGACCATTGGAATGTGACCCATAAATACCTTTGTGGACTTCCTCTAATGCGTGTTGTGACTTGTCACGTTCTAAACATCTAAGAAGCGTACCATCCAGACTTAGTTTGTATAGATCATTACCAATGATGACATACCACAATGCATTTCAGATAAGGTAATGTTTTTCATGATGGTTAAAGGTATCAGGAATGATTTGGTCACAGAGATAGGAGTATATGTTTTTGTAGCGGGAGGAATCATGACCAACAATGGTGAATATCATGTGGGTTTTTGGGAAATCATAGGTAGGGAATGAAAGTGCTTCCACCAAGAACTCGTAGCGTAACTCATGTTCTGGCTGTTGTAGAAGAGATGATAGTGTTGCCATGGCATCAACTGCCTTGTTCTCCATTCTAGGTATCTGTTCAAATGTTATAGAAATGAAGTACTTCTTAAGATCATCTACCATGCACTTGTATGGAACTATCTTTTCATCTTTTGTTTGATACACATCATTGACTTGGTGAGTGACTAATTGTTTGTCTCCATGAATGTGTAGTTTTGTTACTCTCCATTCGATTGCTATTTTCATTTCATTTAATAAAGCTTCATACTATGCTATGTTGTTGGTGCAAGGGAACTTGATCCTGAATGCTTTTGGAATGGAGTAACCCTATGGTGTGATGAACAATATACCAACTCCAGATCTATTTTGTGTATACAATTCATCAAAGAATAACTGCCACATTATGGAGGATAAATGCATGATAGAAGAATCCAGAAATTCCATTTGCATTGGTTGATCATCAAACATTGGAGCTTCAGCTAGTTGATCTGCGATGAATTTTCCTTTGATGGATTTTTGTTCAACATACTCAATGTCAAACTCACTCAGTAGCATAACCCATTTTTCTAGTCTACCTGTGAGGGTAGGTTTACTTAACAAATATTTTAGTGGATCAATCTTTGCTACTAGGTGTGTTGTATGAGCCAACATGTAGTGCCTTAGTTTTTGTGATGCAAAGATTACAACTAGACACACCTTCTCTATCATAGAATAGTTCTTCTCATAAGCCACCAAGGTTCAACTGATATAGTAGATAGCTCCTTGTTTATTCTCATCATGTTGTGCCAAAAATGCCCCTAGTGATGTATCTGTGGTGGAGACATACAATATTGATGGCTTTCCCCGAATAGGAGGCATGAGAATTAATGGATTCACCAAGTATTGTTTGATATGATTGAAGTTATTTTCACATTCTTCATTCCAGTTGTAAGTCGCACCTTTATATAATGTTTAGTGAAAGGTTGTGATATGTCAGCTAACTGAGAGATGAAGCATCTGATAGATTGTACCCTTCATTGTAAAGTACGCATTTGACTTATGTTCTTAGGAGGTTGCATTTCCATGATTGTCTTGAGCTTTGGTGGATCTACTTCGATGCCTTCCTTTTAAAATAATGTATCCTAGGAGCTTTCCTGAAGTGACACTGAAGGCACATTTCTTAGGATTTAGTCGGAGACTAAATTTTTCCATTCTATCCAGTATTGTACCTAATTCAGATAGGTGTTTAGATCTTTTCATTGATTTTTCCACTATGTCATCCACATAGTCTTCCATGTTCTTATGCATCATATCATGAAAGACAGATGTCATGGCTCTTTGATAAGTTGCACCAGTGTTCTTAAGACCAAATGACATTACATTCCAATAGAAAGTACCCCATGCATAGGTGAAAGGTGTCTTCTCTTGATCTTTTGGAGCTATCTTTATTTGATTGTATCCAGAAAAACCATCCATTAAAGAGTACATTTCAAATCCCACAGTCATATCCACTATCATATCAATGTTTGGAAGTGGAAAGTCATCCTTAGGGTATGCTTTGTTTACATCTCTAAAATCTATGCATACTCTGATAGATTTATCTAGTTTTGACACCAGAACAATGTTTGAGATCCATTCAACATAGTCAACGACTCAGATAAATCCAGCTTTGAGTAATTTCTCTAGCTCAACTTTGACAAGGAGTGCAACATGAGGATGCATTTTTCAAAACTTTTGCTTGATTGGTTTAACTCCTAGAGCTATAGAGAGATGATGCATGATTAGTTTAGGATCTAATCCTAACATATCTGAATATTTCCATGCAAAGTTGATCTTCTTCTCTATTAAGAACTTTGTAAAGGCCTAATTTTCTTCTTCTGATAGAGATTGTACAACATGAATCAACTGAGGTTCCTCTGCTATACCTAAATTGATAGACTAAGTTGGTTCTATCAAAACTGGTGATCTATCCTATAAATGACTCGGAAGGACATCAAATATCTCATCCTTAGGTGCCTCAAAGAGGTTTTCACCTTGAGATACATCTTTTATTTTTACCATTTTTGGTTCTGAGACTGTTACGTAGTGGTTTTCACCCTTAGAGCTCTTGTTTCTTTTTATTTTATTCTTTTGACTAAGATATTTGATATCTAACTCTATCATGCTGACGCTAGGTTCACTAATGGAAGTTGTCATGGGTTCTACCACATTTAGGTAGCATGCTAGAGCATAATCTACTCAAAAAGTATGGATGTCTTGGCTTGGATCATTGGATGTTTGGTCAATAAGTTTGGGATGTTAGATAGTAAGTGTAGGGAAGGATTGGCTGATATTGTTTACACACATAGTGTTGTCATCATTGGTTCTGATCTGAATCTTGAATTCAAAGGTGACATTACTACTCAAGATATTCAGTTCATGAAGCATCACAATACATCATTGGATCCTGCGTTAGTAATAAGTGAATCAAACTCGTGAGGTCCGTCATTTAGTTCTAGACTCACATCAGGCATAGGTGTGTATTGGTGAATAACATCTACATGTTTTTTTGTTATGAGCTCATCTTCTTATGGAACAAGTCCCCATTCACAGTCATTAGATTCCTCATCAGGATCTCTGGGAAAGTCAAGAACATGTGTGAAATCATGGCAATTTTACCAAGAAGGGTTTCCTTCAGAGTCTGAATGGAATTCATATTCATGGGAGTCTATCTTAGAATCACTAGAGTGTCCTAGATGTTCAGCTATAGTGAATGATGTCTCTCTTTCTTCTAGATCCGTCTATTCTTTTGTAGTAGTAGGTTCTTGTGTGTACCACATTGACTTGTTCCTTAGGTTTCTTTTCATCATTAAGAAGGTCTAATATGTGCCGAGGTATACACTCATAAGGAAAAACATCTATTGTGTCAGAATAATCACTACCTAAATGATTTTTGTCCTCTTGTTAAGCATCCATTTCTATTTCTATCTATTTTATGACATGGGTAGAGTTTCCACTGAGACAGAAAGGTTTCTTCTGATAGCCTATGCATGTAGTATCTTTGTTTGTTCTTCCACAGTCTTCTATGGGTTTGATGATACCTTTGGCTCTTGTTCCTAGAGGTCCTTTTCCAGTATATCCCATTTTGGAAATTAGCTTGTGTCCTGGTCCATAAGATTTTGAAGGGACCCTGAGTGATTGAGAGTCACATTTTTGGACTGTTTGTGACTGAGTATCATCTTTAAATAACCAGGCAAGCACAAATTCTTCTTCATCAGATTCTTGTTTGGAGATTTGTTCTGTGATGAAACTTTCGCTAAAGATAACCTATGGTTCTTTAGTTCCAGGTTTCATTTTCTCTAAAGGTTGTTTGTAAGAATTAGGTGAAAGTGGGAGAGAAGTGAGAGATAGAACTAGTTCCATAGTATATTCTCCCATGCTTGTATCTTTGACTTTGATCTCCTTTGCCATGTTTTCCATTTGGGATGTGGACGCTATGTCAGTCTATTTAGTAGAAGACTCTCTTTTGTGTGGGACAAGCTTGTCAACACTTTCCTTTAAAGCATTGCAAGATGCTGACATGTTTGCTAGTACTGTAACCTCTACTCCATCATAGGGAAATTTGACACATTAGTGGTACATTGATGGAATAGCTTGCATTTCATGAATCCAAGGCCTTCGTAAGAGGATTTTATAGGCCAACAATAGGTCCAGTACTTGACAAGTGATATCTCTAATGAAAGGTCCTATTTTGATAGGTATCACAATGAATCCTTTTGAGGATATTTATTGCTTATCTTACACTTTGATGGTTATTTTCTTTTTAGGATCAATAGCATCTTCTGAAAATCCCAGTTGTGTAATCAGTTTATAAGAACAAATGTTTATACTAGCTTCTCCATCTATCAGAACATGCTTGACATGACAATTTTCAATTAGGACCTCAATATGCAAGGGTTGATTATGCAGATGACTCAGTGAGTTGTCATATTCCTTTGAAAAGGAAATGTATTGAGGAGAAGTCAAATGACCCACCATGGTTTGAAATTGATCAAGATCAAGATTTTCTGGAACATTGGAACTAATGAGAGCTTTGTTTAGGATCATTGGATGAGCAAGAGAGATTCAAAGCAACTCAAATATAGATATCTTCACATTTGTGTGTTGGAGTTGCTGGATAATGTTGTATGATGTCATTTTGGACTATTTAGAATTGGAAGCTTAAGGTGTAGTCCTTTGTTTAGATGCAGATGCAAGATTGAATGGCACCTTCGGGGCATTTGATGAACTTGAGTTTGGTCTTAGAAGGGTTACCTGAGCTTGAGATCGAGTGATTACATTAGCTGATCTATTCTCTTTGTCCTTCTTGATAATGGTGATAACATTGCAATGTTGGGATGCACATGGCTCTACCAGGTTGATGGCATCATTGTTACCAGAATATGTGTAATTGACCTTGGCACTCACATTTGGTTTGGAAGATGATGATTCTCCTTGAGTGTGTTTGGGAAAAGGTTATGTGAATGTTGTATGATTGTTATTGGATTTATGGTTGGCAATCACAATTTCTCTAGCGTCAATTTTGTCTTGAATAACATGTTTTAGATGCATGCAATTATTGGTTTTATGAGTGTTGTTTTGATGGAAATCACAAAAATTAGTCTCCCTCCACCACTTAGGTTTGACTTCTGGGTCATATGGTTTTATCTCAGGTAATGTGATGATGTTATTCACCAATAAGGTTCTCATGGTAGATTCCAAGGACTCACCCAAAGGAGTGAACTCGCATTTTGGTTTTGTAACCCATGGTTTGTACTCATTTGAATTTTTAGTAAGCTCAGTTGTCTGCTTCTTTGAGGCTTTTATAGCTTGAGTGCCAATAGTGAGGTTAGATGCTAGTGCTTTGGGTGGAGCACTGATGTGATCAACAACACCATCTATGACAACATTTTTTATTTTTGTTCCAGAATTTGACTTTATCTTTGGTGTTGGAAATAGAACCTAAAACATATTTTTTCTCTTTATGAAGCAAGATATGTCATGCCCATATTTCTACGAGCAAAAACACACCAATTTTTTTTTAAAAGGTTTTAATTATAATCCAATTAAAAAGCTTATTCACTAATCACAAGAACATTAAGATAGTTCAGGGTTTATAAATCTTTCCTTTAAACTTTAGCTCTACCTTAGGTTTAGACAAGAGTTTAACATATTAAACTTAGAATATCGTTAAGAAAGTGTTTCTTAAAATATCAAATAAAAATGATAAATCTAAATTAAGTATAATTCCCTACAAAGTGTTTTCTTCATAGGAAAATTAAATAATTTAAATGACTATTTATTTCATTATGATTATCTTTTTGGGTCAAAAAGGGTTTAATATTAAATTATATAGCAAACTTTTCTATGACATTAATAACAACTTAAATCTAGCCAAAGTGAATTTAAAATCTCTTGCCTAAGATTAGAAGTGTCATTCCACTTGTAACTATATATTAAGTCAAAAGAACTTAAGTGCTAAATTTTCTAAATATAAAAATTCTTATAACAAAAATCACTAACATATAGATTAGACAAGAGTAATAATTTTTTTTCCTAAGTCATTCATAAACATATGTGACCATCATTAAATTTCGTAACCTAATCTCATTAGCATAACCTTTAAATAATAATTTTAATTTTAATTTTTAAAAGAAACATTGAACTCATCAATAGGAAAATAACACAAAATAAAGGTTTAAATAGAAATCACAAAGAATGAGTAAGAACTAAAAAAATATCAAAGAGAAATGGGGGGAAGAATTCAAATATGTTTTGACTATTCAATGCCCTAACCCTAATTTCAAAATTAGGGCTAGGGTAAAATAGAAAACCCCCACAATTTTAATAGTGATTTCAACACTTATCAACATCAAAATAATGCAAAAGAATGGCTCTACTCTGCTCGAAATTGCGCATGTTTACTATAGAGTCTTTGGACTCACAAATTAGCTTTTTCAAAAGAACCAGATATGCAGGCGGTTTTCAAAATGGATGGAATCAGAGACATATCATGGCTCCATCTTGGAGCTTGACCCTTAGGGCTTTCCACAGGACTTCACAACAGAGCTTTATGCATTCAGATGATAGGGCAGTACATCAATCTTTCCCTAGAGGCAATTCTAGGGCATCACCACAAGAGATGCTTCTACATGCTTAGAATGATTCTTGGTTGCCAGCACACAAACAAAATGCCAGAAGGAATAAAAAGCATTACATGAAATCTAGAATGCAACATTTTTCTCAGAAACATGTCTTTCATCCTGCCTCTCAACAACAAATTTGAAGAGCTCTGTGCAAAGAAATATTCTATATATTCTCTGCCGCATAAATGCCAATAGAGACCAGCGTCAGAAAATGATATAGGGCAATGTGAGAAAGTTTCAATCCGCAGCGATCGCAGCCTCATTCACAAGAATTTGGTCCAGAAAGGTAAACATGGCCATGTGAAGCCCTCTACGACCCAACATAACAGGTATGAGGGTATGTATAAGAAACCATTTTTGGATTTAGATTATAAACTACCAAAAAATTGTGCTGCTAAATTTGTCAATAATTTACATCAACACACATTAGCAAAGAATAACCTAGTTTACTCCCCGCCTCACAGGTGATCTAATATAATTAAGGAAAACTTTAGCGAAATGACAGATATCAGACACCACAATAAAAAACTTTCAGGCCCTAATCAGTTATATTCTAACATAGAGACAATTAATCTAGATCTTAAAGATGGTTGTATAGAAAAAATACAAAGTGTATGTGCAGGATCAGGAATTATTTGCAGATGAAATGGAGTCGGAGTGTTAATCTACGATATAGTAGCTTGGTTAAAATCTTAGTGGCATGAAAAGGTAGCTGTCTCAATCTTGACTGAGTATTTCATTTACTTATATTTTAGTAATAAAACACTTAAAAAGCAAATATTATTAGAAGGATGCCCTAAATTTAGAAGTATATCATTTACCGTCTTTGACTAGATTCCCCTTTTTAACCCTAAAAAACTCACAGATTTCATGGTGGATAATGCAATTCTCCTTACAAACCTTCCCTTGGAATGCACTTGACAAGAAACTCTCAGAAAAATAGGCAATACTATTGGAAATTTTGTAGGAACAATTCAAAATGAATATAACCAAGTGGAAAAAATAATTATAGTCAAAATGAACCTACTTCAAAAAATAATTTCCCCTATTAGACTATGCCTTAAATCAAGTACGGTGATCAACAATCCCACCATTATTGAGGATTACATAGAGGAGTTGGAAGATACCCTTGCTTGCCCTATCTCATCAACAGCTGACCCTAATAACCATATGAACATTAAGGTAGATTTCCTTAAAAATAAGGGAGGGTTTGTTATTAGCAACAATAATAGTAAAGATGTGGAGAAGGCACCTTCCTCTCCCGAGCACAGTAACATACAAAATGCTCCCTTGACCATAGGATTCATGAAGGAGGATCCAAATTTGATCAAGAAGATGGATCATTATTTTGACAGAGAACTTATGTCTGTTCAAAGGGATGTTGCGGTAGTATCTAGAATATTATAGCCAACTGTCAATAAAGAAGTAGGTCATGGTGAAATTAATCCATACAATAAACCTCATAGCACAGATGTGAGGATAAGTATTCCCCTAGAAAATGAATATGACACTTCTATTTTAAAAGATGATGAGAATCAAGAGATGGATTCAAAATTGGGGAAAGATGTGAAGGAGTATACATATAATCAAAGTACAACTTTGGAAGATGAGGTATCCAAAAACTTATCAGACATAAGAAATCATGAGGAAGTTGCTATGACAAATATTGAGGAGGAGGACCAGAAATGTGAAAGAGAGGTTAGCAAAATTATTGAGTACTTAAGTGAAGAAATTACTAATGAGCTAATGGATTTGTTCATGTATGAAATCTGTGGTAGGGATGAAATCCTCCTACAAAGGAACCTCTTAATAAAATATATTAAGGAAGGTAAGGATAGTAGGGTAGATAAATCAGAAGAAGAGTGTAAACAACAACAGGAAACAGAGCATTTAGATGTCAAAGTTTCTTCCTATTCTACCCGTATAGAATTGGAATCTGGACCTAGTCAAGAAAACATCTGGGAAGACTATGGTAAAGATATCATAGATCATACTGTGAATAATAAGATTAGCAAGGCAACCAGAATGGGAGATCAGGTAGTGAATAAACAGGGCATCAACTTTCAGTTAAACATGTCCCTCCTATATCATTGCCCATAGAACTTGAATCACTCTTTAAAGAATTAGGATCTAATTTAGATAACATATTAGAAGATTATGGAAAAGACATTATAGATCAAGAAGACTCTCTTATTAATGCAGCAACTGGACAAGAAGAATATGAACAGAATGTCAATATAGAGAAATTTCCTGTATGCAATGATCTAACAGAGGTGGAACAAGAATCTATCAGATGTATGAATGGGATAACAAATAAGGATAGGAAGTTAGGTATAGCAATGAATAGGGAAGGCCTTTCAAGTCTAGATATTCGTAAGACTAAGAAAAAGAGAGGTAGGAAATCCATTAATGAATTGAGAAATAGAGATGGTAATGCTGAGAATCAAAGAAAATTGTCTGACATCCTAAATGTTGGGAAGGGGAAGAGCCTTCCCCAAGGGCTATGAAAATAACAACATGGAATGTTAGGGGTTTGAATGCCCCTAACAAACAAAGATTAATTAAAAGATACCTTAAATCATTTGAATCAGAAATTATAATACTACAAGAAACTAAATTAAATAAGGAAAAAAGCTTAAAATTTAGTCTTAAATTAGGCATCTGAAAATCAGAGATAGTCCTATCCATAGGTGCTTCTGGTGGTCTGGCTACCTTATGGGATCCCAGGAAAATAATGGTGGAAACAGTATCTAAGAGCAATAATTGGATGATATTAGATGTTAGTAGTTTAAAGACAAAATTAAAATTTAAACTTATTAATATATATGGACCTATTCAAAATGTAGAAAAAAGGAAAGTTTGGTTGGAAATACAAAACCAATTGTCTTCCAATAACGAAGACATACACATTTTAGGAGGAGACTTTAATGCAATTCTAGATATTAAAGAAAAATTTGGTGGCTCACAGTATATCTCACAGTCACAAAGGGAGTTTAGTCAATGGGTTCTGGATAATAATTTAACTGATATTAATACCAATAATGGAATGTTCACTTGGAACAATAGAAAATTGGGCTTCAGCCACATTGTGGAAAGATTGGATAGATTTATGATTAGAGGAGATAATGGAAACTTTAATCATCTCTTTAGTGCAAAAATTCTCCCCAATGTAGGATCTGATCACTTCCCAATTAGATTATCTATTACAGAAAACTGTAAACCATTCAGAAACCCTTTCAAATTCGAATTCATGTGGTTTCAAGATGAGGAACTTATGGGTCTATTAGAAAAATGGTGGAAACAGATAGTAGTTTCAGGATCTAAGATGTTTTTCCTAGTAGCCAAATTAAAGATCATTAAGCATAAGATCCTAGACTGGAACAAATATAATTTTAATAATATATTTGAGCAGAAAATTCAAACTGAGTATGATATAGAATGCCTTAATAAAGTAGTCATAGAACAAGGGATGGATGAAATAAGTTACAGTAAAGAAAAAGAACTTATTGCTAAACACACTGAGCTCCTTTTAAAAGAGGAAATATTCTAGAAACAGAAATCTAGAGAAACATGGCTAAAAGAAGGGGATTGCAATACAAATTTTTTTCATAATAGTACCAACAATAAGAGAAATATAAATAGAATATCGAAAATCCAAGATGAAAATGGACACATTATAGATGACCCCAAGCTTATTTCAGAACAATTCACCCAATTTTATCAATCCCTTCTTAATAATCAAGAGGCTATCGACCTCGAAGCCCAAAATAAAATGTTGAAGACTATTCCTAAATTAGTGTTGGAAGCAGATAACAAATGGATTAATAGTAAATTTACCTTGGAAGAAGTTAAAAAAGCCTTATTTCAGCTCCATCTGGAAAAAGCCCTAGGACCAGATGGATTTCAAGAAGGCTTTTTCCAAAAATGTTGGCATTTTATGGGAGAAGATATATGGCAAGCAGTTGAGGCCACTAGGAACTCTGGTTAACTACTAACAAAAATCAATAACACTTTTTTCGCACTTATCCCTAAGAAAAATGAATGCACGGAGCCAGGGGACTTTCACCCCATCTCTCTTTGTAATACCATTTATAAAATCCTTTCCAAATGTTTAGCAAATAGACTTAAAACCATCCTACTAGCAATTATCTCGGAAGAACAAATGGGTTTCGTCCCTAATAGGTCAATCCTTGATGGTATTATTATAGCCCAAGAAATAGTTCATATGGCTCAATATAATAGAGAACCCTGTATGCTTATTAAAATTGATATTCAAAAAGCTTATGATAAAGTAGATTAGAGGTTTTTATGTAAATGCTTGGAAGCATCCGGTTTCTCTAAACAATGGATTAACTTAATTTTCAATTGTATTTCTACACCTGAGATATCACTCCTCATTAATGGCACCCCTAAAGGTTTCTTTGAAATATCTCATGGTATTAGATAGGGAGATCCACTCTCTCTGTTTCTATATGTCATCATGGCTGAAGCTTTAGGCAGAGCAATAACCAAGGCCCATCAAGAAGGTAAAATCTCAAGAATCCAAGTAACAGAACATGTTCCAAACATAACTCACCAACAATTTGCTGATGATACTATTCTCCTGGGAGCGTCCAGTTGTAAAGAAGCTAAGGCATTCAAAGAAGTTCTAGATATATATATGAAAGCATCAGGACAACAAGTGAACTCTAGTAAATTTGAAATCTTTTTCGTCAATACTTCTCCAAATGTAGCTAGAAATATTTGCAAAATTTTGGGTTATAAAATAGGCAAATTTCCTTGTAAATATCTTGGGTTTCCCTTGGACAAGGGTCTAAATAGCTCTAAGATTTGGCAACAAGTACTTTCCAAAATTCAAATTAAAAAAGGCACATGGAAAGGCAAATGGCTTACTAAAGCTGGTAGAGCCACAATGATTAAATCTGTATTGACTGCTATCCCCATTTATCATATGTCAATACTCCCTCTTCCAGTCAATGTCAAAGAAAGTTTAGACAAACTCCTTAGGGATTTTTATTGGCAAGGCCCGATAGAAGAAAAAAAGTTGGCCCTTATAAAATGGGAAAACCTGTGCAAACCAATTTCTCAGGGTGGACTAGGAATTAAAAATCTACAATGGCAAAATGAAGCCTTAGGAGCCAAATTAATATGGAGATTATTTAAGGAATCAAACAGCAAGTGGGATACAATATTATTACACAAATATATCCCAAATGCGGATGCCATCAACATTTTCAGATCGCGATCCCATGTTAAAGGCTCTCATATTTGGAATTTTATTAAAGAATCTAGAGGAGTTATTAATAGCTTACTTACATGGGATATAGGTAGAGGGGACAAGGCCCTTTTTTGGGAGCACTCATGGGGTGGCTTCACACCCCTCATTAAGATGGGTTTTTCACATAGCTTTATCTAAGGGTGCAAAAAGTTTAAAGGAATATATTTAAAAGATTATATCACTAATGAAGAGGACTTAGTGTGGAAATCAGTCATTGATATCCCAATAGAGTATAAAGAAAGACAAAAACTCATTAATATCCTTAAAGACAGAATAATTAGTGTTAAAAATAGGCCAGACAATCTAATTTGGGCTGGCTCAAACAATGGAGCATATAATGTGAAGGATGGATACAAAATATTGTGCAGAAACATAATATGGATACTCTAGATATTCCCCTGAATCTCTGTTGGAATAAGGCATGCCTTCCAAAGGCAAGAATTTTCCTATGGGCAGCATTACAAAAAAGAATTCTTACTATAGATAGACTTAGAAAGATAGGGTTCGAAGGTCCATCAAGATGTCCCCTATGTGAATGCCAAGAAGAGGATGCCAATCATTTGCTATTAAATTGCACTTATACCCAAAACTGCTGGAAATGGCTTTGTGATTGCTTAAATTGGAACTCAGCCATGCCCTTAGATTTGGTAGACCACCTTAAAGCATGGCCAACCCTCTCTAAGGATAGTCTATACAAAGATATATGGACAATCTCCCCATCTATTCTAGTATGGGAAATTAGGAAAGAACAAAACAGAAGGATTTTTACTAATCAAAATCTTGATTGGAAGTCAATTGTTAACAAAATAGAAGCCTCAATTGTAGAAGTAATCAATAGTAAACTCCGAGATAAAATAAGTTATGAAAATTCTTTTAAAACATGGGATAATAACATTAGATTCAAATGGCCTAAATTAGCAATCCCACCATTATACAGTAGGGGAGGAATCCAATCAAAAGCAGATGGAAGTACTTGTAAATGGACACCTCCTAGTGAAGGGTGGTATAAACTAAATTTTGATGGAGCCTCCCGGGGCAATCTAGGTATAGCAGGTATTGGTGGGGTTATTCACAATTGGAATAAGGAAACAATTTCCAAATATGCTCGACCCATCAAACCCACTACTAATAATATGGCAGAATGCAAGGCAGCTTTAGAAGGACTTAAACTATGCAAACAACTCGGTATCTCCAAACTAGTTATTGAAGGTGATTCTCAAATAATTATCAATGCAATCAGAACTAGATCAACTCCAAATTGGAAACTTAACTCAAGAATTGAAGATATTAGTACAATTCTAGATACTATACCCCAGTATGAAATTAGGCATGTTTATAGAGAAGGTAATACAGTTGCAGACCAACTTGCTAACCAGGGAGCAAATGGTGAAACGGTATAGGAGTAAGTGAATCTATATCCCTCCCCCTTAATCTTATTGGGTTCTTATATTCATGCTTAGTTTTGCTGTACCTCTATATTTTTGAACTTAGGAAGAATTTTGATCCCATCTCCCTCTCTAGAATTTGATTAATCTCTTTTAAGAATGTTAGCACCATTGTGTATTAGAATCATATAAGTTAAGGATAATAATTATAGTACAAATGCGACTCTTACAAGAAGGACTATAGTCACATAAGGAATAGAGACCATATATAGTCTTTGTTACAACAGGATTGATTTTCTAACCATATGGATTAGCTTGTTGTAGCAAATAGTGGTTTTTTATGCAGGAATGTTGACGTTCGAAAAAAGTACAAAAGAACATCATGTCATCAATACATCGAAATATCCAAGCAACAGATACCAGGCGAGATCCTAGTAAAAGGAAAATCAAAATTGTAATAAAGGATTGCATACTACAATCGATGTAAATGAGGAAATGCCCTTACATCATTGTTTGTAATATTGATACTGGACCATGGTCCCGGGCTCGACTAGAGGTTTTCTTCTCCATTTTTTCATACTAGTGCCTGCACAGAATGGAGAACTTTGTACTTAAATTTATTTTATTAATAAATTTTTTGGCTTAGGCCTTTTACCAATTAAAAAAAAATAAAAAAATAGAAAACCCCCAAAATTTTCTTCCATTTTCTCATTTCCCCTTCTCATCTTTCCCCTTTCAAACCCTAATTGGGTTTTATTATTACCTTATCATGTTTTGTTGCAGGAGGGTTTTGAAGCTGCCACAAATGGAGTATTTGGATTTGCTATTTCTGAAAATACACTAAGTGTATGAGTTTGTAAAAATACCTCTCTTGAAGGCCTGGTTTCGTGCCCAACCGCACTCGAAATGACCGTCCATGGCAAGGAAAGCTCTGGTATTTTTTTTGTGATTCAAACTCTACCTGCATTTTTTATTAATTGTTGCATTGTTATTTCATTTTTTATTTTTATTTTTATTTTTTAAAAATGAAATGAAATGGGGGAGGGGAGTAGAGGTTCAACCCTCGACCCCTGCCATTTTCCTACTTCACAGCAGTCTGTACTGGGTATATCCCATAGTCTCCATGATTTCCCATGGGCTATGGGGGTTCCCACATTACCCACGATGTCGTGGGCTGTGGGGCACCACAAACACCACGACGTGCCGTGGGCTATGGAGACTCCACAGACTCCATGGTAGCCATGGGCTGTGGAGAACCATAGTCTCCACGGTCACTGCAGGCTGTGGAGATATTCCACAATGCTGCATGGTTACGTGGGTGGGGTTTTTTTCTCAGCCCCCCCACAAATTTTAATAATTTTTTTTATTAAATGTTTTTTTAAATTTTTTTTTAATTTAATTTAAAAAAAACACAGTATTACCGATGCATTTAAATTTTTTTTAAAAAAATAACAGAAACACAATTTTATGCAATAAGTATTTTTTTTAAATTATTTTTTTAAAATAAAATACTTTTAATATATTTTTTTTGTAAAAATAATATTAATAGAACTAATACTCTTTTTTTTTGCTTTGCAGATTTAAAGGAAAAGAAAATAGAAAGGCTATAGTTTGATTTAGAATACTGCAATGTACATAAATTGTATATATTAATTTTTACATAAATAATAGAATAAGGGTTACATTATTGTTTTAGATAATGGCAATGAACATAAACTATAGGATTTTTTTTAAAACAAAACATAAGGATTTTTTTTTGAAATAAAATAAAACAACTTTCTTTCATTCTTGTTTTTTTACATAATCATGAAGTTACAAAGGTATTTAACTGCTTTCTCTTTTTTTTTAATATTTTATTTTAAATAATTTGATAAGGATTTCTAGGAGAATATTCACAAAACTAAAACAGAAATAGAACTGCTTATACATATATATTCTTTTTAATAAAACAACTAAAAAAAAAATTATATCTTTGTCCCAACTAATTTTAGCAGAAACTCAAAAATTTTCTTTCAAGTTCTTCAACTGAATATCCCTACTAAATAAGAGACACTTCTTTTCTTTTTTTAAAATGAACAACTTTAATGGAAAAATAATTTATTCTACAACTATGAAGAAAAATCTATACATTATCTAAATCCCTTAAATGAGAGAAGGATAGAGAGAACTCCATTAATAGAAATTGTATACATTTCTTGATTTTTATGACTTATGCTAAACATACAATGAAATATGTATTTTTTTTTAGAGATGATCTTAACAAAAGGAAACCTTTACATAGTATACCAAAAGGAAATATTATACATGGACTCAAACAAAAGCCTCACTAGGGCTCTCTTCTACAAGGAGAAAACTAATTTCCTCTTATCTTGGTGGTCATAACATAAACTCAATCCAAACTTCCCTTCAAGGTGCAACTACTTCAAACCTGCAATGAGAAAATAGGATAGATCATGGGATGCTCACCTCCCAACCTAAGCTTCTAAGAAGCCACCCCCGAGCTAGGGGAACCAACACATAGACGAGATTACATTCATGCATAACCAACAACAACATCAACACAAAAAAAACATAAAACTCCCAACCAAGGATGAAATAATGGGCCTCACATTGACCCTATTCATGAGGTGAAGGTGGACTAAATACCAAGGGGAGAAAGCTCATTTCTAAAACATGAGACAAGCCTACACTTGGCTTTCCCAAAAACACATTCTCACAAGCCCAACAAAATCCCTTATGTCCGCCAAGGCATCAAGCCATACAAATCCCTTATGACCCCCATTAAACAAAAAGAAAAATGGCTACATGGAGCCCATACTTCCATGTTTTCTTCCTTCTCCTTACCAAGGAAAGACTCTACACCCATGGCTGTCCAAAGAAGAAAAAACCCTTCACCCCCAAGGCTAGTCTTCCCCCCATGGGTGAGTGTGGCCTTGAGACTCCCATAACATTTCACAAAAATAAGAAATCTACAACACAAAACTTCACATTGACAACACAAAAGACTTGCACAAAATAAGCACAAGATTTACATACTTATCTAATAACATATAAACAACAAGATCTTCAACATCTAGCAACATAAAGAAACAAACTTCCAAGTTTCTCATACACACAAGAAAATAAACTACATGAGAATTTCAAGTGGAGCCACCAACCTAGATCCAAGCTTATGAAAGATATTTGATGAAGAGCCTCCTCTTTTCTTAAGCCTCCTTCTTCAAAATTAGCAATATCTCTAAGTTAGAGAGTGGGTGTTCAAAATATTCCAAAAGAAGAGTCCCTCTAAAAAGGCCTCCACACATCTCCCCACAAAATCCTACAGATAAGGTTACATTCCCATTGGGTGGTCTTCCCAAGTCCCTTACAAGGTTTCCAAAAATGGTCTCATACAAAGGTAAGCTTAGAAGGTGGGATAAGGACTACCTTTCTAATGGGTGGTGTTCTTACCAAAACATGGTCTCAAAAGTTGATTTTTGGCGATCTTGAAAAACCAACTTTTGGATGGGTCATTTGGTCAACTAAGGGTTGTCCTATGGTGAAAAATGACCCTTACCCATAGGTATACCAAGTGGGCTAACTAAAAATGACCTAAAAACTCTCCTAGGCACCTTTTTAACCCTCCAAAAGTTTATGTTAAGTTCAAATTCGAAATCCTTGAGTTGACACTACCTCAAGATCTCTAACCAAGGAATTTTCACATGGGGATCCTCATGGTACTATCCTAGGTTGATGGGCATCCAATCCTCAAGTGGACATGTCATGGCCACAAGTACACATACAAGTGTCAAGTGACACAACAAGGATGACACATCACAAGCCATGTGGCATATCCACTTGGGCATTCTCAAAAACAATTATCATTACACTTTAAACATATTAATTAGATACACACATGCACATAACATTCACAAATAAAATACTTTATAACAAGGTTTTGTCTCTTATTAGACGCAACCTTGGCTAACTGAATTAACATGTGTCTATGCTTTGGTTACCCAAATTTACCAAGGTCTAATTCCCTGCACACTAAAATCCAACATCAGTAGTCCAAAGAAATATACATGTAAATTCATAACATTCATGATCAAAATAATTTCATCCATAATATTCTTAATTAAATTATAATTCACATGGAATAATAATTCATCTATAACATAATTACAACTCATCATGTAACTTACAATTTCATCACCTAACTAAGCTCGTAACAATAATCATTGCATAATTAAATATCATCATGACATCATAACATTCATAAAATCAAATTAATCTCACAAGTAGAATCCATAATGATATCACAGTAGTCATCAAAATAAACATAACATAATGTGCATCTAACCTCTATGGTGAAAAAATCCATAATATAAAGTGTCTGAAACTATAATGCATCAAAATATAACATCAAATATGTCTATCTCAAATGTAGAAACTGAAAGGCTATGACAGGCTTGGGGTGAGGCCTCACATCCTCCCCCCTAGGCATGAACTTCCTCCTAGATTTCATCAAAAGATGGGGGTACTGTGCTCTCATCTGTGTTTCATCCTCTCATGATGCCATAACCTCATCATAGCAATCCCACTAGACACTAACCTGGTCCAGCTCTCGGCCTCAAAGAGCTAGCGTCTAGTGTGCCAAAATGTAGATGGGCTCCATAGCTAACTGGTCATCCGACTCCACCTGCAAGGCATCCCAATTATGATATGAGACTCATAAAAAATATACTTCCTCAACACTAACACATGAAAGACATCGTGGATTCATGATAGGCTAGGTGGCAAAGCAAGACAATAGGCGACATAACCTATCCTCTCAAGAATCTCTAAAGGACCAACAAATCTAGTTGCAAGCTTAGAGCCTTTTCCAAAATAGATTGGACTCTTATGTGGTTGCACTCTCACAAAGACTCTATCCGCAACCAGATAACTACAATCCTCCCTCTTAGCATCTGCATACTTCTTCTATCTATCCTGCACTTCCTTCAGACACTGTCTAATCATAGACACCTGCTTCTCCAACTCTTGCACTAACTTAGGACCTAAAGCAACTCTATCCTCAATGTGGTCCCAACTAAAAGGTGTCCTATATGGTCTGCCATATAATGCCTGATAGGGAGGCATACCTAGAGAAGTGTGATGCCTGTTATTATAGGCAAACTCAACTAAATGAAGGTACTCCTCCCACCTAGTCTGATGATCCATGACATACATGCGGAGCATATCGTCCAACACCTGATTTACCCTCTCTATCTAACCATCTATCTCTAGGTGATAAGCAGTGCTAAAATTGAGCTTAGTGCCCAAAGCTATCTGTAATCCCCTCCAGAATGATGATGTGAAGAGAGAATCTTGATAAAAAATAATCTTACGAGGTATGCCATGAAGCCTAACTATATCTCGCAAGAAAACTTGTGCTACAGTTGGGGCTGTAAAAGTGGTCTGAATGGGTGAGAAGTGGGCTACTTTGGTCAGCTTGTCAACTATCACCATGATGGCATCATGGCATTGAGCTGACATAGGGAGAACAATGATGAAGTCCATGGAAATAACATCCCACTTCCACTCTGGTATCTCATGAGGCTGAAGAAAACCACTAGGGTGATGATGCTCTACCTTAACCCTCTGACACTCAAGACATAATGCCACTATCTCAGCTATGTTTTGTCTCATCCCTAGCCAATTATATAATTGCCTCAAATCAACATGCATCTTCTTGACTTTGGGATGCACTGCATAAGGCACTCTATGAGCCTCTAACATGATGAACACTCAAAAATCTCCAGAGGAAGGGACATAGATGCATCATCTATGGTGTAAAAGCCCATTGGAATCTAGGGAATATCCTAAATACTTACCCTTAAGGGTACTCTAAGACCGAATAATCGGACTGACCTCTACATACCAAACATGGTCATGTAAATGATGCAATATCCAATCTCTCAACTCAGTGCCTGCTATCATAGAGTAGACCTCATGTTGCCTCCTACTCAAAGCATCGATAACCACATTCTCTTTTCCCTTGATGTAGTGGACATCAAAATCGTACTCACATAGGAATTCCATCCACCTATGCTGATGTGCATTCAGGTTCGACTAAGTGAAAATATATTGTAAGCTCTGATGATCTAAATGGAGCTCAAACTGATGACCCAAAAGGAAATGCCACCATCTCACTAATGCATGAACCACTGCAGCTAACTCAAGGTCATGAGTGGGGTAATTAAGCTCATGAGTCTTAGGTTTCCTATAATCATATGTAATGGCTCACCCATTCTGCATAAGAACTGCTCCCAAACCATCTAAGGAAGCATCTGTGCAAACAATGAAATCCACTGAAGGATCAAGTACTGCTAAAATAGGAGTGCTAGTAAATTCCTTCTTCAGTTCCTGAAAGGCCCTCTCACACTTCTTGGTCTACTCAAACTTCTTTCCCTTACACTGTAGAGAAGTGATGGGATGTGCCACTCTAGAAAAACCCTCTACAAAACATCTATAGTACCTTGCTAATCCCATAAAACTCCTGACCTCGGTCATAGAAGTAGGTGTAGGCCAATTCATGATGGCTCCAATCTTGGATAGGTTAATTGAGATCCCATCTCCTAAAATAACATGCCCAAGGTAATGGATCTCTGTTTTATAAAAAGCACATTTGGACAAGCTGCCATACAACTAATTGTCTCTAAGACATTGCAATACTTGCCTCAAGTGCTATTCATGATCCTCTTCATCCCGTGAATATATTAGGATGTCATCAAGGAACACAACTACAAACTTATCTAGGAAAGTGTAGAATACCCCATTCATAAGGTGCATGAAAACTGTTGGAGCATTTGTGAGACCAAAAGGTACAACTATGGACTTATAATGCCCATATCTGGTACAAAATGCAGTCTTGGGGATATCACTATCCACAATCTAAAACTGGTGGTAACTTGACTTAAGATCAATCTTGGAAAACACTTTAGCACCCTTAAGCTAATCAAATAAATCATCAATCCTGGGAAGCGGATACCGATTCTTGACAGTAAGCTTATTTAGCTATCGGTAATCCATACGTAATTACAAGGACCCATCCTTCTTCTTAACAAAGATAACAGGTGCACCCCAAGGTGAAACAATAGGGTGAATGTGGCCCTTCTCAAAAAGTTCCTCTAATTGGATCTTGAGCTCATTGAGCTCATTAGTGGTCATCTTATAAGGTGCCCTCAAAACTGGAGTAGATCCTGTCACAAGATCTATGTGGAAATCTACTACTCTACGAAGAGGCATGCCTGGAAGCTAGATAGGAAACACATCTGGAAACTCCTGAAGTATAGGATAATCATCAAGAGATGGTTCCCTTTCCTCCTCATCCTCTCTATCACTAATAGTAATAGAAAATAGTTGACATCCCTTCTGCATGCTCCGCTTAAGTTGCATGACAGCTGAGATCATACGAAGGGAAATTCCTCTTTGAATCTTGCTAATCACAATAGGTGTACCATGATCATCAAGACACTCAATCCTCTTCTGTCGACAATCTAATTGAGCTCTATGGGCATAAAGCCAATCCATGCCATGTACTATGTCATTAGAACCAAGAGGTGTGATATGAAGATCAACAGTAGTGTTCAAATCACTAATCTGCACCTGGCTATCATTCACTAAGGAGTTAAGTGACACTCTAGACCCTGATGCTAACTCCACTTCCCAACTAACTTCCTGTCTAGCTACCACAAGCCCAAAATGCTCCACAAAAAATGGAGATATGAAAGAATTAGTAGCACTAGAATCAAACAAAATGGTAACACTAATACCACTGATCATACCTGCAACCTTTATCATTGTGGCCTGGTGCTCGGCCTGGTGGTTAATTTATTGCTGCAAATACCCTGTGAGACTTTCCAAAGTCTCCAACTATAGGCTCCGATGCTGCCATACACTGACTACTTGCCATCTGACCCTAAGGACAATCACAAGCTAAGTTCCACATGGCACCACAACCATAACAAGGACCACGTGTGTGAGTCTGAACTCCCTATGGCCTAGAGTACTATTGTCCATTGGTCCTACTAGACCCATTGAAACCCCCTCGAGAGGGCTACTGAGTCCATGTTGGGGGTGCATCTGAATACTACTGATGCTGGTCCTTCTTCGGTCCTTGTGCCTATCACTGTTTGGGCTTAGAGCCCTGCTGACCCTGTGGTGGTTTCTATTTCGAGTTTTGTTGGATCTTTTGTTGTGGGTTCTTATTAAAAGACCCTAAAGAATGCTTGTTTTTACCCTTCCAGTGACTCTTCTGGTGACCCTGAGACTGAGATGCGGAGTTATAGTTTTGAGACCTATCACGAGCATCTCGAGACTTACCCCAAATCTCCTCTACAACCAAAGCCATCTCTATGGCCTCACGAAGGGTCCTTGGAGTGGTCATGTGAACCCGTCCTGATATCCAATCATTGAGTCCCTTGACAAAATGGTTGACTCATAATTTTTCATCCTTCATGTAGTCAACATATGGTAACAGCTCAAGGAAATGACTCTCATACTGAAGTACTATGAGTCCCCTCTGCTAGAGCTCATGGAACTCATCTATGCACCACTGCTTGTAGTGCTCTGATAGGTACCTATATTTGAACCTCTCTAGGAAGATCTCCCAAGTAATAGTGTCCATGGTAGTGTTGTTCTTAAATTCTTCCTGCTTCTACCATGTGGAAGCACCGCCTCTCAAAAGGTGTACTGCAAATTGGGCTTTAAGGTTGCTCTCATAATGACGCAACCCAAAGCACCTATCTAATCTCAAAAGCCATGCTTCGGCCTTTGTGCCATCTATAGACCCATAATAAAAAGGTGTCTGTAGATGAAGGAGATCCCTAATCATGTCCCCAATATCACGGGGTGCCCTTTGAACTAATTTAGGTGGTGGTTCTGGCATGCGAACTGATTCCACCTCATGTGCTCCTTGTCCCTCCTCATGATCATGTGGAGGGCTCCTAGTCCTCTCTCTGGCCTTTGATCTATGCCCTCCTTACAATTGATGCTCTGACTGAGGAATAAATGGAGGCAACCTATCCTGTATAACCCTGATGAGGTTTTGTAAAGCTAGCAAGACCTCCTAATTGGGATTTGGTGGTGGTTCGGGAGGTTGTTGATCTACTGTTGATATCTTAGTCCTTTGTTCATCTTGCACGTGACCCGAGGGGGCTCGCCTAGATCCTCATCCTCTATTACATCTTCAAGCTTAACGTGTAAGGGGAGACATCGTAGTAGTTTCAAGAAGGTCAAAGTTAGATAAGAAATGTAATGGGTTTAATGGCGCCAAGTCTTCACTAACCTAGCTCTGATACCAAAATGTCATGCCCATATTTCTACAAGCAAAAACACACCAATTTTTTTTTAAAAGGTTTTAATTATAATCCAATTAAAAAGCTTATTCACTAATCACAAGAACATTAATATAGTACAGGGTTTATAAATCTTTCCTTTAAACTTTAGCTCTACCTTAGGTTTAGACAAGAGTTTAACATATTAAAATTAGAATATCGTTAAGAAAGTGTTTCTTAAAATATCAAATAAAAAAAATAAATCTAAATTAAGTATAATTCCCTACAAAGCATTTTCTTCACAGGAAAATTAAATAATTTAATTGACTATATTTATTTCATTATAATTATCTTTTTGGATAAAAAAGGGTTTAATATTAAATTATATAGCAAACTTTTCTATGACATTAATAACAACTTAAATCTAGCCAAAGTGAATTTAAAATCTCTCACCTAAGATTAGAAGTGTCATTCCACTTGTAACTATATATTATGTCAAAAGAACTTAAGTGCTAAATTTTCTGAATATAAAATTCTTATAACAAAAATCACTAACATATAGATTAGATAAGAGTAATAATTTTTTTTTCCCAAGTCATTCATAAACATATGTGACCATCATTAAATTTCATAACCTAATCTCATTAGCATAACCTTTAAATAATAGTTTAAATTTTAATTTTTAAAAGAAACATCCAACTCATCAATAGGAAAATAACACAAAATAAAGGTTTAAATAGAAATCACAAAGAATGAGTAAGAACTAAAAAAATATCAAAGAGAAATGGGGGAAAGAATTCAAATAGGGGTTGACTATTCAATGCCCTAACCCTAATTTCAAAATTAGGGCTAGGGTAAAATAGCAAACCCCCAAAAATTTTCTTCCATTTTCTCATTTCCCCTTCTTATCTTTCCCCTTTTAAACCCTAATTGGGTTTTATTATTATCTTATCATGTTTTGTTACAGGAGGGTTTTGAAGCTACCACAAATGGAGTATTTGGATTTGCTATTTCCGAAAATACACTAAGTGTATGAGTTTGTAAAAATACCTCTCTTGAAGGCTTGGTTTCGTGCCCAGTTGCACTCGAAATGGCCGTCCATGGCAAGAAAAGCTCTGATTTTTTTTTTGTGATTCAAACCCTACCTGTGTTTTTTATTAATTGCTGCATTGTTATTTCATTTTTTTAATTTTTTTTAAAAATGAAATGAAATGGGGGAGGGGAGCCAAGGCTCAACCCTTGACCCCTGTCACTTTCCTACTTCACGACAGTCTATAGTGGGTATATCCCATAGTCTCCACGGTTTCCCGTGGGTTGTGGGGGTTCCTACATCACCCACGGTGCCGTGGGCTGTGGGGCTCCACAGACACCACAATGTGCTGTGGGCTGTGGAGAACCCACAGTCTCCACGATTGTCGTGGGCTATGGAGATATTCCATAGTGCTACGCGGTTATGTGGGCGGGGTTTTTTCTGCCCCCCCATAATTTTTAATAATTTTTTTTATTAAATGTTTTTAAATTTTTTTTAATTTATTTAATTTTAAAAAAATGCAGTATTAACAATGCATTTAATTTTTTTTTTTTAAAACAATAGAAACACAGTTTTACGCAATAAGTATTTTATTATTATTATTACTTTAAATAAAATATTTTTAATATATTTTTTTTGTAAAAATAATATTAATAGAACTAAGACTCTTTTTTTTTTGTTTTGCAGATTTAAAGGAAAAGAAAGTAGAAAGGCTATAGTTTGATTTAGAATATTGCGATATACATAAACTGTATATATTTATTTTTATATAAATAACAGAATAAGGGTTACCATATTGTTTTATATAATGGCAATGAACATAAACTATAGTTTTTTTTGAAGAGAAAATAGAAGGATTTTTTTTTGAAATAAAATAAAACAACTTTCTTTCATTCTTGTTTTTTTTTAACATAATCATGAAGTTACAAAGGTATTTAACTGCTTTCTCTTTATTTTTAAAAAAAATAAAAAATCTGATAAGGATTTCTAGGAGAATATTCACAAAACTAAAACAGAAATAGAACTGCTTATACATATATATATTTTTAAATAAAACAACAACTAAAAAAAAAAAACTATATATTTGTCCCAACTAATTTTAGCAGAAACTTAACATTTTTCTTTCAAGTTCTTCAACTGAATATCCCTACTAAATAAGAGACACTTCTTTTCTTTTTTTAAAATGAACAACTTTAATGGCAAAAGTATTTATTCTATAACTATGAAGAAAAATCTACGCATTATCTAAATCCCTTAAATGAGAGAAGGATAGAGAGAACTCCATTAATAGAAATTGTATACATTTCTTGATTTTTATGACTTATGCTAAACATACAATGAAATATGTATTTTTTTCAAGAGATGATCTTAACAAAAGGAAACCTTTACATAGTATATCAAAAGGAAATATTATACATGGACTCAAACAAAAGCCCCACTAAAGCTCTCTTCTACAAGGAGAAAATTAATTTTCTCTTATCTTGGTGGTCATAACATAAACTCAATCCAAACTTCCCTTCAAGGTGCAACTGCTTCAAACTTGCAATGAGAAAATAGGATAGACCATGGGATTCTCACCTCCCAACCTAGGCTTTTAAGAAGCCACCCCCGAGCTAGGGTAACCAACACATAGACAAGATTACATTCATGCATAACCAAGAACAACATCAACACAAAAAAAAACATAAAACTCTCAACCAAGGATGAAACAATGGGCCTCACATTGACCCTATTCATGAGGTGAAGGTGGACTAAATACCAAGGGGAGAAAACTCATTTCTAAAACAAGAGACAAGCCTACACTTGGCTTTCCCAAAAACACATTCTCACAAGCCCAACAAAATCCCTTATGTCCCCCAAGGCATCAAGCCATACAAATCCCTTATGAACCCCATTATAACAAAAAAAAAAATGGCTACATGGAGCCCATACTTCCATGTTTTCTTCCTTATCCTTACCAAGGAGAGACTCTACACCCATGGCTGTCCAAAGAAGAAAAAACCCTTCACCCCCAAGGCTAGTCTTCCCCCCATGGGTGAGTGTGGCCTTGAGACTCCCATAACATTTCACAAAAATAAGAAATCTACAACACAAAACTTCACATTGACAACACAAAAGACTTGTACAAAATAAGCACAAGATTTACATACTTATCTAATAACATATAAACAACAAGATCTTCAACATCTAGCAACATAAAGAAACAAACTTCCAAGTTTCTCATACACACAAGAAAATAAACTACATGAGAATTTCAAGTGGAGCCACCAACCTAGATCCAAGCTTATGGAAGATATTTGATGAAGAGCCTCCTCTTTTCCTAAGCTTCCTTCTTCAAAATTAGCAATGTCTCTAAGTTAGAGAGTGGGTGTTCAAAATCTTCCAAAATAAGAGTCCCCTCTAAAAAGGCCTCCACACATCTCCCCACAAACTCATAGGGATAAGGTTACATTCCCATTGGGTGGTCTTCCCAAGTCCCTTACAAGCTTTCCAAAAATGGTCTCATACAAAGGTAAGCTTAAAAGGTGGGATAAGGACTACCTTTCTAATGGGTGGTGTTCTTACCAAAACATGGTCCCAAAAGTTGATTTTCGGTCATCTTGGAAAACCAACTTTTGGATGGGTCATTTGGTCAACTAAGGGTTGTCCTATGGTGAAAAATGACCCTTACCCATAGGTATACCAAGTGGGCTAACTAAAAATGGCCTAAAAACTCCCCTAGGCACCTTTTTAACCCTCCAAAAGTTCATGTTAAGTTCAAACTCGAAATCCTTGAGTTGACACTACCTCAAGCTCTCTAATCAAGGAATTTTCACATAGGGATCCTCATGGTACTATCCTAGGTTGATGGGAATCCAATCCTCAAGTGGACATGTCATGGCCACAAGTACACATACAAGTTTCAAGTGACACAACAAGGATGACACATCACAAGCCATGTGGCATATCCACTTGGGCATTCTCAAAAACAACTATCATTACACTTTAAACATATTAATTAGATACACACATGCACATAACATTCACAAATAAAATACTTGACAATGAGGTTTTGTCTCTTATTAGACACAACCTTGGCTAACTGAATTAACATGTGTCTATGCTTTGGTTCCCTGAATTTACCAAGGTGTAATTCCCTGCACACTAAAATCTAACATCAGTAGTCCAAGGAAATATACATGTAAATTCATAACATTCATGATCAAAATAATTTCATCCGCAAAATTCTTAATTAAATCATAATTCACATGGTATAATAATTCATTTATAACATAATTACAACTCATCATGTAACTTATAATTTCATCACCTAACTAAGCTCGTAACAATAATCATTGCATAATTAAATATCATCATGACATCATAACATTCATAAAATCAAATTAATCTCACAAGTAGAATCCATAATGATATCACAGTAGTCATCAAAATAAACATAACATAATGTGCATCTAACCTCTATGGTGATAAAATCCATAATATAAAGTGTCTGAAACTATAATGCATCAAAATATAACATCAAATATGTCTATCTTAAATGCAGAAATTGAAAGGCTATGACAGGCTCAGGGTGAGGCCTCACAAGATCTCCCTTACGGATAGGTACGCTCTCTATTGTCATGGAACTATCCACCATTTTTTCAAATAGAGTATGATTTTGCATTTGAAGATGATATTTGATTTCCAGAATCAAGTTGTTGATGAAGATTTCAAGTTTCTCTTTTCCCAGGATTTTTCAAGGATATAGCAAGAACTTATTTTTCCAATGTTTGAGGAAAGTTAGGAATGGTTCTCCTGTTCTCTATTTTAGGTTACGGATGTCAATCATGGTGACTAGATGTTGGATATTATAGGAGTATTGTTGATAGAACAATTTGATTAACTCCTCAAAAGTTTTAATTGTTGTAGTTATTTTGGAGAACTAGTTGATGGTTGCCCCTTCCAAAGATCTTGGGAAGAGATGCATTAAGTATGTTGGTTCATGCATGAAATCCATAGATAGAGTGAAAAATTCTCTGACATGATCTTGAGGATCTAAATTTTTGTCATATTTGTCATACTTGGGCAGTTCCACCCCTTTCAGGAATGGTGGCATATGCATGCTTCGATCAAATGGAAATGGACATAGGGCATCTATAGAGGATCCTTTGGGTTCTTTCTCTTTTTCCAGTCTATTGATTGTGACTTGAATAACATGCATCTGCTTCATCATAATGGTGATAGGGGTCTCTTCCTCTTGTGTTACAATGTCTTCAACATTAAAGCTCCGAGGAAGTTTGGCACCTTGTTGGGCTAACTCAAGAAAATATGTCTCTTTATCTTCATGGAGGAAGTGTTTCATGAGTCTTTTGAAGAGATCATCATCTCAGTATTGTACAATTTCAGAAGGTGTGAGTTCTTGAGCCCTTCCCTCATCAGAGTCATGGCCTTGCAAACCATGGCTAGCTCCTCTTTGAGACATGGAAATGTGTTGATTGAGATCTTGTGTTGATTGAGGAGGGGTTGTGTGACCTCCTTTTATGCACAATTTGCCTAGTTCATCTTCTTCGTAAAGATGTGAATCATATGGTTGATGAAGAGACTGAACAATAAGAGAAGATGAAGGTGATGTCTTTGATTCTTCTCTTGGTTTCTTGTGTGAGGAAGCTGTAGTTTCCACCATTAACCTTTAGGTGAATCTTGGAGCAAGTGATGCAACCTTCTGATTTGGGAATAATCAAGTGATGCAACCTTGTCAAGATTGGATTGGATTGTTGAGGAAAAGATAGATTGGTCATAAATGAGGGATATTATGTCTGAGGTGTATGGGTAGATGCCCAAAAGATGGTGTACACAAATTCACAATACTGATTTGTTTAGATATGATGATAGTCTGAGGTTGTGTTGACAAGGTTTTTGACACAGGATGAGACATGATTCAGATTAATCAATCGGATGACGAATCGAGAAAAATAGATCACTTTGGGAAAATAAGATGGTTTTGCTATTTATCTACTCTATTCTTGACACAATGGGTTTTCTAACAGAATTTTGATAAAAGATGAAGGTTGACTGGATTTCTATCAAAATTAGTATTTTCTGACAACTTTGTGTAAACTATTGTATGACAATATCTAGGCTTGTACAACACAAAATTGGGTCTGGCACGACACTTGTAGAATCTCATATGATAATTGATACTAGGGATTATTTTTTGTTTGAGATTTTTGACAATCCTTGTACGACACTATATAGCTTCTTGTACGACACTTGGTGGTTCTGATATGACACTTGCAAGAAATGAGCAATTGTCGTACGACAATTGCAAGGGTTGGATGACAGTTTACACCAGAAAAGGATTTTGCTTTAATTTTTCAAGATTTTTGGTGTTTTTGGTCTCAGTGGGTTTCTTCATTTTGCTATCCAGTTTTCAAGATCTGTGTGTATTGTATTGTCTAGGGATTTTTAACATAGCAATAGGCTCATAATCATAGAAAATAGATGGGAATTAACTCAAAGAATCAAACACACCTAGCTTAAGCTAACTAGGAGAAGAGATGTATTACTTGCTTATTGACTTGGGAACACACTCAATGACTCCTTAGAATATGGTGGTCCAACAACATGTAATGGATGTTGAAGCCCATATTAGCCAAGTTCAAATGTCAAGGAGGGCTTGATATGATGAGTTTCTTGGGGTGATTACTATTCACCTTGCACAAGCACTACAAATCCTTTGGAGGTAGATCAGTAGAAAACTAGCTTAGGTTGTTAATCAAGGCATCCGTTCACAATTGTCTCCCATTGTCTTGCAAACAGGATTGAGGTGTATAGCCCTATGATTACTCAGACCTATGTAGTCTTAGAAGAAAGATTGAAGTGGCTCCACTCTACACAAAATCCAAGCATGTTCATGGAATAAATCCAAGGAATAAGCACAACTATGTCTTTCGAGGCTTTAACCTCAAGGAAGAGTAAAATTTTATAGTGGGGTGGAAGAGTTGGGTTAAGACTTGTCCCTACTTGGGTCATTCCTAGGAGATTTTTACCTCGTCGGCAGGCCCTCTAAAGGATTAAATGAAATGTGAGGTTGGGGACCATAGGATATGAGTTTCTGATTCTCTAAAAGAGAAGAGAATAATTCCCTAGCCTTTTCCTTTTCCCTATCCAAGACACGCCAAACATAATTAATCCAAAGATAGTGCGCACATTGCCAAGGGGCAGATACCTTCCGAGTTTCTGATTCTCTGAAAAGAGAAGAGCATAATTAGCTATGTACCTATGAAACATAGATTATAAGAAAATATAATATTTTCTCAGTGAATATTTAGGCAACCTGCAAAACCACACATCAAAAATTTCTATTGAATGAGCGTCTTTGGCAAGTGAGTTTTGAAAGGGTTTCCTGCAAACAAGGGCTTAGAGGACAAGACAAGAATAGGAAAAAAGGTAGGTTTCAATGCTCAGATATTCATCTCTCATCCTGTAAAAAGCATTAGGATGTCTTAAATAATCACACACCAGAAAACAACAAGTGTTAGGATTAGCAATCAATCAAATTTAAGAGTAGAAACTTCAAAAAATGATTGTAAAAACTCGTACAAAAATTGAAATTCTGGTATGAAATATCATATGATAATATACCTCAAGCCATATGATACTTCAGTTCTGATATGACAATGTGTACATATCGATACGATAATTCAACTTTGATACAACAATGTATTACAATCGGTATGACACTTTAGGAATGTCATTTGTCATGTGCCAGATAGAGACTTCTAATACGACACTCTGCAATTGTTGTATGAGATTGTACAAAAAAACTTCAAAAATTGAGAATTTGATGAAAATGATCAGAAAATTAATGAAATATGAAAATCTAAAACCCGATATCAGGCCCCATGGTGATTACCAGAAATGTGTATGTGGAAATTGTACATATTCAAAAGACACAACACATCAGTAAAACATTATTGATTAATGATAAGAAAATAAGCAATAAAAGAATAAATTATTAATCAGGTGATTTAGTGCCTTCTAGAAGACGTGAGTATGGTATTCTCAGATTTGATTGAGATCACTGACAATGCAACGCCTAAACGAAATATTTGTATGTAAAAACTATGAAATGAATGCAAGATTAATCTATATTTTTATGATTTTCAATGCAATGAAAATGATTGTAAGCTATATGAAATAATCTAAAACTTGATATCTAGCTATGAATGCAAAAACTAGAAAACAATGACAGCAATTAATCTAAAAAATGATGCACAATCTCGCAAGAACTCGATAAGTATAGCGATGTTATTCTCAAAATTGCACATCCTAATTGTGAAGGACTGAGGGCTTTTTATATAGAAATCCAGGTTTGAGAACTCATGGAACAACCAAAAATCACTCCTTGACTAACTCGAATTGATTGGTGAGTTATCAGGAAATTAGAAATAGTTATCTAGTCAAAATCATGCAAATCAACTTTTTAACTCATAAGTGGAAGTTGAGATTACTCCAATCTGCTTTTCAACTCACAATCACATGTTGACTTTAGAAAGTTAACAAATTGAATCAAAGAGTTGATTTTGAGTTTAACTGATCTTCTGATTTTTGCATATATAATGGTTATTTTATTTAATTTTCATGTGTTTTATTCTCAACTTCACTAATTTTGTTTAAAAATAACTGATTTATGGGTTAATCAATTATTTTAATCAAACTTTATCCAAAGTTATATTATAAAATTTGATAATTTGATTTTAATCAATTAAATAAATATTTAATTAATTATTTTTAGAATTTGCGATTAATTGTCAAATAAACAACACTAACTAAGGAATAATTTTAATTAAATCTAATTAAAATAATTAAGTGGCTAAATGAAGTTTAATTAATTAAATATTTATCATATTTAACCAATCGTGCTTAGGATAAATAAAATAATATCATTTATTGCAAAATAATATTTAATTAGAAATAATTAGGATAGATTAGAAATAGTTAGGAATATTTAAGAATATTTCCCAATGCAAATTTATGATAGGATCGATTAGGGTTTTGATGATTTGATGTGCAGATGTGGCTTAGGTTAGGACTTTAGGGTCGATTTCGATCAATTTGTGGATGTAGGAGATCAATGGTACTGAAGCCCATTTTTAGGGTATTACAATTACCAACTTTAAGAGAATTAAGCTATGAATTAAAATGTGATTTAAGCCATGAACTCAAAATGACAACATGTAAGTATGAATGCAATTAACTAGGTAGTTTGTGAATTTTGAAATTTCTCTTTTATAGAAACCTTAGTGAATTCGACTGTTGAGATTCATTTCGAGAGGAGTGATTGAGATTCATCCTCCTTTGATCTATGTGAGTTGATCCATGTGATTAACCTCTAATTGGATGCTTTTTTCCTTATTGTCCCTTGAGAGGTGACATGTATTTTAAGCCTTTTTATTAATTGGTTTTAATTATTTACTTTAGCCATGCATATAAGTGTGATTGATTTAATTAATTAGGCTAGAGGTAATTAATATAATTTTTGATTAATTAATGATGTTTAAATGCTTGATTAAGAAATTTTATTGATTTTGAAAAATTATGCTAATGATCAAATTATTGAATTAACACAATTAGGAGCTGAATTAGGGCAAATAGGGCCTTTGATTCTATTAGCCTGATTTAGGGTGATTACATTTTCCCCTCTTTGAATTGCTATGTGAGTAGCACAATTATTCAAATAAAATAGATGTTGTTGATTTAGAGAGTGGCTTGATATGAAATGATAAACCTTCTGGATTCAAGGAGATTTAGAGAGCAATTGGAACTACTCTGAATTTGAGGAGATTTAGAGAGCAACAAAAACCACTCTGAATTCTAAGAGATTTAGAGAGAAACAAGAACTACTCTGACTTTGAGAATTCCAAGCTTGATCAAACTAAATTCAACATGATTGGAAAAATTTTAACTATCAATTATGAACTTGATTGAACAAGAATCGACCATACCAACTCTGAGCTTGATTAAACGAAGATCGATAGAAGTTAATTGAAATATCTAGTTTGATTTGGTGCGATGAAACTAAATATCTGAAATATCATGATGATGACAAATAATCAATTTGATTTGAAGTGATGAAATTGATCAATGTCAGAAAGATTTGATTTAGGCACAGATAATAAACTTGATATAGTTCCTGATGAAGTTAATTACCCAACAATTTCAACTTGATTATAGAAAACTATTATTCTCCTAGTGTTAAAGATTTGATTAATTTGAATCCTTGATTGATTTGAAATGATTGATTTTAGGTATGATTATGCCCCCTTGAGACCGAAATCAGAATAGAAATTTGATAAAATCTTGCTTTCAAGCATTGATGAAGATGTTCAATTGATCAAAAAAATTAGTTTGGATCAAGTATGAAATGTTTCAAATCTGTTAGAATTTGATTAGGGTTTATTTTAGTGTTAAAGGAACATTGTTTGACCAATTTTGACCAATAAAAGATGAGAGTTGACCAAGTTTGAGTGATGTTTGACCAATACCCTGAAGTGTGTGATTGATGTGTGAGTTGAAAAATAACTTTGTGTAGCTTTTGGTAAACTTGTGTTCATCATGTAAGTGATTTTGAGTGTTTGTAACCACTATTTGACTGAAGTTTCTCTCTGATTTAACTAATGTTGACTTTCCAATTCAGTAATAAATATTACTACATTTTCTTGTCATGTTTTTGCCCGTAGTCAACTACATTTTGACTATAGTTGACTTATTTTCTGCAAGGTTGACCTAGCTCGGTAACTCTATTTTTACTATTTTAAAGTGATATACATCACCTATTTCAATTTCGGTGCCAATATGGATCTCCTGTTGCATTTTGCTATGAAAATGCCCTTGGTCATTAGGGTCCCCGAGAGGTTAAAATAGGCCTAAAAAGGTCATTTTAGTATTCATGTTCACTTTTCACCTTGGTAAATTTAGAGCTTTGAGAGAGAAAATGGTGGTCCCAGTTGAGAGGCATCAATTGAGCTCAGTCAATGTCATCAACAACCTGCACACTATGCAACTTCGGTAAGTACCTTATAATGTACCTTGTCAATTCTTACATTCAATTTTTCACTTTATTTAATGCATTTTATAGCCAATTTAATTGAGGATCGCACCCGATAACCAGGGTTGCAAATAGGCAATCCCTTAGATTTAAGATCACATCCTGCTACATCACATGTGGTCAATTTTTGTATCTTTTTATACTTTTCCATCAGCTAGTCGCACCCTATCCAATTAGAGTCACATCCCATTTTTGGATCACATCCAATAAATTCTGCATCACATTGTGTTTTTGAAGCATCACATCTTGTTAAAGGATTGCATCCTGTAAATCTCAAATCCCATCAGGAATGTAGGATCATTTTTGGTTTTTTTACTTAGAATTTCTCTAATTTAGGCTTTGTGTCTGACCTGTTTAGCCAATTCACCTTCAAATTTTCCTGCCTGATGTTGACATAGTATAAATTTCTTGTTTGCAGACCCAGTTTAGCATTTATCATTTTGGAGCCCGAGGCCTACTCAGGTCTTGGAGCTTTCTGAGCAGCTGATCGCAACACACTGTTGCGTGATGCAGTCTTTGGTCTCTTGTGGATTTACCTGACATTTAGGTAAATCAAGGGTTATTAACTACTTTGGCCAAGAGATGGAACTCAGAGCACAACACCTTCCACTTATTGACTGGGGAGATGACTGTGACCCCCCCGAGGACGTTTGGCATATTTTGCAAGTTATAGTCATGGGTACTCAAGTGGAGTATGAGTCTAGTGCTATTGTGGCAATGAATGATGCTTGTTAATTATTCCAAGATCCTACCATTGCTCGATGTTACCTATCCTAGGATCATATGGTGTCCCACTATGAGCATCTTCCTATTTTTATTGCTAGATTGATTGGTGGCCACTTGATGCTAGATAGAGGAAAACATAGATTTATGTGCGGTTGGTCCCATATTATTAAGGATATGATCTAATCTTTGCATTGATTTGCCTAGGGGAGCTAAATATTAGCTCACATCTATCGTGAGCTCCATGAGATAATATATTGATACTTAAGGACCATGACCATCGATATTCTAGTACTTCAGATTTGGGCATGGGAGCATAGCCTAGTAACATGTCCTACTGTCAACTGACATAGGGATCTAGAGATGACCTATATATTAATGTATTCTAGCCTTATCCATTAGCCCCACCTAGGTAAGTTGGAGTACTGACACCGTATTTTAGATGATGTTACATATGTCATATGGTGACCATACTTGGATTGCGAGGAGTTGCACATAGATTCCCAAAAGATGCCTTACTTCTTCCAGGGTCACTACCTGATTAGTCATACCCATTCTATTGTTGAGAACTTTATTGTTACCTAGGTACTAAGACAGTATGGCCAAGTGCAAGACATACCCTAGGACCTAGCAGTGTATGCCCGAGTACGTGATGATGAGAGTTAGTAGGGGGAGAGAATTCTGTATGAGACTGTGGTACATGAGATTTTATAGATGGTACCAGTTTATTGGGACTATATGTCGAAGGTAGATGATGGAGGCATTACAGATGCCTTTCACACACATTATACTCAGCATCCATTCTGCAAATTCACAACTCTTGATGAGATTGCTCCTCAGTTTGAGGATGCATTAGATTATGATCCTGTAGAGGACAGTCCTAGTAGAGCATGTGTTGGTAGAGGGACATGGGGAGAGGCAAAGACATGGTCAGAGGCTGGGGAGATGATAGAGGGGATGGGGGTGATGGAGGGGGTGATGGTGGGGGTGGAGGAGATGGAGGAGGAGGTGGAGACAAATGAGGTGGTGATAATGGTAGGGCTAGATGGAGAGGATCTAGAGGGGATGGTGACCAACATGGTTGCTAGAGTAGATTGAGGGTTGTGCCACCACATAGGGATCCTGGTCCTCTATTACCTTGTCAGTAGCAACAATGACAAAGAGCTCCTGTAGAGAGTAGTGGTGGAGGTGGAGGGAAGACACCTCAAGGTCCTCCTTGAGATAGAGATTGGGATCCATTGTCTGATTGTGAGTAGGAGAGATCATCTTTGAGATCAGAGGTTTCTACATTACAGGATCTCCTCACTGATAGGGATAGGAAGCTAGAGATTATGAGACTTGAAAGAGGTAGACAAGCCCATACATGTACTCATCAGGGACATAAGGCTTCATATTATTTTGGACTATATTATTCAGTTGTTCCAATAGATCAGAGAGCACCACTGTATTCTATCATAGCCTAATAGTATGAGGGTGCGATGCCACCACCTGTGCCTACTAGAATTGATGCTCCACCTCCCACCCCTCCTCGACCTAATGAGAGAGGGAGTCAAACTTGATTTATGTTGATACATGTATCACTATTGATGTACCATTTTTTATATATATTTTTATCGATACACTGATACTCTTTGGATTATGATATACATACTCTCATTTGAGTCATGCCTCTTTGTTGATACTGATGTTATCTGATTTCCACACATGTTTGATCTTGATATATATATGCTTCTAATATTGAGCTTGTCTTATTCATACTTGGTCATGTGATTTAGATAGATGATTGATTTTTTGACTTTATTGTATCATGATATTGATATATGCAAATATTTTTGTACTTTCCTTTATATGGATGTATGGATGCAAATGCATTTCATTTGATGTAATTTCATGTTATGTATGTATATGAGATGTTTTATTGAGATTTAATGCGATGTGATGTATGGACATATCTTTTTTTATTTATGTATGATAATGGATGCATTAGTGCAGACGTACTTATGATACTGCCATGATTATGTAGGTGCGTAGATATTGGTGTTTAGATACTCAGTCGTTGATTTGATCTTTATGATTATTTGATTTACATAGTCAAACTTATAAATGTTGATATTTAGAATTTAACTCATGTTGATGTTAATTAATCACATTCATACTGTCATACTAATGCACTTTTAAAATGAATGCAACTATATTAAATGAATGCAATTAAAATGTATGCATCTAGTTTTAACGCAACTAGATTAATCAATGAAAATACAATTAAATGAACTTAATGCAACTTATGAAATGCACCTTAAATGAACTTAATGCACCTTTAAAAATGAAAGGCAACTCAAATGAAATGAAACTTAATGCAATTAAAATGAAATGCACTTTAAAATGAAATGTACCTAGAGTAGGACCTCTAGGATTGTCACTGTTTATTCAAGATAGGTCTTTAATCATCATAGAGCTTTTTATTTTGAACTTGATAGGTTAGTAAAATTTTCACTGATAGATTTAGCAATCATGAAAATAAAAATACTTCCCATTTTATATGTCATGTCAAAAGTGAACTTAAACATCAAAGCATATAGGCCAAAATGTTTTGTTAGTTACTTCTTGTTAATATAAACTTTTCATGTTCTTGTGCAATATTTGTATATATATACCCGCAATGACCTTTTATTATTCATATCCTTGGGTATAGTCTTGTTTTGTGCACTTTACTAGGAAATTGTTTCATTTTTAGATTAAAATAGACAAGGAAATAAATCCAACCTCACCAAATCTTTCATAGGAAACAAGTCAAGGTATATTCGACGTTCCAATCATGATGGAGGCTCTTACCATAGACAACCACTCCTTATGATCACATTTGATCACAAGATTTATTACCACATGCAGGTGCATAGATATCGGTGTTTAGATACTCAGTCATTGATTTAATCTTGATGATTATTTGATTTACATAGTCAAACTTGTAAACATTGACATTTAGAATTTAACTCATGTTGATGTTAATTAATCACATTCATACTATCATACTGATGCTATTTTAAAATGAATGCAATTAAAATGTATGCATCTAGTTTTAACACAACTAGATTAATCAATGAAAATGCAATTAAATGAACTTAATGCAACTTATGAAATGCACCTTAAATGAACTTAATGCACCTTTAAAAATGAAAGGCAACTAAAATGAAATGAAAATTAATGCAATTAAAATGAAATGCACTTTAAAATGAAATATACATAGAGTAGGACCTCTAGGATTGTCACTGTTTATTCAAGATAGGTCTTTAATCATCATAGAGCTTTTTATTTTGAACCTGATAGGTTAGTGCAATTTTCATTGATAGATTTAGCAATCATGAAAATAAAAATACTTCCCATTTTATATGTCATGTCGAAAGTGAACTTAAACATCAAAGCATATAGGCTAGAATGTTTTGTTAGTTACTTCTTGTTATATAAACTTTTCATGTTCTCGTGCAATATTTGTATATATATACCCGCAATGACCTTTTATTATTCATATCCTTGGGTATAGTCTTTTTTTGTGCACTTTACTAGGAAATTGTTTCATTTTTAGATTAAAATAGACAAGGAAATAAATCCAACCTCACCAAATCTTTCATAGGAAACAAGTCAAGGTATATCTGACGTTCCAATCATGATGGAGGCTCTTACCATAGACACCCACTCCTTATGATCACGTTTGATCACAAGATTTATTACCACAAGAAGAAGATAACGAAAATGTTATGCCCCCAATCCTTGTTTCTCTAGTCATTTTTAGACATCTTTGGGTTACTCAAGGAACACAACAATCATAAATTAATAACCAGTCATAGAAAACTAAGAAAAATTCATGATTTCCCCATTTTGTTTCTCTAGTCCATGGACATCTTTGAGACAACCTGAAAATACATGATCACCATAAATTTCAAAGCATTTGACACACACACACACACACACATGCAATGACCTTTTATTATTCATATCCTTGGGTATAGTCTCATTTTGTGCACTTTACTAGGAAATTATTTCATTTTTAGAGTAAAATAGACAAGGAAATAAATCCAACCTCACCAAAGATTTCATAGGAAACAAGTCAAGGTATATCCAACATTCCAATCGTGATGGAGGCTCTTACCATAGACACCTACTCCATATGATCATGTTTGATGACAAGATTTATTACCACAATAAGAAGATAAATAAAATGTTATGCCCCCAATCCTTATTTCTCTAGTCATTTTTAGACATCTTTGAGTTACTCAAGGAACACAACAATCATAAATTAATAATCAGTCATAGAAAACTAATAAGAATTCATGATTTCCCCATTTTGTTTCTCTAGTCCATGGGAATCTTTGAGAAAAACTAAAAATACATGATCACCATAAATTTCAAAGAATCTGATTGTTATTATGTAGTGTTAAGGAATACAATATATTTGTTTAGTTTGAAATCCCTTGTTGAAAATTTTATCAATCATATATTCTTTTTAGTTATAGTTTGTGTCTAGTGTAGTAAATGTCTTTTCTGTTTGGTGTTAGTGTTTAGGAACACTTTTATCTACATGACTAGTGTTTAGGAACACTTTTTAGGTCCAAGTATTAAGAAATTGTGTTGTTGTTTTAGGTTGGTGGCATTAAGAAATACATTTGTTTGTGTAGTTTAATGTCAATTGTAGACTAGGGATGATTGACACCCTAGCATAGAGTCCTAATGATGATCAAGTGACCTTGTGGCTTGCATGACCATGACCACTGCCCCCTAGAGAATACAACATTCCTAGGACTTTGGTATAGATAAATTCCATCCTAGGAGAATAGGATATTTCTGATAACAATTCTAGCTCTTGTAGTTGCGAGATTCTATAGTCCTCATCAGTGACTAGATTTTTCAATGACACCCTCAATGATGTAATCTCTACCTCAATTGGAAATAATGCTTCAAACCCATATACAAGTGCAAAAGGAGTTACTCCGATTGGCATTCTAATGTTGGTGTGATACACTCACAATGCTAGATTCATTTGCAAGTGCCACTCTCTTCTTGATTTATTGACCATTCTATGCAAGATCTTTAAGATTGTTTTGTTTGATGCCTTAGTGTGTCTGTTACCTTGAGGGTAATAGATTGAGGAACAATGTTGAGTGATTTTGAATTACACAGACATAAGTCATCCATGTCTCTATTTTTGAATTTCTCTCCATTGTTAGTTACAATTGATGAGGGTACCCCATATCTACAAATGATGTAGTTTAGGATAAACATTGAGACTTGCTTGGTTGTAAAATTGGCTATTTGTACAACTTCAACCCATTTTGTAAAGTATTTAGTTGCTGTAATGATATATACTTATGTCCATTGGATGAGTTTGGATAAATTTGTCCTACTAGATCAAAGGCTCATTATTGAAATGGCCAATGTGTAATGAATGGAATTAACTCCCTAGCTAGAGCATGTATTAGGTTACCATGAACTTGGTATTTCTTTCATGTTTTGGTGTAATTAATAACATCTTTTTCCATCGTAGGCTAGTATTATCCCACTCTTAAGAGTTTCTTGGCTAATGAAAAGCCATTTGAGTGAGACCCACACACAAATTCATGTACTTCCTTTAATGCACAAATTAACTCTTCATTTTCTAAACATCTAAGTAGCGTACCATTCAGAGAACATCTATACAAGTTGTTAGAATTGATTAAATAATGTGATGTTTCTCTTATGAGGCATATTTTTTCATTTATTGAATAATTTTTAGGGAAAGTTTGATCTTTAAGATAGGAATAAATATGGGCATATCTAGATAATACTTAGGTTTCAAAAGAGAATATAATTTGGGAATCAAGGGAGTCATAAGCTAGAAATGGGAGTTCTTCCACTAGGAAGTCATAGTGAAACTGATGCTCTTCCAGTTTTAACATGGATGCTAAGGTATCCATCGCATAAGAAGCTCTACTCTTTGACCTTGGAATTTTCTCAAATGTGATGTAGATAAAATATTTATTTAGGCCGTCCACCATCCTCTTATAGGGCATTATCTTATCATCCTTTTTCTGATAGTCATTATTGACCTAATTAGTAATAAGTTGTGAGTCTCCATAGATATGTAGCTCAATTATTTTCCATTCTATTTCTAGCTTTAATCCATTCACTAAGGCTTTATATCCCACTATCTTATTTGTGCATGAAAATATTATCTTATATGCCTTTGGTGTTTTGTATCCTTGCAGCGTGATAAACAAACATCCAAATCTTGATCCTTGATGTGTGAATGAGCCATCAAAATAAATCTTTCATGGATGTTCTGCAAGGTGCATGATTGCTTCATTAGGGTCTAGTCTTCCTCTCAATGGTGCTTTATTCAATAGATACTTAAGTAGATCTATCTTTGCAACTAGCTTCACCTTATGCGACAAAATATAATGTCTTAGCTTCTAAGATGTGAATACCACTACTAAGCATACCTTTTCAATCATTGAGTAATTCAACTCATAGGAGACTAGAGTTCTACTGATATAATATATAGGCCTTTCTTTCTTAGCTTCATCGTCTTGTGCTAGCAACACCTCTAATGATGTGTCTATTTCTAATATGTATAATAGAATCAATTTTCCATGAATTTAAGCCATCAAGATCAGGGGAAATGCCAAATATTGTTTAACTTGAGAAAAGTTTTTGTCACATTATTCATCCCATGTGAATGTGACTCCTTTAGGCATCATTTTTGTGAATGGTTGAGCTTTATGTTAGGATTAACAAGATAGAAATAATAGTTACATGAAAATATAACCAATATGAGAAAATGATAAACCACATAAAAGAGAACCCAAGACACAAATATTTTATGTGGTTCACCCAATCCATGGGCTATGTCCACCAAAAGTGAGTCCAATTATTATTATCCAGTTATTACAACCTGATTACAATCTACAATCCCTTACAGCTCAATACTGCCGCAAGAAGCTACTAAAACATACCACCTAAAAAATCCCTAACCCTAAGCCATTTTATACAAGATTTTTGCTACTTTAGGGTTAGAATTGGTTACAACATGTCGGCCAAAAAATTAGCCAAATTTAATTAGCTAGAAAAGTAGCTAATTTTTTTTTCTTAGGGACTGCCGCTCCCAAACCCTTGGGTTGTTCTTGGCACAATCCCCAACCCCCAACCCCGGTGAGGGTTCATGGAGAGTGTACAGTACTTTCCTAATTAGTCACCACAAACCAACACTTTATCTGCTAACTGAGATATGAACCTCCTTATAGATTGCAATTTACCTTGAAGTGTCCTCATCTGACTAATATTTCTGGGTGGTTGCATTTTAATGATTGCTTTTACCTTTGCTGGGTCAACTTTAATTTCTTTTGCTAAAACCATGAAGCCTAGAAATTTTTCTGATGATACTCCAAATGTGCATTTCTTAGGGTTTAACCTTAGTTGAAATTGATCCATTCTATCAAAGATTCTCCTCAGGTCCTCTATATGAGTTGTTCTAACTTTTGATTTTGCTAATATGTCATCAACATAATCTTCCATATTTTTATGCACCATATCATGAAAATATTGTTGTCATGGCTCTTTGGTATGTTGCGCCTATATTCTTGAGACCAAATGGCATGACGTTCAAATAGTATGTACTCCATGCACATGTAAATGCAATTTTCTCTTGATCTTCAGGGGCAGTTTTAATTTGGTTGTAACCTGAGAACGCATCCATTAAGGAATACATCTCATATCCTGCAGTAAGGTCCATGATCATATCTATGTTAGGAAGAAGAAAATCATCCTTTGGAAAATCTTTGTTTAGGTCTCTGAAGTCTATGAAAACCCTTATAGATTTATCCACTTTGGAGATAGGAACTATGTTAGATATCCATTTTGCATAATCAATAGGCCTTATGAATCCAACTTTCAATAACTTCTCTAGTTCTGCTTTTACTAACAATGTGAAATGTGAATTCATCTTTCTCAATTTTTGTTTTACGGGCCTTACTTCAGGAGAAATAGATAGTTGATGCATTATTAGGTCCATATCTAATCCATGTATATCTAACTTTTCTTTGAAGAACTTAATGAATTTTAGCTTCTCCTCTTGTGACAAAGATTGAGCAATGTAGACTATTTGTGGAGCTTTTGATGTTTCAAGATTGATTGGTTGTGTTGGCTCAATTAATAATGAAGATATTTATTGGAAATGATATGGAATAATATCAAGGTTCTCATCCTTTGGTGCCTTTGAGAGGTTTTCACCATTGGATACATCTTTTTTCTTTTACAATTTTGGAATCTGATACTTCCACAATGTGGTTTTCACCATCAATTTTTTTTTCTTTTTCATTTTTAGACTGAGAAACTTGATATCCCCCTCAATCATTCTTACACTCCTTTCACTAGTGGAAGAGGTAAAGGGTTCACAAGTGTTTAGATAGAAGGCTAGAGTATAGTCATTATCAAAGGATAATAGGCTTGTGGATGTAGATTCATTCCAATCTATAAGGCTGCGATGCACCAAGGGTAAGGATTCATAAGGTTTTTGAGACAACACCTCGTTATCATTAATGTTATTGACTTGCAAGATGATTTTCATCGAGTTAGCTTCCAAAGATTTGTTAAGATTATTAAAGTCAGTATTATTATTAATAGAGTTCATGTTAGAATTATGTGAGTCTAACCCTAAAGACCTAGCATTAGAACTTTCTCATTCTTCAATTTCGACTCTAGGAGTGTATTTATGCACCACATCTATCTATATATCCATTTTAGCATCAAAGAGTATGTCCCACTCATACTTATGTGAATCAATATGACTATCATCTGAGATACCCAAGAAATGGGCTATAGTCATTAGTACATCTTCTTCTTCTTCACCAATATTTTCTTCTTGTTGATTCTCTCCTTCTTTTAAAGGTTTTTGTAAAGATAATGGTTGTGTGTGTGAATTTTGTACCTGATCTGTAGACACAACACTTCAGTAAAACATTAGAGGTTAGCAAAAATGAAATTTGCAATAAATTGAAAGCTAAACTAACTAGGTGATTTACTACCTTCTAGTAGGTTTGAGTATGATGTTCTCAGATTGGAATTGAGATCAGTGACCTTGACAACACCTAAATGAAGGATTTGAATGCAAAATCTAGATATGGAATGAATGCAAATTAATCTATTTTTTTGTATTTTCTGTGCAATTATGATGAAAAATTGATATGAATCTATTCTAAATGAAATTGATATGCTATGAATCGATCTAAGATGAACTTCTAAATGATATACAATGCTCAAAAACAAGAATGATCTCACAATAGCTTGGATTCACAAAGATGATTCTTCAGTCTCCAATTTGGCAACGTGAGGATGCAAATTAGTGGATCCCAAATGAAGAGCCGAGGCCTTGATTTTATAGAAATCCAGGGCTTTGGAGGTGAATGAAAAAAGCCATAAATCACTCTTGATGAACTTAGGTTGATTTTTGAGTTAACAAGAATAAAGGATAATTAACTCACAAAAATCATTTTTGCTTTTTAACTCAAATCAGAAGTTTAGATCAACTTTGAACTCAAAATAGATGTTGAGTTTCCAAAAGTTAACAACTTGCATTGATTTTCTGATTTTAAGTTTAACTCCTCTTTGAATGTGCACAATTAATTATGAATTAATCTAATAAATAAAGTGATTTATCCTCAACTTAACTGATTTTAAATTAAAACAATTGATTTATGGGTTAATCAATTATTAAAATCAAACTTTTATTCAAAAATAATATCATTAAATTTGACAGCTTGCTTTAATTAATTAAATAAGAATTTAATCAATTAATGATAGGAATTTTGATTTATTGTCAAATTTAAATAATAATAATTAGGAATAAATTTAATTAAATTTAATTAAATAATTAAGTGGCAGAATTAATCTAATTAATTAAATATTCATCATATTCAATTAATCAACTTTAGGATAAATAGGATTTATCACCAAATAATCATTAAATTAAAGATAATTAAGATAATTAGGAATATTGCTAGGAATATTCCCCGATGTAGAATTAAGATAATGAATTAGATTCGATGATGCACAAATGTGCCTTAGGTTAGGACTTCGATGTTGATTTTGTTCTATGTGTCGATGTAGGAGATTAATGAACCTATAGCCCATTTTTGGGGTATTACAATGGTATGTCTTGTTGATCTTCAAAATGAGGCATGTCAAGAATATGAGTGACATTAACCAACTACCCCCAGTTAGGATGTCTTTCTTGTTGTTCTTCCTTCAGTTCTTGTTCTGATTGGTACCAATCTCTGACAGTGGATCTCCTTGCAAGAGTAGTAATCTCTCATATGAGATTGGTTGTCCTTATATATCTTCTTCATCATCTAAATCACATGATGTGTCAAATATTGGACCATCTTCAGCTATAGGATGAGATGTTTCTTCTTTAAAACCCACTCTGGTTTTATCTCTAGGGTTCTTGAAATCCATATGTATTGGTTCCATGACTCCTTTCTTATTTTGACCCAATGGTCCTTTTCCTTTATAACCCATTTGTTTCATGATGTCATACCCTTTTCCATATTTGTTCAGGGATATCTCTACATTTTTGAAATTTTTGTCATGTTCATCTTCTTTATATATCCATTGTAAGATATATTTTTCTTCATTTTATTCTTCTAGAGCATTTACTTTCACCATCCCTGCTCCATGAATTTTCAAAGTATCACCTTTGGAGGGTGTGAATGTTGATGAAGGTCTTCCTTGGGATCTAGGAGATAAGGGTAAATCTATCATGGACATCAAGGAATCTATTTTTTATTCTCACATTCCTACCTCTTGAATATTTATCTTCTTTCCAAAACTCCTTAGAACCATTTCTTTAGAAGTCTCTACTTTGTGAGCACTTTCTTTGTTGCGAGGAATCATACCATCCACTTGCTTGAGATTATTGCAAGGATAGGTTGTATCAGTTGGAATGGTTACTTCTACTCTATTGTGAGGAAATTTTATGCATTGAATGTAGGTAGAAGGTACTCCCTACATTGTATGGATCCATGGCCTTCCAAGAAGAATGTTGTAGGAAAGTGGTAGATCAAGAACTTGACATATCATATCTTTTTCCACTGGTCCTACTCTAATGGGTAAGACAACCAATCCTTTGGAGGATCTTTCTTCTTCATTGTAAGCTTTGATGGTTATCTTTCTTCTTGGATTAATTATGTGTTTAGACAACCCCAATTATTTCACCAGATTATATGTACATATATTCAAACCAGCACTTCCATCTATCAAGACATGCTTGACTCAGTGTTTATGAATCAATACCTCTAGATGCAATGGTTGATTATGTGGATGGTTCAAGGATTTATCATCTTCCTTAGAGAAAGACAAATAGCATGGTGAATTTAGATGACCAACCATAGTTTTGAATCTTTCTACATCTAAATCCTTGGGTATATTAGTGGTGAGCAGGGCTTGATCAAGAATCTCTCAATGGACTAGAGAGATCTTTAATAATTCCAAAATGGGAATTTCTGTAGGTGTGTGTTGCAATTAGTCTACTAGATTTAACTTTGAAGGAAATGTCAATTTTGTAGGGGCCATTGTTATAATAGGTTGAATTGACGTAGAAACTCCTTTAAGGGTGAGATTAGCTTGACTCCTTATCACAACATTGGAAGATTTTTCTTTATCTTGTACTCCCTTTAGAGTAATCACATTGATGGATTGTTTGCATGGTTCCACCATATGAATCACATTATCATTATCAGTGTATGTGTAATTAATTTTATTGCTTTTAAAAGATTCACCTTTTTCATAATAAGATAATGGGGTTTGGAATGCTTTGTGATTTTTATTCGTATGATGTCCATCCACTTTAACCTTTCCTTCTTCAATCAAATCCTAAATGACATTTCTTAGCTTCATGAAGCTATTGGTCTTATGTCTTTTATTGCAATGAAAATTATAGTATTCATTATCATTCCACCATTTCAGCTTCACTTCTAGTTCCCATGGATTTGAATCAGGGATTGCAATAATCTTATTATCCAAAAGTGATTTCAAGACCACCTCAAGTGTATCTAACAAAGGTGTAAATGTGCGCTTAGGTCTTGATAACCAACGCTCGTTCTGATTATTAGATTTATTAAAATCCTTAGGAGTCTTTGGTGTCACTATTATATTGGAGCTCTTATTATCTTGTAGACTTGTGGAAAGATTAAACACCTCAGGTTTCATCTTTCTATTAGGTGTGTCCACAACTCTATCATTGACCACATTCTTGTTTTTAATTCCATATTTGTACTTATCCTTATTGTTGTTAGAATAGTACTTGTCCTTATTTTCCTTGTAGATAGTGATTTCTCCTTTCTTAATCAAGACTTCTTCCATCTTGATTGCACTATCTATCATCTTATCAAAACTTGGTGGACCCTGAAGTTGCATGGGATAATTGTCCATCTTCTCACTCTTAGGTATTTGTCTTGAGTATCTTGCAAATATTTTTCTTCATCATTGTAGAAATGTTAGGAATGATTCTCCACTCTTCTATTTCATATTGCACAGGTCTAACATGGTCAATATGTGTTGTATATTGTATGAGTAATGTTGAATAAACTTCTTGACAAATTCTTTAAATGTTTTAATATATGTGGGTAGTTTGGAAAACCAATCCATTTCTTGTCCACCCAAGATTCTTGAAAACAACCTCATTAAGTAGGTTTGTTCATGCATAAATTACATGCTTAATGTACAAAATTATCTTACATGATCTCGAGGATTTGAGTTGCCAGTCTATTTGTCGTACTTAGGAATTATGACATGTTGTGGAAATGGTATCATTTTTACATCCTTATCAAAAGGAAAAGGACAAATATGTTCTAATGAATATTGCTTTGTTGGTTTGTCCTTCTCTTTCTTCAAATCTTATATTTCAGCTTGCATATGTTAGTATTTTCCAGATTTATCTAGGAATGATCAAACTATAGAGATCTTTCAAGACCAAGCACAAGATATAAGGAAATAATTGAAAATAAAGAGAGATAGTACCCAGATTGTAGTTTTGAAATGGTCTTCAAATTGGTGCCTTCAAACTCTCCAAGATGTATAGATATGTATGTGCCAAGTCCACCCACCTAGGGCTTCCAAAGTGCCACCAATTTGCACTTTGCTTTGTCCTAGGATCAGACTGTAAGTGCCTTAGATCTGTCTTGAGATCTTCTATTAGATCACTCCTCCAAAATTAGATTTCACTCCTTAAGATCTGATTTAATTCGTAGCTATTAATACCAGAATTCACCACTCTTAGACTTAACTAATATACTCCTTAAAATATGATCAATATCGCTTCTAAGGGTAGAGAAAAATCACAATCTAAAGGAAGAAGTTTTTTTTTTTTGATGAATAGAGGCCTTTACTATTAAAAGAAATATTAAAGTACAGAATTCACAAAAAAAAGGCCAGGGGAAAAGATCACCCCGCAAGTCCCCACGGCACTTAGCAAGAAGTATTTCACCATTCAATTCCAATGAATTTTTCTACTTCTAGAATATAATCTCTGTTCCAAATCGCTGCCTAGAATGATCAATTCTTGGGAGGAAGATTATATGTTATGTTTTTGATATGATGTCTTCCAAGAATCGATCTACCTTTATATTAAATTGGAGTGCCTCTTCAAGAGGCCGACTTGGATAAAAATATAATTTCCCAAGTGGTCGACTTTGGGCCTTGTCTAATTATTTCCTTAAATTAGACCATTAAACATATATATAATTGATTTATTGATAAATAATAAATAATAAATATTTCCTTATATTTATTATTGTTATTTATATATATTGAATTATAATGATAAATATATACTCTATATATTTATTGTCTTTATCCAAGGCATAAGATATTTGTCGTAAAGGCCATAATATCAACACTCCCTCTTGGACTTGAGGCAAATATCCACTCATGGATTCTTCATCACGAAACATAACCAAAATGGATTTCATAGATCTCTCATCTATGAAGGTAGATCTCCATTTTATCAATTTTGATAAAAACACATATGTTCATTATCATTCCCAACCATAGATTTCATATCCATATGAAAATCATCTTTCCATGGTAAAATCAAATCACAAGATGTTTACCAACCAAATCTGGATTTCCTAGATCCACGAGTCTCTGCGACTCAAAGCACAAAACATAACAAAAATGGATTCCTTATCCAATGATGCCATAGATCTCTATCTACAAGATATAATGAGAACACAAATGTTCTTCATTATTCCTCAACCATACATCTCATATTCTTATGAGAAACATCATATCATATGATGCTTACCATCCAGATGTGGATTTCCTAGATCCACTGGTCTCTATGACCCAAGAATATTAAGTCCATGATATTCATGATAACACATGTCCATGATGTTTATCAACCATAAGTGATATCAAGTCCATGATATCATATTTATGATATTTCCAATCAATTTGTGAATTTCCTAGATCCACTAGTCACCTTGACTCTTTTGAATATCAAGTCCATGATATTCAAGGTAGTATAAAGTCCATGATACTTTCCAAACACAAGTTATCATAAAATTCATGATGTTTTCTATCCAATTTGTGGATAACTTAGATCCACGAGTCCTCTTGACTCAGCCAATAGAATATCAAGTCCATGATGTATACCATCCAATTTGTGGATAACTAAATCCACAAGTCACCAAGACTCAAGAAATGTCAAGTCCATGACATCAAAACAACATCAAGTCCATGATGTTAAGAGAATTGGTCTAACGAATATCAAGTCCATGATATTCACCAAGTACTTGGAGTAATGGCCTATTGACCTCAAGTCCATAATGTCCACCAATTACTCAGATGTGGATCCCCAATCCATGAGAGATCAAGTCCATGATATCATGAGTATTGGTCTAACAAATACCAAGTCCATGATATTCACCAAATGCTTAGAGAAATGGTCTCCAGACATCAAGTCCATGATGTCCACCAAATGTTCAACAATGGATCCCTGATCCATGAGAAAAATATCAAATCCATGATATTCTCCAAGTATCCAATTCATAAGAAATAGCTTAGCCATATGCATAAGTGTAACCAAATGAATTAAACATAACCAAATGTATCTCATAATCAAAATCTTATCTCATGAATCCACATAAGCATAAGAATAACCAATATGATCTTATAATCATAAGATTCAAGTTCAATGTAAAGAAAATGTGTTCACACATAGAACCACATGTAATATAGTCCCATTTATAATAAGTATAGACTTAGCTATAAAAGAAAGTATGATCCATACATACACAATAAGCCACTAAAGTATGCTTCATACATACATGATAAAGTATACAAATGACGTATGCTCCATACAATCATATTAAGTAGCCACATGTAATAACTAATATCCAAATGCAGTTCTCTCATAGAACAAGCATAATTCATCTAGTATCTATAGACAAGTCTTAGCCATAAGAGTAATCACATAAGTCTCATCACATAAGAGTAACCAAATTTGTCCAACATATAACTAGATGCAATGTGATCACAATAAGATGCAATATAGTTCCCTCTACAAAGAAATGCATTTACATATATATATGATCAATAGCAGAGCATATATAAAGGATAACATATGTCCATATAAAGTATGCTCCCAAGAAATATGCCAATCATAAAATGTAACATACACAACATATGCCAATGTAAGTATGTTCCAACATTCATTAACCAATAATGTATGCACCCATTCATCAAGTAAAGAAAATAATTATTTAGTTATACTAACAATCAGTTGTGTATTTTCCCATAATAGCGCAATAAATATGTCAATGTAACTGTTCATCATGTAATGTATGCTCCTCATGCATTAAAAAAGTATAATTTATGCAAGGTATGCTGCTAATCAGCTGTGTATGATCCGATACATAAGTAAAACACATACTAAGGTAAAGTATGCATCCATGCATACAAAATAGAAATATGCTTCCATAGAAAAACATAAGATAGTTAGAATTTTAATAGCTGTGTATGGTGCCACATTCATACAAAAAATAGATACAAAAATGTAGATGTATGTAGCCAGCAAAAGGAGTTTATAACTTAGACAATTTCACAAGTGAGCCCATATATAAAACTCCCTCTCAAATTGCAAATCCCTCTCAAAGTGAAAAGTGCTTAGATTCAAGTTCCTTTATCTCCACAAAGGATGCTTGAAGGTTGTTCCTCTTAGGACAATTTACAGCTATATGACCAAACTTCTCACATTTATAGCATTGAGTTTTAGAGAAGTCCCTCTTGAAAGGTTTCTTCTTCTTAAAGTTCTTCCTTCTTCCCTCTTTGTCCTTTGAACTTCCTTCATTTTCGTTCCTCTTATCCTTTTAAAATTCTCTCTTCTTCTTGAATTTTCCTATCCCCCCTTTTAAGTTTTGAGAGTAAAGAACTTGAATATCTTCTTTGAAGATTGAGCCTCTTCATATTAATCTTGCTTCTTCTTGAAGACAATCAGTCTTTAGTCTATCAAGAGTAGGTAAGTTGGAACATGCACTAATCCATTGAATGAATGCATCCCAAGTAAGAGGCAATCCATTAAGAGTTGTCACAACTAGTTCTTTATTATCATAATTGAACCCAATTGATGACAGTTGATTCCTTAGCTCATTGACCCTCATGAAGTAGGATGTGATTGACTCCCCTTGATTCATCTTGATTTAGGAGAAGTTATTTTTGAGAGCTAGGACCCTATTTGTGTTGTTGATCTGAAACATGCCAGTTAATGAAGTGAACATCTCATATGCATTCTCTAGATTTTCAATTGTTGGCACAATGTGATCTTTAACACTATCAACAATTATTCTCATTTCTTTATTGTTGTTTTTGTTCCATTCCTTCTTTTCATTTGCATCCATATTATATTTAGGAGGATCTTCAATGATTGAAGTGATATCCAATTGCCTTAAAATGATTAATAATCTCATCTTCCAAGATGTAAAATTAATATCTCCCTCAAGCCTATCTTCGGGTCTAATCTCAGTTGACATGATAACCAATTTAGTTTGAAATGCTAAATCTGAAATGAATTTTTTCTCTACCTAGGCTCTAATACCATGTTAGTATTTTCCAGATTTATCTAGGAATAATAAAACTATAGAGAGCTTTCAAGACTAAGCACATGATATAAGGAAATAATTGAAAACAAAGAGAGATAGTACCCAAATTGTAGTTCTGAAATGGTCTTCAAATTAGTGCCTTCAAACCCTCCAAGATGTGTAGATATGTATGTGCCAAGTCAACCCACCTAGGGCTTCCAAAGTGCCACCAATCTATACTTTTCTTTGTCCTTGGATCAAACTATAATTGCCTTAGATCTGCCTTGAGATCTACTATTAGATCACTCGTCCAAAATTAGATTTCACTCCTCAAGATCTGATTTAATTCGCAACTATTAATACTAGAATTTTCCACTCTAAGAATTAACTAATATACTCCTTAAAAGTTGATCAATATCACTTCTAAGGGAAGAGAAAAATTTCAATCTAAAGGAAGAAGTATTTCACCATTCAATGCCAATGAATTTTGCTACTTCTAGAATATAATCTCTGCTCCAAATCGCTGCTCCAATTCACTGCCTAGAATGATCGATTCTTGGGAGGAAGATTATTGTTAGAATAACTAAGAGGGGGGGGGGGGGGGGGATCAGTTAGATCAAGTATCCTATAGTCCCAATTCCAAAGATGTAAAAACTTTAAACAATCTCAACAAATTTTGTAGCTCGGTAACATAAACTTCTAAACTGTCTGTGCCTTTATCGATTATCAGTCAATTAACTCATAGTGATTACCAACCAAATCAAATATGCAATATGTAAAGTATGACAATAAAATAATCATCACAGAAACATATAACATAAGGATTTAATGTGGAAACCCTATTAAGGGAAAAACCACTTGGGACTGATAACCCAAAACAATTTTCACTCTTCTAAAGTGAGCTCGGTGAAGAGCCAACCATGTTAAAGGTTACAAACACACTATTAGGTGTGACCTTGTTAGAGGATTTAAGACTAACAGTTATCGTTCAACCAACATTCACTATGGGATTGATAGGATAACAATGTACATTCATTGAATGACATGGGGGCATAACATAAGATGGCTAAGTCCACTCAGTTAAGAGATTTTTCTGTAGCAATGGTTAAACTGAAACAATAGTTGATCTGATTACAATACAACTCAAATTGTAGATGTTCAGATCTATTCTAGGCCCATACAAATCCTCTGATCAATATATCAATTCACTTCCTCAACTTACTTTTACTTGATAATAGCTCTTTGACACTCGATACTATTCTGTAGTTTAGTTATTCTTCAACCAATCTGATTAGGCATGCATGAAACTGTATTCATGTGAAATCTTTGTAGTCTCCTTTCTTCCAACATGTTTCAATAAAGAAACTCATATCTCTTATATAGACAGATAAATCATTTTCATATCATCCATGAGAGTTTTCCACTTAATCTCCTTCATTGATTTTGCCTCTTAAACCTTCCTTAGAAGATGTGTCAATAATACGTTTCAATTCCATCCTTTAGATCTTCTCCAAATTTTGTTAGCTGTGGATCTCATAACAAACTTTATCCTTAATCTTGAAATCATAACACTTTCCATCTCATCAATTTCTGTTGGCTAAACTTAATAATTTAATACTTTCATCCATACTCAATTAACAAAGAAATGCATCGGTGAACACAAGCTCGATTAATACTATTGCTCAGTATACACTACACTGGCTTAGTGTATACTAAAGTGCTTCATCAACCGACCACATTGCCTTGTAACATTTTGCTTCCATCTTCATAATAGATTGATGCAACATAATCAAGTCAACCATATGAAGTCATAGACTCATTAATAAGTTACCTTGGGTATTCCTTATCCTCATCTATCATATCCATCTTTCTCCATGTAGATATCTCAGTTCTTCATCTTTTCTCTCCTCTTTAAAAATGTTTAGATGTTTGCAACTATCATAATAAGTACTATCAAACTAGTTGACATCAATGACAACAAAATGACTGATTTAATTATCTTACATATCATTTTAGTACTCGGTGATCTCTAATCATTGATCTTCAAGTCATTCAGGTATTCAATCAGTTGTAGTTCATCAATCTCTCCCTTTGGCATTGATGGAAACTCAAGTAATATGAAATATGTCATGCACATACCAAACATGTATTCTACAACTATGTAAGTGTATCATCTTAAAATGGAAGCACTTCCATGTTAAGAGCATTTAGCCCTCTGAGTAAGTGGTATGGGGTCATGACAAGTGCCTTGATTGGGTATTTTCATTTATCTAGTAGTTTCCCCCCTGCTCTTCTTTTGTCCCCCTTATTTCCAGCCTCTTTCCGATAGTTTTCACTGAGAATTTGGAGTTTCTGACTGTCAGGGTCAAAGATGACCTGGTAGGTTCAAGGAGAACCTAGACCCCAACCTATGTAAGGGAAAAACTTGACCCTAACCTAGGGCGGTGTCTACCTCATCCCTGACCCCAGGTCCAATTTTTAGGTTTCGGGAGTTATGGGATGTCGGGTTTCAAAAAGTTTATTTTTCTCACTTTCGGGTTAGCCATTTCGGGTTTCAGAATGGTATATCCTTAAATTGCATTTAATCTAGGTCCATTTCTAGGGGTTAAGGTTAATTGTGATTTAATTCTCCAATGTTGGCCTCTCTAGAAGTTTGTGCCCTAGATTACTATAAAAGGAACCCTTCCTTTCTCATTTTCTCCATCAAGTTTTAGCATCCATTTTCATGATCAAGGTATCAAGTTTTTGGGAGATCAAGTGCTCAAGGTTTTCTCAAGGTGATCAAGCAAGAATTCCATTCAAGCACTCTTCCATTCAAGCCCTCTTCTCCATTCAAGTTCTCCTTTGAAGATCAAGGATTCAAGCATTCAAGCCTTTAAAGGGATTTGGTTCAAGCATTCAAGATTCATTATTCAAACCCTAGATCTAGCCATCATGGTGGTGTGATATTCCTTCAAGATCCCTTATTTATCTTCAAGATCCATTCATTCTTCCCTCAAGGTGGATTCCAAGCATACAATCATGGAGGTTTAGATTTACATTTGTTAATATTATGTCCAAGCTTTCATATCAACATACTTGTTTACATTTCAAATACAATTGTATATCTATTGAATATCATAGCTTCATTATTAGATCTACTTCTACTACTTGCTAGCATTCTCTATTTTAATTCCACTATTAAGGTTGATTCCAAACTAGGGTTTGACTAAGGAAAACCCCTCATCTAAACAAAAAAACCATTTTTCTTATAGGTACAGGTACAGGATGGTGAATTAAAGTGCAGATCTGGATACCATTTTTGTCGAACTCCCAGGATTCATGAACAAAATTTTCATCAGAGAAGTTGGGTCAAGGATGACCTTCAGTGAGGGGTAGGATCCTACCCTGGGGTAAGACCTTGCCCTGCTATCTAGGTCAAGGATGACCTCCATCAGAAAAGAAAAATATTTCTAGGTTTTGTAGATCTCGTCATTTCGATTTAGAAGAACAAAAATCAATAGTTTCTAATACTATTTGATAGGGTTTTCAACAAGTTCTTTTCAGAGGTAAGTACCTTTATTTCTTCATTTCAACATTAATCATCTACATTTACTTCCCATATCAGTTACAATTCCATATAAGTATAAAATATTGGTTTTGGGGTCTCTTTTATGTGCAAATCATTGTCCTAGGGCCCATCCATATTTTATCTATTCAGTAAGTAAATGCTGTAGCTTGGTAAGCTCTCCCTAGCTTGATATTTAATATGTATAATCACTACGTTACATGACAGCATTACAGGTGCAGACTTTCCTCTGTGGATTTGATCTTTTTAGCTCTCAGATTCTTTCTGTTCTTAGCAACAAATATTAAAAACTCTCCTTGACTTTCTCAAATTATCTCTCCCTTTGACAACAATGCCAAAGAAAAACATAAAACATACAACTTTGCAATAGCTAAGTAACTCTTTGTTGTTTAGTGCAGACTATGTATCTCAGTATACTGATATGCAAATCTCTATTCTAGTCCCTCAAATCTTTCACAACCTTAGAAAAAATCCAAAGTGTGAGCTATGTTGCATCAACATGAATGATCTTCTGATAAGAATAGGCTGATGCAACCTCTAGATCACATTAGTGACCAGTAGACAGGGGACGGACCCCAAGTCTAGTCATCAAGTATTCAAAAGTGTCCTTTGGTAGAGGCTTGGTAAAAATATCAACAAGTTGCTCCTTTGATGTAATATATTCCAATTTGACTTGCTTCTCCTGTACTTGTTCTCTTAAGTAGTGATACTTAATAGAAATATGCTTTGTCTTCGAGTGCATTACAAGATTCTTAGAAATATTTATTGCACTAGTGTTGTCACAATATATAATCACTGGCTCAGTGAATACCTCATTCATCCCTTCCAACACTTGTTTGATGTAAGCAATGTTTGAACAATTTGTAGCAGCAACAACATATTCTACTTTAGCAATAGACTGAGAAATACAAGGTTTTTTCTTACTTGTCCAGGTAACAAGTCTTTCACCAAATAAAAATGCTCCTCCAATTGTGCTCTTTCTATCATCTATATTTCTAGCCCAATCTGTGTCAGTGTAGACTCTTAGTTAAAATTTGCCTTCCTTAGGATACCATAAACCATATTCCTCTATTTTCTTCAGGTATCTCAAGATTCTTTTTACTGCAACCATATGTGAATCCTTTGGATTGGCAGAAAATCTAGCAACAATCCCCACTGCATGTGCAATATCTGGCCTATTGTGTACTACATACATCAGTTTACCAATCATAGATCGGTACAATGTCTAGTTTACCTCTGTAGATTCATCATCTTTTGTTAATTTGCATCCTTTGACCATCGGTGTTCCAACTAGTTTAGCATCTTCCCTGCCAAATGTTGTCAATAATTCCTTTATATACTTTGATTGTGTGATGAAAATTCCATCATTTTGCTAAATAAGCTGCAAGCCTAGAACGAACTTAATCTCTCCAAACATAGACATTTCAAATTATTTTCTAATCTCATCAACAAATGATTTACAAATATGATCTTGTCCTCCAAAAAATATATCATCCACAAATATTTCAGCAACCAAAATAATATCATCAGATCCTCCTTTCAGGTACAAATTGTTGTTTTCACTAGTTCTCACAAAACCAATACTTAAAAGATAAGTATGCAACCTTTCATACTAGGCTCTTGGTGCTTGCTTTAAACCATATAAAGCTTTGTGTAGTCTACATACCATGTCTTTCTAATTCAGATAAACAAACCCTTCTAGTTGTTATATGTAGACCTCCTCTCCTAGTATCTCATTCAGAAAAGTAGACTTAACATCCATTTGATAGACTTTAAACTTTTTATGTGCAACATATGCAAGTAACATGCAGACTCCTAGTCTAGCAATAGGTGCAAAAGTTTCACCATAATCAATACCTTCTTCCTGTGCATATCCGTTGCAAACAAGTCTAGCTTTGTTCCTTGTAACCTCTCCATTTTCATTCAACTTATTTCTAAAAATACATTTAGTACCGATAACATTTTTATCTTTTGGTCTAGGTGCTAAAATCCATGTTTTTTTTTCTCAATTTGTTCTATCTCTTCATTCATATAATTTATCCATTCATCATTCTCAACTGCAACCTTAACATTCTTCGGTTCAAACTCACAAACTAAGCATGTGCTTTGTCTTAACTTACTTCTTATCAGCATGCTAGCTTGCTTGTCTCCAATGATTTGGTTCTCAGGATGATGTCTTTTGAAAAATCTTGCCAGCACTTGATTTCTTCTTTGTTCTTCATTCTGTTTAGGTTCATTTCCTTGCTCGGTAGCTTCTTCCCGATCCTCTATTTCCCTTTGCTGTTCCTCAGTGTCCTTTTCCTGATGCTTGGTCAACTCAACCTATGGCTTTAGTAGGTACTCTGGATGCTCAATATAAGTGAATCTACCATAGTCTTCTAGCTCCTTAGTGCTTTCTCCATCATTTTTATCATCAAATTCATCAACTCTGACATTAGCACTTTCAATCATCTTATTAGAAACCTTATTTAGACACTTGTAAGCTTTGCTTTTAGTAGAATATCCAATAAATATTCCCTCATCCCCTTTTGAGTCAAATTTCCCATTCCTATCATCTTTTAGAATAAAACATTTGCTACCAAAATTTTTGAAGTAACTTACACTCAGTTTGTGACCAAACCATAACTCGTAGGGTGTTTTGTTTGTGTCTTTCTTCAATTGTACTCGGTTTAGAACATATATAGTTGTGCTAACTGCCTCTCTCTAGTAAACTTGTGCAACATTCTTTTCTATCATCAGTGTCCTCATGCAATCAACAATTGATCTATTTCTCCTTTCAACAATCCCATTCTGCTAAGGTGTTCTTGGTGCAGAAACTTGTCTTTTTATACCATGCTCATTACAATAGTTAGTGAATTCATCAGAAATAAACTCACCACCTCTATTAGACCTCAATTATTTTAGTTCTTTCCCAATTTCTTTCTCTACTTTTGTGTTGTACCATTTAAACATTTTAAATGCCTCAGATTTCTCCTTTAAAAACATGACAGTCATCAATCTAGTGTAATCATCAACAAACAAAATAAAATATCTATCTCCATAGTAGCTCTGAGTTCTCATGGGACCACATAGGTCAGTGTGAACTAACTCCAAGATTCTCTTTGTTGAATAGTCTTTACTCTTAAAACTAGATTTTGTCATTTTCCCTTTTTGACATTCATGACACATAACATGATCAGGCTTTGTTAGGCTAGGCAGACCTCTAACCTTTTTCTTTCTACCGATCTTAATCATGTTATCAAAATTTACATGACATAACCTTTTATGCCATAACCATGCATTCTCATTTTTCATCAATAAACAAGTAGTCTCAACATTGTCAAGATAAAATAAGTTACCTTTAGATTGTGCTCCTATTCCAACAAGCTTCCCACTATCATCAAATATGTTTACCTTCTTTCTTTCAAAAGCTACTCGGTGACCTGAGTTGTTAAGCTGTGCCACACTTAGCAAATTGTAATTTAGTCCTTTTATCCAATAAGCATTATCACATTTGATTTTATCATTTATCACTAAAGATCCTTTTCCTTTAACCATACATTGTGTATCATTACCCATTTTTACTAATCCTCCATTATAATGCTCAAGATGATCACATTTTTCTTCATCACTAGTCATGTGATGTGTAAAGCCACTATCAATGATCCATGCATCATTTTTATTAACTTTAGAAATGAGTGTTGTTTCTACATACCTTTCTTCTTCCTCAAAATCATCCTTCATCGCAACAAATACTACTTCAACATCATCATCTGTGTTAGTTTCAGTTTCTTTCTCTTCAGCAATGTAACATAGCTTTTTGCCCTTATCATTGTGATCTCGGTTGTCTCTGTTGTTGTGTCGGTAACTTATGTTGTTTCTCCTTCCATAGCTTCCTTCACTAGATTGATCTTTATTTCTATCTTCTTCTTTCCTGTTCGGGCATCTAGCAGCAATATGGCCTACTTTGTAGTTAAAACATGCTAAAGGCAATTTACCCTTATATCTACCTTTACCTTTAGGTAATCTTCGGGCCATAAGAGATTCAAGTTCATCAAGCTCATCATCAGTATTACTGTCACTATCATCCTTATTATGTCTACTGCTAGACTTACCGATATTTAGAGAAGACATGAAAGAAGACTCAAGAGACGGTACAATACTATTATCAAAATTGTTCAACTCAAAAGTTGTTAGTTTACCAATAAGACTATCAAGAGTAAGAGTGTTTCTAGGTGCAGACCTCATTTCATGTATAGCAGATATTCTGATTGCATAAGCAGGCAATAAGGCTCTTAGAATTTTACTGACCACTGTATCTTCATCAATGACATCACCAGATCCTTTGATAGCATTGACTACCTCTTTTATTCGATTTGTATACTATACTATGTTTTCTCCTTTCATTTTCATATTGTCAAACTTGCCTCTTAGGCTTTCAGCTTGGGCTCTCTTGACATTAACATCACCACCATAGACTTGAGCTAGTTTGTCCCACATTTCCTTTGAAGTACAGCAATCTTTGACATCCTCAAATTCAGCATCAGACAGAGCAACAAAAATCTCTATCATAGTCACGTTGTGTTCATGTCGATCTTTTAGTTGATCAAGAGTCAAAGGTCCAGTTAGTGGTTGTAAGTAGCCATTCTCAAGTAGATGTAAGACATAATCTTTGATTCCAGATATGTGAAGTTTCATTCGACTTTTCCATATAGTAAAGTTGTCCTTGTTTAGCTTCATCACCTCCCTCTTATACATCTTCTGACCTTTCTGTTGAAGTCCTTAAAACTTTGTTCCAAGCAACCGATGCTTTGATACCAATTGTTAGAATAACTGAGAGGGGGGGGGGGGGGAATCAGTCAGATCAGTTATTCTACAGTCCCAATTCCAAAGATGTAAAAAATTTAAACAATCTCAACAAATTCTATAGCTCGGTAACATAAACTACTAAACCGTCTGTGCCTTTACTGATTATCAGTCAATTAACTCATAGTAATTACTGACCAAATCAGATATGAAATATGTAAAGTATGACAATAAAACAATCATCACAAAAACACATAACACAAGGATTTAATGTGGAAACCCTATTAAGGGAAAAACCACCTAGGACCGGTAACCCAAAATAATTTTCTCTTCTAAAGTGAGCTCGGTGAAGAGGCAACCCTGTTAAAGGTTACAAACACACTATTAGGTGTGACCTTGTTAGAGGATTTAAGACTAATAGTTATCACTCGACCAACATTCACTATGGGGTTGATAGGATAACAATGTACATTCATTGAATGACATGGGGGCATAACATAAGACGGTTAAGTCCACTCGGTTAAGAGATTTTTCTGTATCAATGGTTGAAATGAAACAATAGTTGATATGATTACCAGATGTTCAAATCTATTCTAAGCCCATACAAATCCTCTGATCAATATATCAATTCACTTCCTCAACTTACTTTTACTCGATAATAGCTCTCTGATGCTGGGTACTGTTCTGCAGTTCGGTTATTCTTCAACCAGTCTGATCAAGCATGCATGAAACTATATTCACACAAAATATCTGTAGTCTCCTTTCTTCCAGCATGTTTCAATAAAGAAACTCATATCTTATATAGATAGATAAACCATTTTCATATCATCCATCAGATTTTGCCGCTTAATCTCCTTCATTGATTTTGCCTCTGAAACCTTCCTCGACAAATTTGTCAATAATACATTTCAATTCCATCCTTTAGATCTTATCCAAATTTTATCAGTTGTGGATCTCATAACAAACTTTATCCTTAATCTTGAAATCATAACACTTTCTAGTTTATCAATTTTTATTGGCTAAACTTAAGCATTTAATACTTTCATCCATACTTGGTTAACAAAGAAATGTGTCGGTGAACACAAGCTTGGTTAATACTATCGCTCAGTATACACTACACTGGCTTAGTGTTAATTGAAGTGCTTCATCAACCGACCACATTGCCTTGTAACATTTTGCTTCCATCTTCATAATAGATTAATGCAACATAATCAAGTCAACCATATGAAGTCATAGACTCATCAATAAATTACCTTGGGTATTCCTTATCCTCATCTATCATATCCATCTTTCTCCATGTAGATATCTCATTTCTTCATCTTTTCTCTCCTCTTTACAGATGTTTAGATGTTTGCAACTATCATAATAAGTACTGTCAAAACTAGTTGATATCAATGACAACAAAATGACTGATTCAATTATCTTACATATCATTTTAGTACTTGGTGATCTCTAATCACTGATCCTCAAGTCATTCAGGTATTCAATCATTTGTAGTTCATCAAATTATATGTTATATTTTTGATATGATCTCTTCCAAGAATCGATCTACTTTTATATGAAATTGGAGTGCCTCCTCAAGAGGCCGACTTGGATAAAAATATAATTTTCCAAGAGGTCGACTTTGGGCCCTATCTAATTATTTCCTTAAATTAGACCATTAAGCATATATATAATCAATTTATTGATAAACAATAAATATTAAATATTTCCTTATATTTATTATTATTAGTTATATATATCAAATTATAATGATAAATATATACTCTATATATTTATTGTCTTTATCCAAGGCATAAGATATTTGTCGTAAAGGCCATAATATCTGATTTTGGAGGAGCGATCTAATAGCAGATCTCAAGGAAGATCTAAGGCAATTACAGTCTAATCCAAGGACAAAGCAAAGTGTAGATTGGTGGCACTTTGGAAGCCCTAGGTGGGTTGACCTAGCACATACATATCTACACATCTTGGAGAGTTTGAATGCACTGATTTGAAGACCATTTCAAAACTACAATCTAGGTACTATCTCTCTTTGTTTTTAATTATTTTCATATATCTTGTGCTTAGTCTTTAAAGATATCTATAGTTTGATCATTCCTAGATAAATTTGGAAAATACTAACAGCATAGAGATCAAATATCACGTTAATATAGATATGGGAGTATCAACTTCTCTTTGTTTAAGTTGATTTATGTCATAGTCCTTTGGTAGTTTGAGTCCTTGAGATGTTAGATCCAAAAAGTATTTCTCCTTGTTTTCTTCCAATGTTCTTTTGAGTAATTTCTAAAATCTTTTACTCCTTTGACATCTTTGGTAATCTTGTTCTATCGGATCTTCATCACTATCGAAATCATAGTGATATCTTTGATTATCTTCCTCTCCTTAATTAGCTTGTTCTTCTCGGTCATTTTGATTGTTGTTTCTTTCATCCCAATTGTAATCATTTTAATTTGACATGATGGTAGTAGCAAGAGTAACTGTATGAGTAGTACTAGGAGTAGCACCAAATAAAGGATTTACACTCGATGTCTCTGTTTGTCCAAAAGTTAATAGTTTTGGGATTTCATTTGAAAATGGATTATGTTTTAGACTGTAAGACTTATGTCTTGTGTTAACCATGAAATATTGATAAGGTAATTGTTTGAGTGTTCTAATGTGTCAAAATGTTTGAAATTTTTCCAAGTGTTCCCATCCAAGATTGCAAGTGTGGATTTGAAAATATGATAGGATCTAGCGTCAAAGCATTAGAATGCCCTATTTATGAGCTGAGAATCAAGTGAAAATGAGTTTTGGTATTTTAAAAAGCTCTAGTGTCTAAGGGTTAGAATGCCCTATTTATGAACTGGGAACTAATTGAATTTGATTAGGATTGGACTACACAATTTGACAAATGCAGATTAAGGACCAAATAGGTAGGTGAGGTAGACTCAAGTATTGACCATCTCATATTTGCATATTTACTATTTCTCAGAAGACATGATTAGCTCAAGCTATGATAAGCTTGTTTGTGATAGGTGATGTTGAGAAGCACATTTGATTGATTGTATTTCTTTTTCTTTTTCTTTATGATCATTGTTTATTTCATGAATGTTGAGAAACACTATTGCTTGAGTGTGCAGAGTGTTGAGAAATACCATTGTTCATTGGATGATTTTAATTGTCTTTGCATTTAGGATTCTCATTTCCTTGATGAGTATTGAGATATACTAATGTTTGAGTGATCGAGTGTTTAGAAATACCATTGTGTGTTTAGTGATGTGAAGAAACATCATCTTTGTGATAATAAGGTGGTAGAAAACCTGATAGTTATGAGGTAACGTGGCTGACTCCACTCAATAAAATGGTTGGTACTGACTAGGAACCAACTCCACATGATGACTAGGAACTTTCCCCCCACTAGATACAATTGTCCTAAGGATGAGATGTGGACCGATTCCAACCTAGGATGATAGGACACTAAACTAACTAAGATATGCAACAAAATGAAAATAATTTACAACATATGTATAAGCCACGAGGATATATGCAAATGAAAATGCTGAGCAATTGATAAATAATTTTTGGTTTTTTGATTTGTTTCGATTTTTAAAGATTTAAAGATTTTTTTTTGATTTTTAACATTTTTTTTGGATTTTTTAAAATTTTAAAATGTTTTTGGATTATTTCAGGAACATTTTCCACTTTTTAAATTGTTTAGAGATTTTACCATTTCTCAAGCAAGACCACATTGAATTGTCCCCAATGTCTAGCAAGGTGTAGGACATTTGTAGATGGATGAGAAAGCTAATGGAGTAAAAGAAAATAGGTCATGATGGGTGAAGCACATGAATTCAACCCTCAAGAATAGTCTCCTAAAGATTACCCAAGCTAGGGAAAAAATATAGCCATGTGAAGCCTATTTTGGATAAACAACGAAAGCCAATGATGTAGTGCCATATAACATATAGGATAATGACTTGATGTCATAAAAGCACGTGGTCCAAAATAGTGTACATGTCAAGATGTTTTAAAGAAGATATTATTGGCAATTTGGCTAAGTTGGTTACATAGATGTTGTCATTATGGAAACATATGATCTACATGAAGATCGCATAGGTCAGAAAGCTAGTATGTCAGAGCGCAATGCAAAATTGTCTAAGTATGAGATAGTATGTTTTTGCCAGTGAACCCAAAGATAGTTTTGTTTGGCGATGTTGATTGGAGTAAGTTCAGTGCTTGCGCACTTGAACATAGACACTATGGTGACTATTGAAGACTCACCTCAAAGCACAAGTTAGTACAACATGTACGAAAGAAGTTATGATAGTTTTACTGAAGACAATGTCAAGCCGATAGGAAAGAATATGAAGACAAAATTGATAAAGAGCTAAGAGATTATTTTGTTTATCAAAATAATGACTTAACAATATAAAGGGATGAAATCCTAGATGTTAACCCTTGGGTAAAGATATTTTGTAATATGATAGCCATCCGAAAGAGTTATTAGCCTTAATAACTTGTATAAATGTAATTGTAAAATGTAAGAAAGCATAGTGATATGATGCGAAATATGATATGTATGTAATAGCGACAATGAAAGAGCAGCAAAGAGATATTGATGCAAGCAGTATAAGGTTATGTATCTTTACCTCTTTTTGTAATTAGTAGATATTGTACATTACTTGTTTGGGCAATGGGCTCATCTGGAAATCATATTTTGTACTGCCAACTCCTAACAGGGTTGAGGCTTCTAACAAGGCCTATAGTCCCTTAATCAGGACTGAGACACTATATACATGTAATAGACTCCTAACAAAGTCAATATCCTTAACGAGATACTTTTGATTAGTGGATCTTTGTGGGTACCATCCCCACTGGGGTTTTCCCTTGGCCAGGGTTTCCTCGAGAACAAATAATGTGTTATGAGTTCTTTTGTTTTATTGCTATGCACATTGTTTAGTTTACTATGTTATGCATGCATTAAGATTATCTGTTATATCCATAATTGGGAAAAAGTAAAATTTTGTAGAATATTGATTCACCCCCCCTCTCAATATTCCCTATTTCTAACAATTGGTATCAAAGCTTAGTTACTCGAAAAAGAATCATTCAAGGAAAGCCTAGCAGCTTGAGTAAGATCTCTATGGATATGGATCAACTATAGAAGAATCTTGAAGAAGATCTTGAATAGATTGATATGCTTACTAATGAAAGAGACACTCTGAAAGGAAAATATGATGATGCAAAGAACCTCATTGAGAAGCTGAAAAACAAGTTGGAAGATCTAAAATCTAAAAAGGAATCCAAAATTCATATTGAAGATTGTGATGACAATTTAGAAAAAGAAAATGAGATCCTAACAATTAAGTTTTGTACTAACTCAAGAGAGGATGACATGGCAACTGGAATGATACATGTGGCTTATTTGATGTGTGTTGATAAAGTACAAGTTGATTTGTGTGAGATTTTGAGAATTTAGTTGTTTGAGAATTTGGAGAAGATAAAGAAAACTAAGTATTCACAATTTAGATTCTCATCTTTGATCACTTATATGTTTTTTCATTTATTGAGAAGATTTCCTTACACCATTGCAAATGACTGGAATGATGGCCAAACTACAATGGAAAGGATTAACAAAGTGTATATAAGGCATGTTATTGATAAAGTAAATGAGAGTGCAGTGTTGGTAACAAGCAGATCAAGGATCCCACTGTCTCTTGTGGAGAAGTATAAAAATGAGATATGTTTCATGGTTGATATTGACTTTACTTACATTGAAGTAGTAGAACCTAGAGTAGAGTTCATAGACCCTCTTGGCTATGAAATATTTGAGATTGAGACAAAAGAGTATGTGAATAGGTTACTTAAGTGCAAAGTGGATACTCATAGTAATAGGTTTGGAACTTTTGAGGAGAATTTCAACTCTGCAAAGACTATACTTGAAGAGAAGTACTCAAAGAAAAGAGTTGAGAGTACAATTAAGAAAATTCTAAAAGATACAGGAATGACTGAGCAGGAGTTCTTGGTAGCCAAGAAAATAGCAACAACAGTTAGAGGAATTAGAAAAAAGGAAGTTTTGTCTATGCCACCTTTATCATCAATTGTAATACAACAAGGAGAAACACTAGTTAAGGTGAAAGTGGAAGAGATAGAGAAGGATCAAGAAACAAGAAAATCCACTAGGTCAACCTCCTCCACACCTAGCAAAAGAGTAAAAGAGATTGCTATTAGACCAGGAAAGAGGCAGAAGACCTTGGTGCCACCAGTTCCAAGGAAAATTATAGAAATCAAAGATGATGAAAAAACTTCTGTTAAGAAGAAAACTTGGAAGCCTAAAATTGAAAAGGTTAATGAATAGATCATTCAAGATGGAGACTTCACAAAGATGAACAAATATTATGATCTCTATGATTATGTAGAGAGACTGAATCTAGAAAATGCAGTTGTGAAGCATATGATTTTATCTGATAAGAAGTTTGATACTATTTAGGGTAAGATACCTGATGACTTGTACAAGAAGCTTGTAAATAGAAAGAAGAGAGCATTAGAGGAATAAATAACTATTAGAGAAAATCTTGTAAGAAAACTTTGTGATGTAAGAGATGATGAACACTTCAAGCAGATCATGAAGGATTTAAACACCCACTTAAGAACCAAGAAGAGAACTATTCAGATTATGGGAGGTAAATATGAAGAAATTAATGTAGAAATAGAGAAAGAAATCATTAAAGTCATGGTAGAGTATGAAGGAGAACCATCGGTTGCAGCAGAATCTAAAGATCAAGAAGAAGAAGCAGAACAAGAGGAAATTCCCTCTCCACTAGCCATAAATATTGATGATGAAGCTATGAATATTGAAGGAACTAAGATCACCTTGGACAGTGATGATAACTTATTCAAGAATCTTGAAAACATTGTTGACAATTCAGATTTTGAAGAACTAGATAGTGGTAAAGGAGAAGAGGAGACATAAACCAAAGTGATAGAGAAGCAAGCACCTGTTCCTACTCAAGAAGAAATTAGTCTTACACCTGAGACTGGAAATAAAACTGAGCTTGGATCTATGATTGAAGATTTGAGAAAGGAAGTAGATGATGATTATCAAATGGAATTGATCACATCCTTGAACAAGATCATAGGAAAGAACAAGAAAGTAAAGAGTCTTGAAGGATGCCTAAAGGAGCTTATTGAGAAGTTACAAGGCATTGGAACTACACAAATTGTAGAAGCTGATCCTCTGGAAAGAGCAAAGAAAGTGATAAACACTTTTGATAATGAATTCACAAATTTATCTGATATAGCAAAAGTGAAAGCTCAAGCAACCTATGAGGCCAAAACACTTTTGAACATTAACCAAAATATCAAGAATGATATCAATAATCTTGATATCTATATAAAGGACTTGAGGAAGAATTTAGAAAAAGGTAAATCTTTGTACATTCAGTGTACAAAATTAGAGACCTTGGTAGCAGAGGAAGATTAGAAGATGAAGATGAAGGAAGCAGAAATTCAGAATGAGACAAGCTTTCTTTCAAGCCCCAATGTGAAGGTATTTGATATTGATAAGAAAATTTGCAAGATATATGATGAAATCATAATTTTGCAAGATGACAAGGACAGGAAAATGAAAAGATTCACTCTTTTAAGAGAGCACATTTCTATGAAATTAAGCATTATTGAAGGGCAACTGGAAGAGTGTCTTTAAGCCAAGATATCTTTTCAAAAATTTAGTTTTGAGAATCTCCAAGCATACGAGATTGCATTTTATGGATTGTGTGCACTACTCAGTGTGGCAGATGCAATTAAGAAATCATGGGAGAAAGAGTTAGAGGAAATAAAGATTGATTTTGCAGATTGTGTTGCAAGCCTACCAGCTTTGCAATACTGAATCAAGGTATAACTTTTTGTGAACACAGTTTTGTAACCCTCCTTACCTTTTTTTGTCATTGTTATCAAAGGGGGAGAGATATATAGTAGAAAATTGATAAGGATTCATACTCTTATGGGGATTACTATATAGAGATAATATTTCTTGGAGTCATAAGGATAGTATATTCATATTTTATATTATGGCCTCAATTTTGAAATTTTGGAGTCTAGGACTTAGCCAATTTTCTCATATGTTGCCACCAATGACAAAGGGGGAGATTGTTGGCAATTTGGCTGAGTTGGTTACATAGATGTTGTCATTATGGAAACATATGATCTACATGAATATTGCATAGGTCAGAAAGCTAGTATGTCAGAGCACAATGCAAAATTGTCTAAGTATGAGACAGTGTGTTTTTGCCAGTGAACCCGAAGACAGTTTTGTTTGGCGATGTTGATTGGAGTAAGTTCAGTGCTTGCAAACTTGAACATAGACACTATGGTGACTATTGAAGACTCACCTCAGAGTACAAGTTAGTACAACATGTACTGAAGAAGTTATGACAGTTTTACTAAAGACAGTGTCAAGCCGACAGGACAAAATATGAAGACATAATTGATAAAGAGTTAAGGGATTATTTTGTTTATCAAAATAATGAATTAAAAATATAAAAGGATGACATCCTAGATGTTAACCTTTGGATAATTATATTTTTTAATATGATAGCTGATCAGAAGAGTTATTAGCCTTAATAACTTGTATAAATGTAATTGTTAAATGTAAGAAAGCATAGTGATATGATGCGAAATATGATATGTATGCAATAGTGATAGTGAAAGAGTAGTGAAGAGATATTGATGCAAGCAGTATAAGGTTATGTACCTTGACCTCTTTTTGTAATCAGTAGATATTGTACATTACTTGTTTGGGCAGTAGGCTCATCTGGTAATCATATTTTGTACTGCCAACTCCTAACAGGATTGAGGCTTCTAACAAGGCCTATAGTCCCTTAATCAGGATTGAGATACTATATACATGTAATAGAATCCTAACAAGGTCAACATCCTTAACATGATACTTTTGATTAGTGGATCTTTGTGGGTACCATCCCCACCGGGGTTTTCCCTTGGCTAGGGTTTCCTCAAGAACAAATAATGTGTTATGAGTTCTTTTGTTTTATTGCTATGCATATTGTTCAGCTTACTATGTTATGCATGCATTAAGATTATCTGTTATATCCATAATTGGGAAAAAGTAAAAGTTTATAGAATATTGATTCACCCCCCCTCTCAGTATTCCCTATTTCTAATAGATATTTTTCACTTTATGTTCTTCATTTTGATCAAGACCAAGAGGTAAATTCGATAGGATATGGATAGGATAGCATGATCAAGATAAGGGGTGATGAAGGCTATGACAAAATAGTGTAAGAGTATGGAAATGATGCTCAGGATAATGAGGATTGGCTTGGGATAATAAAAATCATGATAGAGTAGCATGAATATCACAAGTGAATATGTTGATGGAAAGTCCAACAAATGTCAAGAAGCATGATGCTCATGGATAGCTCAACCTTGTCAAGGTAAAAGGTAAAAGATAGAATATGGATGCATGTAAGCCATCTGAATAATGGAGGTTATGGTGGGTAAGTGATGCAGGAGCATCCTAGGTGTAAGAGCAATCTTGCATCACCCAAAAATATTTTTGTTTTTGAATTCAATAAGGGCTATCTCTTGTAGAGCCGCTATTTATGGAAACTTGCTATTTTTAGTAAGTTGGTCATACGATCTCAGAATATTTTGATTTTACATGTGGAGGTTCATCTCAGTCATATCAGCCTGCCAGTAAAGTATCATTGACAGATCAAGTCTAGCTTTGGAGATATTGAAGATTTTTGGTATTGGCAGCAGGGTACAGAAACTTTTAACTCAATTTTGAAGGCTTTAGAGGCCCCAAATGAGGTCAAAAATTTGGGTGACGGGCACTTGCACAAGATAGGCCTATAGAATGCTTTATGACATTTCCAGAATGGGGTCATAATAGTCAATCGGGTCAATTGGCGATGACTTATGGTCTTCGAAAGTTGGGTCACCTGAAATGGCGAAAAATGATTTTCCTTCAAAATTTATGTTCGAGTTTCAAAAGTTATTTTGAGTTGACTTTGATGTAATAAATTGTAAAAATAAAATAATTCTAAGTTTGGTCGGCCCTAAGGGCTAAATTTCTAGAACCTTCTCGGGCAGTAGAAATTGCCTATATAAAGAAGGCCTGTAGTGTTGTCTAGGTCAGTTTTGGGTAGATCTGGGTAATGATTCGAGGCTTTGTCCTATAGAATATTGTAAGGGAATTTCCATGTGGCTTTGCATATTTTAATTCTAAAATTTGTAATTCCACACTTGTGGAGATAATAAGAAGCCCATTTCTTGTTCTTGCAAATTATTGTTGTTTCTCTATTTCTGTTATGTGTTTGTGGTATTAAGGGGAGCACCCTTCATCAAGTGGTATCAGAGTAGGAGTTTCTGAGTGTGTAAATAGATTGTTGACTGTAAGGCAGTTTGCACAAGGACCCTGGGCTAGGGTTTCTATGTAAACAACTCACCAATTGTGAGGCAGTTTGCACCTGAACCGTGGTTAGGGTTTCAGCACACATTGCAAAAATGCCTCCATGAAGGGAATGTGGTGGAAGAGCTAGTGTTGTGACACCTGAGGTTAGAGAGCTCCAGAGACAAGTGCGAGCATTGTAAGAAGAGATTTATAGAGGAATGAATCTTAATGTCAAATATGAAAGTGAGGATGAAGCTGAAGAAGGAAATGATGATCAAGAGGAAGAAAGGCTTTTCTGAGCCATTTCCAAGATTGGGAAAGACCTAAGATTGAGGTTCCTACATTTTCAAGAAATCTTAATCCAGAAGAATTAATCAACTAGATCAATGAATGTGAAGAATATTTCAAGTATGAAGATGTTGAGGATCCTGATAGGGTCAAATTTGCGAAGGCCAGACTAAAAGGTCATGCGAAGATCTTGTGGTAAGAGATTCAATTGGAGAAAAATAGAAGAGGAAAAGATAAAATCACAAGATGGGATCGGATGGTGGATAAATTGAAGCGATAGTTCATTCCTGTTGATTATGAGCTTGACCTACTGAAGAAGATACAAAGTTTGAAGCAAGTAGGAAGATCTGTTCGGGAGTATACAGAGGAGTTCTATCGAATCTTGATTAGAATAGGCCATGCAAAAACTGATAAGAAGAAAGTTGCCTGATACCTTAATGGGTTGAGGCCAAGCATTTAGGAGGAGTTGAATTTGGTTTGAATGAACAGTATTGAAGAGGCATACCAGTTTTCCCTAAAAGTAGAGGAAAAGCTAAATAAGTTTGAGAGAAAACAAAATGGAAGAGGTCATGGTGGAAGATCTGGTGGATGGTCATATGGAGGTAGAAATGAAGATCCAAAAAAGAAAGATGAGGCCAATAGTAGTCAGAATTAGTGAGGAAACAATTCCAATCATTTCCAAGATCAGAATAATAGAGATCAGAGAGGAAGAGGAAGAGGACAAGGATCTAGAAGAGGAGGCTTCCGTGGAACATGTTTTCACTGTGGAGAAGAAGGTCATAGGGCATTTGAATTTCTTCAACGCCAAGGCAAAATAGATAAGAGAAATGAAGGCTAGGCCAGAGTTGCACATGTAGATGAAGATGCCAGATCATCAAATTCTGAAGATGTTGAAAGAGGAGAAACGTTGATTAACAAAAGAGTCCTGTTGAGTGGTGAGAATGACCTTGAACAAAGGAGGAGCCTATTTCACACCAAGTGCAATTGTGAGGGTAAGTGTTGTGATATGATTATTGATAGTGGAAGCACTGACAATTTGGTGTCAGAAGAGATGGTAAAAAAGTTGAAGCTCAAGAGATAGAAACACTCACATCCATATCGGATTGCTTGGGTACAGGATGACCACAAGGTCATGGTCAATGAACAATGCCTAGTGAAGTTTAAGATTGGTGGATACCATGATGAGGTACTATGTGATATCATATCTATGGATGTATGTCATATGTTGTTGGGTAGACCATGGTAGTTTAACAGATGTGCTGTACATGATGGTCATGCGAATACCTATTCCCTGACAAAGGATGGGGTGCGACTTAAGCTAAAGCCATTGAATGACACAGAAGAAAAGGTATGTGGTAGTGAAAGAATAACTTTTGTTGATGGAAGAAAGTTCCTAGATGGTATGAGCCATGAGCATGTGTGTTTTGCTTTAATTCCAAAAGCTAGTAAGAAGGAAGTAGAAGATGTTCTTGTAGAAGTTGTAGATTTGTTGAATGAGTTTTAGGATATTGTATCCAATAATGTGCCTGATGAATTACCACCAGTCAGGAAGATCAGTCATCAGATGGACTTGATCCTAGGAGCGATTTTTTTGAATAAGGTAGCACACAGGATGACACCTGTAGAAAGTGAGGAGTAGAACAAACAAGTACATGAGTTGTTGCAAAAAAGATTGATCCATGAGAGTCTGAGTCCCTATGTTGTACCAATGGTATTAGAACCAAAGAAGAATGGAGAGTGGAGGATGTGTACAGATTCCAGAGCAATAAACAAAATCACAGTCAAGTACAGGTTTCCATTTCCATGAATGGATGATATTATGGACTGTTTGAGTGGAGCTTTGTATTTCTCAAAGATAGATTTGAAGAGTAGATATCATCAGATTTGGATAAGAGAAGGAGATGAATGGAAGATTGCCTTCAAGACAAAGGAAGGATTGTATGAGTGGTTAGTCATGCCTTTTGGGCTAACCAATGCACTGAGCACTTTCATGCAACTCATGAATGAGGTTTTGAAAGAATTTCTAGGTAAGTTTGTCATTGTTTACCTAGATGATATTTTGATCTTTAGTAAGACATTGGAGGAGCATATGATGCATATTCATATGGTATTTGAGAAGCTGAGAGAAGAGAAATTGTTAATTAATTTGAAGAAGTTCATTTTTGTGAAGAAAGAGTTAGTGTATTTGGGATTTGTAATTTTAGCAGAAGGTCTAAAAATGGACCTAGAGAAGGTACATGCTATCCTTGAATGACCTACTCCAAGGAGTGCTACTGAGGTAAGATCTTTTAATGGTTTAGCTAGCTTTTATAGAAATTTTATCAATATTTATGGACCCTTGACTGAAACAATGAGAGGGGATAGAAAAGAGTTTAAGTGGACTAATGGGGTAGAAAAGAGTTTTCAATTGTTGAAACAAAAAGTTACAGAACAACCTATTTTAGCACTTCTAGATTTTAATAAGGTGTTTCAAGTAGACTGTGATGCTAGTGGTACTGTAATAGGAGCTGTTATGAGCCAAGAAGGTAAACCTATTGCTTATTTTAGTAAGAAGTTAAATTATGCCAAGAGAAAGTATTCTATTTATGATCAGGAATCTTATGCTATAGTTTAGGCATTGAAGAAGTGGAGACACTATCTACTTCCTAAGGAGTTTGTTTTGTATACTGATCATCAAGCTTTGAAATATTTGAATAGTCAAGGAAAGTTGAATCAGAGGCATTTGAAATGGGTTGATTTTTTGCAGAGTTATACATTTGTTTTGAAACACAGGAGTGGAAAGTCTAACAGGGTTGTATATGCGCTTAGCAGAAGGCAACTATTGCTGATAGAGATGCAGATTGAGGTGGTTGGGTTCAAGGAACTCAAGAATTTGTATCTAGAGGATCTTGATTTTGGTGAAGCTTAGAAAGCTTGTACAGAACCTGTTACTCTAGACAGGACGAAATGGTTGAATTTCATCATCCAGGATGATATGCTATTCAGAGGGAGTTAGTTGTGCATTCCACGAAGTTATATGAGGGAGAATCTCATCAAGGAGAAGCATAGCGGAGGATTGGCTAGACATTTTGGTCATGATAAAACCTTTGCTTTGGTTAGTGAGAATTATTATTGGCCATAGTTGCAGCAAGATGTGAAGAAGTTTGTACAGAGTTGCAGAGTATGTCAGATGGAAAAAGGAGTGAAGCATAATATAGGGTTGTATCAGCCATTACCTATACTAGAGAAGCCTTGGGAGGATATCGGTATGGACTTTGTTCTTGGTTTACTGAGGACTCAGTGGGGACATGATTCAATCTTTGTGGTGGTTGATAGATTTTTGAAGATGGCACATTTCATTCCCTGCAAGAAGACTAATGATGCTATTCATATAGCAAAATTATTTTTCAGAGAATTTGTGAGACTACATGGTTTGCCAAAGACCATAGTTTCAGATCGGGACACTAAGTTTGTTGGATATTTCTAGCGTACATTGTGGAAGAAGTTGAAGATAGATTTGAAGTTCAGTTCATCACATCATCCATAGACTGATGGAAAGATAGAGGTGGTGAATAGGAGTTTGGGAAATTTGCTGAGATGTTTGGTTGGAGATAAGCCAACAGGATGTGATTTGATTTTACCATAGGCAGAATTTGCATACAATAATTCTATCAACATGAGCACTGGTAAATCACCATTCCAGATTGTATATGGAAATAGTCCAAGAAATGCATCCAAGTTGAGACAGATAGATAAAGGAGAAATAAGTAGTGTTGAAGCTGAGGATTTTGCAGAACACTTAAAGAACATCCATGAGGAGGTGAGGAAGCACATTACTAGGATGAATGCACAGTATAAGGCTAAGGTAGATGAGAAAAGGAGGCATAAGGAATTTCAGGTTGGGGATGAAGTCATGGTTCATTTGTGGAAAAAGTGGTTTCTAGTTGGTACATATAACAAGCAAAAAATGAAGAAATTTGGGCCATGTAAGATACTGAAGAAGCATGATTCAGGAAATGCATATGAGGTAGAATTGCCTAGTGAGCTGAATATTTCACCAGTGTTTAACATTTTAGATTTGATAGAATATCACAAGGGAGGTGTTGAAAATGACATCACAATAGCACAGTGGAGTATTCTAGCAAGTAGTTTAGATACCAAGGAGATTGAAGACATACTGGACAGTCGTGTTGGTAGAAGCACAAGGAACATGACATATGAAGAATATCTGGTCAAGTGGAAAGGATGACCTATAGAAGATTCATCATGGCTGACAAAGGAGGAGGTTGACCATCTTCATTTTCCTTTGCACACCTGAGTCATGACAGGGTCACTTCTCAAATTACCCCAGGTGTCTGATGCAGGAGAATCCTGGGTGTAAGAGCAATCTTGCATCACCCAAAAATATTTTTGTTTTTGAATTCAATAAGGGTTATCTTGTGTAGAGCTATTATTTACAGAAACTTGCTATTTTTAGTAAGTTGATCATACAATCTCAGAATGTTCTGATTTCACATGTGGAGGTTCATCTTAGTCGTATCAGCATGCCAGTAAAGTTTCATTGACAGATCAAGTCTAGCTTTGGAGATATTGAAGATTTTTAGTATTGGCAGCAGGGTATAGAAACTTTGAACTCACTTTTGAAGGCTTTAGAGGCCTCGAATGAGGTAAAAAATTTGGGTGACTGGTGCTTGTGCAAATTAGGCCTATAGAATGCTTCGTGGCATTTCCAGAATGGGGTCATAATAGTCAATCGGGTCAACTAGCGACGACTTATGGTCTTCGGAAGTTGGGTCACCTGAAATGGAAGAAAATGATTTTCCTTCAAAATTTATGTTCGGGTTTCAAAAAAAATTTTGAGCTGACTTTGATGTAATAAATTGTAAAAATAAAATAATTCTAAGTTTGGTCGGCCCTAAGGGCTAAATTTCTAGAACCTTCTCGGGCGGTAGAAATTGCCTATATAAAGAAGGCCCGCAGTGTTGTCTAGGGCAGTTCTGGGTAGATCTGGGTAATGATTCAAGGCTTTGTCCTATAGAATATTGTAAGGGAATGCCCATGTGGCTTTGCATATTGTAATTCTGAAATTTGTAATTCGACACTTGTGGAGATAATAAGAAGCCCATTTTCTATTCTTGCAAATTATTGTTGTTTCTCTGTTTCTATTATGTGTTTGTGGTATTAAGGGGAGCACCCTTCATTAGTAAGATAGCATGGATGAAACTTGCATCCAAGGATAGATTACCCAAGGAAGAAATTATGCATGACACCTATTTGCCAGGTTCTTGTTTAACAAGTTTTCACCAAGACACATTTTCTATTTTTTTCTTTTCCAATTTTTAGAAGGGACTCAAGCCTCTTTCTCTTTAGATAATGCTCATTTTAAGGATATGCATTGATAGGCCAAGGCCACTGAAAGGTATGCTAAAAAATGTTTATAAGGTGATGGTAAGGAATAATATGAAAGATAAGGGAGATGGTAGGAAAGGATTTACACGACGGGTTGGATAAAAGGATAGGGGATGACTGAATAGTAGGTAGGTGTTGGATATTGGATAGGATATTGAAAGGTTTTCATAGGGATAGGTGGATAGGATGATAAGATCAACATTGACACACACCTTGAAGGGTGATGGAATGATGGAGGAAAAGTGGATGTGATGCAGGAGCATCTCAGGTCCTTGGCAATCCTATGTCACCAATAACATTTTGGAGTTTGTCTATGTTGCTTGGTTTCTTCTTTAACCAGGTTGGTTGGTAGCTATTCAATTTCCTTTGGTCACTGAGTGTGGTCAATTATCTCTTGGATGGTCAGTTATCTCTGGCACTTGGCATTGCTTGTCTACTGCTCGGTTATCCTTGCTCACTGACGGGTTTAGTTTTAGTTTTAGTTGAGGTCGTCTTGTGCATTTATATTAGATTGTGGATTTAATGCTTGTATCCATCAGTGGGAAGTGTGTGGTCCTAGATTTGACCATTACTTTTGTTAATTATGGATCTAAGGATGACTCAATTTGGTATCCTCTTGTATAAATGTAGTTGTTTGGTTGTAGTTTAGGGGCAGTTCTTAGGCAGAAGATAGTAGACATTAGATTGAAGAGTTGTAACAGAGCCTCACATGTTTGAGGAATTTTGAATTTTATTGTAATATCAGGTTGTAACTAGGAAGGCCTTACAACCTAACATGTATGGTTCAAATTGATTAAAATATATGAAATTTTCTACATTCTCTCTCTCACTATTGTGTTTGTTGGCTTCCGCATGTGTTGAGAAGGCTTGGTTCATTAGGGTGTGCCATATTTTGGCCCCTCTTGACCCCTACCTTGCATCAAGTGGTATTAGAGTGAGGTTAGATCTTGATCTAGGTTTGAAGATCTAGGTTTGCAGGTTCCTCTTGAAGCCCCAGTTGATTATTGTGGACTAGCAGATTGTGATCTAACTTGCAATTGCATAGGGTTGTCAAGATGGTTCATGGGAGGTGAGATGTAGATCCAGGATTGGTAGACATGCTAAGATAGATTGCTGCTAGATTAGAAGCAGTGGAGACAACCCAAAGAAGAGGCAGACATCTTGAGGATGTTAGTGATGATGAAGTTGAGGAAGAAAAGGTGAATGCAGAACCTGCACCTATTATGGATCAAGGTGAAGAAAGATTTTTGAAGGCTTTGACAAGTTTGAAGTCTACACCACATTTCAATCCTCCTGAATATGGTGGAAAGGTGGATTCTGATGAATTGACAGATTGGATCACTGAAATGGAAAAGTATTTTGAATATGAGAATATCCCCGAGGACAAGAAGGTGAAGATTGCAAGCACTAAACTAAATATCCATGCATCCCTATGGTGGGAACATCTGTAATTGGATAGGAAAAGGAAGGGAAAAGAAAAAATCAAGGTATGGAGTAAGATGGTCAATAAGTTGAAAGGAAAGTTCTTACCCTGTGATTATGAGATTAATCTAGTTCGGCAAATGCAAAGTCTAAGGTAGAAAGATAGCTCAGTAAAAGAGTATACTAAGGAATTATATAGATTGGATATCAGATCTGGATATGATGAAGATGATGTGGAAAGAATTGGTAGATACCTACATGGTTTGAGAGTTTCCATCCAAGAGGAAATTAGTATGGTCAAGCTAGAAAACATTGAAGAGGCTTATCAATTTTCTTTGAAAGCTGAGGAAAAATTGAACAAAAGACATGAATAGAGATAGAGAGGAAGAGGTGGTAGATTCCCTAGAGGGAGAGGTAGATCTAATGATGAAAATGGCAGATCTAAACCTGAAAAGACAAATCTGGACAAAGGAAAGACAAAGTGGAAAGGTGAAAGTTCATCTAGAGGTAGAGGCAGTAGCTACCGAGGTGGTTATAGTAGAGGAAGTTTCTGAGGAACTTGCTAAAATTGTGGAGAAGGACATAGGTCATTTGAATGTACACAAGTAAGTAAGAAGGCTGGTAGCAATAGAAATGCTGTAGTGCAAGAAGAGCCACTAAATGAACCTAAGAAGGAAAATAACTTGATGGTAAGGAGAGCACTATAAAATGAAAGTAAAAAGGAAGATCCGATAAGGAAAAGTTTGTTCAAGACTAGATGTAGAGTTTCTGATAAATTTTTGGAAGGTAATCATTGATAGTGGTAGCTTGGAGAACCTGGCATCTGAAGAAATGGTCAAAAAATTGCAATTGGAAAGGCTGGAACATCTGAAACCCTATCAGATTTCATGGATCAAAGATGAGCATACACTCCTGGTAAGTGAACAATGTTATGTGAATTTGAAGATTAGAAAATACTATGATAAGGTGATGTGTGATATCATGCCTATGGACTGTTGTCATATTTTGTTGGGTAGACCATGGCAATATGATAGACATGCTATATATGATGGGAGATTGCATAAGTATACTATTGTGGCTAATGGAAAGAAACAAATCTTGTTACCATTAATGGAAGAACTTGTTAGTAATGTTTGGACATCTGTAAAAGTTTTCTTGATGGAAGGAAGAAAGTTTGTTAAAGATTTGAAAAGGAATGATGTATGTTTTTCTGTGATTCCTAACAAACCGAGTAAGAAAATAGAAGATAATGTTCTTGAAGAGATTGATAAGTTACTCACCAAGTACAAAGATATCATTTTTGATAATGTACCTGATGGCTTTCCATTGAAGAGAAGCATTGATCATTGTATGGATCTTATCCCTAGAGCTAGTTTACCAAATAAGGCACCCCATCAGCTAACACCTACCGAGAATCAGGAATTGAACTAACAAATTCAAGAGTTGCTGGAAAAATGTTTGATCAGAGAAATTTTGAGTCCTTGTGTAGTACCTATTGTATTGGCACTGAAGAAGAATGGAGAATGGAGAATGTGCACTGATTCCAGAGCAATCAATAAGATAATAGTGAAGTATAGGTTTCCTATACCGAGGATGGATGACATAATGGACAGTTTGACTGGAGCAAAGTATTTCACAAAGATTGATTTGAAAAGTGGGTATCATCAGATCAGAATTAGAGAAGGTGATGAATGGAAGACTGCTTTCAAGACAAAAGAAGGTTTGTATGAGTGGTTGGTTATGCCTTTTGGTTTAACTAATGCATCGAGTACTTTTATGAGGTTAATAAATGAAGTTTTGAAGAAATTCATGGGTAAATTTGTGATTGTATATCTTGATGACATTTTGATATTTAGTAAGACCAGAGAAGAACATTTGTTGCATGTTAGACAAGTTTTGCAGAGATTGAAAGAGGAAAAGTTGCTGATAAATCTGAAAAAGTGTTCATTCATGAAAGAGGAAATTGTGTATTTGGGATTTGTTATTTCAGCTGATGGTTTGAAGATGGATCCTGAGAAGGTTGAAGCTATTTTGAATTGGCCTACACCTGTGAATGCTAGTGAGGTAAGATCATTTCATGGTTTGGCAAGTTTTTACTGAAAGTTCATAAGGAATTTTAGTTCAATTTGTAATGCTATGACTAAGACTATGAGAGGAGACAAAAGAGAATTCAGTTGGATAGATGGAGCTGATAAAAGTTTTGAGAATCTGAAGTAGAAGGTTGTTGAATTACCTATTTTAACATTACCTGATTTTAGTAAAGTATTTCAAGTGGAATGTGATGCAAGTGGAAGTGCAATTGGAGCTATGTTGAGTCAAGAAGGTAAACCTGTTGCTTTCTTTAGTGAAAAGTTGAATGATGCTAGAAGGAAATATTCTGTGTATGATCAAGAATTCTATGCTATTGTTCAAGCACTGAAGAAATGGAGACATTATTTGATACCGAGTGAATTTGTGTTATATACTAATCATAAGGCTTTACAGTATTTGGGTAGTCAAAATAAGTTGAATCAGAGACATATGAAGTGGGTTGAGTATTTGCAAAGTTATACATTTGTGATGAAGCATAAGAGTGGAGTCACTAACCGAGTTGCTGATGCATTGAGTAGAAGAAGATCTTCGATGACTGAGATGAAAATTGAAGTTCTTGGTTTTGATGAGATGAAAGGTTTGTATGAAAATGACCCTAATTTTTCTGAGCCATGGAGAAAGTGCTGAGCACCTATTCAAGATCAACATGATACTAGATGGGAGGAATATTTTATTCAAGAAGGTATGTTGTTCAAAGGTATTCAATATTGTATATCAAGAGGAGTAATGAGAACTAATTTGATGAAAGAGAAACATAGTAGTGGTTTGGCTAGACATTTTGGCATTGATAAGACATGAAATTTTCTTAAGAAGTACTTTTGGCCGCAGTTGTATAAAGATGTTCATAAACTTGTGAAAGGTTGTGGAATTTGTCAAGTTGCAAAAGGAGTAAGTCAGAATACTAGTTTGTATGTACCGATTGCTGTACCTGAGAAACCTTGGATTGACATCAGTATGGACTTTTTTCTTGGCTTACCGAAGATAGTAAGAGGTAATGATTCTATATTTGTTGTTGTGGATAGATTTTCTAAGATGACATATTTTATACCTTGTAGAAAGACATCAGATGCAGTACATGTAACAGATCTTTTCTTTAAGGAAATTTTTAGATTGCATGGATTACAGAGGAGTATTATCTTTGACCGAGACAATAAATTTGTTGGATACTTTTGGAAGACCCTTTGGAAGAAATTTGGCACTTGAGTTGAAATATAGTTCTACATTTCACCCACAAACTGATGGACAGACTAAAGTTATAAATAGAAATTTGGGAAATCTTTTGAGATGTTTAGTTGGAGACACACCAAGCAATTGGGATTTTGTGTTGGCACAAGTAGAGTTTGCATACAATAACTCAATGAATAGGAGTACTGGAAAAAAACCATTTGAGATTGTGAATGGCATACAACTGAGAGGAATATCTGATTTGAGAGACATTGATGATGAAAATAAGAGAAGTACTGAAGGAGTAAAATTTTCTTAGTACATGAAGACATTGCATGAAGATGTGAAGCTGAAACTAGAAGACAATAATCAGAAATACAAAGACAAAGTTGATAGATCCTAAAGACATAAGACTTTTGATGTTGGTAATGAAGTGATGGTTCATTTGAAGAAAGGCCAGTTTCCTGTTGGAACATATAGAAAGTTGAAGATGAAGAAGTTTGGACCTTGCAAGATTTTGAGGAAATTTGATAGTGGAAATGCATATGAGATTGAGTTACTTGATGACATGGACCTATCACCGATTTTCAACATTGCTGATTTGTATGAATATCATGAACCTGATGAAGAAATGACAACACCAATAGAATATCCTAAGAAGTAGAATGAAGAAGTTGACCAGATTCTGAATCAAAGAGTTGGCAAGAGCACAAGAGAAAAATAGTATATGGAATATCTGGTAAAGTGGAAGAATAGACTAATGGAAGATAGTTCATGGATTTCATAGTCTGAGTTGGATGCAACTCGGATCATACCTACCAAATGATTTAGAGAATCATTTCAAAATAACCTCAGGTGTCTGATGCAGGAGCATCTTGGGTCCTTGGCAGTCTTGTGTCACCAAAAACATTTTGGAGTTTCTCTGTGTTGCTCAGTTTCTTCTTTAACCGGTTTGGTTGGTAGTTGTTTAGTTTCCTTTGGTTACCGAGTGTGGTTGGTTATCTCCTGGGCAGTAGGTTTCTGGAGCTCCGCATTACTTGTCTACTACTCGGTTATCCTTGCTCACCGACAGGTTTAGTTTTAGTTTTAGTTGAGGCCGACTTGTGCATTTATATTGGATCATAGATTTAATGTTTGTATCCATCATTGGGAAGGGTGTGGTCCTAGATCTGACCGTTACTTTCATTAATTGTCGATCTAAAGGCTGACTCAGTTCAGTATCCTCTTGTATAAATATAGTTGTTTGGTTGTAGATTAGGGGCAGTTCTTAGGCAGAAGATAGTAGACATTAGATTGAAGAGTTGTAATAGAGCCTCGCATGTTTGAGGACTTCTGAATTTTATTGTAATATCAGGCCATAACCAGGAAGGCCTTACAACCTGGCATGTATGGTTCAAATTGATCAAAATATATGAAAGTTTCTACATTCTCTCTCTCACTGTTGTGTTTGTTGGCTTCCACATGTGTTGAGTAGGCTTGGTTCATTAGGGTGCACCATCCTTTGGCCCCTGCCTTGCGTTAGGATGTAATAGCTTGAGGCTTTGATGTAGAAGAAGATGAAAGGTGTTTGGAAGGAGATGGAGGAGAAGCATTTGGAAGCTTGGATGCCAACCTTGATTTTTCTTTTGTATCCAAGTCCTTGAAAATAGACTTGGGAATCCACATAAATTTTGATGTTTCTTTGATTTTGGATGCTTTAGGAACCATTTCTTCAATGACGGATTTAGGAACCCATATTTGATTTGATTTATTTATTTTCTTAGTGAACCCTTGTGTTCTCTTGAATATTTATTTTTTCTATGTATTCACATGTCAGTTATACTAGACATAGTGATCTTTATATCTAAGTGGATTCTTAGATTTTTAATTTCTTTGTTTGCCATCTAAATTGCTTCCAAAAGACTTGGGAATTGTGGATGAATAGGAATGATATGGTGGGTTCATATGGATGGTTTGACATGGAGGGTTCAAGAATGCATGTCTTTGTTGATCTTGAGGAGAGAATGGGTAAGTGGATGACAAACTAGGAGTAATAGGCATAGAGGATGGAGGGATATAAGGACCCAATATAGATGGAAGGTATGAAGGTTTCAACTTTGGGATATAGTGACCTAGGATGGATTTGGAGGATAGTGAAGGCTGATGCTTATGTGAAAATAGATGGAGATGAGGTGTGAAAGGGATATCAACATCTTTAGAGTGAGTTGCATAGCCAAGGTTGTCACATTTAGAATTTATCTTTATACCAATAGGCTCATGAATAGCTTTGATAGGAGAACTTGAAGCTTGGGGGTATTTATTCTTATTCCAAGGATTAGGAAGAATGGGGTATTTTTGAGGTGGATGTGGAGGAGTATGACAAGAGGGTGAGGAGATACTCTGATCTTGACAAAGATATTTGAATAATGTAGGAGAAGTGCTTTGCTCTTGGTTTTTAATAAACTCATTAAAGAAGGTGGAAATGATATCTTGATCTTTCTTGGGAGGTGAATAAGATATAGGAGATGGAGGGATATGTAGTTCTTGAGATGGAAAGGTATCATCTTGGAAGGAATAAAAGGGTATGACAAGATCATCATGAGATATGGGACTTTGGTCAAATGTTGGATGAGGAAGGATGGTACCTTGATCTTGATCATTACTAATATTTGTTTCTTCACACTTTGAATTAGCCTCTTGACATGGAACCACTTCTACATACAAGGTAGGAGTTTTGATCTGCATAGGAGATTCTTGAAGAGGTGATGAAGAACTACTTGGAGTATGCATGGTAGGCATGGAAACACATGAGGGTTTGAGATCTTTGATTTTGGAAGCATTGAAAAGATTTGAAGTTAGATGCAGATTACCTTGGTTTTCTTTTAGAGGTAGCCCTTGAGGATATGCATAGTCAATATGAAAAGCATTAGGTTCTTTGTTTGATGTAGGCATGTTGGCTACATTTTATTCTTTAGGAGATGCATGAGTATTGGAAGAAGTAGATGTGGAATGAGAAACACTACTAGACATAGGTTTATGAGTTTGATCTTGCTTGAGAGTAGTATCTTGTTCTTGATTATTAGGATTTTCAACTTCAATGATTTCATCATCAATGAGATCTTGGATTTTATGTTTCAACTCCATGCAATTTGAAGTCTCATGATCATTATTTTGATGATAGGCACAATAGTTTCTCAAGAATACAAAACCACGTGAAGTGATTTGAGGAAATGTGATGAGATTGTGTTCAAGAAGTTCTTGCAATGTTGATTCATAAGATTGTCCCAAAGGAGTAAAGATTCTCTCTAAGGGATGATAATGTTCTTCTTGATGTTATTGCTAATAGAGAAGACTCCTGAGAGAATATGATATATATTTTTCTTCATTCACTTGATCAAAGATAGGATTATCATGAGATTGTGGCATAGTTTCTTGATCAAAGATTGGACTATCATACATTGGTGTCTCCATGTTTGAAGTGTTAGAAAGTAAAGTCCACCAAAATAACTAAGAGGGGGGGGGGGTGAATTAGTTATTAGATAAATAAAACTTTTATCACCATTGATAGATTTTAACCATGTAAGCAATGTAAGCATCAACCATAGAAAGATACACACACACAATAACACAAGATATGTTGACTAGGGAACCTCTTGATCAAAGAGTAAACCACTATGGGAATGATGCCCACAAAAGATGCACTAATATGAAAATTCCTTGTGAGAGGATGGACTCTTTTAGGAGCCTTATGATTACATTCAGTACATATGAATCTTTGTTAGGAGACTTTGAATCCTTGTTAGAATATTCTAACCTTGTTAAGAGTTTATGGAAGACAGAAGGACCCACTATCCAAACAACTTCAAGGGCAAGATCACTGAACACACTATCCAACTAATCTATGTATTACTCAATAAAATGATACCAAAATATTATTGATCTCAACAACTTATCACTTCTCCTCTGACTGTGCCAAACCACACCAACTACTTCATCAGATCTCAATACCAGATCTTTGTAATTTGCACATCGTCTTACAATAAATATTGCTCAATTCTGCAATTCACTTTCATACTATCCCTCATATCTTTTTTTTATAGTAAAGGAAAAAAATTCTTCCTTTATACCACACTCAAATAATTACAAATGAGTCGGCCAACAAGGCTTAACCAATTACAAAATATAAACTTCCACACGTTACACAATATTTTATAATTACATAAAACTGTCTACTTCCAAACAAGATAATTCTTCACTTGTGCAACCTCTAACCTTGCTGTCACATCCACATCACTACCACAATGTCTTTATCATCTTTACAACCTCACATGCCTAGATTCTATCTTGATTAGGAGATATCATCCAATTTCCATAATCCACTTCTCAACAATACTATTTGAATAATGCTTCCATTGAATTACACATAACTATCATGAATAATTGAATTTCTATATGTGCTCTTGACCACAAACATAAGACAAAACATAAAGTAAGTCCTCAACTCCACATAGCTTGATCTTCAATATCCCACGTGCGCTAATACAAACATTGTCTACTTCTCTGCTAATCTCTAGTAGATCACTGTGTTGACATCAATGGCAATCACAGTCATGAATGCAAAAAAAACTACTATAGAATGGCTGTGAATACTCCCCCATAGGATATATTAAGCATTCATTCCTAACAATCTCCCCCATTGGCATTGATGGCAACATAGATGAAAAAACATCCAAGTTCCATGAATACCAACACTGCAACATCACCGCTCTGAAATGTTTTCAAATCCTCTTCATCAATCAAATATTGCTTCATTTTCTCAAAATCAATTCTTATAGTTTTCCATTTTATATTGATTGAATTCTTCTCCCTTAAATTATCTTCAATAGATGATTTTTCATGTATCCTTCTCCCCCATTGACATCAATGACAAATAATACATCACTATGTCAACAACAACTTCAATGTCAAAAGACACTTTTGAGAGAATACACTCACTAGAGTCCTCATGACTCAGTTCAAAAATAAATACTCCCCCATAGAGGAAGTACCAACATCAAGTCCAAAAAAAGATAAAGCTTATATACCACTGAACTGATGCAATAATCTGCATCACTTCTCAAAAGTAGGCTGGGGCATAACCCCAAGCATACCTCTCAGATACTCAAATGTATCTTTAGGTAAAGGCTTTGTAAATATATCTTCTATTCATTCTTTTGTACTTATATACTCAAGTCTAACTTCTTTCTCTGCAACTTTCTCTCTTACTATAGGATACTTTATTTCTATATACTTTGTCTTAGAATGTAGTACAAGCTTATTAGACATACTTATTGTACTGGTGTTATCACATTATATAACAACATGCTCATCAAATTTTATTCCAATATACTTCAACATTTGTTTCATCCATATTATCTGGTTACAATTGTTTGCTGCTGCTACATATTCTACTTCTGCTGTGCTATGTGAAATACAATTTTGTTTCTTTCTTAGCGAAGAAACCAATCTTCCTCCAAGGAAAAATGCTCCACCACTAGTACTCTTTTTGTCATCAACAATGCCTCCCCAATCTGCATCTATATATGCACATAGGGTAAAATCATCAGATTTTTCATACCACAATCCATATTCAACCGTGCCTTTCAAGTACCTCAGTATCCTTTTTATTGCTACATAATGTGATTCTTTAGGATTAGATTGAAATACTTCAATGATTCCAATCTCATGTGATATGTCTGCTCTTGTATGAGTTAAATATTGCAATCCTCCAATCATAGATCTGTACCTCTTTTGTTCAACTACAGGAGTCTCATCTATGCTAGATAACTTATGTCTAGTTACCATAGGTGTTCCAACCGGCTTACAATTCTCCATTCCAAATTTCTTCAATAAGTCATTCAAGTACTTTGTTTGACATAAGAAGATACCATCACTATTTTGTGTTATCTATAATCCTAAAAAATATTTCATCTCACCAATCATACTCATTTCAAATTCAGTCTTCATTTCATCTACAAATTTATCACTGGCTTCATCTTCTCCTCCAAAGATAATATCATCAACAAAAATAACTACAACCAATAAACCATTTTCTATTTCTTTCATATACAGGTAACTATTTGTTGTGCCTTTAGTAAATCCTAATTTTATCAAATACTTATCCAGTCTTGCATACCAAGTTCTAGGTGCTTGTTTAAGTCCATATAAAGCTTTGTTTAGTTTACATACCATGTCTCCTTCATGAGTTAAGGGAAAACCTTTAAGATTCTCAATGTAGACTTCTTCTTCTAATTCTCCAATAAGAAATGTTGACTTCACATCCATCTGATATACTTTGAATTTCTTATAGGCTGCATAAGCCAAAAACATTCTTATTGCTTCAATTCTTGCAAAAGGTGCAAAAGTTTCTTCATAGTCAATTCCTTCTTGCTGTGAGTATCCTTTACATACCAATCTTGCTTTGTTTCTTACCACTTCTCCTTGTTCATTCATCTTGTGTATGAATACCCATTTAGTTCCTATAACATTCTTATCTTTAGGTCTAGGGACCAACTCCCAAGTCTTGTTCTTTTCAATTTGATCTAGTTCTTCCTTCATTTCTTAATTCAATATTCATCTCTACAAGCTTCATCAGTAGATTTAGGTTCAATTTGAGAAATTAAACATAGTTCTTCTTGTACCTTATTTCATGTCAGAACTCCTTTTTCTATGCTCCCAATAATTTTCTCAATAGGATGATTTCTTGCTAGATTCCTGTTAGGTGTCACTATCTCAGTTCTTGCTTCAACTCTAGGTTCTGCTTAGGTTATTCTCTGATTTCCTCAATGTAACTTTCATTCTGCAAATCATTGTTACTTTCATAGAATAATTCAATATTTTCCTGATCAATTCTAGGACGATTTCCTTCATCTGATTCATAATCAAGCATTCTTTCCTAAATTTTGAACTTTTCATCAACTTTAACATTTTCGCTCTCAACAATAGTTTTAGTTCTTTTATTGAAACATCTATAAGCTTTTCTTTTCAATGAATAACCAAGAAATATACCTTCATCACTTATAGGGTCAAACTTTCCAATGTCTTCATCTCTCTTAATATAACATTTACTTCCAAAAATTTTGAAATACTTAACTGATGGTGCATGTCCAAACCATAATTCATAAGGTGTCTTGTCTATGTCTGCTCCGATTTGTACTATGTTCATTGCATATACTATTGTATTCAATGCTTCTCTCCAAAATGTCTTTTCCAAGTCATTTTCAAATAGCATAGCTCTTGCTACTTTAGTCATTGACCTGTTTCTTCTTTTTGTAATACCATTTTGTTCAGGTGTTCTAGACACTGAAAACTATCTCTTAATTCCATTCACTTCACAAAAAGTGTTAAATTCTTTTGAAGTAAATTCTCCACCTCTATATGATCTTAAACATTTAATCTTCATTCCAGATTCATTCTCAACTTTGTTCTTAATTACTCTAAACTTATCAAATGCCTCAAACTTTTCTATAAGAAATGCAATCCACATCATTCTTGTAAAATCATCAACAAGAATCATAAAATACCTTTCACCATAGAATCCTCTAGTCCTTGTGGGACTGCTCAAATCTGTATTAACAATTTCCAACTTCTATGTTGATGTAAACTTATTCCTAGGAAATGAGCTTCTCTTCTATTTAGCCATAATACATTCCTTGCAAATCATGTTAGTAGGTTTCATAATTTTAGGCAAATATCTTACTGCAAGTGTAGTACTTACTTTCACAATGTTATCAAAGTTTATATGACAAAATATTCTGTGCCATAACACTGTCATCAATCTTAGTAATCAAGCATGTCATCTCAACAAGATTCAACTAAAATACATTACCTCTGGTTCTTGATCCAGTTCGAATCAAATTACCATCCTTATCCTTGATTACACATGTTTTCTTAGTAAACCAAGCTTGATATCCCTTATCAACTAATTGTCCAACACTCAAAAGATTATGTTTCCATCCATCCAAAAAATAAACATCATTAGTGTTAGTCTTCCCATTAAGAGAAATAGATCCTATTCCTTTTATCAAACAAGGTGAATTGTTTCCAACTCTAACAATTCCTCCATCATAATTGTTAAACTTTATAAACTTCTTCATATCTCCATTCATATGATGTGAACAACCACTATCTATAATCCAATCAGATCTCCTTTCTACTTGAGAAACTAAAGCTTTTTCTTCTCTAACTTCAGTTTCAGAGTTTTCTTCTTTTATTGCTACAAATCCTATATCATCATTTTCATTATCACTTTCACTTAGGGACTTCTCCATACTAGCCTCAAATTTTTCATCATTAGCATAGTAACATTCTTTAGATCTTCTAGGTTTAAAGTTACTTCTATACTTCTTTACTCTCTTAGGACATTTAGATGCAAAATGACCATATTCTTGACAAGTCCAACATTTAAAGAGTTTCTTACCTTCTGGTTCTCTTTTCACAAGCAAGGCAATTCCTTCCTCAATCTTCCTATCTTCTTCATTCTTAGATCTACTTTCACTAGCATAATCTCCACTTACACTAATGATTCTTGACAAGGTAGGACAAAAACTAAGTGCGCTGAATGTTGTCTCCATTCTAGGTAGATCTCCCAGCTGTATCAAGCTTATCTTTTCTGCTTCTAGTCTTCCAAGAAGGGTTTCTCTAGTGAAGTTATCAGTACAAGGTATAAATTGCTCCATCATCTGCATTGTATGCTTAAATACAGGAGTTAATGTCTTTAGAATTTTCCATATCACCTCATTCTCTATCTTGTTTCCTTCACGAGATTTGATACCTGCAACAATTTTTGACATTCTACCAATATAACTTCTAATAGATTCATCTTCCATCATTCTTATATCTTCAAATGCACATATCCAATTATTTAATCTGACTCTCTTTGCATGTTCATCACCTTCAAAAGTAGATTGTAAAGCTAACCAAATTTCATGAGATGTCCTTAGATATTTTACTTGACTATACTCATTTTTTGGAAGGACTGACAAGAGTGCTTCTCTGGAAAGTATGTTACACATGAATAGATCTCTCTCCTCATTAGTACATTCTTCAATTTTGTCTTCTTCAATGATAGTATTTTTATTCTTTGTGATTAACCAGTATCCTAGTCCTAATCATAGCAAATGTGTCTTCATCTTTTCTTTCCAGCTGTCAAAGTTCACTCCATCAAACTTAGGGCTTTCTTTCCTGAAATGATTTGCTATGGATCTCCTTAAGTTGTTTAACTTTTCTTTCAAGGACCTGCCACTCTAATACCAATTGTTACAAAGTAAATTTGACCAAGATAACTAAGAGGGGGGGGCAGGGGGGGGGGGGGGGGGGGCGGCGATGTGTGAACTAGTTATTAGATAAATACAACTTTTATCACCATTGACATATTTTAACCATGTAAGAAATGTAAGAAACAACCATAGAAAGATACACACACACAATAACACAAGATATGTTGACTAGGGAACCTCTTGATCAAAGAGTAAACCACTGTGGGAATGATGCCCACAAAAGATGCACTAATATGAAAATTCCTTGTGAGAGGATGGACTCTTTTAGGAGCCTTATGATTACATTCAGTACATATGAATCTTTGTTAGGAGACTTTGAATCCTTGTTAGAATATTCTAACCTTGTTAGGAGTTTATGGAAGACAAAAGGACCCACTGTCCAAACAACTTCAAGGGAAAGATCATTGAAGACACTATCCAACTGATCTCTATATTACTCAACAAAATAATACCAAAAGATTACTGATCTTAGCAACATATCACTTCTCCTTTAACTATGCCAAACTGCACCAACTGCTTCATCAGATCTCAATACTAGATCTTTGCAATTTGCATATCCTCTTACAACAAATATTGCTCAATTTCGTAATTCAATTTCATACTATCCCTCATATCTTTTTTTAATAATAAAGGAAAATGATCCTTCCTTTATACCACACTCAAATAGTTACAATGAGTCAACCAAGAAGGCTTAACAAATTACAAAATATAAACTTCCACACGTTACACAATATTTTATAATTACATAAAACTGTCAGCTTCCAAACAAGATAATTTTCACTTGTGAAACCTCTAACCTTGCTATCACATCCATGTCACTATCATAATGTCTTTATCATTTGTACAACCTTACATGCCTAGATTCTATCCCGATTAGGAGATACCATCCAGTTTCTACAATCTACTTCTCAAAAATACTGTTTGAATACTGCTTCCACTAAATTACACATAACTATCATGAATAATTAAATTTCTGTATGCACTCTTGACCACAAACATAGGACACAACATAAAGTAAGTCCTCAACTCTGCATAGCTTGATCTTCAATATCCCATGTGTGCTAATACAAACACTGTCTGCTTCTCTGCTAATATCCAGTAGATCACTGTGTTGACATCAATGACAATCACAGTCATGAATGCAACAACAACTGCTACAAAATGGCTGTGAATACTCCCCCATAGGATATATTCAATATTCATTCCTAACATGAAGGAGATGAAGACATGTGGATATCGTTCTCAAAGATAAAAGGACATATTGATCATAAAGAATACTCATTTAATGGGGTCTCCTTTTCTTTCTTCACTTCTTGAATCTCTAATTGCAAAGCTTGACATTCCTCAATGAGGATAAAGATAGATTGATCATCCACGTCATGATTGTTTTGATTTTCTTGATTAGATAATGGATGAGAATATTTAACACCTTGTTTCAATGTGTGATCAGACTGAGAAGACCAGAGGGATGGAATAGAAGAAAAAATAAAATCCAAATTTTTCATATTTTATCGGTATTTTTTGAAGTTTTAGTAATTTGGATTATTGGAGGTCTTCTACTCATTTTTGAGAGTTGAGACTGTCGTTGGTTTGGAACATTGGGTTGTCAAAGATACACTATTTTTGAGGCTGAAATATATTTCTTGATTATCTTTTTGATGATGAAAATGGTTTGTAATTTTGATCCCCGAGTCAAAAGTTATGGCCTCTCAAAGTTGGGGTAAATTTTTTCAAAATTTTCAAATTTTTTTAAGAATTTTGATGTTTTTTAGATCTGATTGGTCTTGGAAATGATGAAGCTTTTGGAGGTCAAAATTCTAGTTAAGCACAAAATTTTTAAAAATGATCTATTTCTTCTATAGAAGTGAGGAAATATGGTTAAATATGTCAATATGGTTTCAAAAAATTATTCTCCTAAGTTCAAAACCCTACAGTCGATCTATTTCCTCATTAATTTTTAAATCACTTAAGTGAAGGGTCTTTAGTCGTGTTGTAGGGCTATTGTCACTATCCTAGTCCTTTACCTTCATGTGTCTCATGGTGTTAAAAGCATTTGGCCTTAATCATCTTTGTCATGTGTGACTTCATGTTTTGTATTATCTTTACTTATCCTAAAAGTTCTGAAGTTACGCTAAGACATGTTCATAACATATCAACTGGCCTTAACCATCTTTGTCATGTGTGACTTCATATTTTGTATTGTCTTTACTTATCTTAAAAGTTTTGAAGTCATGCTACGACATGTTCGTAACATCTCAAGGTTTGTTTCCTTGGTCAGTTAACCGGTCCCGATCTCCTAAAAAGGTCATGCGTATCTTCACAAGTGTCAAGTTTTATGTTTAAAATCAAGAACCCCAAATTTATGCCTAAAGGTTTGTGGAGCTTTGCAAAAGGTAAAAGCGTTGACCACTGGCATGTTGTGAAGTTATGACTAGCTATTGCGTAACTTCTCTTCAAGATCTTGACTAATGGTGTTCGCAACTTTGGCGAAGTTGAAAATGAGAGAAAGTAGCATGCCATGTGGAAAGCACTGAAGAATTGTGAAATGTCTCAACAGTCTTATTAATATTTGTCAAGGAACAGTTCCAAACCTACGATAGTAATGTTCAAGTTATTTTCAGGTAGTGAAGTTGAGACAAGGTCAGATGAACCATTTGTGTAACTTCAGAACTAGGCCAACTTAAGTTTTGAAATAGTATGATCCTTTTACAATGAGGAAAAAGGACAAGTTGTGGGGTCTTAATGGATACAAGAATGACATGCTAGTGTGATAGGTCAATGATTTTCTCTTAGATCTCCATCAAATCTAAGTTCAAAGGGACACTTGAAGGATTGGCAGGAGCGGGTTGATTCTTTCAATTAAATTTTAAATGCTGGCAAGGTGGCTTCTTATTTTGTTGGTGATGCTGACATGTCAAATTTTTATGAAGTTGTGGATGAATTGTACAAGCAAGAGATTGACATTAATAAGTTTTTTTCTAAATCTCAAGCCATATCAGATGCCAAGTGGAACAAATACCTTCAAGACTTGGATTCAGTTAGAGTGGCAACTTGGCCATCAAAGAGGGAAATTGTGGTGTGGGAAACCATTAGAGAGATTCAAGCCCTGCCACATGGAAGTAGTTGAGAAAATTTTGGTATTAAATGAAGAGCCAATAGAGGGAGATCGGTTAATTCAAAAGAGGTATCTTATCTTTATAGTTGACCTATTGTGGATACACTATGGTGCAAACCAAGATTGATTATGAAGAATCCAGGCTTCCATCTGTCACTTTTGTAATTACTTACAAGTAGTTGTTAAAGTTGTTTTGATGTTGACAACTCCACTTTTCCCATGTCTGAAGCTTGTTGCAATCCATCATTATAAATGGATTTCCAAGACTGGGAAAAGGGAGCAAAATATATTTAGTTAGTTTTTATTTTTTGTGAGTAGAAGTCTCTATCATTGGTCAAGACTGTGTAAGTCATTTTGTATATTGGGCTTGTACTGAAGCTTAATAAAATATATGGTGTTCTAGTCATTATGTGTTGTTTTGAGCTTGGTCAAATACTATGATATATAAATTTCAATGAAGTTAATACAAAGATTCAATAGAAATTTGGTGCTCTAAATCTTGTCTCCTCCTGTGATATTTTATAATTTTTTGTGTTTTGTGAAAAAAGAGCTCAAGATCATAGTTGTAATTTGTTTAAAACTATATGCCATATTATGATTTTCTTTTGATTTAGGGAATTGACTATTTGCTTAGTATATTTTGATATAATTATAAAGTATTAGGTGAGGATTTGTCATAAGAATAGGGTTTAAAGAATCAATTGATTTTCATTTGCAAGGTGAATGGATAGATCGTAAATCATAGCGTGGACTAGTTTGAAATATGCCCAATGAAATAAGGCACTAATCAAGGAAATGATAGTCAATTTGATATTCATTTCTCTGCATAGTTCAAATCTAAAAATTAAATCAAAATCTTCTAAATTTTAAGTTAAAGTTCTAAATTTTTAAGCCTCTACATAGCTTATGAGTAAATTGATAATGTGATTAGCTCTCACACTGTCACTTAAGTTTCATAAGAAAGAGAAGTTTATGGGCATTTATCTACTTTGTTAAGGATTATGGAAAGGCAATGTTAAGAAGTAAATGATTCTAATCCTAGGTTTACCCACCTGCATTTTGTAGAGTTCAAAGAGTAGAAATATTAATTTCTTTGTTAGTTGGTCCTTATTCTTGTTTGAGTGTATTAATCATGGGATCTAGCTAAACCCTAGATAAATTTTCTTCACTTTCAAGGTAGTTTAAATTTTGTCAAATCAGAAGCCAACAAAATGGAAACTTCGTTGGGGATAGAGACATAACAAAATATTGTTAAACTTGTCATAGGATCATTGCTGATTTACTTTTGAGATCATAATATCTAGTTGAGTCAAGTTGTGTGGGTGCTTTTACTATTGTCTTAATTAGGATCTGCATTTAGTTATGTTTTTTTACAACCTCATTTCTTTTAGATTCTCAAGGTTTTTTTGTAAGATACATTCCTTTCCCCTAGTGGGTGACAACTCAAAAAGGTTTCAGAACTAGTTATTTTACAATATATTCTAAGACGGTTGACAAAAGAAAAATTACTAGGTCCTACACCAAGGCAAATCCTGAGGTTAGTCTACATACTGAGTTACCTCAGAGAAATAATAGAAGTTGGATCAACAAGAGTGGAGATTCAAGAAATGCTCCTGTATAGAAATCTAAGGGTGATAGGGTGAGTAACTCATTACACCTAGCAACTAAAGGAAAGGAATCCTCCTCTAAGAGTTTTGAGTCTAAGAATACTAGATATTTTAATGGATTCTTTGATACTCCTCTCCAAGGAGATGGTCTATATCAAGACAAAGGTATTTCATCACTTGGTCATACTATCTTTGTGAAAGATACAATAAGTCATTCAAGGGGTATAGCTAGTGTGGAAAATCATCAAACACACAACATGTTGTACATCTACAGACCTAGAACCTTACAATGAAAAAAATCTTATAGATCTGAGAGACACATCAGAATCTGATGCAACTATGCAAGATCATGATGATTTATTTAATGAACTTGATGCCCTCATAAGGGAAGCTTCAAAGTAGGATATTATGCATAGGCACTTGAAGGAGGAAAGACAAATAGATACAATGAATGCTCTTCTAGAAAGATATAATCTTCTCAGAAGAATTGTAGTGTCAAAAGAAAAGATAAAAAGGTTAGAAGTATGTACTATATCTCTACATTCTGATATTTTTGGTGATTTATGAGGCCTAAGAACATAATGCCAAGAGAAGGAACACTTGGTGAAAAATCAAGATGAGTTTGAAGATGAGGGTCCGGTCATTAGACAAGTTCACCCTTATGAAGTTCCCAAGGAAAATAGAGCTGAAATTACCTCATCTAAACCTGTGGCACATGACAATAACAAAGGAAAGTAGAAGGTAGTGGAAATCCAAATAAATGAATCTATTTCTATCTCAAAAGGATCCCCACTTGCATCAAATCTTGATATAGAATTGGAGAAAGGAAGAAAGGAGAGAGAAGATATGGCCAAAGAACTAGAGAAAGTTGAAAATGAAGCAGCAGCTATAGAGATGAGAAGAAAAATCCAATTTCTAAAGGCTTCCTTTGCTAGTGTTGTTGGGCCATCTAACTCTGGACAAGGTATTGCTTTTGAAGTTTCTTCTGGTGTTGTAACAAATATTAATGGTGTTTTTGGTTGTAAGACTACTTTTCCTTCTCTTGGAATGAACCATGTTGCATCTGGGCAGCATGGGAATATAATTATGGGTAGAAATGTTCATAATATAGAAGGCCCTAGTGGGGGTACTAACCTAAATTTTTAGAGAAGACCTATTCATCTTGAGAGATATAGGCAGATTTGCTTTACTAGTTAACTGGACATCCTAATTATGTCCCCAATGAATTGAGAGATAAGACCAACAAAGTTACTAAAAATAGTGCCATAAGTTGTGAGGAACATTTGAGATCCTTCATTGATATGCTTAATGACAATGACATTGAACATGAGGATGTTGTTATGAAATTATTTGTGCAATCTCTCATTGAGGATGCCAGAGATTGGTTTATAAGATTTCCTAATGATAGTATCTTCTCTTGGGATGATTTTGAGAAATGTTTCAAGGAACAATATGGTGACAAAACTAATGCTAGTTTCATGTTTAATGAGTTCAACAATATTAAGAAAAAATAGAATGAATCAACTTTTGATTTCAATATTAGATTCCAAAAGGGTATGCACAAATTATTTCAATTTATGAGACTGGATGAGAATGTATGCCTTACCACATACTTTAATGCATTTGATGGTAAAATGGCATACTTATTGAGAGATAAGGATCCCAAAAATCTTAGGGATACTTTTAGAATTTCTCTAAACATTGAAAGTAACAAAAGAGCATCTGGTAAGTTAGGTAGAAGGGATGATCCAAATGTGTTTGCTGGTAAGACTAACAATAGGAAGGAAACTGATAAGGGTGTTGGAAATAAGAAACCCGATGATGATAATCTTGATAAGGTATTGAATGATCTCAAATATTTGAAGGCACCTAATGTCAGAAATGACAAAGGTTATAATGCAGACAAGCCTCCGTTCAATAATTTTAATAGAAAGAATAGGTTGAAAAACTTTCCTTACAATGCCCAGTGGAAAGATGGAAAGCCTATGCCCACCTTGCAAAGAATAATAATGATAAGTCTAATCCTGATCCTGTACAAAGAAATGTTGTAAATATTGTTGAAGATACATTTTGGTGTATGGCTTGCCAGTCTCCTCATTTACCAGAATATTGTGCAATAGCCCAATCTATTTCAACATCTCAAGATGAGAATTTTGATGAACCTCACCAAGAAAATCATGATGATAGTCTTGGATGCAACATGGTTGATTCTTTTCTTGAGTATAGTGATACATCAGACCAAGTGGAGTCTGATGCTAATATAGATTCACAAAAACATAGAGATGAAGTTTTTCATCAACAAGTTTTTTTTGATGAAGAAAATAGAGATGATTCAATATGTAATGTGGCATCCAGATCAGAGCATATAGAATTAAGGAGAAATTCTAAAGAAGAGATTGATAGAATCACAACAAATATGGTTTCTCAAGTGAGAAGTAACTATCATATGAGAAATAGGACAATGAATGAAGATGCAAGGAAGCCTGCTAGCATGTTTATCAAAAAGGAAAATAACAACGCTTCTTTTGAATATAAACCCAAGGATAATCTCATTGTGAAGATTGAGGATCTAAAAGGAAAGAAGTGGGAACCTAAGAAAGATGAAGTTACAAAGGCAAATGTGACACATAATGTTGAGATGAAAGTGAATATTGATAAACTGACTATTCTTGTGGTTAAAATTGATAAACCTAAGGTGAGTGCCATGTCTGACAAGATGGAGGAAAATATAGAAAAAAAGGTATGCCTATTGAAATACCTTCTTATGCTCCAATAGATATAATTTCCTTTTTGTCACAAATCACTATTAAGGTCCCTTTACTAGAAATGTTAAGGATAGAGGAGCACAAGAACAAGACCTTAGCTCGGGTAGGGAGTGTAGATAGTTCTAATTGATAACCTACAACTGATTTCATATCTTGATGAAATGAATGGACAAGTGAAAAACAATGATTAGACATCACCGAGCTACTAAAGTGACATGTAAGATAATTAAATCAGTCAATGTATTGTCATTGATGTCAACAAGTTTTGATTGTACTTATCATGATAGTTACAAACATTTGAAGAAGAAAATGATAAAGGAATGAGATATCTACATGAAGATGAGATGGATGTGGAAGATACGGCTAAGGTATACATCAGGTAACTTATTGACGAGTCTATGACATCATGTTGTTGACTTGATTGTATTACATGAATTTGTTATGTATTGAAGATCATAACTAAACAAGTTTACATGGTTGGTAATTGAAGATTTTAGTATACACCGAGCTAGTATTATGTATATCGAGTAACAGTAATAACTGAGTTAGTTATCACTGACACATTCTATATTGACTGAGTGAGAGAAACAAATAAAGTTTATAACAATTGACTGAATTGATGAGCTACACAATTGCTTATGATTTTGAGGTAAAAGATAAAGTTTGTTATGATGATCTAATGACTGAAAAAATTCAAGATTGATCAAATGGAGAAGAATGAAACGTGTTATAGATACATCTTCTGAGGAAGCTTGAAGTAGCAAAAGGAATGATGGAGAATAAGAGGCAAAATATAATGGATGATAAGAAAATAGTTTATGAAGTCTATTTAAAGAGACATGAGATTCATTAACGAGTTTGGAGCTTATTGACACTACAAGACAATTCACATGAAAGGACTATTTTCGTGCACCACTGATCAAACTAGTTACAGCCATAACTGAGTTGAACTATAGGCATTACCGAGCATCAGGGTATTATTCATCGAGTTGAATATGTTGGAGAATATGAAAGATTGAATTGAATATTGATCAGAGGTATTTTGAGCTTAGCATAGATCTGAAAATTTGCAATCTAAGTTTTATTTGAATCATATCACTATTGTATTAGTTTAACCATTGTTATAGCAAAATCTCTTAACTGAGTGGACTTAACGATATTTTTGTATTTCAATATGATATTCAATGAATGTTGTTGGTTTTCTTATTGACCCCATAGTGAATGCTGGTCAAGGGAGAACTGTTAGTGATAAATCCTCTAACTAGGTCACACCACACAATGTGTTTTGTGACCTTTGATAGGGTTGGCTCCTAAATGAGCTCACTTCAGAAGAGTGAATTGTTTTGGGTTACCGGTCCTAGGTGTTTTTTCCACTAATAGTGTTTCCACATTAAAAATCTATGTGTTATGTGTATTTGATGTGATTGGATTTTTATTTTACTTTACACATTTCATATTTAATCTGATCGGTAAACATAGTATTGAATTGACTGTCAATCAATAGATGAAGAGAAAGTTATTGTTGATAGCTTACCGAGTTGATAATTTTTTTGAAAAGTTTAAATATATACATCTAGGAGATTTTGGGCTGTAGGATAATTGGAACTAACTGATTCACCCCCCCTCTCAGCTATCTAACAATTGGTATCAAAGTATATTGGTTGCTTAGAAGGAAAGTTTAAAGGACTTAAGCTAAAGATCACAAGATCTATAAGAGAGAGGTGCCAAAGCTGAACAAAGACAACTTCTCGACATAGCAAAGTAGAATGAAGTTGCACATATCTAGAATTGGAGAACCTACATTATTCTACTTGAGAAATTCTTACATTCAACCAACTAGACCTTTGACTATTGATAAGTTGAGAGATAGACATGAACATAACGTGTCAATGATAGAGATTGTTGCTATCTTATCTGATGCTGAATTTTAAGATATCAAGGCATGTACATCTACCAAAGAAATGTGGGACAAACTTACACTAGTTCATAGAGGAGATGAAAATGTGATGAGAGCAAGAGCTGAGAGTCTTAGAGGAAAGTTTGATGACATGAAGATGAAAGGAGAGAAAATTTCATAGTATAGTAACTGAATCAAGGAGATTGTCAATGCTATCTGAGGAGCAGGAGGTGTTATTGATGAAGACATTGTTGTGAGTAAAATTCTTAGAACCTTGTTACCTATCTATGCTATTAGAATCCCTGCAATTCATGAAATGAGATCTGCCCAGGTAACACTCTTACACTTGATAGCCTAATTGGTAAATTGACTACTTTTGAGTTGAATAACTATGATAACAATATTGTACCGAATGTTGAGACTATATTTTTGTCATCTTTGAAAATTGGAAAATCAAGTAGTAAACACATGATAAGAAATGAGAGTGATAGTGATAGTGATGAGGATGAACTTGATGAACTTGAAGAACTAATGGTTGGGAGACTGCAAAAAGGTAAAGGAAGATACAAAGGGAAATTACCTTTGGTATTTTTTAACTATAAAGAGATCGGTCACATTGTAGCTAGGTGTCCTAACAAAAAGAATGATGACAAAGACAATGAACCATCTGATGAAACAAAGCTTGACATAAGAGATAACCAAGATCGCAAAGACAACCGACAATATGACAGAAGAAGTAACTGAGACTACAAATATAAAGGCAAGAAAGCATGTTACCTTTTTGAAGATGATGATGACACTGCCACCGACACTGATGAAGACATTGAGGTAGTATTCATAGCTTTGAAAGAAGATTCAAAAGAAGAAGAAAGGTATGTTGAAATGACACTCATTTCTAAAGTTAGAAAGAATGATATATGGATTATTGATAGTGGTTGTACTTATCATATGACTGGTGATGAAGACAAATTTTAATACCTTGAACATTATAATGGAGGATCTGTTAAAATGAGAAATGATACACCTTGTCTAGTAAAAGAAAAATGATCTATCTTGTTGAACAATAAGATTAGATGTGAGAATGCATATTGGGTGAAGGGAATTAACTATAATTTTTTGAATGTAGCACAATTGAATAACTCAGGTCACTGAGTTTCATTTGAAAATAGAAAGGTGAAAATCTATGATGAGACTGGAAAGTTGGTCCGTACTGGTGAACAATCAAAAGGTAATCTATTCTATCTCGACAATGTTGAAATTTCTTGTTTAATGGCTAGAACTAAAGATGTGTGATTGTGGCATAAAAGGTTATGTCATGTGAATTTTGACAACATGGTTAAGATCAATAAGAAAATAAAAGTTAGAGGCTTACCAAGCTTATCTAAACCTGACCATGTCATGTGCAAACAATGTCAAATAGGAGAAATGTCCAAATCTAGTTTTAAGAGAAAGACCTATTCATCTAAAGCTATTTTGGAGTTGGTTCATATTGAATTATGTGGTCCTATGAGAACTCAGAGTTATTATGGTGATAGATACTTTATTTTATTTATTGGTGACTACCCTAGGATGATGACAGTTATGTTTTTGAAAGAGAAATTTGAATCCTTCAAGATGTTTAAATGGTATAAAGCTAAGGTGGAAAAGGAAAGTGGAAAATCATTAAAATGCTTAAGATCTGATAGAGGAGGTGAGTTTATTTTTGACGAGTTCACTAAATTCAAAAGATTGAATTATTTTGGGTTATCAGTCCTAGGTGGTTTTTCCCCTAATAGGGTTTCCACGTTAAAAATCCATGTGTTATGTGTATTTTATGTGATTGGATTATTATTTTACTTTACACAATTCATATTTAGTCTAATCGGTAAACACAGTATTGAATTGACTGTCAATCGGTAGATGAAGATAAAGTTATTGTTGATAGCTTACCAAGTTAATAATTTATTTGAAAAGTTTGAATATATACACCTAGGAGATTTGGGACTGTAGGATAAATGGAACTAATTGATTCACCCCCCATCTCAATTATCTAACACTAATTCCATTTAAGTTAAAACTTTTGGTGAGCCTATGGAAGAACCAAAGAAGACAAAAGAGGCAAAAGGAATAATATCTCAGATTCCATAGTTTTATTTAGATAGTTCTATTACTACCTACTTGGAAAACATTGACCATTTCTTTCTCTGTCTCATAGTGAATGGTAAAACTGTAAAATATTGTATGATTGATTCAGGGGCATCTATCAATGTGATGCCTTTTAAAGTAATGGAATAATTAGGGCTTAAGGTAGACACTACTTAGGGTAAATGTTGTGCCTTAGATTCAAGAGAAGTTCCTATGATTGGAACTATTAAGTCTCTTCCTTACAATCTTGCAGCATATCCTAAGAAGGATTTAACCATGAGTGTGTTGGTTGTTGATATCCCACCTCATTATGGAATGTTACTATCCATAAAATGGAGTGCAACTATGGGTGGGAGTCTACAATATGATTTATCTTTTTCCACTTTCCATATTGATGATCAATTTGTGAAGGTAGAGAGAGAACCTAGAGTCCCACATATGATAAAGAAAAATGTGGATAATGATACAACTTGTTTTGTTGATACTGGCATAAATGCTTTTAGAGTTGAAGTTATTGTCATAGAAATAAAATTGAACCTACTCCTATAGATGTTGAATTCAAGAAGTTTTATGATAGAGAGGATTTATGGACCATGTATTTTGATGGTTCTAATTCAAAGGAGGGTTTAGGGGCAGGTGTTTTATTAATATCACCAAAGGGAAATACATATAAATCTCCTTCACTTTGAGCTTTACTTGTATAAATAATATTGCAGAGTATGAGGCTATGTTTCTTGGTGTGAAGTTAGTAGCAAAACATGGGATAAAATGCCCGCATGTTGTCAATGATTTTGACCTGGTTGTGTTCCATGTAAGGTCCTCCTATGCATCCAAAAATAAAAGGTTGAAATAATACAGGAATTTTGTTTGGGATTTGATAGAAGAATTTGATGCATTTGGTATTATGTGGATGGATATGAGTAATAATAAGATGTAAGATTTGTTAGAAAATGTTGCAATAAAGCCAAATGACATAAAATTTGTAGGAATATCCAAGGTTGAGGTGTAGGCAAGGCCATTTGTTCCTGATAATGTTGAAAATTAGAATTTTTTTGAAGATGACAAGGATATTCTTAGATTTATGAATTGTGAAGACAAGTATTATGGAAAAGAATTAGATTGTAGCACTCTTGTTGAAAAAATTGATGGAAAAGGCACTATTCTTGGAAATGAGATAATCTAGTTGAAAACAGATAAGGTTCCAAAGGGACTGGTGGTTTTAGAAAATATTTTTGATAACCAAGATAGAGATAAAATAGATACAAGATAAAAGTCTTGATGAGCTTGATGAGATAAATTTGGGAACAAATGAAGCCCCTAAGAAGGTTTATGTTGGTAAAAGGATGTCACCTCCTGTGACGAAAACCTTGATTGAGTTATTAAGAAAATACAAACATGTTTTTTCCTAGTCATATGATGATCTAAAAGCTTATAGGGATGACCTATTTCAACATGTTATTCCTCTCAAAGATGATGCAAAGCCTTTCAGGTAGAAACATAGGCCAATCAATGCAACTCTTGCACCCAAAATACAAGAAGAATTGATTAAACTCAAAGATGATGGCATAATCAAGCCCATAAGGCATTCATCATGGGTTTCCAATCTGGTCCCCGTTAGGAAGAAGAATGGTGACATCAGGCTCTGTGTGGATTTTAGAAACCTAAACTTGTCTCCCCTTAAGGATAATTATTATTTTCCCAACATGGAAGCTATGATACTATAGGAGAACAAAGCGTGGTTACCAAAATGTAGATGAACAAAGAGTGCTCTCCTAAGAAAAATATGTGATGATGTGATAATATGACAAGGATGAGAATATAAGATATACTTCTTAGCCCGAAATTCCCAAAGGAAGATCCAAATTGATTAACCACAAGAGGATGGTCAATACATAGATGAATCAATCAATGGAGAATATGAAGAAAGAGGATAAACTTATATTCTGTTATGGTAAGTATGTATTGGAATCTTAATTGAATTGAAAAAAAATACTAACCTCAAGTATGACAGATCTGGAAAATGTTGTTTTTTGATGTCTGTGTACACTTTCGGGGAATTCTGCAACTGGATCTCGGCTGGAAATGCAGAAATAGAGAAAACCTAGAAACCTTTTTCTTTTCTAAGTAAGGTCATCCTTGACCCAAGATAGGGGTAAGATCTTACCTTGGGGTAAAATTTTACCGCAAAAGGTCATCCTTGACTTGCATTGTTCCGATGAAAATTCTATTCATGCATCCTGGAAGTTCACCGAAAAGGGTACTTAGATCTACACTAATATTCACCGTCCCACACCTGGATATGCAAGAAAAAGGGTTTTGTTTTTTGGATGAGGGGTTTGCTTTGGTCAAACCCCAGTTTGGAATCAACCTTGAAATATAATTGAAATTGCAATATATAAACAAAGTAAATGGAACTAGTCAGATTGCTTATGTCGAAATCCTTGTGGAGGATTCAAATCCTTGAATCCACAAGTATGGATGCTCCAAATGAATGTAGAGTTGAATGTCAGATGTCTCAAATCAATTACATTTAGATCTTCAACACCAATCTTGAGTGGATCTTGGAATAGGAAGAAGCTTGGATGAATGTGGATGGAGGAATCTTCAACAAGAGGGCTCCAAGGAGATTGAATCCTTCAATGGCTACCAATGGATCTCCTTGATGAATTGGATCCTGAATGATTGAATGCTTGGATGCTTGAGGATGAATGAATTCTTGAATTATTTCCTTCTCCTTCTTTCTTTCTTGATGATTTCTTGATCACTTGGTTGCACTTGCTTGAATTCAATGGTGAGTGGATGTGAAAAAGAGAGAGGAAGGCTTCCTTTTATACTAGTCTAGGGCACAAACTTCTAGAGAGGTTGAAATAGGAGAATTAAATTCCAATTAAGCCTTAACCCCTAGAAATGGAACTAGATTAACTACAATTTAAAAGTTTACTATTTTGAAATCTGAAACAGCTGATCCGAAAGTGAGAAATAAAACTTTCTGAAGCCCGACATCCTGAAACCTCCGTAATCTAAAATTTGGACCTAGGGTCAAGGTTGAGCTTGACTCTGACCTAGGTTAGGGTAGAGGTCATCCTTGACCTAGGTCAAAGTCAAGGTTGACCTTGACCTAGAAGGTCGTCCTTGATCTTGAGGTCAAATTTTTTAGATCTTTGGGAAAAGGTGCCAGAAAGGAGCTAGAAATAGGTGGAGAGAGAAGAAAAATAAGGGGAAAAGCTAGATCCAGTCAAAGACCCACTCAAGGTGCTTGACATGACCCCAGACCACCTACTCAGAGGGCTAAACCAGTCCTAAATGGAAGTGCTTCCATTTTCTAATGATACGTTTAGCCCCCACTTTAGCAAGAGAATGGACTCAATGCAAACTCTTGGTACAGGAGATCATAATGAAAAATATAATCTTATTGAAATCAAAAGGACAAAGAATCCTCAAGCCCCAAGGGAATCAAGTCTTCATCAACTCCAAGATCATAATAAGAGAGACATCTCTAGAGGAGAGAGAGAGATAGAGAGAGAGAGAGAGAGAGAGAGAGAGAGAGAGAGAGAGAGAGAGAGAGAGAGAGAGATTATCTTGCCCAATGAGAACTTACGTCCCATTGTGAACCACACAAGGAAACAATGCAACTAGAAAGATGGAATTGAACTGCCTAGCGAATGTGGCTACTCACTAGTCAACCCATCAAAGATTCACCCCTATGAATATTATATTCCATAGGAGTAAAACCAAAAGAAAAAGAGATCCAGTCTTAAGGACACCTTTGACCTTAAGGGATCAAAATTTTGAAACTGGAGGGATCAAGAGATCCTATAAAATGAAAATCCATGCTTTAAGGATTAGTCACTAATCCATAAAGGGAGAAAAGAGCCTTGAAAAATATATGTATATTGAAAGTGCATGTGTGCAATAGGTGAGCAGAGCATATGCGTCCTTGTTAAAGTCATTGCTAACAGTTTAACAAGAGCAATGGCTTTAACAGAAACATAAACAACTCCATTGATTATGTTTCCACTATGATATGCCCCAAATGAAGACAAATCAAGGGAAGTACCACATAAACATACAGAGAACACATAAGGGATCTACCTGCCATGGGGTTAGTATGATCATAAGATAATATATATATGATATTATTGCAAATGAATTGACATCATTCCCCATGGAAAGTAGAACTATGATCACAATGGAGGAAACAACACATAAGAGTTATGAAGAAGTATCTTTTTGGACCACAACATGGAGACCAAAAAGATTCAGTACTACCAAGTCGCAAATCCAAGCAGACTACACAAGGAAACATTTACAAACAATAGCACAGGTACAACATAACATGAACCAAAATATATAAGAGTAAAGATACATGTAGAGGAATATTACAACAGGTTTGATTCCTTTATCACCTTGCACCAACAGAGCAACAAGGGTCATATAAAATAATCTAACAACATTTAGAAAACACATTACAGGAGAAGCACAGTACAATAGACAAACACATGAAAAGCTACCATGTAGGACTAGCCAATCAAGCACACCGCCTACTCTCCCCATCTCGTTCTATATCATTTAGGGAAGGTGGGTAACTCACAAGTGGGACTATATCCAACACAGTAGGAATGATAGCCAGTTCCAAACAAGGATCCTCTTGAGAATCATAATGTTTGATACTAGGTGTAAGTGTCAATTGTGATGAAAGCATATTAGGTAAATCAATGTCAATGTCAATAGTCTCATATTCATCATTAACATTATTAGTATCATCAAGAGTATCTTCTTCATCTAGATTAATCAAAATAGGGTCTAAGATATGAATGGAATCATCATAATCTTGCATCTTCACATCATTATTAGCAGTAACTTCTTCTAACACATCATGCATAGATTGATCCAAAGAAGGTAAAGAGCTTTGAATAAAAAAATTACTGGCCTTAGATTGAGCATGACACTTCTTACGACATTAATTAGAAAATTGAATATTTTTTGTCTTGTTTGAAATGTGTTGATAACTAGGCAGAACAACTACTAGATCCTTCATAGGTTCTATAGGAGGATTAGTAGGATTTTGAGCAGACTGAAAAACAAACCTAGGAGCTTGATTAACAGAACTAGAAACCATAGATAAAGGAGGTATGGAAGGTGTAGGCAAAAGACCATGATTAAGATCCATCAGTGGCATGCTTAACTCAATAATCTTGTGATGATTATAGGCTTGATATGAGCGAAAAATATTATCAGGTCGAGAAGGACATGAATTAGGTATTGAAGGCCAAAAGAAGTCAAGTGTAGCACAATCCTTGGGCCTAGCAGGTTGATATACACTATGGTTAATTTTCTTCACTTATTCATCATGAATGAATTTAAGACACTTATGGATAGGAGAAGCAACAACATGCATGGCATTCAACCAATGCAAACCAAGCTTAACTTGAAATTGATCAAAAGTAGGAACCACAACAAAGGTAGTGTTCACAATTTTACCACAAAGTTCAACTAACAAATCAATAGAACCAAATGATGGATAAAGAAAACCATTACAAGTTTGAATCCATACATTAGATGTATCATAAGATTCATGTTGCAAGCTTTTCATAAAAATATTTTCTTCAGTAATAACATTGTATAAAGATGTAGGATCAACTAGACAACCTAGTGTAGGTATCTTAGAAATCCTAGCATAAATGTAAAGGGGACCATCAAGAGCTTTAATAGTCTTAGAATCATCAAAGGTAATCAAAAGTTCCCAAGGTCTCTTATTCTTAGGTTGTTTTTAAGGTTTAGGTTGAGACTTCAGTTTAGGCTTTGGTTTTGGTTTAGGTTGAGGTGGAACTTGAGGTTGGGTTTGTGGTTGAGGCAAAACAACATGATCCACATGGTTAACAATGTGATTAAGATCATCCATCTTTGAATCATAAATAATATCCATAGAAGATGGATGAGAAATGGTATTAGTATCATGTCTAGGAAAAGGATTCGTATAGATTTGAAGGTTTAGATTAGGAGGAGAGACAGACTTGTTCCCACTACCATCAAAATTATCAACAAATAAAGCATTATAATAAGTTAAGTCTTGAACCTTATGTTTTAAAGAATAACACTTCTCAGTATCATGGCCATTTTAATGATGGTATTGACAAAAAGATTTAGGATCAAAAGATTTAGATGCTACTATAGTAGGTAAAAGAGGTTGAATAGGTGGTAAAGTAATCATATTAGTAGTTAACAACCTATTCATAATAGAATGTAAATATTTAGAGAGAGGAGTAAACATACGATTCAAACGAAAAGCAGTGGATGCAGAAGCAACATTGTGGGATGCAACAACAACTTGATCAACAATTGTATTTGCTTGTTTATTTATCTTGACATAGCTGTTAGCTTTTTGAAATTTATTTAGATTAGGAGCAACATCACTCTTATCAACTAGAACAGGAGACATTGAAGTGTTGCTCTCAAATTGTCTCACTTGTAATTGATAATGACGAATCGTTGCACAAAGTTGTTGAAAAGAGGTAAATTCAGTAAGCAGAATCTTATCTCTAATATCCTTTTGTAAATTTGAAATAAACATATGTTGAATATCCATATTAGGAACATGATAAGAAATTCGAGCATGCAAATGCTTAAATCTACCAATGAATTCAGTCAATTTTTCCTTAGTATTTTGTTTACAATGCATCAAATCAGTTAAAGACACTTGCAGACCAATGTTATTTTGAAATTGTTGAATAAAAGAATTGGCAAGTTTTGGAAAACAGTTAATAGAATAAGGAGGCAAGGAAAAATACCATTGTAAGGCCTTGTCATGAAAAGTTCTAGCAAACAACTTGGCTAAAATCCTGTGATCATGAGCATAGTCACTGCAAAGGATTTGAAATGTTTTAACATGAGTAACAGGGTCTCCCTTACCATTGTAATTCTCAAGACAAGGCATATCATGTTGCTGAGGAACAAGAGTATGAATGATGCCTATGAATAAAGGACTTCCCATGTCACATGTAGGAATGCTAAACTTGTTTTGAGTTAAGGACACAAGTTGTTGTTGTAAAGAGGACACAGTTTGAGCCAAACTAATGATTGTTGAATTATTAGAGGAAATAGGAGGCATAGCAACATTAGAAACACTAGGTAAAGTGTATGAGGCTACAAGAATGGAAGACACAACTGGAGGAACACTTGGAACCATAGTTGGAAGAGGATTAGAATAAGTAAAAGGAAAATTATGGTAAGAAGGTTGTGATGTAGGAAGGGATACAAGAGGAACACTCGTAGGAAGAGAGGGAACTGTTGTAGTCACCAAAGGAGGGGTATAAGCAGGAATACTAGGTAAGGAAATGGAAGAAGGTTCTACACTAGTAACCAAAGGAATCAATCCTAAATCTTGAGCTTCTTGAATTAAAGGTTTAACATTTGAATGCACAAGGTGAGTGATACCATAGATGAGATTAAAACCTTGATCATTATCATGAAGAAATTTCTTAAGAGCCTCTATAGCTTGAATAAAATCTTGATTATGGTTTTCTTGGATAAGCCAATTACCCATTTTATCAAGTTCGGTTGAAAGTTTTTGGACTTGTTTAGGAGGGACTCTTAAAGCATCATCCTCATCATGAGATGAGTGAGAAGAGTTTTTCTCCATAATAGGGTTAGAATCATGAATAATCAAATTGTCATCCGGGATCCTAAGGAAAGGAGAGGAAGACTCAGGATCGAAGGCACCCATAAGTCTACAACTTCTTCTAACCAGAATATTATAGGTAGGACTAAAGGTAGTAAAACTCATATACCAATGAAATGCAAATGAACTAAACTAAGAAAACACAAAGCATGAACAAATGAATTTTTTTGTATTTTTATTTTATATGAGATGCAAACACATAAAAGAAACCTAATACATGCAAGATCTAACACCATAAAATAAAGAGTTGTCTATCTCGGGTTCACCAAAATGTAGGAGAACAAAGCATGGTCACCAAAATGTAGATGAACAAAGAGTGCTCTCCTAAGAAAAAAATGTGACGATGTGATAATATGACGAGGATGGGAATATAATATATACTTCTTAGCCCTAAATTTCCAAAGGAAGATCCAAATTGATTAACCACAAGAGGATGGTCAATACATAGATGAATCAATCGATGGAAAATATGAAGAAAGAGGATAACCTTATATTACATTATGGTAATTATGTATTGGAATCTTAATTGAATTGAAAAAAAATACTAACCTCAAGTATGACAAATCTAGAAAATGCTATTTTCAGATGTCTGTGTAGAGTTTCAGGGAATTTTGCAACTGAATCTGGGTTGGAAATGTAAAAATAGAGAAAACCTAGAAACCTTTTGCTTTTTTGAGTAAAGTTGTCCTTGACCCAAGATAGGGGTAAGATCTTACCATTGGGTACAATCTTACCCCAAAAGGTCATCCTTGACCTGCACTATTCTGACAAAAATTCTATTCATGGATCCCAAAAGTTCGCCGAAAAGGGTACTCAAATCTACACTCATATTCATCATCCCACACTTGGATCTGCAAGAAAAAGGGTTTTGTTTGTTAGATGAGGGGTTTTCCTTGGTCAAACTATGGCTTGGAATCAACCTTGAAATATAATTGAAATTGCAATATATCAACAAAGTAAATGGAACTATTCACCTTGCTTATGTTGAAATCCTTGTGGAGGATTCAAATCCTTGAATCCACAAGTATGGATGCTCCAAATGAATGTAGAGTTGAATGTAAGATGTCTCAAATCAATTTAATTTAGATCTTCAACACCAATCTTGAGTGGATCTTGGAATAGGAAGAAGCTTGGATGAATGTGGATGGAGGGATCTTCAACAAGAGGGCTGCAAAGAGATTGAATCCTTCAATGGATATCAATGGATCTCCTTGATGAATTGGATCTTGAATGCTTGAATGCTTGAATGCTTGGATGCTTGAGGATGAATGAATTCTTGAATTCTTTCCTTTTCCTTCTTTCTTGCTTGATGATTTCTTGATCACTTGATTGCACTTGCTTGAATTCAATGGTGAGTGGATGTGAAAAAGAGAGAGGAAGGCTTCCTTTTATACTAGTCCAGGGCACAAACTTCTAGAGAGGCCAACATAGGAGAATTAAATTCCAATTAAGCCTTAAACCCTAGAAATGGACCTATATTAAATACAATTTAAAAGTTTACCATTCTGAAATCTGAAACAGCCGACTCGGAAGCGGGAAATAAAACTTTCCAAAGTCTGACATCCCAAAACCTTTGGAATCTAAAATTTGGACCTAGGGTCAGGGACGAGGTCAACTCTAACCTATGTCAAGGTTGAGGTAATCCTTGACCTAGGTCAAAGTTGAGGTCGACCTTGAACTAGAAGGTTGTCCTTGACCCTGAGGTCAAAGATCTCAGATCTTTAGGAAAAGGTGCTAGAAAGGAGCTGGAAACAGGTGGAGAGAGAAGTAGAATAGGGGGGAAAAGCTAGATCCAGTCAAAAACCCACTCAAGGTGCTTGACATGACCCCAATCCACCTACTCAGAGGGATAAACTGGTCCTAAATGGAAGTGCTTCCATTTTTTGACGATACAGATACAAAGGGTAACTGGCTTCGAACTAATGTCTATGATAGATGGATTTTTGAGATATAATCATGTTGTAGTTCAGGAGTTAGAGAAATTTAAGACTACATTCACTACACCATGGGGAACCTATGTGTATGTGAGAATACCTTTTGGCCTTACTAACGTAGGAGCAAAATTTTAGAGGGCAATGGATGTTGCATTTGTAGAATTCATTAATATTTTCTTGGTTGCATCTCAAGATGACTTAATAGCATATTCTAAGGAGGAAGATCATTGTTTTCATTTAGAAAATATATTTTCCAAGGCCTTAGAGTATGATGTATCTCTTAACCCAAGAAAGTGCTTCTTTAGTGTGATTGAAGGAAAATTCTTGGCTCATTTACTTTCTAAAGAAGGTGTTATAATTGACCCTAAGAGAGTGGCTGCTATTGATAAAATTCAAAAGCCTAAAAATGTGAAAGGTATTTAGTCTTTCTTTGGACATGTAAATTTCTTAAGAAGGTTTGTCACTAATTTTGCAAAAATTAATAGACCTATTTCAAACATGTTAAATAAAGGGTCTGAAGTTAAATGGGATGGGGATCCATCTATTGCTTTCCAAAATATAAAATAGGCAATCAAAGATGCTCGTGTGCTTAAAGCTCCAAATTATGATAAGTCCATGCATATATTTTCCTTTGCATCCTTTCATACAGTGGCTAAAGTATTGTTATAGAAGAATTCAGAAAGATTTGAGCAACCTATTGCATTTTTCAGCAAATCACTTCAAGCTTTTGAGTTGAAATATGAAATAAATGAGAAACAAGCTTATGCACTAGTGAAAATAGTAAAAGCTTTTAGATATTACTTAATGGGAGCAAGTATGGTTTCTTATGTTCCTAGTGCTACAATGAAGGATATTTTCACACAACAAGAAGTCTCAAGTAGAAGATGTAGATGGATCAATAAGATTCAGGAATTCAACATTGATGTCCAAATTACCAAACTAGTCAGAGGTCAAGGGCTTGCAAAGTTGACGACTCAGGCGAACCTTGATGCCAACCAAATAAATCAAGTTGAGCATGAGTAGAGAGAATATACATATGATATGGATCTTTGTGACTAGTATACTAATGTCATTTATTATTTGTAGAAACTAAAATGCACTCCGAGTCTAAATGAAAGTGCTAAAAGGACCTTGAAACTCCATGCCATCAATATGCAATTATAATTGGTAAGTTGTGGTGTAGAAGCATTGATGACATATTGCTGAAATGTGTTGACAAGGATCAAGAAAATAATTTTTTTGGATAATATGCATAATGGAATCTGTGGTGGCCATTATATAGCTAAAAAAATAACACACAAGGTGATACAAGCAGGCTTTTGGTGACCTTCATTGTTTAAGGATGCTTTTGAGCTTGTGAAGAAATGTGATGTATGCTAGAGGTTTTCTTGTAAGTTAATTTTTTTAGGTAAATTACCTTTAAAGCCTTTTGAAGTTCAAGCTCCTTTCTAGAAGTGGGGCATGGACTTTATTAGAGAAATCGTAAATAAGTCTACTGGTGATCATTCATGGATTTTGGTGGCCACTGACTATTTTACTAAGTGGGTAGAAACTGTCCCTACTAGAAAATCCACTAGTAGGGTTGTGATGGATTTTTTTTTAAACAATATTATCATCAGATTAGATGTCGAGAGAGAATTGTGATAGATAATGCGATGTGTTTCAAATTTGATGAGTATGTTGAATTTGTTGGAAAAATGGTCAATGATCCCCTCGAGATTTGTGACATGGCTTAACTACCTCGTATGTGTTCTATAAGTCTAGTGGTTGTATCAGGAATTAATAGGTCGATCTTTTGTTGCAACGACAACCACTACTTGTAACAAGTGGTATTAGAGCTTGGTCACAGGTTTGAATCCCCTCAGGTAACGCTAAGGGGGAGATTATTGGCAAAATGGTCAGTTCTCCCCTCAGGATTTGTGACATGGCTTAACTGCCTCCTATGTCTTCTATAAGTCTAGTGGTTGTATTAGGAATTAACAAGTTGATCTTTTGGTGCAACAACAACCACTTCTTGTAACAAAATTTTGTGAAAAATATGGTATAAGCAGGTCCACTTCATCCTCTTTCCATCCACAAGGTAATGGGTAGGTTGAATCAAGCAATACGAATCTACTGAAGATCATCAAAAGGATCCTTGACACTAATAAGAAGGCATGGGATGCTAAGTTACCATTGGCAGTTTGGGATGACAGAGTGAATGTGAAGAAATCAATTGGATGTGCTCCAATTGATTTGGTATATGGGATCCAAGCTAGATTACCTCATAACAACTTGATTGGAATGTACAAGTTTATTCAGTTCTATGAAGAAGATGTGACTAATGAGATGCAAGCTAGGATGGATGATATCTTGGAATTGGATGAAACAAGAAAAGAATCTACATCAAGAAATGCCAAGCTACAAATGCAAGTGAAGAACTTGTATGACATAATAACTACTGAGAGAAGCTTTGATATTGATGATCTAGTTCTTTTGTGGAATTCCAGACTGGAGGAAAAGGGTAAGCATGGAAAATTTGATCCTATCTGGTTAGGCCCCTACTTAATTCATGAGAAGGGAGAAAATTCATATTTTATCAGAGAACTCTCTGGTGACATTTAGGAATTGCTTGTTCATGGACAGTTTCTGAAAAAGGTACTTCTCATGAAGGTACTTTCTTTTCCATGAGCATTAGTTAGGTGTGTAAGTTTGTGTATATTCTTTCCCTTTGGTGTGTTTGTGTTTTTCCCTTCCTGTTTTCCTTGTATATAGGCATGGATTAGTTTTTGAGTTTCTCTCTATTGTCTTGTTGTCATGTATGTGGTCTACTCTCCTAGAAATTCTGTATCCTTGCACAAATGCAAGGTATTCACCATCCCTAGACAGAGCCACTAGTGGTCAAAATTACAATTAAGTGCAAAATTTGAAAAAAAAAAGTCTATTTATGCTTTATAAGTGAGGAAATATGGTTAAATATGTTAATAGGGTTTCAAAAGATTATTCTCCTAAGTTCAAAACCCTACGATCGATCTATTTCCTTGTTACTTTTTGGACCACTTAAGTGAAGGGTCTTTAGTCATGTGGTAGGGCCGTTGTCACTATCCTAGTCCTTTACCTTCATGTATTCCATGGTGTTAAAACTATCTGGCCTTAATCATCTTTGTCACGCCAAGCCGTGTTCGTAACATCTCAAGGTTTGTTTCCCAGTCAGTTAAATAGTCTTGATCTCCCAAAAAGGTCATGTGTATCTTCTCAAGTGTCAAGTTTTACATTTAAAATAAAGAGCCCCGAAGTTATGCCTAAAGGTTTATAGAGCTTCGTAAAAGGTAAAATCCTTGACCGCTAGCATGTTACAAAGTTACACCTAGCTTTTGCGTAACTTCTCAATGGTTAAATGGTTGTATCAGTAATGGGTTCTAATGTCCTGAATAATAGTGTGCATAACTTCAGAGGAGTTGAAAATAAGATAAAATAGCATGCCATGTGGAAAGCACGGAAGAATTGTGAAATGTCTCAATGGTTAGATTAATATTTGTCAAGGAACAGTTTTGAAGCTACAATAGTAATGTTCAAGTGGTTTGCAAAGCATCATGAGGGTTTCTTGGCCATTTGTGTGGTGGTTATGAAGTTGTGTAAGAGCATCTAGCAATTAGGCGTAACTTCAAAAAGGTTAGGAAGTTACAAAAATAAGAGACTCCAAGGTTACAAAAGGCTTTGTGCGAGACTTTGCAAGGTAATATTTGAGTGTTTGTTACATGGTTCTGCTCTTGAGAAGATGTTAAGAAGACTGTCAGCATAACTTCAAAATATTTGTAGGTAGAAAAGTTGAGACAAGGTTAGATGAACTGTTTGCGTAACTTTAGAACAAGACCAACTTAAGTTTTGAAATAGCACGAGCCTTTGCAACGAGGAAAAAAGACAAGTTGTTGGGCCTTAATAGATAAAAGAATGACATGATGGCATGACAGGTCAATGATTTTCTCTTGAATCACCATCAAATCTAATTTTAGAGGCACACTTGAAGGATTGGAAGGAGAGGGTTGATTCTTTCAACCAAATTTTGGATGCTAGCAAGGTGGCATCTTATTTTGTTGGTGATGCTGACATCTCAACTTTTTATGAATTACTAGATGAATTGTACAAGCAGGATATTGAAATGAATAAGTTTGTTACTAAATCTTGAGCCATAAAGGATGCCGAGTGGAACAAATACCTTCAAGACTTGGATGTAGTTAGAGCAACAAATTGGCCATCAAAGAGGGAAATTGTGGTGTGGGAGACCATTAGAGAGATTCAAGCCCTACCACATGGAATTAGTTGAGATAGTTCTAGTATTAAATGAAGAGCCAATAGAGGGAGATCAATTAATTCAAAAGGGGTATCTTATCTTTACGGTTCACCTGTTGTGGATACACCTATGGTGCAAACCAAGATTGATTCTGAAGAATTCGGGCTGCCATTTGTCACTTTTGTAATTATTTCCAAGTGGTTGGTAAATTTGTTTTGATGTTGACAAATCCACTTTTCCCATGCTGAAGCTTATTGAAATCCATCATTATAAATGGATTTCCAAGGCTAGGAAAAGGGACCAAAAAATATTTAGTTATTTTTTCTTTTCTGAGAGTAGAAGTCTTTGTTATCAATCAAGCTTGTGTAAGAGTCATTTTGTATATTGGGTTTGTACTAAAGCTTAATAAAAGATATAGTGTTCTGGTCATTGTGTGTTGTTTTGAGTCTGATCAAATACTATGATGTATAAATTTCAATGAAGTTAATACAAAGATTCAACATAAATTTGTTGCTCTAAATCTTGTCTCCTCCTATGATATTCTATAATTTTTTGTGTCTTGTGAACGAAGAGCTCAATATCACAATTGCAATTTGTTTAAAATTGTATGTCATATTATCCTTTACTTTTCATTCAAGGAATTAAGTAATTCCTTAGTATAGTTTGATAGAATTATAAAGTATTAGGTGGGGATTTTTCATAAGAATAAGGTTTAAAACATCAATTGATTTTGATTTGCAAGGTGAATGGATAGATCATAAATCATAGCGTGGACTGATTTGAAATATGCCCAATGAAATAAGGTACTGATCAAGGAAATGAAAGTCAAGTTGATATTCATTTCTCTTCATAGTTCAAATCTAAAAATTAAATCAAAATCTTCTAAATTTTAAGTTACAGTTCTAAATTGTTATGCCCCTGCTTAGCTTATGAGTGAATTGATAGTCTGATTATCTCTCACAGTGTCACTTAAGTTTCATAATAAATAGAAGTTTATGGGAAATTATATGCTTTGTTAAGGATTAGGGAAAGGAAATTTTAAGAAGTAAATGAGTCTAATCCTAGGTTTACCCTCCTGAATTTTGTAGAGTTCAAAGAGTAGAAAGATTATTCACTTTGTTAGTTGGTCCTTGTTATTGTTTGAGTGTATTAATCAAGGGATCTAGCTAAAATCTAGATATATTTTCTTCACTTTCAAGGTAGTTTAAATTTTGTCAAATTAGAAGCCAACATATTTGATAACCTAAAGATTGATATGGTAACCAAGTTGACTGATTGTGATGACTAAACCCGACAGAGGGTTCAAAAGGGTATTCAAAAATACAAAAATCCAGGTTTTGGCATGTGCACAAATGCTCTATGTCCCAGATGCGAGCCTTTAAATGTGAGTTGAAAGGGTATTTTACCAAATCCAATCCAAGAAATCCCAGATGTGATCCCTAATCCACGTGCGACTCAAAATATGCAAGATGTGAGCCTCTTTTTATTGGATGTAACTCAAGATACCAAAAATAACTCAAGAAACCAAATGCAATCTTCTAATGTCTAGTTTGAGGGAAAAGTTTGTCAAATTTGTCAAAAATTAGGATTATTTTGTTTGATTCCAGTGAGTCTGGGTGTTTGAAAATGTTTGTGATTGTTCATTAAAAGTTTTCATCTTTTATTTCAATTCAAACACATCAAGAAGAGTTATTTTAAGACCTCAAACACACCTAGTTTCCCTATGAACTTGGTCGATATTCAAAATTCTTGTTCACTAGCTTAGGAACACACTCACAAACTCCTCAAAATATGATAGTTCAACAACACACAATGGATGTTGAAGGCCATATTAGCTGAGTAATAGCGTTAATGAGGGATCGATATGGTGAACTTCTTGGGAAAATTAATATTAGCCTTGTACAAGCATTACTAACCTTTTAGGAGTAATCTAGGTGGTCTCTATCATAGAGGATTTAATGAGGACATCCATTCATAATCATTTCCTATAGTCTTGCAAGTGAGATTTAGGCCTATAGCCCTATGCGTACTCAAACATGTGTAGTCTCACAAGTAAGATTTAAGCAATTTTTCTCTACACAAATCCAAACATGTCCAAGGGATGATCAAATCAAGATCCCATGGATAAAACTAACTAAGTCTTCTAATATTCTCTTTTCAAGGAAGCGTCTTTATTATAGTGTGGTGGAAGGGTTGGCTTCTATTTGTCCTCACTTGGGTTGTTCCCAAGAGATTATTACCTCAACCGAAAGGCCCTCTAGAGATAATAACAATAAAGAAAAGAGGATTGGTGACTTAGGAGTCTAGATTTATGATTCTCCACTAGGGAGAAGAGCATATTCTCCTATTCATGTTGTTTTCTCCTATCAAACACATCATGAAAAGTATTATGAATTTCCCCCTAATTTGACCCTAAATCTCAATCTAATTTTTAAGTTTATGATTTTCCCAAAGGGAAAAGAGCATAATCCTCTGATTAGATTAAAAATAGACATCAAATTATGTTTAGATTCCTATCAAATTAAGCAAGAAAAGCATGATTTTTTGGTTGAATTCATAAGGCAACCAAAAAAACCACACATTAGTAGTTTTAGTTGCTAGTTTTTTTTTTTTTCTGTTAAATCGACCTGCAAACCATAATCAAAATGTAAAAATCAATCAGAATCACAAAATGCACCTATTATTCATTATTAATCTCAAATTTGCAAATAAAATCCTTGAATGTGATCCTATTTTCAAACCAAATGCAATCCTAAACTAGATGTGATTCAATTTAAACCAAATGCAATCAATGAAACTAAATGTGATTCAAAATCAACAAAAGGTGACCCTAACCAAATACGATTCGGGAAAGACCGAATGTGACCCTGGTTTAACCTAATGTGACTATTCTTCCTGTGTGCGATCTAGAATACTAAATGCAACTTTGGTTCTATAAACAGTAAAAAAATTTGTTTAAAATATCATAAATATGGGGCTTGGACCCACAATGGGTGCCATAAATGTGTATGTGAATTTTGTACCTATTATCTTGCAAACACAACACTTCTATAACTCATTAGATCAATTGTTAGTACATACAAATCAATTAAAATCATAACATTTGAAACCAGATTATAGCTTCCTAGTCATAGAGAGTATGATCTAATTGTTAGTGCTCTCAGAATTATGCATAAGATTAGTGACATTACAAATATGAAAAGGGAGATTCAAATGAGATGCATTTAACATGAAAGCATGAATGAAAGAATTAAGCCAGAGCTAGAATGAAGAATTTGATAAGAAATAGAAGAATTGATCTAGATTTAGAATTCAAATGGAAGAGTTTCCTTATGCAAGTGATCTAGATATGAAATGAACTAAATGATATTGGTTATATAGATTTCCTTTTGGAGGGAAAGATTGAATTTAAATTTGATGGTTGAGATTCATCCATGAGGGATAGTTGATATTGATTCTCACTTGATCCATGTGAGTGATCCTTGTGATTAGCTCCCATTGGTTGGAATTAACTCCTTTGTCCTTTTGTAGTTGATTTGGATAATAAGACAATTAATTAATTCTCATTAATTAATATCCTTAGCCATGTTTATTTTTTAGTTTGATTTAATTAAATGGTTAGGGTAATTAATTAAGGAATGATCCTTGGTGATTGATAATTGATGAATTATGTAATCAAGTTGATCTAACCTAATTACATAATTTTTCTTGAGATTAGCTTGATTGGATATTATTTGATCACTTGATTTGAGATTTAGGGAAATTGGTTTAGCTAGACCATTTTGAGGTGATTACAATTATTAGAGGGGGAAACAACAAAGGGGATCCCCAAGTACCTTATGATTTTTGAGGGTCTGGCCCATACCCAAGCTTTTCTTGATAGCCAATCAGGAGGAGATTTTGACCACCTTAAGGAAATAGATTTAGGAGGTGCTAGTCTTTCCCCATAGGCCATACAAAACAACTGTAGTCTATCCATTACATTATGAGAATTATTTTCTAATAAACTCAAGAACTGAGTTGTATCATCTTCGAATTGGGCATTTATCAAATCCTCTTGATTGGGAAGTTTAATCCTAGCTATAGGAGGTCCCAACTCAATGCATCTAAGAACATATAATAGAGCATCTGCAATAATTGCAAACACGACAGGTGAAATTGGGTACCCTTTCCTTATAGAATGCTGAAGTAGCATTAGATTTGACAACTCACCATTAATATCAATCACTGTAGAAGAGTCCTTAAATAGAATTTCTACCCACCTCCAGAAGTAGGGGGGATCCAAATTCCTTAAGCATATAAAGTAAAAAGGAGCTACTCAATTATATCATATGCCTCCTCAAGATCCAATAGGACCATGGCAACATTTTTTCCATCCTCTTTAGCCTAGTGGAGAGCCTCCCAACTAGTGATTAGATTTTCTAAAATTTACCTTCCCTTAATGAAGTCAGTTTGAGTAACATATACAATCTTTCCTAGTATTACAAATCCTTCTATAAAGAGTCTTAGCAATAATATTGTAAGAAAGGTTAAGAAGAGTAATTGGTCTCCAATTTCTCACTTGAGTCATATCACCAACTTTTGGGATAAGCTCGATCACCCCCTTATTATGTTCTCTCCAAGGGACCCTTATTCAAAAGCATCATTATATAGTTCTAGCAACTCCACACTAATCCATTCTATGTTCCTTTTGTAAAATTTTGTTGGAAGTCTATCCATACTTAGTGATTTCCCATTGGTTAGTGATCTGATAGTACCCTCAATTTCATTAGGAGTAATTTCTTGTTTCGGGATTTTTAACTTCCTCTCTAGATTTTTTTGGGAACCATAAAGTGCACTTTATCAACATTTCATGATTACTTTATTTGTCAACTGAAGTGAACAAATTCCTATAAAAGTCACCAAAGGCATCTCTAATTTCACCCACATCCTTGGAGATTCCCCCTCAAGTCTAAATTTATTCTATCATTTCTTTTTTCTATTTAGCCTTTATTAATTTGAAAAAATAGTTAGTACCTTTATCACCTTTGTTCAACCAGGTCATTCTATCTCTGATTCTCTACCCTTGAAATCTATAATTGTTCAAGTTTATTAGCCTCATCTTGGTTATGCATAATTCCTCCTCTAGGTATCTACTAGACCCATTGATCCACATCTACCTTTCTAAGGAGTTTAATTTACTTTGTATCTCATTTTCATCCTTACCCCTATCCTTATCTTTTTTTCTCCTACCAACTGGAACATTTTCCTCCACAAAATGATTAAGGCATCCCTTTTTTCCCCTTGGTCTCATATCCTTGTTACAAAATTTGGATAGGTAAGTAGCCATTCTGATGACATCATGTGTATCATTGTACTGAAGAAGGGCAGTATTTAGTTTGAAAAAGTTTATACTTTTAGGCCTATGAATGATCTTAAGGTCCATTTCAATTTTGATTGAGGCTAAAATAGGAGAGTGATTAGAGATGGTAGTTGGGGTCACCTTAATAGGTATATTTCCATCTTCTTGCATAAAGGAAAATAAAGAGGGATCAACATAAACCCAGTCAAGCCTACAATAAATTCTCTACTTAGCTACTTGATTGTTGCACCAGGTATACCAAATATTTGAGAATTTTTTTTTTCTTTTTCTTTTTTAGGGGGTCCACTAGATTAAGCCTCCTTTTACATTTGGACCAAAAGAAATGTTCATTTCCATTCCAAGTATTCTTTGTACCATGAGATTTATCTTCTCTAAATTAAACCATATTAAAATCACCAGTAATGATCTAGTGTACCTTTGGCAGAGAGAAAACCATCCAATCCCATAGGGAAATGTTTTCCCTACATTCATTAGGGGCACATATATTACAAATGCCAATTTTTTTGTCCATATATTTGAGTATAATCCAATATGATCTATGGAAAGGAGATAACCTAGAAGTTTCTATCTTGTCAGCTCATTTGGGTGCAATAAGTATGATAGTTCCACATTTTCCCCTAAAATGATCAGAAACAAAGCATGTAGCTTGGTTCCATATAAGTTTAATTATAATAGCTCAAAATAAATTTTGAAGGAAATTCATTTTCTTCCATTTTAGGTAGTGCAACTTGTGGAGACCATATGTCATCTCCCATTGATTTGATCAGCTATTATGACCCCATTTAGGTAATGACGTAAAGTTCTCTACAACACCTAACTAAGGCAAGTTTGAGTCAGCTAAAGTTTTGACCACATTCAGAGCCTCTAAAGCCTTCAAAATTGAGTTCAAAGTTTATGTACTTTGCTGCCAATACCAAAAATTTTAAATATCTTGAGAACTAGACTTGATCTGGCAATGAAACTTTACTTGCAGGCTGATATGACCAAAGTAAACCTCCGGGGAAGAAAATAGAGCATTCCGAGCTAAAAAGAAAACTTACTAAAACTAGTAAAAATATGAAAATAATAACTCTGCACAAGATAGCCCTTATTGAGAAGAAACCACAAATATTTATGGGTGATGTAAGATTTCCCTTACACCTAGGATGCTCCTACATCAGACACCTAAGGTAATTTAAGAAGTGACCTTGTTACATCTTAAGTGTGTAGAGGAAAACCAAGATGGTTAACCTCATCCCTTGTCAGCCACGATGAATCTTCTACAGGTCATCCTTTCCATTTGATTAGATATTCTTCATATGTCTTGTTCCTTGTGCTTCTACCAACATGACTATCTAATATATCCTCAATCTCCTTGATAGATGAAGTAGTTTCTGGAATAATCCATTGTGCTTTTGTGATCTCATCTTCAAAACCCCTTCATGATACTCTATCAGATCTAAAATGTTAAATACTGGTGAAATATTTATCTCAGTAGGCAACTCTACTTCTTAGGCATTTCCTGAATCATGCTTCTTCGATATCTTACATGGCCCAAACTTCTTCATTTTCAAATTTTTATATGTACCTACTAGAAATCGCTCCTTCCACAATTTAACTATGACTTCATCCCCAACTTCAAATTCCTTATGGCTCCTTTTCTCATCTGCCTTGGCCTTATATTACATATTCATCTTGGTAATGTGCTTCCTCACCTCCTTATGGATGTTCTTCAAATGTTCTAAAAAATATTCAGCTTCAACACTAATTATTTATCCTTTGTCTATCTTCCTCGACTTAGAAGAATTTCTGAGACTACTTCCATATATAATTTGGAATGGTGATTTACCAATGCTCCTATTGATAAAATTATTATATACAAATTCCTCTTGTGGTAAAATAAAATCACATCATGTTGGCTTATCTCCAACCAAACATCTCAGCAAATTCCCCAAACTCCTATTCACCACCTTTGTCTATCCATCAATCTGTGGATGATGTGAAGAGATGAACTTCAAATTTGTCTTTAACTTCTTCCACAATGTGTGCCAGAAATATCCAAAAAACTTAGTGTAGTGTCACCATATACTCTTTGGCAGACCATGTAGTCTCACCACTTCTATGAAAAACAATTATACCACATGAACAATATTATTAGTCTTTTTGCAAGGAATGAAATGTGTCATCTTTGAAAATCTGTCAACTATCACAAAAATTGAATCATGTCCTTGTTGAGTCCTTGGTAAACCAAGAACAAAGTCCATACTAATATCCTCACATGACTTCTCTTGTACATGTAATGGCTGATACAACCTTTTTCCATTTTTCTCTTTTTTCCATTTCGCATACTATATACAAACTTCTTGACATCTTGCTGCAATTATGGCCATTAATAATTCTCACTAACCAAAGAAAGGGTTTTATCTTGACCAAAATGTCTAGCCAATCCTCCACTATGCTTCTTCTTGAGGAGATTCTCCCTCCTAGAACTTTGTGAAATGAACAACTGACTCCCTCTGAATAACATATCATCCTGGATGATGAAATCCAACCACTTCATTCTATCTAGAGTAACAGTAACTATACAAGATTTTCAAGCTTCACCAAAATCAAGATCCTTTGGATACAAACTCTTGAGTTCCTTGAACCCAACCACCTCAATCTGCATCTCTGTCAGCAAAAATTACCTTCTACTAAGTGCATCTGCAACCCTGTTAGACTTTTCGCTCCTACATTTCAAAACAAATGTGTAACTCTGCAAAAACTCAACCTATTTCAAATGCCTCTAGTTCAACTTTCCTTGACTATTCAAATATTGTAAAACTTGATGATCGATATACAAAACAAACTCCTTAGGAAGCAGATAGTGTTTCCACTTTTTCGATGCCTAAAGTATAGCATACAATTCTTGATCATAAAAGGAATATTTTCTCTTGGCATCATTTAACTTCTAACTAAAATAAGAAACAGGCTTACCTTCTTGGATCAAAACAAATCTTATTACAGTATTAGTAGCATCATAGTCTACTTGAAACACCTCAAATATCTTACTAAAGATCAAAATATCATCTAGGTAAACAATGACAAACTTACCCAAAAATTCTTTCGGAACCTCATTCACGAGCTGCATGAAAGTGCTCGGTGCATTGGTTAGCCCAAAAGACATAATTAACCACTCATACAACCCTTCCTTTGTCTTGAAGGAATTCTTCCATTCATCTCCTCTTATCTGAATTTGATGATATCCACTCTTCAAATTTATCTTTGAGAAATACACAACTCCACTCAAACTGTCCATAATATCATCCATCTACGACAATGGAAACCTGTCCTTAATTATGATCTTGTTGATAGCTCTATAATTCATACACATCCTCCATTATCCTTTTTTCTTTGGTGCTAATACTATTGGTACAACACATGGAGTCAGACTCTCTTAAATCAACCCCTTCTGCAACAACTCATCTACTTGTCTGTTAAATTCTTCACTTTCTACTGGTGTCATTCTGTGTGCTGCCTTATTTGGAAAACTGACTCTTGAAATCATGTCCATCTGATGATTGATCTTCCTTACAGGTGGTAATCCATCAAGAACATTATCATATACAATATCCTGAAACTCATTCAACAAATCTGCAACTTCTATAGGTACATCTTCTACTTCCTCTTTACTAGCTTTTGTAATTAAATAAAAATATATGCTCATGACTCATACCCTATATGAATTTTCTTCCATTAATAAAACTTATTCTTGCATCACTACATACCTTTTCTTCTATGTCCTTCAATGGATCTAGCTTTTGTCGCACTCCTGTTAAAATGAGAAAGAACAAAGTATGAAATTGTAGGAAATTGTTTATCTCAAGAGTGAGGAGTAGGGAATTTACCATGAATTTGCACAAAAACTAGGAGCATACACCAAAATAAGCAAGGAGGAGACAAGAATTTGAAAGGGGAAAGCAAAGAAAACCCCTTGTGAATTATGAAGGAGGCATAAAAAAGCCTAGAGAGAGAGAGAGAGAGAGAGCAATATGCTCATACAATAATTGAGAAGAGAAAGAAACCTCATAAGAAATGAGAGAGAGGAGCATCTCTTAAATAGAGGAGTTAGAATGTAACTCCCAAGTCTATGAATGCCACCATTCATAAGTGTGTGTGGGCCAAGTGTGAGATTCCTCTTAAGGAGGAATAAACTAATTTATAAATTACAATAAATATTTGTCCTCACATATTCCACTAGAGGACGAAATAGAATGTAGTGGAAAGAAGACAAAAAAGAACTATATTAGGATACCTTGGCTTATATCCTAATATATTACAACAAGAAAAGATTAAAATTCTAACCTTAGTTTATAAATACACCAAGGAAAGATTACAAATTCTAACAACCTCCTTTAATCTTTACTTGGGGTGATTACAAAAATCTGCAACTGGATTATCCTTCTTGTAGTAGAGGAGGAAAACTTGATTTTCTTCACATTGAGCTGATATTAGGTGATGGTGTAATGATAAATGCTTCGATCTTGAAATAGGAGTCCTTTGAGTGTTGTAATGCAAAGGTTTAGGTGCTTGTTGAGATAGGCCCAAATGTTCAAGTACATAGTTTCTTCTCCAAGGAATATCACCTGAAAAAAGAGAATAACCACAAGTGGATCTCCCTTTTGATATGAGTCATTAAAATCTGATAAAGTAAAAATAGATTGAGAAACATTAAATACATTATTCATTTCAAAAAGAGATTGTGTAAACCAAGTGGAATCAATAGTAGATACAAAATAAGGAATAGAAATAGGACAATCAACATTAATAATATCATCAAGAAGGTTAGAGTTTAGAGAAGGAGGTTGGTCCTCCATAAGAACCATTTGAGTGTCACGAAATTCATGATCTACTTTAGAGCATATAGGAATAGAATCAATATTTGAGCCTGCAAAAAGGAAAAAACCACTAGTAGAGTGCCCATCATTGGGATCACCTAGTGTTGAATCAATAACACTGTTGAAAAAATCATATTGTGAATCATGGTTCATAGAATTATAAAAGCAATCTTCAGGTTCATAAACCAAATTTGTAACATGTTCATGAGTCATAAAATCAGAAATGCAATAAGATAAATCTGTAGTGTAATCATCATAATATGAAGCATTAGTAGGAGAGTTAATATAAGCATTATTATCATTAACCTCCACAACAAGCATAGGATTAGTACTATCATCATGAATGTCATCTTGAGTAATAAACATATCTTGCAAAGTAGCATTAAGAAAGGTAGATATAATTTCATCTTCTTGGTCAAACATATCATCAACAAGAGAGTAAGGAGGAGTAAACAGATTATTACCATCATCAGCAACATCACTGCTACTACTAGAAGGAAGAAAGTCATTAGGAGTAACATTACTATCATTTAGTTCATCATTATCCTTTTGAAGAGTATCAATATTATCTTTAATGTTAGGAGCAGAAACAGAAATATGGTTATCTTTCAAATCAGGAACATAAAGCACATCATGTAATTTACCATTGGGAACAGGTGTTGTGTAAGTTTGAAATGTGTTTTCTAAGGCATGCCAAGCCTGATGAGCTATAGTACAGTCTGAGAGAAGATGATATAAATCTGGATTTAGTGAGAGGCCAATTAGGCCAAATGCTTGGTCATCTTTCTCCTGCCAGGAATCTTGGTCAGCTTGAGGAGCGGTGGAAGTCGGTTTCACATTAGGAGACACAACATCAAACAGTTTTTGAGTTTTTAAAAAATCGGTCATGTGAGTCCTCCAAATAGGATAATTCGAACGAGTGAGTTTAAACAGAGACATGATGGCAATAAAATAGAGCCGGGAAAAAAATACCTCCTCCTAATGAAAAAGGAGTATGGAATAATATTAGACAAGAAATAAATAAAAAATAGATTCCTAAATAACTTAACAAATTGATATTAAATAACTTAATAAATAAGAATCAAAAAAATTATTATTATATCAAATGACAAATTAAAAGAACTTAATTTATTTTTAAAAAACTTAATATTTATTAAATTATAACTATATTAAATATATCTCTTAATTTAAATAGCTTAGACAAAAAAAGATAATATATATTTATTACCCTTAAAATATTTAAGAATGAAAAAATTAAGACTTAATTATATTCCTAAATTAGAATCTTCTTTAAATGTCATAATTTAAAGTGTTAATAAAAGTTGATTTAAAAAACTCTTTAAATTAAGCAAAACACATATGTTAAAGATACTTACTTTAGTAAGAAGGATAAAAGTAAGCCATGTGAAAATTATCAAAGGAAGGAATAAGCTACACTAGACACCAAATTAATACAAGAAAAGCAAATATTAAAGGGATTGTGTCGATACAAAAAGATCCTTTCATGGTTTCTAAATTTCAAATAGTAATTAATACTAGTGTTGTAATTAAAACAAAGCATATGATAAGAATATGATAACGTTTATTTGAACAAAGCAATAAAGCCTAAAACATGATAACGTTCTGCAATGATAAAAATGTAATGATATAAAAAACATTCTCAATGTTAATACTAAAAATGTTATTTAATGATATAGAAAACGTTATGCAATAAAAATGTTATGCAATGATTAATGTTAACGTTATGAATCAGAACGTTATGATAACAATGTTAACGTTATGAACCAGAATGAGATGAAAATTTCCTAACGAGAGGTGAAATTCTGATTTGGATGCAATTTTAATGAACTCAAACTTTCCAATCTATTGATAATAATAATATGCAAACTTTCTAAGTTGCCTAAACTAATATTTTTGATATATGTTTGCTATTTTTGAAAAATCGTTATTGCTTAACGTTATTTCTGAATATACTTTAAGAACTGATGTTTTTGTTATTGTAGATATAGGATATAATAATAGATGAAAGAAATGATTATCTTGTAGCAATAATTAAAATGATAAGAATACAAATGTAAATATGACCTGCAATAAGACAGCGAAGGGACAAAGAATACTGAAATTCTTTGTAGCAAAGACAGAGAGACAGAGCTGCGAGAGGCATGCAAATGATAAAAAAGGATATTAATAATGACAACCCTTTCTGTCAACTCAAGAACTTGCAGTGCCCTTTCTCACGGTCTCCAAAGTTGTCAATACTCCTCTTCTTGCGAGTATTTGGGGGTGCGAGAGGAAGGAAAGAACAAAAGGGATGCGCCCAATGGATGTTCAGTGGGATTTGAGTCAAATTTATATATTGCAAGTGCTCTTGTCAACATGTACACATATTGTAGGGATATGGAAAATGTGTGCCAACTGTTTAGCAATAACACAGAAGGAAATGTGGTTTTATTCACCTCAATTATTACAAGATATGCACAGAATGGGAAAATACAATATGCACGGCAACTGTTTGACAGAATGCCAAAATGAAATCTTGTTTCATGGAACGTAATGATTGCAGGTTATGTACAAAATGGACACACTGAACAAGCCTTGGAACTCTTTTACCAAATGCAACATACGAATATGAAATATAATCACTTTACATTAACCAGTATTATCAGTGCATGTACCGACCAAGCAATATTAATCCTGCAAAAATAGAGAGCTAGACTACAACAAAAAAACACAGAGGCTCCAAGCAGAGATAGTAAAACTAGATATGGATAAAAATGGAACTTGAAATGGACATAGATATAAACAAATTAAAGAAGATATATGACAGGCCCTACAAGACAAGAAAATAGATGTAGTAAAATATTAAAGTCTGCAAGGGTATTATAGCTGGAAAACACGTTAGAATCAGATATGCAAGAATGTGAAACCCTGCACACAAAATAATGAACAATGATATAAATCTTTCTGTGAAACCATTAAGAGAACCTGCACAAACCAAGATAATGAATCCAATAGATAGATCAGGTTTGGCGGTAAACCAACCAAACCCAAAAAAAATTAAAATTTTTTTCTCTTAACCAGATTAGTAAAAAATAATAAACTCTCTCAAGAGTCTTCAAAATGGAGTGCTCCAAGATATGGTAGTTCCATCACCTATACACTCAAAGTGAGATTAAACCAACCTGCTCTGATACCATGTTAAAATGAGAAAGAACAAAGTATGGAATTGTAGGAAATTGTTTATCTCAAGAGCAAGGAGTAGGGAATTTACCATGAATTAGCACAAGAACTAGGAGCATACACCAAAATAAGCAAGGAGGAGACAAGAATTTGAAAGGGGAAAGCAAAGAAAACCCCTTGTGAATTATGAAGGAGGCATAAAAAAGCCTAGAGAGAGAGAGAGAGAGAGAGAGCAATATGCTCATACAATAATTGAGAAGAGGAAGAAACCTCATAAGAAATGAGAGAGAGGAGCATCTCTTAAATAGAGGAGTTAGAATGTAACTCCCAAGTCTATGAATGCCACCATTCATAAGTGTGTGTGGGCCAAGTGTGAGATTCCTCTTAAGGAGGAATAAACTAATTTACAAATTACAATAAATATTTGTCCTCACATATTCCACTAGAGGACGAAATAGAATGTGGTGGAAAAAAGACAAAAAAGAAGTATATTAGGATACCTTGGCTTATATCCTAATATATTACAACAAGAAAAGATTAAAAGTCTAACCTTGGTTTATAAATACACCAAGGAAAGATTACAAATTCTAACAACTCCATCCTTTGTCAAGGAATATGTAATTGCACGACCATCATGTACAACACGCTTGTCAAACTGTCACAGTCTACCCAACAACATATGATATGTATCCATATGTATGATATCACATAGTACCTCATCATGGTATCCTCCAATCTTGAGCTTCACTAGCCATTGTTCATTGACCATGATCTTGTGGACATCTTGCACCCAGGCGATCTGGTATGGACATGGGTGTTTTTATCTCTTGATCTTTAACTTTGTGACCATCTCTTCTAATACCAAATTGTCAGTTCTTCCACTATCGATAATCACATCACAACACTTATCCTCACACTTGAAGCTCCTCCTTTGCTCAGGTTCATTCTCACCACTTAGCATGACTCTTCTATTAACTAGGACTTCTCCTCTTTCAACATCTTCAGAATGTGATGACTTGGAATCTTCATCCACATGTGCAACTTTAGCTTGGTCTTCAATTCTCCTATTTGTCCTTCCTTGGTTTGTGGACATTCATATGTCCTATGACCTTCTCCACAGTGAAAACATGCTCCATGGAAGCCTCCTCTTCTTGATCCTTGTCCTCTTCCTCTTCCTCTCTGATCTCTATTATTTTGATTGTGGAAACTATTGAAATTGTTTTCTCTCTGATTTTGACTGCTACTAGCCTCATCCTTCTTTTTTTGATCTTCATTTTGACCTCCATAAGATCGTCTACTGGATCTTCCACCATGGCCTCTTCTGCTTTGTCTGTTTTCAAACTTCTTGTTCACTTTTTCCTCTACTTTTAGAGCAAACTGGTATGCCTCTTCAATACTATTCATTTAGACCAAATTCAACTCTTGAATGCTCGACTTAAACCCATTTAGGTAATGGGTAACTTTCTCCTTATCAACTTCTGCATGACATGTTCTAATAAGGACTCGATAGAACTCCTCCATATACTCCTGAACAGATCTCCTTTCTTGGTTTAACCCATGCATTTTTTTCATCAGATCAAGCTCATAATCAACGAGAATGAATTGCCACTTCAATTTATCTACCATTCGATCCCATCTTGTGATTTTCTCCTTTCCTCTTCTATTTTTCTCTAATTGAATTTCCTTCCACCAGATCTTCACATGAACCTTCAGTCTGGCCTTCACAAACTTGACCCTATTAGGATCTTCGATATCTTCATGCTTGAAATATTCTTCTAATTCATTGATCCAATCGATCGATTCCTCTAGGTTAAGATTTTCTAAAAATGTGGGAACCTCAATCTTAGGTCTTTTCACAATCTTGGAAATGGCTCAAAAAAGCCTTTCTTCCTCTTGGTTCAAAATTTTGCCTTCTCCTCCTGATCAAAATTTCCTTCTTCTTCGGCTTCATCCTCACTTTCATCTCTGACCGTAAGATTTATTCCTCTGCGAATCTCTTCTTGCAATGCTCGCACTTGTCTTTGGAGGGATCTCACCTTAGGTGGGATACCTCTGACTCTTTTTCCATGTTCCCTTCATGGAGGCATTTTCATGCTTATTGTTGAAACCCTAAACTATGGTCCTAGTGTAAACTGCCTCACAATCAGTGATTTAACTACACACTTAGGAAATCCTTCTCCGATACCACTTGATGAAGGGTTTTCCCATTAATACCACAAACACATAACAAAAATAGAGACACAACAACAATTTGCAAGAACAAAAAATGGGCTTATTATTGTCTCCACAAGTGTGAAATTATAATTTCAGAATTACAATATGCAAAGCCACATGGGCATTTTTCTTACAATATTTTGTAAGATAAAGCCTCAAATAACTACCTAGAACTGCCCTAGAAAATACTATGAGCCTTCCTTATATAGGCAATTTTCCATCACCTGGGAAGATTCTAGAATTTTAGCCATTGAGGAAGACCACCTCTAGAATTATTTTATTTTTTATTTTTATTACATTAGAGTCGGCTCAAAACAACTTTCAGAACTCAAAAGAAATTTTGAAAGAAATTCATTTTCTTCCATGTTAGGTAGTGCAACTTTCAGAGACCATATGTCATCACTCATTGATCTGGTTGACTACTAAAACCCCATTTCGGAAATGGTGTGAAATACTCTATAGCATTTAACCAATGCAAGTTCAAGTCGGCCAAGGTTTTGACCCCATTTGAAGCCTCTAAAGCCTTCAAAACTGAGTTCAAAGTTTCTGTACTTTGCTACCAATACTAAATTTTTTTAATATCTTCAAAACTAGACTTGATCTGGCAATGAAACTTTACTGGAAGACTGATATGATCAAAGTGAACCTCCAAAAAAGAAAATATTACATTCTGAGCTCAAACAAAAACTTACTAAAAATAGTAAATTTATGAAAATAGTAGCTCTGCACAAGATAACCCTTATTGAAAAGAAACCACAAATATTCTTGGGTGATGCAAGATTGCCCTTACATCCAGGATGCTCCTGCATCAATTTTTATATTCCCAATGTCTTTTGAGGTAGACAAAAATTATTTTTGTGTTAGTAATTAATAGTGGCAAAACTTTTTGTATAATATTTGTGTCAAATAGAATATTAATAATGGAACTAGTTAGTCCCATTTGAGATCTTTTGCATCCTAGCTCCCAAATTTGAGAAAATGCAATTCATAGTGATACAAGTCATTCTTCTAATTGTATTAATATTTGTACATATTGCAATGGATTGTTAGTTCATATATTATGTGACATGTCGTACTTTGGAAGAATGGATTGCTTTAACAAAGTATTGTACATTCGACAAATTGTGTTTTTCAATATACCATCTGTATATTTGACCAATTTGTAATAGATTTATTTTTGTTTATTTCTGAAAATTCTAATGTCTTTCTTAAATTAAAATAATTGAAAATTGTACCTATGTATTTTGGTGTCTCTTGAATTATTTTTTTCAAATACTTGAATTGGCAACAATAATTTCTTCCCTTTTAAAGTTGAATATTGATTGTATTTCCAATTTGGGAAGGTTTTGATTTTATTTTACCTTTGTATTTTTGTTTCATGAATTGGTTGTGTTGTTCACTTCTTTTGACCAATTTTTGGATATTGTTAACACATATTGTTGATTCATGTTGTTTTTCTCTTCTAATCATTTTATTTTCCTTACAAAGTGAGATTGGTTGATGTGAATTATTTTTTTATTCACTATTTATTTGTGTTTGACTTGTGTTGACATTTTCTATCTTTAGCTTCTTTGGAAGTCATGTACTCTAGAGCTCATAATTATTTCTTATAGTTATTTTCAGTTATTGCAATCTTACTCTTTGTTTCTTTTGTAGAAATTGTATTTCTATTTGCAAAAGTGGTTTGAAATGTCCACAAAGTAGATTTGCATCATGGAAAATGATTGATTATGATTTTGTATGTGAGTTTTTATTTAAATGCAAGTACTTTTTTTTCCTGTTAATAATGACCAAACACATATTTGTATAATTAAGGTCACTTCGATAGCCAATGGATACAAAATATATCTCCCCAAAGTTCAATTTCCTTGTCATGAGTTGTTGGTTTGGAAGACAATCGCATTCTTTTAAAATATATTTTTGGGTCTTCTACTTGGTATAACTCATATAGAGTTTGGGGGTCTAGCTCATTGTTGTAGGAGTTTATTGCATCTCTTTCATGTTTTGCAAGACAAGTCAAAAAATAATCAATAGTTCCATTGTTGAGCTGACTTGATGTATAGCATTTAGAGAGTAGAAGTTCTAATGAGTTGAATCTAGGCAATCTCCAACATTGTATTCAAATGTGTGTAATCTGTATATACCTTCATTCTTTAATGAGTTATCTATGTCACAAATTTGGGTTTGTCTTTTGATTTTGTATTTCTCAACATCTACAATTTTTGGTTGTTGTATCTTGAGTCCGTTTGTTGACTTCATTTCTTTGACAAATATACAATTTCTAACTCTCAATATGAATTATAATCTTCTTGTTTGTGAATGAAAGGATATTGCTATAGTTTGTTGAAGATGAGTGTTTGTATTTGGTCAGTGATGTTGTTATCTCGTATAGTAGAAAATAAATATGGCTACTATAATATTTGAGAAACCAAAATTACTTTGATATTTATTACTAATCTTTGTAGTTTTCAAAATCTTTATTTCTATTTCATATCTCTATATAATGATGCATGGATCATTGCAACTTAAAAACACCAAACCAAAAATGTATACTTTTTTTAGAAGTTATATAGATTATTATCTTTTGGGCAAAATAATAGCAAGAAAATAATGAAAGGAAATATGTGTAGAACCTTACCTTGTCATGTGCTATGTACCTTGCCTTTATTTACAATTGAGTCTTTTATTGTATTCATTGCAAGAAAAGAAACATTTTAGTATTTATAAATGAGAAAAGCAAATGAAAAATGGTACATATTTTAGTTCAACTTGTTCAAAAAGTAAAGTAATTGATTGAAAATGCAATGTAAGTTTTGCTTACTAGTATATATAAAATCAATATTATTTCAAATCTTCCAAATATTGAAGATTTTTTTATATGTTTTCATTAAAGAAATCAAGTGTTTAATAGCAACTAATGATATACCTAAATTGGAAAATGCAAGGGATGATTGAGAAGAAAAATAAATCATGCAAGTTTTTGAGATTCTAAGATTCCAAATGTGAAGAAAAAAATTAAAATTTCAAATTAAAAAGCCATATACTATCATGCAATATAGGAGTTTAAGAGTTTAAGATTGGGTAGTTGACTTTGTTAACATCAGTTAATTAGTTTCAAATTTCCATTATTCTGGTTTAGTTTGCAGATCCCCAAAATTGCAGCATGTGAACTTTTATCTTTGCTATTATATTATTTCGAAATATAAAAAATAAATGAAAACTAAAGCTAACAAGACAAAACCTAAAAATGCATTAGCAGCCATAATATAATAAACATTAATGTTATGTCCAAATGACAAAAAAGGAAAAAAATCAAAAGGCATTCTAATCTTTCACGCCATTTGATAGATGTCCCGTTTTTGGGTTTTTATTTGAGCCAGTGCATTTAAATTTTTTGACACAAAAATATTCCTGGGTTAGACATATGACTTCGATTTTAGATCATATGAGCATCCTTGATACAGCTACACACAAAGTCACGGAAAAAAATGCAGGAAACCCAGAAAAGATTATATGGTTTTTTCTTGAAATGAAGTGTATTGCAAACAAATCTTTTGAAGGCAAATGAAGTCCTCAGTACTTAAGCATGGAACATCAAAAAATTGAGTGAAGCTAGAAAGCATTATGTGGGTTTTTATTAAAAATGAAGTTCAGTGCAAGTAAATCATTTCAATGTATGTAGTTTTGAGTATTTAAGCATGTGAACAAGAAAAACTGAGCTCAGAATGGGAAAAAATGAAAACACTTCAACTGTTGCATACCGAGTCCGCCCATGCACAAACCCTTTTCGCACCTCTGCAATCTATGTGAAATGTGTTCAAACAACATAAAATAATCATTTCTGTGCAATGCGTCAAACAAAAGGCGGATAAACAGACGAACAACTGTAGCATTTATGCACATTTAATGATCTCACACAATTTCCTTTAAATTTGCATTAAATGACATAATAGCCAGACAATCATGTGCTTTTAAAAATTTCTTTCTAATTAAACTTTTAAAATTTGGTTTTTCTCTTTATCTTTTTTTGACAGACATAGAAATATAAATAAATAGTATTATATAAATTTTTTAAATATATTAAATCTAGCAATTGTATCAAAAGGTACAATGGTTAAGTCAATAGTAAAATATAATATATAAAAGATAAAAGTTAAGATTGGGAGAATTAAATTTAATAATCATAACAAGGGACGCAACCGTCAAAGTTCCTGCCTATAGTGTGATGTCTTTTAGAATACGAAATGGTGAAATGTATATGCATATGTGGAAAGGGGATTAAGATTCAATATGGAAAGCAATATAAGATTCAATATGGAAGTAATTATGATTTAGAATTATACCGATAAAAAAAAATAAATTATGATTCAGAATAGAATTAAAGGAAATGATGAGCACAATAAAATAGAATTAAAATAATTTAATATTGCATAAATAAGTAATTATTACAAATTATGAATTTATTTGTCCATTTGTTTGACAACTAAGGTCATGTCAAAACTGATTATTAAAAGTGGAAAAGAAATATACTGAATCTTCGGTTGGACAGTTGAACCTGCGATTTTCAGAGGCGTTGAAACAGTCGCGGATGGATAATTGTGACAGATTTTAGCAGGCAATAATATACCACCGTTGATCGCCATAGTATTGGATTTTTTCAGACATATTTTAATCACTATTTTTCTTTTGATTTTATCTTCTGGAAGACTTATTTGATAACGAAATCCCCCAAATGTGCAAAATCCGGTAGCACTGAAGCAGAGAAAATAGAGAAGAAAAGAAGGGGAATAAGAATGCAATAGCGAACGAAAATGTGAAAACAACACACTGCGAAAGTTGATTTAGGGTTACTATCCTTTTCATACCATAATAAGGATAGCAGCAACATTGCAAATGCTAAGGATGGCATCATAGGTGGGAAGCTGGGGAACAGGGCTATTCGAATGAAGATCGTGGACACCACGGACACAGGCTATTCTGGATATTGCTTTAACTACTTGCTTTATGGCCATAGAGCTATCGATTGTAGGAGGCTGGATATGCGTTCCACCAGACCCACCTATGACCATCTGAAACCCTTCATCAAAGCCCAAAAAGAAAAAAGTTTGGCAGAAGATAAGATCCACAAGGTTTTATCTAAAGAGCGGGTCATAGAAGATTCAAGCAATGCAAGAAAATCAAATCCAATGACACCAGTCCAAAATAAGACAGAGATCCCTAGGATTTTCAGCGTCAAATCCTTGGATCACCAGATGGCTGTCTTCTCAAAAATGAAATATGCTGCAATAAAACTTGGCAATCCCGGGGAGGCAGAGGCCCTTAAGTTCAGAAAAATTCCTGCTACAAAACCCTATGAGCCCCATTCTGCATTGGGGGGAGGGGGACTTAAAGCGCCACAAGAAACTCTAGGGATTGCCCACTCTAAGGAATCAGACTGGCAAGTGGTCAGAAGAAAAAGAAAGGTCAGCAACCGTCCATTGAAACAAAACATTAAGAGCTTAAATTTGAAGAATTCTTTTGATCCCTTGAATTACGATTATCCACAATTCGGAATCCATTCAAATAAACAGAACAAGGTTTTGGGAGTAAAGGGTATCAATAGGAATCAGTCACATATTGGCAGTACACAAGCTCTGCCAAATGTGAAATGCATTCCCCCTTTATTTGGCAAAACCTCAGGGTTGCATTCCAAAGATTCCGGAGATTTGAATCAGAACGATCCTCTTAATTCTGGACACTACCAACCTAATGAGAGGGATTTGAACTTTAAACATCTGAAGCTCATTAACCCTAAAGCATCAGAGAAATCTTCACCCCCCCACCGAAGATCGGGAGGTAAGTATGCACAAACACAAGCAACGAAAGGTAATCAAAGTAGTTTTGTCAAAACCCCTATTTCAAGTCAATCTAAATTGGTTTATACTCCTCCACATAGAAGAATCAACAAAGGCAATTTTGATTTTTTAAATATCAAAGCTAACATGATAAATCAGATAATAAAGATATACTTCAAAATCGGAAGTATTATGAATAGGCTGGTATTATCTGCCGGTGGAAAAGGACGGGAGCTTCCATCCTTGAAATTGCAGATCACTTGTCTAAGAGCCTACCCAGAGAGGTAAGTATATCTTTACTCAGAGACAACTTTCTATTTATAGACTGTAAAAGCAAACAGCTCAAGGAAAATCTTATGAAAGAAAGCAATTTTATTTTAAGAAATCAGTCCTTTGTTTTATTTGAATGGATGCCAATTTTCAATCCAATTAAGCTAGGTAATTTTAATGTAGATAAAACAATTGTCATTAAGAATCTACCATTGGAATTAGCCAGCAAAGAAATAGTTGATATTATAGGAAATAAGATAGGTATTTTCATCAGAATGGTGAATTCAAAATATAACCATTCAGACAGAACCATTGTTGTAAACATGGATTATCACCAGAAAATTATTCCCCCCATACACCTTGGATTCAACTCTAATACAGTGATTGTTAACCCTATCATTCTGGAAGACCATTTAGAACCTTATCACGATAATAACAATCCATATAATACCAAGGACACTGAGATTACAACAAACCTCTTGAATAAAATTATGGATGTGGACATTAACTTTCTCACAGATAGAGGAGGCTTCTCCATCTCTAAAGAAAGGGACAATACCATAAATATTCTACCCCCTCACAAAATCTCATATCCCCGTGTAAACTCACTCAGAATCCAGAGTCAATCAGTAACCCTGCCACAACTATTGTTATCCATTCTAGCCCAAATAAGAAGAGTTCTCCCCTCTTTAATAAAATAGTAGTAAACATCAATAATGAAACTTCGTTAATAGATCAAGAAGAAAAGCTCCTAGTTTTTTATAAGAAGGAATCTCAATTAGAAATTACAGGAGAACAACACTCCCTTAGGGACGAAGATTAGTTAGATTTAAAGGACTGTCCAGAAAAGGAATTAATATGTACTATTGATAAATCTCTAACAGGTCTGAAAACATCTCCCACAGATGCATTATCACATGATGATCCTTCTGAAAAGGAGAAATTAGCAGATGCAGTAACTGATGAACTCATGGAACTCTTTATAAATGAAATATGTCATGAAGAGGAGTTAAGGTATCAAAAGGAGGTTCTAATAAGGAAGTTGATGGTACTCAGGAATTCTGAGGTTGAAAGAGAAGATCCAAGGGTGGTTCCCCAAGTAAATGAGGACCCAAAAATTTCAATCCCTCTAGAGCTAGAGACTCTTAACAATGATTTATGAAACAATTTGGAGAATATGATAGAATCATATGGTCAAGAGACCATTGATGCGGAAGATGCCCTCATGGATTTGGATAGAGGGAACAGAGAAGAAGATCATACTGATCTCCCAGAGTTTTCTCCATATCCCATTAATAACACATAAAACATAATAGAGAATATTGATGGTTTGTTTGGTATTACAAATGAGGATAGACAACTTGGTATAGCTATCAATAAGGAAGGTTTATCCTCCCCAAACATCAACAAGATTAAGAAGAAAAGAGGAAGGAAATCTCTTATTGAGCTTAGAAACATAGCAGGCAGTGCGGAAAAGCAAATGAAGATCTCTGATATTATGTACATTGGGAAGGGGAAGTGCCTTCCCAAGGAACAATGAAAGTGACTTCCTGGAATGTTAGGGGCTTAAATGCCCCTAACAAACAAAGACTCGTTAAAAGATATCTAAAAATTTTTGATTTAGAAATCATAATATTACAAGAAACCAAATTGAATGACGACGAAAGCATGAAATTTAATAATAGAATCGGTATATGGAAATCACAATATGTACCAGCAGCAGGTGCATCGGGAGGACTAGCTACCTTGTGGGACCCCCGGAAAGTCTCCTTAATAGTCCTGTCTAGTAATAGTAACTGGATGGCACTAAGGATTTGTAGCCTCAAATCAAATCTAAAATTTAATCTGTTCAACATTTATGGACCCACCCAAAACTTAGACAAAAGAAGGGTTTGGCAGGAAGTCTAATCCATACTACACTCAAACATAGGAGAAACACACATTTTAGGAGGTGATTTTAACACTATCTTGAATACCAAAGATAAATTTGGAGGATCACAGTATATTTCACAATCTTAGAGAGATTTTAGCCAATGGGTCACAGATAATAATTTAATCAATATCGAGACAATCAACAGAACATTCACATGGAACAATAGAAGGTCGAGCTTTAGCCATATTGCAAAAAAACTAGACAGATTTTTGATTAGCGGAGACATGGAAGATTTTGACCAACTTTTAACCGCAGAAATTCTCCCAGAAACAGGCTCGGATCACTTCCCAATTAGATTAACAATCACAGAAAATTGCAAACCCAACAGGAATCCTTTCAAGTTTGAATTCATGTGGTTCCAAGATTAGGACCTTATCAATCTTCTAGAACAATGGTGGAATGAAACGACAGTGGAAGGATCTAAAATGTACAGCTTAGTGACCAAACTGAAAGTTATTAAGAATAAAGTGTTAGAATGGAATAAAAACAAATTCAATAACATTTTTGAAGAAAAAATTAAGACCGAATCAGAATTAGAGGACCTTAATAACTTAGTTATAGCTCAAGGTATGAACGAGGCTAGCTATCTAAAAGAAAAAGAGCTACTGTCTAAATACAATGCAATTCTACTTAAAGAAGAAATTTATTAGAAACAGAAATCCAGGGAAACCTGGCTTAAAGAAGGAGATAGTAATACCAAATTCTTTCACAAATCAACCAACCTAAAAAGGAATATTAATAGGATCTCTAAAATTAAAGATGAGAGAGGTAACCTTTTAGAAGACCCTAAAGACATTGCAGAACGGATCACAAATTTTTACGAATCTCTTTTAAACAATACAGAAGCAGTTAACCTCCAAGCCCAAGATGAAATGCTTAAGGCCATTCCTAAGCTAATTACGGATGAGGATAACATGATGATCAATAGAAAACTCACCTTGGAAGAGGTTAAAACTGTTGTATTCCAAATGCAGCCAGACAAAGCTCCAGGCCTAGACAGTTTTCAGGCAGGCTTCTTTCAGAAATGCTGGCACTTTATGGGCAGCGACATCTGGCAAGTTGTGGAAGCAACCAGGAACTCTGGGTCTATTCTCTCAGAAATTAATAATACCTTCTTTGCTCTCATTCCGAAGAAAAATGACTGTACTGACCCAGGGGACTTTCGCCCGATTTCGCTATGCAACACTATTTATAAAATATTATCAAAATGTTTGGCTAATAGACTAAAAACTCTTCTCCCAATTATAATCTCAAAAGAACAAATGAGATTTGTTGCTAATCGATCGATTCTTGATGGCATTGTCATTGCCCAAGAACTTGTCCACACTGCACAAGTAACCAAGGAACCTAGTATGCTCATCAAAATTGACATTCAAAAGGCGTACGATAAGGTGGACTGGAGATTCCTATGTAAATGCTTGGAAGCTTTTGGATTTTCCAAGCAATGGATCAACCTCATCTTCAAATGTATTTCTACCGCCAACATCTCCATTCTAGTTAATGGTACTTCAGAGGGTTTTTTTGGCATCTCTCGAGGCATCAGACAAGGTGACCCGCTGTCACCCTTCCTCTATGTTATCATGGCGGAAGCCCTGGGTAGAACTATAGCAAAGCAACCGTCAGAAGGCAAGATTATTGGTTTAAAAGCCGTGGAGAATGTCCCTTACATTACCCACCAGCAATTCGCGGATGACACTATTCTCCTTGGATCGGCCACTAGACAAGAGGCTAAGGTCTTCAGAGATGTCCTTAATTTATATATGAAGGCATCTGGCCAACAAGTCAATCCTAACAAATTAGAAATCTTCTTTATTAACACTTCGCCTTCTCAGGAAAATATTATTTGTAACATTCTTGGTTATAAAGCAGGCAACTTTCCATGTAAATATCTAGGTATAGACCTAGATAAGGGTCAACAGTCATCCAAACTTTGGAAACAAGTAATAACCAAGGTTCAGGATAGAAAAAGTTCCTAGAAAGGAAAGTGGCTTACCAAGCCAGGCAGGACCACTATGATTAAGTCAGTCTTGACAACAATCCCAACATATCAGATGTCTATACTTCCTCTCCCGATTAATATCAAACATAACTTAGATAAAATGTTGAGAGAGTTCTATTGGCAAGGTTCATCAGAGGAAAAGAAACTAGCCCTAATCAAATGGGACAACTTATGTAAACCTCTGTCTATGGGCGGTTTGGGAATCAAGAATCTTATGTGGCAAAATCAGGCCCTAGGGGCAAAGCTCGTATGGAGACTTTTTAAGGAATCAAATACTAAGTGGGCATCAATTTTATTAAACAAATATATCCCGGAGGCAGATCCCATTAACATCTTTAGAGTCCAGACAAATGTAAAAGGATCTCGCATCTAGAATTTCATTAAGGATTCAATTGGTATCATCAACAAATTCCTCTCTTGGAATGTGGGTCTCGGGGATAAAGCTCTGTTTTGGGACGACTCCTGGGCTGGCTTCCCCGCTTTAAACAAGATGGGTTTCTCGCCCATATTCATTGAAGAATGTAAAGTTAACATCAGTATACATTTAAAGGATTATATTGGATTGGATGCAGATTTTGCTTCAAACTCTGGGTCTTTAGGATCTCCTTTAGACCAAGAAAGACAAAAATTAATTAGCATCTTAAAGGATAGAAACATCACTATCAAAAATAGATCGGACTCCCTCTTATGGCTAGGCTCCAATAACGGGGAATATTCAGTGAGATGGTTATAGAACTATTATCTAGGAGTAACTTGGATAATTTAGACATTCCCCTTAACCTATGTTGGAACAAAGCCTATTTACCTAAGGCTGGTATGTTCCTTTGGGCTTCTTTGCAGGATAGGATCTTAACCTCAGATAGATTACGCAAACTAGGGTTCGAGGGGCCCTCTCGGTGTCCCTTATGCGAAAACCAGGTTGAAGATGTTAATCATCTTCTTTTGAATTGTACTTACACTCAGAAATGTTGGGACTGGTTACAGCAGTCTCTAGACTGGAAATTTGCTCTCCTTGCAGACCTGTTGGGCCTTCTCAAAGCTTGGCCAACTCTATATAAGGACAATCTATTCAAAGATATTTGGACGATTTCTCCCTCTATCTTAGTTTGGGAAGTATGGAAGGAGCACAATAGACGGATTTTTACAAACCAAAAATTAGATTGGAAAAGTGTCATAAATAAAATCAAGGCCTCAATAATCAAAACCATCAACAGTAAGCTTCGCGATAAAATATGCTATGAAGACTCATATAGATCACGGGACAATAAAATTAGAATGAAATGGCCCTCTTTGAATATTCCTATGTTACATGGTCGAGGAGGCATCAAAACACTAACTGATAGATCCAATTGCATCTGGAACCCTCCCAAGGAAGGATGGATCAAGTTGAATTTTGATGGGGCTTCCAGAGGAAACCCCGGGGTGGTTGGCATTGGCGATATTATCAGGAATTGGAAGGGAGAAACCATTTCTAAATATGCATGCCCCATTAAACCCACTACCAATAACGTGGCAGAATGCTTAGCTACTCTGGAAGGTCTAAAAATCTGTAAGAAACTCAATTTATCAAAATTAGTCATTGAAGGTGATTCCCAAATAATAACTAACGCCATCAGAACTAAAAAGACTCCCAATTGGTCAATTAATTCTAAAATTGAGGAAATCAATATTATCCTAGAGTCCATCCCTGAGTATATTGTTAAACATTCGTACCGAGAGGGCAATGCAGAAGTAGACTCCCTAGCTAACCTAGGTGCCAATGGAGTTTTTATCATGGATTAAACATTGTTTATCCCCCCCCCATGCAAGGACCCCTATTTTAAATTTTCCATGCCACTTTATATCTAATTATCATAGAGTAATTGAGGATGGATTACTTAATAAAAGGCTGGTTTAAGCATTAGCTCTCTCTTAGAAAAGAAGTTGTTAATGATTTATTGGGCTACAAGATATATGGTTTTGTTAACAAGTAGATTTTATAGAGTTTCATACTATGAGATCATTGGGAATCTCATCCCATTGAAACTAATATGGGGTGGTTTAGCTGGTAGTATTTACTAACCCAGCAACCCAAGTGACAGTTCATGTGGAGTAAGGATATCAGTGCATGAGGTGGTATTTTTAATTTTATGTCAAATAATGTATTAATATTAACTAGTAGATTTGGTAGAATGTGTCTTGATTTATAGGGGGAGAACCCAATTTGGCGCCAAGTTCATTTTCTCTCCGAAGAAATAAGATCAAAGGTTGATATACCAAAGGATCAAAACAAAGGTGTATTCACATGTAAATTGATGTAACTCAATGAGAGCATGTAATTCTTGAAAATTTAATTTTTTTTAAGATAGTGGGTATGCCCACAGATCTATGTATGTAAACAAATCTCGACAGAGATCGAGTCATGGGAATGCCCATGTATATTTTGTATTAGGAACAGGACTTTTATCCCGGGCACGGCTGGAGGTTTTTTCAACTCCGCTCTTTCCTACCAGCACCCGCACTGAGCGAGATTATATTGTAAAATTAATTAATATTAATAAAATTCTGGGTTTGGCTTTTTACCGATAAAAAAAAAGAAAAAAAGTAATTATTACAAATTAAAATTAAGTTCAAATAAAATATGAAAAATAAAAATAAGCTATATGAAAGAGATTCAAATTTAAAATTTAAAATTTTATAAATAAATTTAAGAAAGTAAAAGTGAAATGAAATATAGTGAAAAATAAGAAAATGAATGATATTTTAGAATTTTTTACCCTTTTGGTTGTTTTGGTTATCATAGTTTTTCCTCAAAAAAAATAGTTAAAGCTGGAATCTGATTTGATTGTGAAAAGTAGAGCGAGTTGGTAATGATGTTGGTGACTATAATTTTTGGCCTCAATTTTGTTGGATGTGTATTGTTTCTTTGTTTTTGTTCTGGGTTTAAATTTTATTGCTAGACAACAATTCTGGCTGTACACTTGTCAATAACATTCATGAAAATTTGTTTTAAGTCTTTTGAACAAGTAAAGTTTGTGCATATCCTGCGATCATCACAGTCCAAAAGACCACCTTTCTTTGAAGCATTGTGTCAGGCAAAATGCACATAAAACAACATTGGTTGAAGAAAAAATACAACAAAAAATTAAACCAAACATAAAAAGTTAATGATGATTAAACTAACTTTGTATCCAATTCTATAATATAATAAATGCTTCTAGAAATTAAATTATTGAATTAGTGATCATGTTAATGATTTTACAATGAAAATAACAAAATAAAGTAAGTAACAATTTTGGAAAAATGTAATGTCTCCTATTTAGAATGAGATTTAATGATAAGAATTAAAATATAAAATTCAATAATTAAATAAAGAAAAAATGAAAAAATATATGATTACATTGATTAAATTAAATAAACAATGATACATTATAATATTATTGTTAATAAATAAATATTATAATAAAATAAGTGAATAATAATAAGTTAATAATCATTAGAATTAATAATACTTAAAGAGGATAATAATAAATATAATTAAATATTATATTGTTAGAAACTAAGTAATTCCTATGATTCCTACCGATTGATATTGTTAATTAAGTCTATAATATATCAATTAATATTATTAAAATAATCTAATCAGTATAATATCAATCTATAATATTATATTAATATTAATATCTATAAATAATATTCATAATTATAATCTATAAACTTAATCAATAAATTATAATCATTAATCAGTAATATTAATCTACAATACAAATCATATTCTACTAATGAAGATCAGTACCAGATTATGTCTGGTTTATAATAAAGCCATCAACATGCATACGAAGCAGTTGTTTGATAAGTTAATGATTACAAAGGAGGGATAATTATTCATTCGATGACATATATAGGAAGAACAAGGCATCAAACACCAAATAATAGAATCCAAATCAGAGAATAGTTATCATCCCATCATTTCTTTATACCATCCGGTCAGCAAGATAAACCCAGGAAATGCATTGGTTGAACAGAGAGAATAAGGAAGGAAACAGACCAATCAACATAATAAAATTAAGAATCCACGTCAACACATAAAAGCATCAGATTTTGAATACTGAATGGGAAATGGTAAACAATCTGAAAGCCATATACAATCTACAATCGATATATAATCATCAGTGTTAATATTCAATTTGAGATAAATTTATAAGCCAATCGGACATTAATGAATCAATAATCCCAGCCTTCCATTCGTACACAGCGAGCATTAAACATAGATCAGTAATAAGTAGATATATAGTCAGCAAAGTATTACAGTAAAAAAAGGCCATTAATACATTCGACAATGAATATACAGAGATAACCACAATATTCAGATACAAAATTGTCACAAATAATTTCATGGAAAAAACTTGTGATCCCAAAGTTGTTTCTCCTTGAACAGCCAAAATGTCCATAACATTTACAGAAGAAAGGTGAACACAAAAATCTATGTTTTGTCAGTGCATTTCATGACTACTTTCACATATATAAAAAATGGGGAATGCACACCCCTCGAGGGAAGGGGCTGTAAAATAGGTCCTGAGGTGCTCAGACTTGCAAAACTTTGGATTTCCCGGAATGGTTTGGACAGTTGGAAAGGGTTTTGGATAGTTGGTGATTAGGTCTTCTGCGAGGTGGATCCTTACTTTTCTTTGATATTCACAATGCCTCAGATTATCACCTGCAACTCTTGTCCCTTGGGTTTCCTCTTTTTCTTACATTTTAATTTTCTTTTGTTCAACACTGAGGCGTGCGTAGTTGGTGTACAGTCTATGGGTGATAGTGAAAAGATGACATTGGCTCTGTCTCTCTGCAATGGTCCTAGTATTAAAGGTAAAATGGGCTTCCTCATGCTTTGGGTCACGTTTCTTTGTTGTTTTGAGATTTTATTTGAAAGGTTCTCCATTGAAATTTTTAATGTGTTTTCCTTGAGCAGTAAGTAGCATATGTTAAAATTTATCTCTTTTCAAAAGAGATTATATTATCACTAGACTTCCAAAACCCTATTATGCTAAATGTTGTCAACTTACCAAGAACGATTGTTCTGAAAGGATTCCTGAATTATTTTTGGGTTACCAAGACTCATCTTTTTTATTTCAAATGGTATATTATAAACATAGACCTATCTATGATTTGGGGTAATTTTTGTTTACCTTTATCAGAGGAGATAATGCAATCACTGAACTTTTTAAAACCTCTTATGCCAATTGTTGTCCTTTTCTTAGGAAATTTTGTTCCTCAAAATTAATTTTGTTGCCTTCACTCATCATTTGGATTTCAGATGATAGATTATAAATATAGATAGTCAGGAACGAAAATAGATTCCTCCATAGATTTGAGATACTTAACATAAATGTGCCTTGATAAAGCACATTTAACAGTGGAAAATTACACTGCTTGAAGCCAAATCAAGGCTTTACATCTTCATCTTCCTATTGTAGCAGTATTTGTGTTGTATTTGAGGAGATTGATAACCTGTAAAGGAGGAAGCTTATTAGAAAAAAAAAGGAAAATTCTTCGTGCAAAGCAGCTACTGTGGCAGATTTGAGTAACATTTCAGGGTTTGTTGCTTTGTATTTGAGTTCTTTGTCCATAAGAGTTTAAAAGTAAATGAAATTTTCTCATTACATCTTGGAGACGACATGGGATGTCTTTCAGTAAATAATCTTAACAGAAATCACCTGGATTACTTCTATTGGCTTCTCTGTGTGCTCAGTGCCATTAATTTTGTGCATTATCATTTCAATAGGAATCATGAACAAAATTACCAATTTCATCATTTTAGCATAGATTATGAGCCAAATTGCCCATTTGAATATATTAATGGGGCAAAAAATAAAAAATAGCTTAAGCAAGGATTCATTAATATTGTTACCTGTCAAAGCCCTTTCACCAAAATCTGCTCTTTGCCCCAACGCCACGAGAATGCCAAAATGGAAGCCCTTTTTTTGTTGAGTATATAGAAAGTAAAAAAATCACAGATTTAAGATAATAAAAAAATGCACAACCGGTCTTAATCTGAAGTGGAAAACAAAAAACTCAAACCTATTAGCCACCAGAAATATATTTTTCCTCTATTTCAGGCTAATGTCCCAAACAGACTCTGAAGGGCGAGATAAAGCAGACAACAGCTGTAGCATAGACAATAAATTTCCATTGACATTTAAAGATTTCAAATTTTTTTATTGTTACTATGCAAAAAATTTAATATTTTCCTTAGAAAAAATGATTTTTCTGATTGACACATAAAGCCAGGGATGACCCGGTGGAAAGAGGAGCTCTTGAAATGGATGGGCTTACTTGACATGCCCTTCTCACCAATGCGGAGTGCCCTGAAGTTCTCTGCCATCTCCAGTGTCATGTCCGCGAATAGCTTCATCACGATTCGTCCCTCTGGTGCGCCGCTGACAGACATGTCAAAGAAAACCCTAGGATTTGCCATTGTATAAAACCTTATTTCCCTTAGTACCTACCAAATCACAAAATAAAGTACATTAGAAGCTAATCTCAGCCAGCAAAAATGTTCAGCTTGTTTTGCAGGCTGAAACAGGGTAGAAATAAGTGTTATATATCACAACCAAAAAAGTGTCAAAGATTGTGCAACATTATCAATGATCTTATGGTACAGAATTCGAGTTCCAAGTATAATTTTCTCTGTTTTAATGTTATCCTGCTTGCTGAAATTCTTATGGTCGGCACTGAAATAACCAGGTTTTGGACCTTCCATCTGAAGCACAATGAAATCAATGACGGGAGAGGAAATTTCTAGAAGTATGTTTAGCAAGGGCTCACGAGAAGTTTCCAGGCTTCCAAGAATTGGCCAGAAGCTTCCAGGCTTCCAAAAAGATCCAATTTGAGACATTATAAATCCAACCACTTTTCCAAGAAGTTTAGAAAATTTATGAATTATTTGTAATAAAAATTATTTTTTTCCTTACTATTTTTACTTTCAACCAATAGAAATAAAAATATCTAAATCTTTTAATATTTTAAAAATATGCAATAAATGTATAAACATTGGACATATATATATGTTCAAAAAAATCTTTAAATTCTATTGGCTGAATTAATTATCTATTTGCATCAAACGGATGCATAAGTATCTTGCCTACGAACTAATAATAAACATAATCAAATATTGAATATCAATTTTTTTACACAATATGGGTATGGAGTTCATTGAAACTATTTTCTAATTATATATGGCTACCTATTTTTCATTTTTCAATTCCACCTTTGAAATAATCAATTACAACCTTTTATTTACAATTCTTTTCAATAATTTATTTTTTCCATTTGATAGATGTTTATAAACAATCAATATATTAACAAAATAAATCATGAATTTATACAAAAATTCTCACAATAACAAAAGTCTATAAATTAACATCCACACTATCTTTCACTCTATTCAAAATAAAAATTAATGCAATTTGTGAATTGAGGTAAATGACATTTTCTAATAAAACATTTGAATTACTATTACTTTTGATCTTAGTCACCAAATATTATGTTCTATTTAACTCTGAATAGGTTTCACCCAGAACTCGAATAAAGGCAATAATACATAACAAATTAATTTGGTGGACAGTCACAATAAAATTTATATCAGTCATCACGAAAAGATGCTAGTGCTTTTACTTCATTAGAATGTATTTTTCAGCCTTTTGAAAGATATAATTTATTTTACATATTAAGTGAATATATTATTTATGTTTAATTGTACTATTCATACTAGGCATATTAATAGTGTAGAGATGTGCAATACATATGTTTCCATAATTTTAATAATGACAACTACCGACCTCAAATCCACACAATATTACCTAGTGATATGGAGGATGGCTTGGAGTGACCTTGACCTTCTTGGTCTCCTTTGTTTTCTTCTCAGTCACCATGGTCTTCGTAGCTACCCCACCCTTTACAAAAACCATTTATGATCCTATGTATAGCTACGTTTCAAATTCCAAAACCTTAAAAAATCAAGATGTACTAAGCACAAAGTCTATTAAAAGTCGGACAATTTTACTTAAGGGAAAGAGGAAAATGAGTGTTTGTTAAGTTTGATAAAACTGGAGGGAAAAATTTATCGGTACATTTTTTGGATATCAGACACTTTTTCAATATCTGACACTTTTTCGTGAGTGGGCAATGCCCACAATAGAAAGCCTATCAGCTTAATTATCAAACTTTAAGAAATAGAAAATCCTCAAATCTGATTGGCCCAATCAAAAACATTTTTGCACCTGATGGATATACCTCTAACTCCAAATAAAAAACAACAAATATTATTGCGAGACTTAAGAAATTAATATGTAAATGTCCTCCCACTCACAAAAAAATAAATAAACGATGTGGATTAAGATGCCAATAATGTTGGTATTGGCACGACATGGTTCATAGTGGAGCACCTAGCAGAAGGATTTGTGCAACCTCAATCCAGAGGTAATATAAAGTATTATTTCTCGTTTCTCTATGTCAGATCCAATATTCATGGGAAGCAAAGCCAGCATGGGAAAGGCTACCAGAACTTCAAAATTGAAAGTGTTCAAGGGAATTTTAGTTGTCTTAAACGCTACAAAGATTACAAGATCTAGAAGGGAAAACTGAAATAAATGAAACAACAATGGCGTCTAAGGAAGCAAACGAATCTACTTATTTATGGTATCAACGATTAGACCATATGAGTGAGAAAGGGCTAAAGGTTTTGATAAATTATAAGTTTCTTCCAAATATTGTATCCTTCAAAAGGAATATAGAAGTTAAAAATAAGATATTCATACAAGTGATGATATTCTAGAATATACTCATTTTCATGTTTGGAGGCCATTTCCCATAGTTTCTTTTGACGATTCATTATACTTTGTGACATTTATTGATGATTATTCTAGAAAGGTATGGATCTATATTCTTAATTGTAAATTTGATGTGTTTAGTATATTTAAAAGCTATTTGTAATCTTTATTGAAAATACCATAACAACATCTACCAAATTTTCTTTATTGATTACACTATGATGGATGCCAGTACCCTTTTCCAATGCTCCCATTTTGGAATAGGTTGTGAGGATGGTGGAAAGGGCTATAGAGTCTAGCCATTTTTTTAATTTTAGTTGATTACACTCTCCAATGGATGTCCATATCCTTTTCCAATGCTTCCATTTTGGCATAGCTTGAAAGGATGTTGGAAAAGGCTTCTATACCTATGCATTTCAACCAATTACCCATGTCTATACCCTTTTCCAATGCTTTGATTTTAGTTGAGGTTGGGAGGGTTATGACAAAGGATATGAAATCTAGCCTTCCTTTGAAAGTGTTCAACATATATATTTTCTCCATTTCCTAAAATGATCGTGTAGTGCCCCCCATAGTTTTCTTTTCAATTATGTTTGCCAAACTCTTTTAGGCCATTTTTATGTGTGCGTTGATTATTTCAATGTTATTTGGATTATTAATTTGATTAAATATGAACCTTTGGATTATGTGTTATATCATGTATTTTCTATCAGATGAATATGGTAATTTTCATGTCAATTTAAATACTTATGATGATGTATATGTTATGACTATTTTATGATGGTAATCTATATGTTAGGATGATTAGTTACATATATGATTTTACTAACCCCATAATTGCATGTGTATGGTTGGTGTGTATGTTTTATATTTCTATTTGATGTGCTTGATGTGGTCAAGGGACGAAGTTGTAGTTACTTGCTTGCGAGATCCACACAATTGGTCAATCCTTGCCATTGTTTGTTATATATCTATACATGTATGTACGTGTTGTCTTTTATGTAAGATTTCAGGTACTGGGCATCGATTTCCATGAATTGTCAGGATGAGTGTGCCCTATCGCAATATCTCATATGGTAAGAGAGGGGAGATAACATATAGGTCCAAACCACAACCCAATCCAATATTATCCTAAATTAAGGGATAATTTTTTGATTGAGTTTTCTATCCAAATGTGTCAAGATGACGTGAATTCGTGAACCCTTCCTTAGTGTTTGCTTGTTATGGAGTTAGTTGATTTTCAGATTTTGGGAGTCAAGTGTTTTTGCTTATGTAAATTATTTGATTTAAATGATTAATCAGGAGTAATTATGGGATTTAAATAGTTATATTTTATGAATATGTAAATATTAGATATAGAGAATATTAATTTTTTAAGGTTGATTAAATACCTTTGTTAATTGAATTAAAAGTTTAACTGTGGAATAAAATAGGTTTAATTAATTATTAAATTCAATAATGAAATTTAAGGCATAGTTGATTTATTTAATATTTAATTTATTAGTTTACATAGTTAATTATGTGCTAAAATATTTATTGAGTAATTAAATAATTAAAATGTAAATTTAAGTTGCACATTCGGTTTAGTGAAAATTAAATTAGAATTTAAAGTTAAAGTTGAGTTAAGATTTAAAATTAGAAAAGTGCATTCTTTTATTATGTAATTAGAATTAATCATGCATCATAATTGATAAAAATAGGAATTGAGAGTTGAGTTATATTTTCTGATTTATAGTTGCATGTCAAGTTCTTTTTCTTGATTGGAGGCATGTAGGGTTCTTTTTGGGAGATTTTCTTTATTAGGGATTCTTTTAGCCATTCTTCACGCACATGTTTTGGGAGAATTTTTGGGTGAAGGTTTTCAATTTGGTGTAATTTTTCTGAAAGCTTGGTTTATCTTTGTTTTGGTCATATTCAAATTATTCTGTGGTATTAGAGGTAGGATTTGATTATCTCTGTGAATTGTATTTCTGCAATTTGTGAAAAAGTGTATTCTTCGTGCCTGTAAGATTTGGATGCTTGGAATTATTTTATGTATTTCCTCTTCTAGTGAAAATCTTGGAATTTGTTTTAAATTTTTTTTTAGTTGCATGCAATCCTTATTTTCTAATCCTTGTTTGATTTCTCATTAGGGTTTAAATTTACGAATATTGGTAGAAATTAATGTTATTAGAAACTCCGTGAAATTGATTTTGATTGGAAACCCTAGGCTTAGATAAACAATGGATTCAATTCAAAGAAATTAGGTCTAGTATTCGAAATTGAAAAGGAGACCCAAAAAACTAAAGCCTAGAAGACGTTTTAGAATACCCAGTTTAGGGATTTCAAATTGTTCATGTAATATTATTTATTACCTAATTTTATTTTTTAAGAAATTTATATATTTGTCTCTGAAAGAATTATAAAGTTTGACAAGTTCTTTTACTTCCATTTTAGTATTCAAAATAAATAAATAAAAATAATATTCCTGATTGTTGTTTTAGAACAATATTTTTTGCTAGTGTTGCTTATAAATTATTATATAATTTATATATTTTAAATATATAATGTCTTAAAAAAAATATTGTTTTAAATTTTTTAATTAAAATTAATTTAAAAAAAAACACAAAAGAATTAATTAGGGGCAACCCTAGGATGACACACGTAGCCCCAGTGGGGTTTGTTGTGTGCAGTCTAAGGACTGCAGCACAGAGCCCCGGTGGGGTTTGTCATGCGCGCAGTCTAAGGACTATCGGACGGGCCCCTAAGGGACTGTCGTACATAGTAACTTAGGGTATTGCCATAGTAGGCCTCTAGGCTGTGGTGCACAACACCAGGGGGAGGGACTGTGGCCCCCCCAAAGACACTTTTTTTGTATGTTTTTTTTAGTTTAAAAAATATATAATAATATAAAGTTAGACTTTTATTTTATGATTTTAATAGTAAGTTTTTTTAAAAATCTTGAAAAAACATATATATATATATATATGTGTGTGTGTGTGTGTGTGTGTGTGTGTGTATATACATATATATACATATATGTATATATATATACATATATATACATATATGTATATATATATACATATATGTATATATATATATACATATATATACATATATGTATATATATATACATATATATATATATATATGTGTGTGTGTGTGTGTGTGTATATACATATATGTATATATATATACATATATATATGCATGTATGTATATATATATATATGTATATATATATACACATATATATGTATGTACACACACACACACACACACACACACACATACACACACACACACACACACACACACACACACACACACACATACATACATACATACATACATACATACATACATACATATATATATATATATATATATATATATATATATATATATATATATATATATATATATGGATGAAATAAATATGTCTTTTTATTGGATTTACTTAAGTATTTAATTGTGATTTTCTGTTGTGATAATATTTTGATGGCAAATAAATTTGTATTTATACATGTTTTAATGGGAAAAGGAATTTGTTCGTTATATGTGGGTGTTTATTTTAATTGGACATTTCATGCAAAATAATTTATTGTTATTTAAATATATTGGCTGAATTATAGACATTTGTATTGGGTTATGTATATCAAACCTGGTGTTGAGGTTTTATGAATCATTATGGAATGTATTTTGCAATGTGTTTTATGGGAGTTTTACATTGCCTTTTTCAGGGGTGTTATCATGACGCAAAGTAGGATGGGGATAGGGGCCAAAGGCACACCCTAACTAGATCCACCTTGCAAAACAACACATGGAAGCAACAACACACAATAGTGAGAGACAGAATGTAGGAGCCTTTCATATATTATCTTCAATTTGATTCATACATGCCGGGCTGTGAGGCCTTCCTAGTTTAGGCCAGATATTACAATCAAGTACATAAGTCCTCCAACATGCGAGGATCTGCCAACAATCTCTAATTTTCTATGTTCTATTTTCTATCCCCAAAAACTCCCTCTAAAATCTAACCAAACAACTACATTTATACAAGAGGCTACCGAATCAAGTCAGCCTTCAGATCCACAATCAACAGAAGCAATGACCAGATCTAGGTCCACATGCTTCCCAATGATGGATACCATCATTAAATCCGTGACCCAAATTAAATGCACAAGCCAACCTCAAAATAAATCCAAAACAAATAACTTGGTAAGTGTTAGTAAACAAATTTGTCCTTGATTTAATCTTTCTCAAGACTATTACTCTATCACCCTTTCAAGAAAAACATTCACTAACAGTTGGGTAAGTGTTTACTACAGATCACCTCCCTCTGAATTTTATTCTAGGTACATCTCCCTAAAATAGATTTTCAATAAATTTCCTTTATCAAATTTCTCAATTTAACTTTTAACCTGAAAGCTTAGAAGGGTTGCTATATCGTTCTTAGACGATTAGCACTCTAAAAAATATTTCCAAAAAGAAAACGAGATATGTGAAAGTAGAGAATCATAGTTTTCTACCTCCCATACTACTTTGAGATAACATAGAACAAAGAATAAATCAAAGGAATGTAAATCAAGCTATGATCATTGATATCATCAAGGTACTGACAAAGATCCATTTAAAGAAACAAGGAATAAATTAAAACATCACCACATAACATGAATCCACTCACCTCAAATTACACAGATTTAAAACATAATACAATTAATATATTAACTGTCTTTGCAGCATAGGTAAAAAGAAAGAAAAATATATAAAAGTTCTTCTACAACAAACTTGATATATCAAATTCTTTTCCATTGATAGAAAATTCAAAAGCTAAATACTAGTTTTTCTTCCAAAATTTCTAACCCTTTCTCCAACACTACTAAACTACTTAAAGTTTTTGCAAAGCTGAGAGGTCTCCCAAAAAACCTGACCTCTTGGTTAAAATAGTTTTAATTAAGAGTAACCAAAGTGAAAAAGGACACACATCCTTCAGAGTTTTCAAACAGTTGAAAAATAACTAAATCTCAAGATCAACTTCCTTTTCAGTAGCAAGCTCCTCATCTTCAGCAAGATTCTCTCCTTCAGTTGCAACGGATTGTGTCACCTCCCATTGCTTGTGTGCCTGAAAAAGCTCCTTTGCGAGCTGCAAATGAGGAACTTTCATGTTCACAATCCTAGTCATCGCCGCTTCCTTAGTCCATTTAGATTTTTTGATCTTCTCAATTATTGCGGGGAGCTGATCTACACTTAGATACATCATGGATTCAATCCTGGCCATCTGTGTGAAATCTGAAGGCTTAGGGTTGGCCTTTTCTTTAAGTTTCTTCATGGTAGTCTCAAACACCCCGAGAGCTACTTTCAAGTCTACTGTCCATGATTGACTTTGTATGTATGAGCAAAATTAATTACTTTTAGTTCAGTCATCATTGTTTTCTACAGCTGCTTAACTTCATTCTCACTATCTTTGTTCTCAGAAATAGTACTTCTGATAGTGCTAAGACATCAGTTGACATTCCTTCTAAGAATGAAAAAGGTAGCTTCATCAGGTGATTTCACAGATTTCTTTATGCAGAACTTCATAAACCCATACTTTTCAATTTCTAAGAACTTGGACATAGTTGTAAACCATTTTTCCTCCTCTCTCTCCCACACTTGTCTCTATGTTTATAAATCCCCTATCAAATCTTCTGTATCATGTAGAACATCCTGAGCATCTTTGAGGTACCTAAGACCACTTTTAATAATTTCATTGATCCACTCATCTACTGAAGTTACTAGGGCTCAACCTCTTTGAACCTCGCTCAAGAAATTTTTTCTCTCGGCAGAATCCGGGTCAAAGATTTGAGGAGACTAAACTAAAGGAGTGGCATCAAAATTACATAAGGTATTAATAAACCATGACAATGTTAATATTGTTTGCTTTAACTCTTTTTTATCCTTACCATCCTGCCATGACTAGTACAATATCTACTGAGCCATCTCCTTGAATAAGTTGTTCTTTCTTGCTCGATCTATGGTACCTAACTCCACCTTGGTGACCTAAAATTCTTCTGCCCTGATTTCTTGTTCTCCCTCCTTTGGCCTATAGGTCACCACTTTAGCAGTCCATTTTCCCATTTTCACATCAAAGAGACTAACCATTTGGGCGTGACCTTAGAACCAGTGGATTGCTCAGGTGTCTTTACTGGCGTACCAATTACTTCTAGCATGGCATCATCAAAATAAAAAATATCTTTATCCACATGTTCATTTTCAGATATGTGGAAACTCATATCTTCTATCTTGTCTTCATCTAGATTGATTGTTAGGACATTTTCCTGAGCCATGTCTTTCTTAGCCTTTGATCTGGTCTTGGACCGTGTAACCCTATGTGGAGGAGCAACTGGTAGAGGATCGGCTATTGTACACACTAAAATATGCACTTCTATGAACCATTACATGCAAGGTTGCTCAAGAGTGAGGCCTCACAAAGCGGCTCATAGCTCTCTATGCATGGAGTTGCAAGGGACTATGAGTTTTGCTCTCAGCTAGAGCTACAAGAAGGTGACCTTGCTAGTCAACCATACAATGAGAGATTCACAATGAAGACAAGGGCAAGAGTGCCAATATCTCCAAGAATCCAATATGTAATGCAATACAATGCAACTACAATGAGAATGCAATCTAAGCTATGAAAGGAAAGTACAATGCAACTAATCTATGAAAGGAAATAGCAATGGATTACAATGCCTCCTATTTAGACTATGTGAGCTTATTCTATTGCATAAAAGGAAATCTATACGAAGATGCCATGGATGCAACTATGAAAGCAAACTAAATGAAATGCAACTAAGAATGATGAAAGCAACAAGTCTTCAATGTCTTCAAAAAGCTCCAAATGTACCTAGAAAACCTGCAGCATAACAATAGCATAAAACGTGGGTATCCAAAATGAAGGAGAGAGCTCTCCTTTTATAAGAAATGAGGTGAAATGGACCATGGAGATTAAGAGGCAAAAGATCTTAATCAGCGGTGGAGCTTGAAAGAGGAGCAATCCATGTGCACAAGTATCCTCCAATGAGAGTGAAGTGTTGACTTTTGAGCCTCATGTGAGACAAAAAGTGCTTTTTCCCTTTTTTATAAAATAGGAATAATGCTTTATTTGTGCAACTTAGGATAAGAGGAAAGTGGGGCTTTTTATTTAATTGAAAGGGGAGGAAATATTCCTTTTAATTAAATAAAGACTTAGGATAAATGGTTAGCCCAAGGATAAAAATCCAATATATGATCGAAATTAGGATTTGATCAAGAGATTGATAATGTTGAAAATATTGATTATTGATCAAAATGATTCAAGGTTGATAAATCAAATAAATGGGGCCCAAAGTCTAGGCGACCATTTTTGGGTGCATACATTTGCCCCTCTTTGACTAATGTGTGATCGATTTGAGAACACATGCAGTCAAAGAATGAAGTTGCAATGTGAGATCGATTTGGGATCACAAAACAACTCAGATATGAGGTCGATTCGGGATCATATCCGGACAAACATAAACAAAAGCTTAGACCAACACCGTCGCTGCTAGGTGCAAATCAAGCTTTAGACAAAACCATCACCGTCGCTGCTAGGCAATAATCAATGTCTAAAAATGGGAGATAAGAATCTCAAGTTTTGAGCAAAAGCTCACAAAAGATGTCTGAATCAGGAAAATCAAGAGAATTAGGGATGAGAATCCCATAAATACTGCCCCCTCGGAATCGAAATCGAAATCAAGTAGAGGAGAGGCAAAAAAATTGATAAGGTTGATCAAATCATAATCGAATGTAAGGGTCAAATAGGTTAACCATTAGGCAATGAAACATGCCCCAGTGAGGAAGTAGAAGAATAGAAATAAAAGACTAGAAATAGAGCGAATGAAAGATTAGAAAATTTGAGAGACATGGAAGGAAGAAATTCCACCGAAAATCAAATTATGCCTCAAAAGGTCAGTCAACTGCGCAGAAGAATGAGAAAACTTGAAAATGTGACTCGGATTTTGATTTCGAGTCCGAAAATGGATAGAAAATGATGTGATATGAAAGACTAGAAATGAAAGATATGATCAAGAAGAATCAAAAAATGAGCACAGCTGACCAACTAGTCCATAGATGAGAAGGAGAGCTCTCTCCATGTGCAAGATGCAAGATTAAACTAACATGACCCTAAAAATGCAAGCTACTATGAAAGTGGTTGAATTGCAAGGTCACAACGCTTATAGACATCTAATTATCATCATCGAGCGTTATTGGTAGCGTCGTAAGATCATATAATGCACACTAGCGTAACTATGTGGATATGAATATGATCTTTATCAGATAGAGATGTGGGAATCTCACCTAGGCATCAAAGACATATAGGTCAAGATGACTAATGCAGTGAGATCACCTAAATTTGATATGGCGAGATTATGCTTGTATCAAGACACATGAAAGTCAGGATAGCTAAAAGCATGCACTCGCAAAACAGTCAAGGATAATACCTTGTCAATCCATAGTGTCAAGTAGGACCAGCATAAATGCTCATGACAGTTAGGATAAACAAAATATACCCACAAGCAGATAAAGAAAGAAAACATGTTCTCATTCCCTCAGTCTTCTAGCTAATGCATCATCGAAAACTTCTCAGGGAGAGATCACTCATCAAAGAAATCCTCATAGACAGCACACAAAGAAAAATAAAGTCATCATATCGCCAGCGAGTTGATTGTTTAAGTGCGTGTGTGTTGGTCATAGAGTCAAATTCTGAGTATCTTATCTGCAAATGGGAAATATCGCATCATACTGTGGACTATTGGGTAAGACATCTGATAAGTGTTAAGAAACACTCGACGCAAGGGTAGTGTTGAAAAACACTGTTTGGGGTGGTGTTGAAAAACACCTGTTGTGAAATGCCCCAAGAGACAAACTCACCAAAAAGGACCTATGCGAACAGTTATGCCCCCTAGACAAAGACAAAGACCAATTCCAGACTAGGCCAAATAAGGTCAAGGCATGATGACAAGTGGCTAAGTGTCGAGGACGCATGCTAACGAATAGGGGTGCAAAGGCCTCAAGTAGCGCCTGTTTCCAGGTTTTCACCACTTGGACTCTTTTTTTCATTTTTTCATTTTTTTGATTTTTTTGTATTTTTGCTACCAAGGCGCCTATTGCTAGGTTTTCACCAAGGCACTTTTTCTATTTTTTTTGAATTTTTGAATTTTTTTGATTTTTTTGTAGTTTTTTCTCAGGACTTTTTATGCTTTTTTAGGATTTTTTTCAGCAATCATATATCAATTTTTTTGGTATTTTTTCAGGATCAATAAGATATATACAAAAGATGCCCCCAGACAGAATGGGCATCAAGGATAGAACTTCTTAAGGTGCACAATGTTGATGGGATCAGGGAGCTGTTCTCCATCAGGATCTGACAGTAAATACGCACCAGTACCAAAAGCAGCTGTGATGACATATGGTCCAAGCCAGTTAGGTTCAAACTTGCCCTTTTGCTCTCTGTTTTGCTGGTTCTTAGGGTTTTCTCGTAAAACAAGATCACCTATTTGAAATTCTCTAGGGCGAACCTTCTTGTTGAATGCCTTGGACATACGTTTCTGATACGCTCTCATATGATCAAAGGAAGCCTTACGCTTCTCATCTAGAAGTTCTAGTTCCTGCAACCTCATGGCACGGTAATCCTCATCTGTAATCAATCCTTTGAGTGAGACTCTAAGGGATGGTATCTCGACTTCCAAAGGCAATATTGCTTCAGCGCCATAGGTGAGAGAAAAAGGAGTGGCCCCTGTAGGTGTGCGAATGCTTGTTCGGTAAGCCCATAGTGCTGGATTGATTTGCAAGTGCCAATCCCTACCATTCTTGTGTACTGTTCTATGAAGAATCTTAAGAATGGTTTTGTTAGAAGCTTCTGCCTGTCCGTTTCCTTGTGGGAAATATATGGAGGACCAATGTTGCTTGATTTTAAACTTTTGGCATAGGTGCTTTAGGTCTTTATTCTTAAATTGACCTCCATTGTCAGTAATGATCTCAGAAGGCACTCCAAATCGGCAAATGATATGGTTCAAGATGAACAAAGAAATGGTCCTTCCTGAAGCAACAGAAAGTGGTACAGCCTCTACCCATTTTGTGAAGTAGTCAGTGGCAGTAATGATGAACTTGTGTCCACCTGATGAGTTGGGGTGAATTTGCCCAACCAGATCAAAGGCCCAGCGCTGAAATGGCCAATGAGAAATAGAAGGGATTAGTTCCCTACCCGGAGCATGAATCAGGTTGCCGTGTTTCTGACATTTTTCACATGACTTAGCAAAGGTGACTGCATCTATCTGCATTGTGGGCCAATAATATCCCGCCCTAAGCAACCTTCGGGCCATGGCAAGACCATTAGAATGCCCACCACAAATGCCCTCGTGGATGTCAGCTAACGCTTGGTTGGATTCCTCCTTTTCCAAGCACCTAAGGAGTGTCCCATCTAAACCCCTTCTATATAAGTCACCAGAGATGAGGGTGTGGCGAGAGGCGTTACGGATGAGGTTTCGGCGTTCGGAGCGGGTGAATGTGTCAGGGATGATGCCATCACGAAGATATGAATAGATAGCACCATATCGGGAGGACTCGTGTGTGATAATGGCACAAATGACACGGCTTTCAGATGAGTCAAAGATGGGATGGTGTAGCTCTTCCACCAGGAATTCAAATCTGGATTCATGTGTCTCCAACTGAAGAAGTGAAGCCAATGTGGCCATGGCGTCTGCAGCTTTGTTCTCTATCCTAGGGATTTGTTGAAACGTCACAAAGGTGAAATAGCGTTTCAAAGAATCAACCATCTTTTTATAAGGTATCAATTTGTCATCCTTGGTTTGATACTCTTCATTGACTTGGTTGATGATTAGCTGAGAATCCCCAAAGACATGTAATTCTGTGATATTCCATTCTATAGCCATTTTCAAGCCATTAGTTAAAGCTTCATATTCTGCAATATTATTGGTACATGGGAATAATAGTTTATAAGACTTTGGAATGTTGTACCCATGTGGAGAAACAAATAACACTCCAGCACCTGACCCATTTTGCATGCGGGAGCCATCAAAGAACATTGTCCAAATGCGAGTAGTGGTATATAAGATGTGTTCATCTGGGAATTCCACTTGGACTGGCATACTATCTTGGATTGGAAAATCAGCTAATTGGTCAGCAATAGCTTGCCCTTTTATTGCCTTCCTTTCAACGTACTCTATGTCAAATTCAGTGAGGACCATCATCCATTTAGCAAGTCTACCCGTCAGGGCAGCCTTACCAAGCAAGTATTTAAGGGGATCAATTTTGGCAATCAAGTGTATGGTATGAGCAAGCATGTAGTGGCGCAACTTTTGAGAAGCAAACACCACCGCGAGACAAGACTTCTCAATATTATTGTAATTGATCTCATAAGAGACTAGAGTACGGCTGATATAGTAGATGGCCCGTTCTTTCCCAGTATCATCTGTTTGAGCCAATAATGCCCCCAGGGAAGTGTCTGTAGCTGAGATGTATAGAAGCAATGGTTTCCCTGGAATAGGAGGCATTAAGATCGGAGGATTAGCCAAGTATTGTTTGATCTGATCTAGGCTCCTTTGACAATCCTCGTTCCAAACACAAGAAGCACCCTTATGCAATGTCTTGTTGAAGGGTTGCGCTCTATCTGCAAGCTGAGAAATAAACCTCCTAATTGATTGAAGACGTCCTTGAAGACTTCTCATTTGGCTGATATTTCGAGGAGGTGGCATATCTAGGATTGCTTGGACCTTTTCGGGATCAACCTCGATACCTTTTGCTGATATTATGAATCCTAAAAGTTTGCCTGAGGTGACGCCAAATGCGCACTTCTTTGGATTCAATCTGAGTTGAAATTGTTCCATACGATCTAGAATTACTTCCAGATCATTGAGGTGTGTGTCCCTTTTTCTTGATTTTGCCAGGGTATCATCCACATAATCTTCCATATTTTTGTGCATCATATCATGAAAGATAGTTGTCATAGCTCTTTGGTAGGTTGCTCCTGCATTCTTTAACCCGAATGGCATGACGTTCCAATAGTAGGTTCCCCATGCACATGTGAATGCTGTTTTCTCTTGGTCTTCAGGAGCTATTTTGATTTGATTATACCCCGAGAAACCATCCATTAGGGAATATATGTCATAGCCTGCCGTCATGTCCACTATCATGTCAATGTTTGGCAGTGGAAAGTCATCCTTTGGGCATGCTTTGTTTAGATCTCTAAAATCTGTGCAGACACGAATGGACCCATCATGTTTGGATACCGGTACTATGTTCGAGATCCATTCTGCATAATCAATGGCTCTAATAAATCCAGCTTTCAAAAGCTTTTCTAATTCTCCTTTGACAAGTAGAGCTATATGTGGATGCATTTTTCTTAGTCTCTGTTTGACTGGTTTGACTCCTGGAGCTATGGATAAGTGATGCATTATGAGATTTGTGTCAAGCCCTGGCATGTCTGAGTAGGTCCATGCAAAATTAATTTTCTTTTTTTGTAAAAACTGTACATATGCCTTGGTCTCTTCCTCTGATAAAGACTGAGCAAGATGGACTATCTGAGGGTTTTCTTCTGTGTTTAGATTGACCGGCTTTGTTGGTTCAATCAAGATTGATGATCTATCCTGGAAATAACTCGGCAAGTTATTAAGTACCCCATCCTTAGGTGCCTCAAAGAGGTTTTCACCTTTGGATGCGTCATTTCTTTTTACTATTTTTGGTTCTGACACCGCCACAAAGTGGTTTTCGCCATCAGACCTATTTTTCTTTTTCTCTTTTGTTTTGAGACTGAGGTACTTAATATCAGGCTCCGTCATGCTGGTTGTTGGTTCACTGGTGGAAGAAGCCACGGGTTCGAGAGCATTCAGATAGCAAGCAATTTCGTAATCATTGCGAAATGTGAGGAATGTGGGCTCATGGTGGCGCTGGGGCCAGTCAATCAGGTCAAAGTGGACAAGGGGCAAGTCAATGGTAGGTTCGATGTTGTGAATGTGAAAGGTGTCATCTCTGGTGACCATATAATCGGAGCTCATCAAGTCTTCTCCTAAGATACCTGAATTGGGGCTCATCCTATCAAACGAAGCATCGTCTACTAAGGCGATTTGAGGAGGGCAATCCTCTAGTCTGACACTAGGATCGTTAGTTGCATCGGGTTGGGTACTATAGGCGTGGATAATATCCACATCTAGATCAATTGTTGCATCTGAAAGCGAATCCCATTCATATTCATGGGAGTCTGTCTCTGAGTCATCATTTAGGCCTCGTGATGTAGAAGCCTCAAGGTTAGGGAGGGTTTCTCCCTTTCTAGTATTGGTACTATCCGTCGCAGCTAGGACAGTAACATTTTCCTTTGTCGATCTAGAAGTCACACAATCACTATCCGTCGCAGCTGGGATAGTAGGATTATTAAGCATCAAATCTGTGGAATCTCCCCAAAGGAGATTCGTTGAGGGCACCCAATCATCAGGCACATCTTGTTGATTGGAGAGATCGGGCGTATAATCTGCATCACTGTCGCTGTCCGTTGCCACTGGGACAGGGATACCTTTCTTCTTCTTGTTCTCAAAACCTAAGCCGATTGTGGACTTATTTTTGCGTCCAAAGAGAGCATGATCAAGAGGCTCAGCTTTAGCATCTAGCCTATGACTAAGGGGACCAAATCCCGGATATCCCATATTTTTGACCAGTGTATATCCTTTCCCATAAGTTTCAGGTGAAGGAGCAAAATTCTCATTATGTTTGTATTTCTCTTCGTGATATATCCAGTTTCTTACAGCAACTTCCTCTTTCTCTTCTTGAATGGGGACCGAAGACTCAACAAAATTCCCAAATAACATCATTGCTGATGATGAAGGCTTCACATTTGGGGAGGGTCTCCCATAAGACCTAGGAGAGATTGGCATTTTTGTAAAAGAATCAATCTTATAATCTCCCATCCCAAGGTCCACGGTCTTGAATTTCTGCTTACATTGTTCAAGTGAACTACTAAGATTGTCAGCTTCTCTATTCAAAGGTACATGTGATCCCGCAGAAATGTTATTAACTGATAGAGCACTGTCTCCCGGGATGCAAATTTCTACACCATTATGGGGGAACTTAACACACTGGTGATATGTCGATGGGACTGCCTGCATTTCATGAATCCATGGCCTACCTAGCAAAATGTTGTAGGCGAGAGGTCCGACATCAACAATTTGGAATAATATGTCTCTTTCTACAGGACCAATACGAATAGGCAAAACAGCCAATCCCTTAGAACTTCTTTCTGCTTCATCATATGCTTTGATTGTGATTCTTTTCTTTGTGTCAATGACGTTCTCAGAATACCCTAGAGCTAGCAGCAAACTCAGAGTACAAATATTGAGCCCCGCACCCCCATCTATCAGTACACGTCTAACACGGGTTTTATGAATCATGACCTCGATGTGTAAGGCCAAATTATGCGGGTGACTAATGGATTTGTCATCTTCTTCTGAGAAGGTGAGGAAATGAGGGCTAGCCAAATGGTTGACCATGTTTTGGAATTGGTCGACATCTAAGTTATTAGGGACATTGGCTGTTCGCAAGGCATCCTCGAGGACGCGCTTGTGCTTAGGAGATAATTCTAAAAGCTCAAAAATGGATATCTGAGCGGGTGTTCGTTGTAGTTGGTCAATAAGGTTATAATTGGAATCAGGACCAACGACAGGTTTTGGAGGAGCACCTTTGGACGTGGGTTGTTTAGACTTGCTAGTGCTAGGACCTTTGATGATAATGGGTGCTTGAGCCTGTCCCCTAGTGACAACATTGAGGGACCGGGGCATTCCTTGTGTGTGAGGACCTCTTATCACCACAGCGGGTCTTTCATTAGTCATAGGAATTGAGTCCACATTATGTCCATAAGGATCTTTCTTTCTCACCATGTTGATATTATCGTCAGCCACTTCAAGCATGTTAATCACATTATCAGCGTGTGTGTATGTATAGTTAATAGCCGCCTTGCCATTCTTACTAGAATTCTCTCCTTTTTCATATTTAGGCAAGGGCTCTTTAAAGGCTTTATGGTCCGCATTAGTAGTTAACCCATCCACTTGTAATTGTCCTTTCTCAATAAGGTCTTGGACAAGATGCTTGAGTTTGAAACAATTTTCTATGTCGTGTCCAATCCCATTATGGAAAACGCAAAAAGCCTTAGCATCCCACCAATGAGGTAAAGGATCTGGTATTCGATGTTTTGTAGGATCCTGTGGGTGCGCCAGATTATGAGCAACGAGTGTCTTAAAAACATCTGCATAGGATTCTCCCAATTTAGTGAATTGTCTTTTCTCCGTTTTAGATCTCTTTTGATACTGAGGTTTGTCTTGTTGCGTTGATGATGTTTGCAACTTCATAGCTTGAACTGCATGAGAGAGATTAAGAACTCCTTCATTTTTGACTTGAGATGAATCAACAACTCCGTCATTGACGACTTGCTTGTTTTTGTTCCAATAAGAGTTCTTTTTGTCCTTGTTACCATTAGTATTGTTATTTTGGCTATTGTTGTTATTTGTTGGTTTAGCCAAAATTCCTTGTTCTTTCAGGACATCCTCAATGCGACATGCCACCTCTACCATAGTATCAAAAGAATTAAATGGAATCTTCTTGACTTCATACTTGAGTTCTGGTATTAGATTGTTCACAATGATATCAATTCTCTCTTCTTCAGGGATTGTCCTTGGGTATTTCGAACACAATCGCCTCCATCGTTGCAAAAAGGTGACAAAAGATTCCCCTTGATTCTGCTTAAGTTTACACAAATCAAGCATGGTGACCGACCTAGATAAATTGTAGGCAAAATGTTGCACAAATCTTTGGACAAGTTCTCTAAATGTCCTTACTGGAGGGGAAAGGTTGGTGAACCACTCCATGGCTTGACCTTTTAAACTCCTTGGGAATAATCGCAGCAAGTAGGAGTCTTCGTGGTGAAAGGAAAAGCTCATTATGTAGAATTGTCGAACATGGTCATGAGGGTCACCCGTGCCATCATATTTGTCGTATGTTGGGAATTCAACTTTCTTAGGGAATTCTACCATCACCACACTTTTGTCAATGGGATTAGGACATATGGAGTCCAAATGAAATGTACTCTTGGGAGCCTTCATTCTGTCTATATCCTTTTGCATTTGTAAGATTAACTCATCAGTTGAAGGATTCTGTTTCTTGATTTTTTGGTGAACATCAAAGTTATATGGAACTTTAGCGCCTTTGTTGATAAGACTTTCCAAAAATTGGTCTTTGTTTTGTTCCACGTATTGCTCCACATAGGCTTGAAAGGATGGTTCTTGTTGCATAGTCATGAAATCCATATGATCGGATTTAGCATAACTGCCTCCATGTTGTGAGCCATGATGTGCTCGTTGGGAGGGTTGCTTTGAATGTCTATGAGACGATTGTCTCCTATGATGGTCATATCTTGAAGTCCTTCTTCCTCTAGGACTTGGGGATCGTGAGGGTGTCTTTGATCTTCTTCGAGGGCTAGGGGAAGGGGTAGATGGGGGCGAGTTGGTCCCACTATTGGCTCCCCTCCTGTTAGATCGATTTTGGAGTTGTTGTGCATAGAGTCTATCTTCCTCTTCTTGGGCGACTCTTTTCTGTATATCCAACAATGCACGTTCCTCTTCCTCTAGTTGTCGGAATTTTTCCTTTTTTGCAGCCTGTTCATCTAAGTAGGCTTGCTTCTCTCTCTCAATGCTTCTTAATCTTGTATTTGCATATCGAGAAGTGTCCTTAAGTGGGGAGGTCTGTCTTGAATGCCTTATTGCATTAGCTGCGTTGATATGGTGATCACCAGATTCGTTGTTCTGGTCTTCGTGTTGTGACCCTGAATCTGAGTGGGCTGACTTATGCTGTCTTTCAGCTCGTTGTTGAGCATCAAAATACCTCGCATTGTTAGGAGGTGACCCGGGTGGACTGGCATGAGAAGAACCACCATACTCTCCTCTGTGTCGTTGAAAGATATCCTCGAGAGTTTGATTCATGGCTTCTCTTTGTTGCCGGGTGAAAGTGTAACTCATGTCCATGCTTGATGAAAGTGGTATGAAAGAGGTGCTCACTTCACTAGGGTTAGCTCCCGGATTGAAACAAACCTCGGATTCACTCTTAGGAGATTGGTCAAAAAGGGGTCCTTTTCCCTTAGGTTGTCGACGGGTCTTGATAGGTGGTAACTGGCTAAAGGCAACAGGGGGTCGCTTCCCTTGATTAACTTGGTACCTTGTCGTAACTGACATGAAAAAGAGATATTCTCAATGATAAGGTGACCTTTCAAAGTGTCCACACCAAACTAGGATAATCGAAATCCTCTATTGTCCAAAGAAAGCTGAAAAAAAGAAAGGGGGCTTTACCAACACTGTCAAAGAGGTGCTTCAAATCAAAGGGTGACTACCCTTGCACTTTTGAATCAGGAGGTTGGACTAGGCCAAAAGATAATTGAAAATGAAAGTGATTTGGACAATAAGAGAATTGAAATTTTCCCAGAATATAGCTAACACTTTTAAAGATGAACCTCGGCACCAAAAATGGCTTTCTAATTTGACAATTATTCCAAAGTGACTTTGTAAACCAAACGATGCTATCCCGAAGAACTAAGAACCAGAGATTGGGAGTCAAGACAAATTTCAAACGTCAGGGTGAGAAGCCTGTTCTAAGACCTGGCCTAATTGACAGCAACTGAAACTGACCAAAATTTAAGCACGACAAAAATGAGTCAGGCGATATACTCCAGGCTACTGGGGCGATAAACCTCTACCCGTGCGATACTTCGCCCTAAGACAGGCGATATTTCTTAATACTATAGGGCGATATACCCCAGGCAGGCAGGGCGATAGTCCGTCAGGGGCGAACTATCGCACGATATTCCTCTTCAAAGGGTGCGATATTTCTAACATGTGCGAAGTATCGCACGATACTTCGCCTTACAGGGTGCGATACTGTTACAGAATTATTCAACTCTTGACCAGAATTGTGTGAAATTTGCGTTTTTGGGTCTGTTTGGTCAAAATTTTCAGTCTGAGGGTTGATGTTCTTGGTTTCAGTCACAAATTCAACAGCATTTGGACAGGTTTGCAAACAGTAAAGGATCAAACATGTCTTCAAGCACTTGAAACAAGGGCAAAAGCAACCTTGCCAAGACAAACACTTGTGATATCAAAATTGAAAAAGCACCCTATGAATGCTACCGATTGTTCGTATGTTGAGAACGTTTACACTGGTATCACACAATCGAAGACAAATCAAGCAATTACTACCTACAAGACAAGGCTCAATACTTATCAACTTAGCCCACAACTTGATGCCCCCTTGCCTCACACCAAGTGGTTGCCCACAAGAGATATTGGCTTTGTCATGGAAATGTCAAAATGACACAACCAAAGGGACACATATGGTGAGTATCTTAAGGTGATCTGGGTAAACCACTTGGATCAATCCTTGCACTAAGAAGATAAGCGGCTAAAAGAGGGTGGCTTCTATCTAATGGTTCTTAATGAGGATTTCCGTTCACAACACCCCTCTTGCTCCTCATAAAGGACTAGGACCTCGCGGCCTCAAGAGTACCTTAAGCATTCTTGCTCAATGTTTTCCTCATGGTCACAATCCCACAAGTACTTACATCAAGCGAAGACAAGTGTTATGTCTATCAAGGTTTTTGGTGTCCTTGATAGCCTTGAGATTATAGTGAGTTGGAATCACTTGCCACCAAGGAGAATGATGACAAGGTTGTCCCCACTTGAGTCGTTCCTCTTGATTGCTCAAGAGCAGGCCCTCTAAAGGATTCCTAAACTAAACAAAATGGATCAAATCTTGAGGTTCAAGGTTTTTGATTCACCACAAGGGTGAAGAGCATACTCCCCTATCTCAAGAATTTTTCCCAAACACACCAAGCAAAGAGATCAATTACCCCCTTGCTTCCAAAACCTTAAGATGGGTCAAGATTTTCTGATTCACCTAAAGGTGAAGAGCATACTTCTCCTACCACCTCAAAATCCCTTTCACAAGGTATTAAGATTCCTAATACAATTAGTAAATGCCACAGATGAAAGGAAAACAACAATAAGCGAGAAATGGAAAAAATTTTTTTTTTTTGTTTTTATGCTTGGGCAGCCCTGCAAAAACTGTTAGTAGCCCTCTTTGACATGCGGTTTTAGCAATTTTTTAAGCAAAGGAGAGCACCTACAAACACAACTTGTTAGGCCCACAATGTTAGCAAAATCAAAATCCAAATGTAAATGTGCAATAATCTAATGGATTTAAGCTAAAAAAAGCAGGTTAGACCTAATTAAACAAAGTACAACAAAACAGCAAGCTAAAATGGTCGAATTCGGAAAAAGAAAAAAACCAAAAGAGCAAGTCTCTGCCAGACCAGGCGATGTTTCTCAGTCTCCAACAGTATCGCACGACACAGTTTCCTATAGTCGGGCGATACTTCCCCAGTCGAGCGATACTTCGCACGATGCCAGGCGATACTTCGCCCGATGCCAGGCGATATATTTCGCTATAGGCGTGCGATACTTTTTCCGAGCGAAGTATCGCGCCAAGACAGGAAGTATATCGCACGATATTTCTGAGAAGTGTCGCGCGATAATCTGAGACAGAAAACCAGAGACACAGATTTTTCCGACAGTTAATCCGAAAATGACGAAAAATGCATCAAATAAAAGGACAAAGCTATCTACTCGGCCCCACGGTGGGCGCCAGAAATGTACACACTAAAATATGCACTTCTATGAACCATTACATGCAAGGTTGCTCAAGAGTGAGGCCTCACAAAGCGGCTCATAGCTCTCTATGCATGGAGTTGCAAGGGACTATGAGTTTTGCTCTCAGCTAGAGCTACAAGAAGGTGACCTTGCTAGTCAACCATACAATGAGAGATTCACAATGAAGACAAGGGCAAGAGTGCCAATATCTCCAAGAATCCAATATGTAATGCAATACAATGCAACTACAATGAGAATGCAATCTAAGCTATGAAAGGAAAGTACAATGCAACTAATCTATGAAAGGAAATAGCAATGGATTACAATGCCTCCTATTTAGACTATGTGAGCTTATTCTATTGCATAAAAGGAAATCTATACGAAGATGCCATGGATGCAACTATGAAAGCAAACTAAATGAAATGCAACTAAGAATGATGAAAGCAACAAGTCTTCAATGTCTTCAAAAAGCTCCAAATGTATCTAGAAAACCTGCAGCATAACAATAGCATAAAACGTGGGTATCCAAAATGAAGGAGAGAGCTCTCCTTTTATAAGAAATGAGGTGAAATGGACCATGGAGATTAAGAGGCAAAAGATCTTAATCAGCGGTGGAGCTTGAAAGAGGAGCAATCCATGTGCACAAGTATCCTCCAATGAGAGTGAAGTGTTGACTTTTGAGCCTCATGTGAGACAAAAAGTGCTTTTTCCCTTTTTTATAAAATAGGAATAATGCTTTATTTGTGCAACTTAGGATAAGAGGAAAGTGGGGCTTTTTATTTAATTGAAAGGGGAGGAAATATTCCTTTTAATTAAATAAAGACTTAGGATAAATGGTTAGCCCAAGGATAAAAATCCAATATATGATCGAAATTAGGATTTGATCAAGAGATTGATAATGTTGAAAATATTGATTATTGATCAAAATGATTCAAGGTTGATAAATCAAATAAATGGGGCCCAAAGTCTAGGCGACCATTTTTGGGTGCATACAGCTATAACCTTCTTTCTGGGGTTTTTGACCTGTGATTTCTCAGTAGATCCTGCATTTCCAATTTGTGTAGATGGATTAGAAAAAGAAACAAGAGAATGTAAAGAAGTACATCAAACTTCTTTTTCTACTTTAGATTCTTTCTATTTTCTTCTTGCTTGCAACCATTCATTAGTTAGTTGAATAACACATAGAGTCCTTTTCTCAATATTGTCCTCTTCCTCTTTGGACCAGTCAATAACAAGATCACTTTTTTCAACTGACTTCTTGAAGCTAGGTTCAATCAAATCAGACCCATCATCAGTTATTCCTTCTACATTAATATGAAGTCTCATTGATTGAATTTATGATATGCACAATCTGTTGTGTGCCCTTTCTTCTACCTGTGATTCATCACAGCAGTCCTCCCAGAAATCTTCCAGATCAGGAACATGAAACATGTGAGACCTAAGTCCCAGACTACCACTGGCATAGTTTTTATTATCAAATCCCACTCTTTTAGTATAGTATTTGAAGTCAAAATGACGAATGTCACTTCTAATACTGATAGCATCAGCCATAGTTTTACATGAGATTTTTCCTAATGATATGGGGAAAGCCTTTTCCCATTCTTCTTTAGGAAGGAATCTTTTCAAGACTGTGGTGAGTTGTTTGCAAATCTCAGCTAGGATGAAACAGTCAAATGCATACCTAGGCAACCTCATTGGTGAATCTTCAAATCCCCCAATCCTAATGTAAGTAAATCTAGGAAACTGAATGTAAAAGCTTCCATACTTGGTTACCAACTCTTGGACTTCTAAAATAATCCTGTTGTCAGAGATACTAGCTAGTTCAAAACATAATTTACCCATAAATGTGTTGGAGATTTTCCAGCAGGCGAGTACTGATTGTATGTTTGTCATTGATGAAAACATATGGAAAGTAGCATGCATGGAAGTCTCATGCAGTAAGATTTCAATATATGATGCATGGACATGATATCAACATGATATCATGGGCATAGAGGTTAATTGTTAGTACAGACAGTTATATAGCAACTTGTGTTAGCAGTGTTCCTAATAGAGTAATAGGCAGTGTTCTATGTATGGTTGTCCATATAGTTATCATGGAGCCTTGTGCGCTTGGATATATGTTGAAGACATGTCAGTGATGTTAATTTCATGGACACATGGTCTGATGATGAACACAAGTAAAGTTATGCAGTTGCTATTTGCCAATAGCAGTTTCCTATATTTGTTCAGTAGAGCCAACAAAGATTTTATTGGTTCTTGAGTTGCACCTATCTTTAGGGTATGCGTCCTTGGAGTTAAGCTTAGAGAAGAGTTATTGATGTTCGGTTAAGAGTGCATGAGTTAATTCATATTGTGGAGAAAGTTACAGTTGTTTGACAATGTGTAGCATGTGTCTACAATTATCTTATTTGGACAGGTCCCAATATATGTTGTGTGCATAGTAGAGCTAACAAAATATTTATTGGAGTTTGTTATAGTTTCTCTATTATGATTTCAAGGTGGTTCTAACAGGCTAACTTGATTATATCATTTAGAGGAAAGATATTTATAGGTAGTCATTTGTGATTGTTAGAGTGTGGTTCATGGTTGATTAAGTAGAGCAGAGCAGGGTGTGTGAAGTGTTGAGCCATCAGAAGAAGGTCTATGTGACCAAGTAAAGTATTTGTGCTATACATTGGAACTGATCCAGATAGCAGGTCAAAGCGTAGTTCACCAAGATCTAGATATAGTGTGTATCTGTTATTCAGAAGGTTGTAGCCTTCGCCCCTTTGAGTAGTGAGCTCTCAGACTACGTCCTCTCCCCTAACAGGGACAATTGTAAAAGACTCTTAATAGGGTTTGACCCTTGACCAGGTCTACTATACTTAATATATTGTAAAGCTACTCCTAATAGGGTAAAGGATATTATAAAAAGGATCATTATACACTAGTACATAATATTAGTGGTTATCAAGTCCCACCAGAGTTTTTACCTATTTGGGTTTCCCCATAACCAAAATATTGGTGTTGTGTTCATGTGTTCTTTCATGTTTATGCTTTATGTTTAAGTATACTTAATTGGATAAAGAATTGAATCTTGTAGATAACTGATTCAGCCCCCCCTCTTAGTTATCTTTTGGGACTATTCCTAACAATTGGTATCAGAGTCAAGTGCCTCAGAGAGAAAGTTTAACATCTTGAGGTTGATCAGATGGTATACTTTAGGAAAAAGAGTCCTAAGTTTGATGGAGAGAATTATCTTGATTGGAAGAACAAGATGGTGACTCATCTTTAGTGCATTGGTTATGAAGTTTTTAATGTAACTATCAAAGAAGCCAAGATCCCTACCTTAGAAGACCTTGGAAAGGATGATGCTACTAAAACACAAAAGGATTTGTTTCATCAGAATGCTATTGCCAAAGAAGCCCTTATCAATGCCCTATCAGATAGTGAGTTTTCAGAGATAAAGAAGATAGACAGCACCCACAAGATATGGAAGTACCTAGCAGACATATTTGAAGGAGACAAACAAGAAAATGATGCATGCAGAAAGACTTGGAAGAAAAGATATAATGCACTAGAGATGCTGCATGAAGAAAGCATCAGAGCTTATTGTTCGTACTCTCAAATTTGGCTCAAATTTGGAGTGACCAATTGAAAAATTTTCTAGAGGGCAAGATTTCTGAATAGTTCACTTTGTGGTCATGTTATTCATGTCTGGTTGAACGGTTGGAAAATTAATGCAAATGTGGAAGACAAATAGAGAAGCCCAAGTTGACATATGAAGGAGAATCTTCTTCAAAATTCAGAACCAAATACCATGGGATCCCAGAGAATAATTTTTTTGAATCAATGGATTTTGTGCATTCACGGATTTGCAAAAGATAGAAAAATAGTCATATTGCAAGGGGCATAACTTTGTATTCAACCATTGGATCAAGCTCATTTTTGGATATGTTGTCGAAAACCTAGTTCTCCACATTATCCCGAGAGTGATTTTAAAAATTCATCCTGGTTCATGAGATACAGTTGTCTGAGTGCAGCACTGTCAAAACTGCCTAGAAAATTTTCATAGCATTTATCCCACATTTGCCCCAGATTGTGAAAATATGGTGTTTATAAGAAACCCTCCCAATAGATGAAGTAAATAAAAGTGCTAGAAGCTATGCTTGCCCAAACTTGTGCATCCACCTCAGTTTCCATGCCAATGGGCCCATAAATTTTTTTGCAAAAAAGGACACATGTCAATTAATCTCCAAATCTCACAAAGAAAAAAGTTCATTCTGAGACTTGGAGACTAGTCTCCAAATCTCTAGATAAGTTAGTTTCCAAATCTCACAAAAAAAAAAGTTCATTCTAAGACTTGGAGACTAGTCTCCAAATCTCTAGATAAGTTAGTCTCCAAGTCTCTAGAAGGAAAGAACTCATTATGAGACTTAGAGACTAGTCTCCAAATCTCCAAATAAAGTTAGTCTCCAAGTCTCTAGATAATCATTATGAGACTTAGAGACTTAGTCTCCAAGTCTCCAGATGCGATTCAGAGACTTAGAGACTAAAGGTAGTCTCCAAATCTCATAAAGAAAAGTAAAGAGAGGAAATCATTATGAGACTTAGAGACTTAGTCTCCAAGTCTCCAAATGGTTATTCAGAGACCTAGAGACTAAAGGTAGTCTCCAAATCTCATAAAGAAAAGTAAATAGAGGAAATCATTATGAGACTTTGAGACTTAGTCTCCAAGTCTCTAGATGGCTATTATGAGATTTAGAGACTAAATGGATTTCTCAAAGTCTCTAAAAGAAACCATGGTCAAGGAAATAATTCAGAGACTTAGAGATTCATGTAGTCTCCAGATCTCCATATTGACTGGGGTTAAAAGTGAGTTTGTCCGAGCATCCAATGAAATGGTGACAAGTGGCAAGTTCTAGTGGCATGTGCAGATTTTAAAGTTATAAAAGATTTAAAAGTCATTAAGTTGAAACATTTGAGAAATTTTTTAATTTTTTAATGACAAAGCTGCTCACGGGAAAATGTCTACGAGATTCATTTTTTATCAAAATATGACAGTATAATATGTTTTCAGAAACGCCAGAAGATCACGGATGCAATGATGGTAGTTAGAATTAGATTAGATCAAGTTGTTGAGAGCAGTAAGGGCTTTTATATCCATGACCAAATTTTGGGGAGATTTTTTTTCCAAAATTGATTGATTTTGCAGATCCAGCAGAGGGAATGAATCAGATTCTCAGTGGATGAAAGGATAAGAGGGTACATAGGATTAATTTCAGGGAGGAACAAAGGACAAATTAATCAGATTTCCAGTAGATGAGTAGATTTTTTGTAAAAAAGGACAGATGTTATCAAATTTTGGAGGTGCCTGAGAAGATCATGTTTTCAGAGAAGGAAGAAGACAAATGATATCAGATTGCAGAGTGGACAAGTGTTGGTCAAGTGCAAATTTTAGGGTTTCTCTCTCAGTCTATTTATTCTCTTCTCTTCTTAGTTGTAAGGGTTTTTGGTTCCTATTCTTTTTTGGTTCCAGTTCCTGTGGTTGCTCTGTTGTGAGCAGACCCCTAAATGATGAATATTGAATATCTTGCTGTAGAGCAAATTTCCTAGTCCTACGTCTACATTTCAGAAATTTCAAGCTTTGTATGTAATAGATAGGCTTATTCTCAATGGAATACACTACAATTTCTATCTTACCTTGTTACTGTCTCTTTGCTCTGTGTTCTATTCTTGTATGTTTTAATTTGTGAGACATTTGAAAACATACCAACTACAAGGTAGTTTGTTTAATTATTTGTGAGTTTCTCTCAAGGAGAATTAAATTTCATAAATAGTTTCAAAGAGTAGACATATGTGTTAGGATTTGATGATAACACCATAAGATTGATAGGATAATTTGTAAGACATCCTACTGTGTTTCTTTGAAATCTTCCTGTGCATTTATATTCACTCTTTTTCCCAATGGAATAGGCACTGGCTGGATGTTTGTTATAGAGTCATCTTTAAGTCATCAAAAAAAAAATAATCATTACCAGTTCTTTAATGTTTTTAAGTTTCAAGCATACTGTGAAAGGACTGTATCTAGGTGATATAGTTCAGTTTGTTGATTCCTTGAAGAGAGAATCAGAGGTTAACCTTCCTTGAGTTGTACTCACAAAAAGAAGAAGGATTCACATCCTTATCCCATTGTTCATGCTGTTACATTTGTAATTTCCTTTGCAATATTCTGTAACAGGTTGTTCTCAGCTGTTTATAGAATCATCTTTCATTGAAGTAGATTTGAGTAACACAATAGCATGACAGTGAATACCTAATCCACTAATCAAAAGCTTACTTGAAATATAGTAACCTATTCATAGGCAATACCCACCTGAGTCCTGTGGAACTCGAAGTAGAAGGAGGATCTTATCTAATCCTTATCAATTAAGCTTTTCTTGCAAACTTGGAGCCCCTTTTAACTGAGAATCAAGCCCATACCTTTGCCAAGTTTGACCCTACAAGAAAAATCCCTAACAAATTGGTGACTCTGTTGGGGATATGTTACAGCTAAGATAGAATAACGCAGGTACGAGTAGAACTAGACTCCTGGCTGACTTATTCATTAATCCAGTCATCTGCCATATCCATCTGAGGATAGAGTTATAAATCTTTGTATATCTGAAAGTCCTTCAGATCATGTTTACTAGCCTGGTTGTTGTTGTTATTAAAAGAGTTTTTGAATATCTTCTTGGTAAAAGAAATGTGTCAAATCCTATTGACTTGCTGAAAGTCTATTGTCTTTGTTGAAACCCAACTTGTCCTTGTTCCATTAAATTTTTATACATTCTCACAACAGTGAGTGGTGACTCTGAAAGATCTCTGCACTAGTGTGCATCTAGATGAAGGAAAGTTTATGATCAGTTGGGAACACTTGCAGCAAGGAGGATCTAGTGGATGCTCGAAAGGTTCAGTGGTGGAAGATAAAAACAGGAAGAGGTTCAGAAGGATAGCAACAAAAGAATTTTCCTAGGTATTTCTCAAAGTTTTATGCAATAAATTGTTTCCTTACCAAGTGAAGAAGTCACTAAAAGAAGGAATATAGGTTTGAAGTCTTTGGATATACTTCTGTTTTTACATTTTTCAAACATCAGATTTAAAAGTATGGTATGATCTTATGTGAAGTGATTGCATAATTAGATGGAAATCTTTGTGAATGAAGAAGATGTGTTGATAATAAATAGTGCAATGAAGATTATAGATCCATTAGATCAAGATATGATGTCAATATCTGAAAGTTGTCCAGCCGATCTTCAAGAAATTCAAAAGGATATTGCATTGTTAAGTCAGAAAATACATGACCAAGCTATGTTGTTTTTGAAAAGACATGTAGGAGAAATAAGTGAAGAATCCATATATGTGTTTTATGAAAAATTTTCCAATGCATATAGTGAGTTTCTGGAAGGAATGGAACTCCAGGAGTCTACATATTTTCATTTATTTTTAGAACTTTATATGCCTAAGTCAATAGAATGGTCTGCAAATTGTAAAAGGGAAGGCATTGAACTTGTCAAAAAATGGATAAATGACTTTGAAGAATGTAAATCTGAAAATATTAGTGATGTTGACTCTAGTTATGATGAAAGTGCTGACTATGATGCTAATAGTGAAGTGGATGAATATCAAGATGTCAGTGATGAAAATCTAGTTGCGGATGTTTCCATTGGATTTAAAGATTTGTTTTATTATCAACATGGTAGGACATATCTTTGTTCTTAGTTTGGGGAAGATTCATGTGATTAGCAAGAGATTAGTTATTATGCAGATGAGAGTGATTGTGATGATTCTTTAGCTCAAAATAGTGTGAGCCAAGAGACTTCAATCCTTGTTCCCAATGAACAAGATATTTGCAAACAGAAAAGAAAAGGTTGAAACCAATGAAAGTGAAGTCCAAAGTTCATTGAGTAGTGAAGAAATATCAGAATTGGTAGCTACTAATTTTCAGAGGTATGCACCAAATATAGACTCTACTTTGCAATGCCCAGTTGATATATGCTTTGATAGTGAAGATATGCAAGTGGATGCAAAATATGAAACCTATGCTGATTTTCCTTTTCCTACTTCTGAGACAAACAATGTGCAAGATGGAAATGCATATGGCTGGGAAAAATTTGATTATGTTAGATATGATGAATATGATGACTCATTTGCTACTGTGGATTTTGAATTTGATGAGTTTCATGTGGATGATTCTTGTATACATTAGAATACTAATTATTCCCTTGAGGAGAGTGAGAAAACTACATGTGTGTTTTCAGATTTTCCAATGACAAATGAATTGTTATTTGATGATCCATTTTCAGATTTAGAGGATGCTTGTAAAGGCTCTAATTAGCAAGCTATATCAGGTCTTATGCAATCAAATGTTTGTGTGAAAGAGTTCCAGCCTAGTTTGTAAATTAGTATTGTGAATGAAGTTTATGTTTTGGTGCAAACTAGTGTTCATGAGGAGTTTGATTTCATCCATGACAAGGAGCCGAAATGTTTTCTCTTTCAGCAAGTCAGCAATAAGGAAGGGTGTGATGTTTTGATATCATACGGTGATTAACATTCACAGTATTTCAGTGACTCTGTTTTGCAAAGTGATAGTGAATTCAATGATTATCTTTTGTTTGATATGTTGAAGGAAAGTGGTAGTATGTTCAATCATACACATGGAAGTAAGAGTTTTAGTGTATCTTTGATTTGTGGAGATGAAAATCAAATGTATGACATAGGTAAGAGCTGAATTAAGTTTTGGGGTTTTGGGCTTCTTGTAGATAAAGTACATATTGTAAAGTCGCTTTTCTTTCAGTTGTGTGGTGTGTTTGTTTTATGTTGGGTTCCCATTTTTTGAGAAGAGATGTTAGGGAGGTAAGGTGAAAAGACAAAAAGAGAAAGTCTGATTTGATTTAATGAGTGGTCTGCTTCTACCATGAGATTCTGAAGGTTCTCTGCATGCCCGCATGGGGCATACATCCATAGTTAGAGCCACTATTGGTACTCTCAAATTTGGCTCAAATTTGGAGTGACCAATTGAAAAATTTCTAGAGGGCAAGATTTTTGAATAGTTCACTTTGTGGTCATGCTATTCATGTCTAGTTGAATGGTTGGAAAATTAATGCAAATGTGGAAGACAAATAGAGAAGCCCAAGTTGACATATGAAGGAGAATCTTCTTCAAAATTCAGAACCAAATACCATGGGATCCCAGAGAATAATTTTTTTGAATCAATAGATTTTGGGCATTCACTGATTTGCAGAAGACAGAAAAATAGTCATATTGTAGGGGGCATACCTTTTTATTCAACCATTGGATCAAACTCATTTTTAGATATGTTGTCGCAAACCTAGTTCTCCACATTCTCACAAGAGTGATTTTCAAAATTCATCCTGGTTCGTGTGATACAGTCATTTGAGTGCAGCACTGTCAAAATTGCCCTGAAAATTTTCATAGCATTTATCCCACATTTGCCCCATATTGTGAAAATATGATGTTTATAAGAAACCCTCCCAATATATGAAGTAAATAAAAGTGCCGGAAGCTATGCTTGCCCAAGCTTGTGTGTCCACCTCATTTTTCATGCCACTGGGCCCAGAATTTTTTTTGCAAAAAGGGACACATGTCAGTTAGTCTCCAAATCTCACAAAGAAAAAAGTTCATTCTAAGACTTGGAGACTAGTCTCCAAATCTCTAGATAAGTTAGTCTCCAAATCTCACAAAGAAAAAAATTCATTCTAAGACTTGGAGACTAGTCTCCAAATCTCTAGATAAGTTAGTCTCCAAGTCTCTAGAAGGAAAGAACTCATTATGAGACTTAGAGACTAGTCTCCAAATCTCCAAATAAAGTTAGTCTCCAAGTCTCTAGATAATCATTATGAGACTTAGAGACTTAGTCTCCAAGTCTCCAGATGCGATTCAGAGACTTAGAGACTAAAGGTAGTCTCCAAATCTCATAAAGAAAAGTAAAGAGAGGAAATCATTATGAGACTTAGAGACTTAGTCTCCAGGTCTCCAAATGGTTATTCAGAGACCTAGAGACTAAAGGTAGTCTCCAAATCTCATAAAGAAAAGTAAAAAGAGGAAATCATTATGAGACTTAGAGACTTAGTCTCCAAGTCTCTAGATGGCTATTATGAGATTTAGAGACTAAATGGATTTCTCCAAGTCTCTAAAAGAAACCATGGTCAAGGAAATAATTCAGAGACTTAGAGATTCATGTAGTCTCCAGATCTCCAGATTGATTGGGGTTAAAAGTGAGTTTGTCCTAGCATCCAATAAAATAGTGACAAGTGGCAAGTTCTAGTGGCATGTGCAAATTTTAAAGTTATAAAAGATTTAAAAGTCATAAAGTTAAAACATTTGAGAAATTTTGAAATTTTTTAATGACAGAGTTGCTCACGGGAAAATGTTTGGGAGATTCATTTTTTTATCAAAATATGACAGTATAATATGTTTTTAGAAATGCCAGAAGATCACAGATGCAATGATGGCAGTTAGAATTAGATCATATCAAGTTGCTGAGAGCAATAAGGGCTTTTAAATCCACGACCAAATTTTGGGGAGATTTTTTTTCCAAAATTGATTGATTTTGCAAATCTGACAGAGGGAATGAATCAGATTTTTAGTGGATGAAAGGATAAGAGGGTACAGAGGATTAATTTTAGGGAGGAACAAAGGACAAATTAATCAGATTTCCAGTAGATGAGTAGATTTTTTGCAAAAAAGGATAGATGTTATCAGATTTTGGAGGTGCCCGAAAAGATCATGTTTTCAGAGAAGCAAGAAGACAAATGAGATTAGATTACAGAGGGGACAAGTGTTGGTCAAGTGCAGATTTTAGGGTTTCTCTCTCAGTCTATTTATTCTCTTCTCTTCTTAGTTGTAAGGGTTCTTGGTTCCTATACTTTTTTGGTTCCAGTTCCTGTGGTTGCTCTGTTGTGAGCAGACCCCTAAATTATGAATATTGAATATCTTGCTGTAGAGAAAATTTCCCAATCCTGTGTCTAAATTCTAGAAATTTCAAGCTTTGTATGTAATAGACAGGCTTATTCTCAATGGAATACATTGCAATTTCTATCTTACCTTGTTAATGTCTCTTTGCTCTGTGTTCTGCTCTTGTATGTTTTAATTTGTGAGGCATCTGAAAACATACCAACTACAAGGTAGTTTGTTTAATTGTTTGTGAGTTTCTCTCAAGGAGAGAATTAAATTTCATAAATAGTTTCAGAGAGTAGACATATGTGTTAGGATTTGATGATAACACCATAAGATTGACGAGATAGTTTGTAATAGATCCTATCTAGATTGCAGGTAGTTTGTAAGGCATCCTACTGTGTTTCTTTGAAATCTTCTTGTGCATTTATATTCAGACTCTTTTGCCCAATGGAATAGGCACCAGCTGGATGTTTGTTATATAGTCATCTTTAGGTCATCAAAAACAAAATAATCATTACTAGTTCTTTAATATTTTTAAGTTTCAAGCATACTGTGAAAGGACTGTATCTAGGTGATATAGTTCAGTTTGTTGATTCCTTGAAGAGATAATTAGAGGTTAACCTTACTCGAGTTGTACTCACAAAAAGAAGAAGGATTCACATCCTTATCCCATTGTTCATGCTATTACATTTGTATTTCCTTTGCAATATTCTATAACAAGTTGTTCTCAACTATTTACAGAATCATCTTTCATTGAAGTAGATTTGAGTAACACAATAGCATGATAGTGAAGACCTAATCCACTAATCAAAAGCTTACTTAAAATATAGTAACCTATTCATAGGCAATACCTGCCTGAGTCCTATGGAGCTCGAAGCAGAATGAGGATCTTATCCAATCCTCATCAATTAAGCTTTTCTTGCAAACTTGGAGCCCCTTTTAACTGAGAATCAAGCCCATACCTTTGCCAAGTTTGACCCTACAAGAAAAATCCCTAACACTTATAATCAAAGGATTAGTGAAGCAGTTGCTGGAATTAGGAACAATGGTGGAGAGATCTCAGAGGAAGATTTTATGGATAAGTTGATGACTAACCTCACTCCAGAATATGAAAGCAAGATCAATATCCTTGATGAGACCATGCAGCTTACATCTAATTTCAAGAGAGAGACCTTGATTAGCAAAATCTCAGCTTTTGAGATTTCAAGATTAAAGATAGAACCTAAAAGTGAGACAGCCTTCAAAGCAATAGTTCATGGTAAGAAATCTATAAACACTTATTGTAATTTTGATGATGATGATGAAGAGAAAACTCTAGATGATTTTATTTCTATGATTGCTAAAAGAGAAAAGAAAGGAAAAGGAAAATATGAAGGTCAATTTCCATTTAAGTGCTTTTCATGCAATAAGATCGGTCACTTTGCATCTAAGTGTCCTACCAGAGCTAGAAAGTTCAAGAAGGATTAAAAGCCTAAGTACTCTAAGGAATGTTACTTTGCTAGAGATGGAGTTTAAGATGATGAATCAGGTGAAGAAGAAATTGGATTCATTGCTATTGTAGACAAAATGAATAGTAAGTCAGTTCCTAAAGATGAGAAAGTGAATCAAGAGCTAGCCTTGATATCCTAAGCAGATATAAGGACAGACTGGATTATAGATAGTGGTTGTTCACATCACATGACAGGTGATAAAGGAAGATTTGTTCATCTGGACAAATACAATGGTGGTATGGTCAGATTTGGAGATAACACTCCTAAACCAATAGTTGGTAGAGGAGCTATCACTTTGGATGGAAAGAACAGTACTAATGATGTTCTCTATGTTGATGGTTTGAAACATAACCTTCTCAGTGTTAGATAGTTACTTGGAAAAGGATATCAGTTGGAGTTCAAAGATGACAAATGCATCATTAAAAAAAAGGATGGTGTTATGATTGCATCAGGCTCAAAGTCAAGAGGTAATTTTTTTCAACTCAATTCATAAGCAAGTTGTTTTGTCGCTAAAGTTGATGATAGTTGGTTGTGGCATAAAAGACTATGTCATATCAATTTTGATAACATAGTGAAGATAAGCAATGCTAAGGCAGTAAGAGATCTACCAAGCATAGAAAAGCCAGTCGATACTATATGTAGGGAATGTGTGATGGGAAAGCATGTGAGGAATTCATTCAGGAGCAAGCATAATTCAGTAGAGAACAAGTTGGATCTGATTCATATAGATCTATGTGGACCAACTCAAACAAGATCATACTATGGTGAAAGGTATTTCATTTTGTTTGTTGATGATTATTTTAGGATGATGTGGGTTATGTTCTTGAAAGATAAGTCAGAATCATTTGATAAGTTCAAAATATTCAAAGCTAAGGTTGAGAATGAATCTGGACTAAAGATAAAATGTTTGAGGTTAGATAGAGGAGGAGAATTCACCTCTGATAGATTTTCTGAGTACTACGAAGAACATGGCATAAAGAGACAGTTAAGTGTTCCTAGAACCCCTAAGTAGAATGGAATTACAGAGAGAAGAAATAGGATCATTCTTGATACAACGTGCACCATCATGATAGAAGGAAAAGTTGCACACACCTATTGGAGAGATGCGGTCAATACAATAGTCTACACCATCAATAGAATTCAATTGAGGCATGGCGCTGACAAAACACCATATGAGCTTTGGTTTGGTAATGTTCCCATAGTAAAATACTTTAGAATCTTTGGAAGCAAGTGCTACATCAAGAGGGATGAAGTAGTAGGCAAGTTTGATGTAAAAAGTGATGAAGGTATTTTCCTTGGTTATTCTACTAAAAGTAAAGCTTATAGATGTTTCAATTTAAGATTGAAAAAGATCATTGAAAGTGCTCATGTTAAGATTGATGAAAAGTTTATGGTTCAAGAAAGATATCATGATTACTCACCCATGATTGAAGAAGAACCCAGACCCTCTTCTATTGAGATAGTTATTGAAGAAATGTTTGATAGCATTGATGTGTTGTTCAATGACCCTAAGACAAGTGAGGAAGAAACCCCTAAGGCTGATGAGTTAGCAACAGCTAAGGTTCCAAAGTTTACATCTAGAAACCATTCCAAGAAAGACATCATTGGAGATCAGAGCGACAAATTCTTAACAAGATCACAAGCAAAGAACTCAGCTAGCAATGATGTGGTGCATTTACTATCTCAGATTGAACCTTTAAGTGTTGAAGATGCTTGTAAAGATTCAGATTGGCATGATGCTATGAAAGAAGAACTTGATTAGATTATTAAGAATGACACTTGGGAACTGGTCCCAAGACCTAGTGATAAGAATGTAATTGGTACAAAGTGGATATTCAAAAATAAGATGAATGAAGATGGTATAGTAGTAAGAAACAAAGCAAGATTAGTATGTAAAGGATATGCGCAAAGAGAAGGCATTGATTATTCAAACACATTTGCACCTATGAGCAGATTAGAAGCTATTAAGTTGTTTCTAGCTTATGCTACAGTCAAAAACTTCAAAGTTTATCAGATGGATGTCAAATCAGCATTCCTAAATGGATATTTGAAAGAAGAAGTATACATTGAGCAGCCTGAAGGATTCACCTTATCAAACATACCTGAAATGGTATGCAGATTGAAGAAGGCCCTCTATGGACTTAAGAAAGCTCCTAGAGCATGGTATGAGAGACTAGTTGGATACTTAACAAAGATTGGATTCAAGAAAGGAGCAACAAATTGTAATCTATTCATTAGAGAGACATCTGAAGGTTTGTTACTTGTAGCTATATTTGTTGATGACATTATTTTTGGAGGTAATGACAAACTGAGTACTGAATTTGCTAAGGAGATGTAGAATGAATTTGAGTTGAGTATGATTGGTCCTATCAAATACTTTTTAGGATTGAATGTGCAGCAGATAGAGAAAGGTATTTTCATTAATCAGTCTAAGTATGTGAAAAAAATATTAAAGAAATTCAAGATGGATGATTGCAAGCTAGTAGGGACACCTATGATTACTCGATGCAAGCTTACAAAGGAAGATGACTCACCAGTAGTTGATATAACATTGTACAAGTCTATGATTGGCAAACTTATTTATCTTACTCAGACCAGACCTGATATTTCCAATGCAGTTGGCATAGTTGGAAGATTTTTAGTAGAGCCTAAATAAAGTCACCTCATGGCAGTAAAAAGGATATTCAAATACTTACAAGGCACTATAGAATATGGTCTATGGTATCCTAATTTAGAAAATTTTGAGCTACATGTGTACATTGATGCAAATTGGGAAGGATGTGTTGATGACAGAAAGAGTACATCAGGTGGAGCAGTGTTTCTTGGTGATAGACTTGTCACTTGGACAAGTAAGAAATAAAATTATATTTCTTAGTCAACAACATAAGTGGAATATGTTGCAACAGCCTTGAATTATTCTACAATTGTTTGGATCAAGCAAATGATAAAATATTTTGGAATTCGGATTGATTATCCTATTGTTATTCACTGTGATAACACTAGCACTATCAATATGTCAAAGAACCCCGTGATGCATGCAAAGACAAAGAACATTGAGATTAAGTATCACTTCCTAAGAGAGAAAGTGTCAGAGAAAGAAGTTAAGCTAGACTATGTGAATACTAAAGATCAGTTGGCAGATATATTCAAAAAGCCCTTGCCTAAGGATGCTTTTGAGTATCTCAGGGAGAAGTTGGGAGTAATTCCCTTCCCTGATTCTTCTTAGAAGAAAGAAGGAATGACATCAATCCTCAGGGACTGATGGAAGGTTGACGACTCTACCTTAGGAGTAGTATCGATGCTTATAATGAATGGTGCCCTTTGCCATTGATGTCAAAGGGGGAGTAGTATATAGAGTCATGAAAAACAAAAGGAGTAATATACTTAGGGGGAGCAGTATTCAATTATATTGTAGTAGATGGAGGATTCATCTTTGGGGAAGCTTTGTTGAGGAAATGGAGAATGTTGTAAAAAAAAATGTTCATTTGGGTTGGTGGTGGTTTTTCATTCCACATGTTACCATCAATGCCAAAGGGGGAGATTGTTGGAGATTTTCTAGCAGGCCAGTACTAACTGTATGTTTGTCATTCATGACAACATATGGAAAGTAGCATGCGTGGAAGTCTTATGTAGTAAGATTTTAGTATATGATGCATGGACATGATATCAACATGATATCATGGGCGTAGAGGTTAACTATTAGTATAGACAGTTATATAGCAGCTTGTGTTAGCAGTGTTCCTGACAGAGTAACATGCAGTGTTCTGTGTATGGTTGTCTGTATAGTTATCATGGAGCCTTGTGCGCTTGGATATATGTTGAAGATATGTCAGTGATGTTAAGTTCATGGATACATGGTCTGATGATGAATGCAAGTAAAGTTATGCAGTCACTATTCACTAGTAACAATTTCCTATGTTTGTTCAGCAGAGCCGATAGAGATTTTATTGGTTCTTGAGTTGCACCTATCTTTAGGGTATGCACCCTTTGATTTAAGCTTAGAGAAGAGTTATTGATGTTTAGTTAAGAGAACATGAGTTAATTCATCTTGTGGAGAAAGTTACAGTTGTTTTGGTAGAGCCGACAGTGTGTAGCATGCGTCTACAATTATCTTATTTGGACAAGTCCCAGTATATGTTGCATGCACAGTAGAGTTGATAGAATGTTTATTGGAGTTTGTTATGGTTTGTCTATTATTATTTCAAGGTGGTTCTAACAGGTCGACTTGATTATATCATTTAGAGGAAAGATATTTATAGGCAGTCATTTGTGATTGCTAGAGTGTGGTTCATGGTTGATTAAGTAGAGCAGAGCAGAGTGTGTGAAGTGTTGAGCCATCAGAAGAAGGTCTATGTGACCAAGTAAAGTATTTGTGCTATACATTGGAACTGATCCAAATAGCAGGTCAAAGCGTAGTTCACCAAGATCTAGATATAGTGTGTATCTATTATTCAAAAGGTTGTAGCCTTCGCCCCTTTGAGTAGTGAGCTCTTGGACAATGCATCCTTTCTCCTAATAAGGACAATTATAAAATTCTCCTAACATGGTCCGACCCTTGACCAGGTCTACTGTACTTAATATATTTTAAAGCTACTTGTAACAGGGTAAAAGATCTTCTAACAAGGATCATTATACACTAGTATAGAATATTAGTGGGTATCAAGTCCCACCGAGGTTTTTACCTATTTGGGTTTCCCTATAACCAAAATATTGGTGTTGTGTTCATGTGTTATTTCATTGTGTTTATGCTTTATGTTTAAGTATACTTAATTGGATAAAGAATTGAATCTTGTAGATAACTTATTCACCCCCTCTGCCCCCCCCCTCTCAGTTAGCTCTTGGGACTATTCCTAACAAAATGTGTCATGCACCCTTCTATAATTTTCAATAGCTTTTTCCTTCTATAGAATTAGGTAATATTCATAGACACACATGTTTGCAACCCAAGGTTCATGTGGCATTCCATGCCATTGTCTATTGTAGGCCAAGCAATACATGAGGTAGGAGGACATGAAGAAATCGCTACCAGTCAATTTAGATGTTTTGAGTTTTTCTCTAAGGGAACTGGCAATTAGTTCAGCCCAATCTAAGAGTTGTGTTCCTTCTAGGATGATTTGAGCATAGAAATACATCCAATCAGAGAAAAGATAGGCTACTTGGGATCCTCTTACTCTATGTAGCATCACCATTAAATAACTGATATAGGGGTGGACATGGGTTCTATTACATTTCTTGGGCAAATGTGAACCCCCTCTTTGTGGGTTCAACAACTAGCTTTTAGCTATAGAAGTGTGATTCACATCTCTATTTTCATTGAACTTAACAATGGACTGCACGGGAGAAAAAGCAAAGAAGGTCTTTTCTGGGAGTTACAGTGCTTGAGTCACCATTTCCCTATTAATAGGCATAAGGATGCTACCATCCTTCTTTTTTATTGACTCATTCTGTGCATCATAATTTTGTATGCATTCAAGAATTAATTCCAGACAAACAATAGTGGGAGGAAATGTCACCGCCGAACACAAACCACTATGTAGAATTTCTAGAGCTGGAGTACCCTTTAAAGAATTTAAAAGATGGGAAGGAAAGTATTCCACATTATAATCTTCTAAGTCAGTATCAGATACTATGGGGCCATCACATACTAAACTCGAAGTGTTCCCAAACATTTGAAAAGTTGACCTCATGACTGTAGAAATTTAATTCTCTATTCACCTTGCAGACTACTGAATTTCAAAATATCACAAGGGTAATGGATTTTTACAGAAGATTTTGATCACAAGAGCTCCCAATTTCTTACCTCCATGCACCAACTTCTAAATGACTGAATACTTAGGCATTTGAATGAAAAGACTTAAATAGAATTGTGAGAGCATAAGAATTTATTGCAAATCTTTCACGGAGAGAGCGAAAAAGATTTGATTTGACATCTTGTGCATGTAATCCATAATTACCATTTAAACAAATCCCAAGGCTAGTAAGACTAATGATTATTTTAGATTTATAAGGTCTACTTAACAAATTCTCACCATAATTAGCATTTAATGCCTTCTCTCATGTGGGCCCCGCTGCTTAGCTATCACCAAATTCTCCTCTCTTTCATAATCCTCCCAGATTCTTCTGAACATGAAAGAACAAAGTTCTTAGGTGTTCAACACTGTTCAAGTATGTTCAAGCCTGTTCAAGGTTTGTGAACTTTTGAGTTATCTCAATTGATGATTTGAATGCTTAGGTATATCACAAATCATTGACTGATACGCTACAATCTTCTTATGTCTCAGTGGCAGGTAGATTTCCTTACTTACTTGTCAGCCCATCATGTCTTCACAAAAGATGAAATTAATATGAACATCCTTGAATGGGTGTGAACACCATTCAAGGATGTTCAAAGGTGTTCAAGCGTGTTCAAGAAAAACAAGGCTTGCAAAATTCCATGCAACTCAAAACAAAAACATGACCTCAAAATGTTGACTAGACTTGACGCACACTAAGTGAGGGAAATACTGATCAAAAGACAAGGTTTATTCAACACGAAGCCATAAAAAAAGAATAGAAGGGCCATAATCAAACTAGGACTAATAGTAAGCAAGGAAACCAAGTACTAGACAAGCATCATCGAGCGCCAAGGAAATAACCGATTGCCAGAGAGATAATCGACAAAACACTGGTGAACAAAGGAAACCGATCAACACCAAACCAACTCAGTCAAAGCAGGAACCAAGCAACATAGACAAACTCAAATATGTTTTTGGTGACACAGGAATTCCAAGGACCTGAGATGCTCTTGCATTAGACACCTAGGGTTATTTGAAATGATTCTCTGAATCATGAAATAGGTATGATCTGAGCTGCATCCAACTCAGACTATTAAATCCATGATTTGTCTTTAATTAGTCTATTCTTCTACTTTACTAGATATTTCATATACTATTTTCCTCTTGTACTTCTTCCAATTCTATGCTCCAAAATCTTCTCAACTTCTTCATTCTATTTCTTAGGATAATCCATCGACACTATCATGTCTTCATTAGGTTCATGATACTCATGCAAACCAGCAATGTTAAATATAGGTGATATATCCATGTCATCAAGTAACTCAATCTCATATGCATATCCATTGTCAAATTTCTTCAAAATCTTGCAAGGGCCAAACTTCTTCATTTTTAGCTTCCCATATGTTCCAATAGGAAATTGACCTTTCTTCAAATGAACCATTACTTCATCACCAACATCAAAATTCTTATGTCTCCTTGATTTATCAACTTTGTCTTTGTATTTCTAATTACTCTTTTCCAGCTTATGCTTCACATCTTCATGAAATGTCTTCATGTACTCAAAAAACTTTACTTCTTCAGCACTTCTCTTTCTTTCATCAGTAGTATCCCTTAAATCAGATATACCTCTAGGTTGTCTGCCATTCACAATCTCAAAAGGTGTTTTTCCAGTACTCCTATTCACTGAATTATTGTATACAAACTCTGCTCGTGCCAACACAGAATCCCAATTACTTGGTGTGTCTCCAACTAAACATCTCAAAAGATTTCCCAAACTTCTATTCACAACTTCTATCTGTCCATCGGTTTGTGGGTGAAATGTAGAACTATATTTCAACTCGGTGCCAAACTTTCTCCAAAGAGTATTCCAAAAGTATCCAACAAATTTATTATCTCGGTCAGAGATAATACTCCTCGGTAATCCATGCAATTTGATAATTTCCTTAAAGAAAAGATCTGCTACATGTACTACATCTGATGTCTTTCTACAAGGTATAAAGTGTGCCATTTTTAAAAATCTATCCACAGCAACAAATATAGAATCATTACGTCTTACTGTCTTTGGTAAGCCAAGAATAAAATCCATACTAATGTCAATCCAAGGTTTCTCAGGTACAACAATTGATGTATAAAATCTAGTATTCTAACTTGCTCCTTTTGCAACTTGACAAATTCCACAACTTTTCACAAATTTTTTAACATCTTTATACAACCGTGGCCAAAAGTATTTCTCCTTAAGCAAGTTCAATATCTTACCAACACCAAAATCTCTAGCCAAACCACTACTATGCTTATCCTTTATCAAATTAGTTCTCATTGCTCCTCTTGGTATACACAACTGAATACCTTTAAACAACATACCTCCTTGCATAAAATATGCATCCCATCTAGTACTTGGTTGATCTTGAATAGGTGCTCTACACTTTCTCCATGACTCAGAAAAATCAGGATCAAACTCATAAGAGTCTCTCATGTCATCAAAGCCAAGAACTTCAATATTCATCTCAGTCATCAAGGATCTTCTTCTACTCAATGCATTAGCAACTTGGTTAGTGACTCCACTCTTATGCTTTATCACAAATGTATAACTCTGCAAATACTCAACCCATTTCATATGTCTCTGATTCAACTTATTCTGACTACCCAAATATTGTAGAGCCTTATGATCAGTATACAACACAAATTCAGTCAACATCAAATAATGTCTTCATTTCTTTAGTGCTTGAACAATAGCATAGAATTTTTGATCATACACATAATATTTCCTTTTTGCATCATTCAAATTTTCACTAAATAAAGCAACATATTTACCTTCTTGACTCAACACAGCTCCAATTGCACTACCACTTGCATCACATTCCACTTGAAATAGCTTATTGAAATCAGGCAATGCCAAAATAGGCAATTTGACAACCTTTTGTTTCAGAGTCTCAAAATTTTTATCAGCTCCATGTGTCCACTTGAACTCTCTTTTATCTCCTCTCATAGTCTTAGTCATAGCATTACAAATAGAACTAAAATTCCTAATGAAATTTTGGTAAAAACTTGCCAAACCATGAAATGATCTTACCTCACTAGCATTCACAGGTGTAGGCCAATTCAAAATAGCTTCAACCTTTTCAAGATCCATTTTCAAACCATCCACTGAAATCACAAATCCCAAATACACAATCTCCTCTTTCATGAATGAACACTTTTTTAGATTTATTAGCAACTTTTCTTCTTTTAGTCTTTGCAAAACTTGTCTAACATGCAACAAATGTTCTTCTCTAGTCTTACTAAATATCAAAATATCATCAAGATAGACAATCACAAACTTACCCAAGAATTTCTTCAAACTTCATTCATCAACCTCATAAAAGTACTCGGTGCATTAGTTAAACCAAAAGGCATAACCAACCACTCATACAAACCTTCTTTTGTCTTAAAAGAAAGCTTCCATTCATCACCTTCTCTGATTTTGGTTTGATGATACCCACTTTTCAAATCAATTTTGGTAAAATACTTTACTCCAATCAGACTATCCATTATGTCATCCATTCTTGGTATAGGAAACCTATACTTCACTGTTATCTTATTGATTTCTCTGGAATCAGTACACATTCACCATTCTATTCTTCTTTGGTGCTAATACAATAGGTACTAAACAAGGATTCAAACTTTCTCTGATCAAACCTTTCTCCAATAATTCTTGAATCTATCGATTTAATTCCTGATTCTCGGTAGCTATCAACCGATGAGGTGCCTTATTCAGTAAACTTGCTCCAGGGATTAGATCCATGCAATGATCAATGCTTCTCTTTAGTGGAAAACCATCAAGTACATTATCATAAATAATTTCACTATACTTAGTAACTTATCAATCTCCTTAGGGACACTATCCTCTTTTTTCTTACTCGGTTTGTTAGGAATCACAACAAAACATACATCACTCTTCTTCAAATCCTTAACAAACTTTCTTCCTTCCATTAATAAAACTTTCATAGATGTGAAAACATTACTAACAGGTTCTTCCATCAAAGGTAACAAGATTTGTCTTCTTCCATAAGCCCAAATAGTATATTTATGCAATCTCCCATCATATATAGCATGTCTATCATATTGCCAAGGTCTACCCAACAAAATATGACAACAATCCATAGGCATGATATCACATAACACCTTATCATAGTACTTTCCAATTTTCAAATTCACATAACATTGTTCACTTACCAAGAGTGTATGCTCATCTTTGATCCATGAAATCTGATAGGGCTTAGGATGTTCCAACCTTTTCAACTGTAACTTTGTGACCATTTCCTCAGATGCAAAATTCTCCAAGCTACGACTGTCAATGATTACTTTCCAAAATTTATCAGAAACTCTACATCTGGTCTTGAACAAACTTTTCCCATCTTCCTTTTTACCTTCATTCTAGAGTGCTCCCCTTACCATCAAGTTATTTTCCTTCTCAGGTTCATTCGGTGATTCTTCTTGCACCAAAGCATTTATGCTATTACTAGCCTTCTTACTTTCATGTGTACACTTAAATGATCTATGTCCTTCTTCTCCACAATTGTAACAAGTTCCTCAGAAACCACCTTTGTTATAACCACCTCAGTAGTTACTGCCTCTGCCTCTAGATGAACTTTCACCTTTCCACTCGGTCTTGCCTTTGTCCAGAGTTGTCTTTTCAGGTTCAGATCTACCTCTTCCTCTAGGGAATCTACCACCTTTACCTCTTTGTCTTTTCTCATGTCTCTTGTTCAATTTCTCCTCAACTTTCAATGCAAATTAATAAGCCTCTTCAATGTTCTCCAATTTGACCAAACTGATTTCTTCTTGGATGGAAACTCTCAAACCATTCAGGTATCTAGCAATTCTTTCCACATTATCTTTATCATGTCTAGATCTGATATCTAATCTATATAATTCCTCAGTATATTCCTTTACCGAGCTATCTTTCTACCTTAAACTTTGCATTCGTCTAACTAGGTTAATCTGATAATCACAAGGTAAGAAATTTCCTTTCAACTTATTCACCATTTTACTCCATACCTTGATTTTGTCTTTTCCTTTCCTCTTTCTGTCTAGCTGCAGATGTTCCCACCACAAGGATGCATGACTTTTCAACTTCGTGCTTGCAATTTTTACCTTCTTTTCCTTAGGTACATTTTCATACTCAAAATGCTTTTCCATCTCAGTGATCCAATCCACCAATTCATCAAAATCCAATTTTCCACCATACTCAGGAGGATTAAAGTGTGGTGTAGACTTCAGACTTGTCAAAGCCTTCAAGAATCTTTCCTCACCCTGATCCATCACAGGTGTAGGTTCTACATCACCTTGTTCTACCTCAGTTTTATCATCACTAACATCTTCAAGATGTCTTCTTCTTCTCTGGGCTATTTCATTAGCTTCTAATCTAGCAGCAAGTTGTCTTAACATGTCTGCCAATCTTGGATCTCCATACTGCCTCCCATGAACCATCTTGAAAATCCTATGTAATTGCAGGTCGGATCGCAATCTGCTACCCCACAATAATTCAACTAGGGCTTCACAAGAAGGAACCTTCAAACCTAGATTTATAAACCTAGATCCAGATTTAACCTCGCTCTAATACCACTTGATGCAAATGAGGATGGGGATAGGGGCCAAAGGCACACCCTAACCAGATCCACCTTGAAAAACAACACGTGGAAGCAACAACACACAATAGTGAGAGAGAGAATGCAGGAGTCTTTCATATATTATCTTTAATTTGATTTATACATGTCAGGCTGTGAGTCCTTCCTGGTTTAGGCCAGATATTACAATCAAGTATAGAAGTCCTCCAACATGCGAGGATCTTCCAACAATCTCTAATTTTATGTCTTCTATTTTCTATCCCCAAAAGCTCCCTCTAAACTCTAACTAAACAACTACATTTATACAAGAGGCTAGCAAATCAAGTCGGCCTTCAGATCCACAATCAATGGAAGGAATGACCAAATCTAGGTCTACATGCTTCCCAATGATGGATACCAGCATTAAATCCATGACCCAAATTAAATGCACAAGTCGGCCTCAAAAGAAATCCAAAATAAACAACCTGGTAAGAAAGAAAACCGAGCACTAGGGAAATAACCGAGTGCCAGAGAGATAACCGACCAACACTGGTGAATAAAGGAAACTGAGAAACACCAAACCAACTCGGTCAAAGTAGGAACTGAGTGACATAGACAAAATCAAATATGTTTTTGGTGACACAGGATTGCCAAGGACCCGAGATGCTCATGCATCATACCAGAGGCTTGAGGTTGAGTGAATGTTAATTTTACCTCACGTTGTTGTATTGTTGAAGTTTATGTTTTTTTTACACCTTGAGAGAGTGTCATTATGATATTGTGGTTTGAGAACAAGTGTGTTCTAGTTGTACTAAGGAGCTGATTTGAGGATTATTGTCATTATCTCTTTGTGAACTAATTTGTGAACCCAGGTAGGTTAACTAAGTGTATAGGTGGGAAGTGGCTTGCAATAGGTGTTGGGTCCCACAAGTGGATGCCAGGATAACTTATTTCAAGTGACTTAATAAGTGATAATTAAATGACATTGAGAGTTTAACATGAATTAATAAGACATTATGTGCCTCACCCATGCATGAGTTCCTGATTGAGTTTTGACTAGGATGGGAGTGAGAAGATGCTTGCCACCTATGTGGGCTAGATATGGCATAGTTGGTACCTCATCTACATGAGAGGTTATCGATACCACATAAAGTCACTAAGGTGTTGAGGTCTTGAGAGACTACCAAGATAACCCCTTAGAGTTGGATCATGTGATGACACTTCCCAAGCTATGCATCTTAGGTTTCCTATGTGTGTTGGTTGCCTCTAGTTGTGTATGTGTTACCTTATTATCCTATGTACCTTTTTAGTTGGAAATCTTTTAGTATCTCTTCCTTAGCTTGTATTATTTTTGTTGTTGATTTTTGTTATCCGAGTGGGGTTTATTGTTATCTCCTCAACACGGTGGGAGTGGAGCATTTAGGTTCCACAAGGTCTAGTAGTAGTGTTTCTTTTACCATTTGAGATTCTGACATTTATGTACCAGTGCTGGATGATCCCTGTAGTAGTTGTACCTTATTGTTCTTCATTGTGAGAGATGTATTATTACCTTTCTTATTTTATGTTCCTTGTATCATTGTATTAGTTATTCAGGAGATATCATGTACTTTATATTATATCATTATTATTACATACCCTGCAACATGTCTAGTGGATGTGGATATCATGCCCAAAAATAGGGCAAAACACACACAACAATTTTTTTTATAGTATGGATACTTTATGGTATCAGTTATAATTATGTTTCATTCATATGATGTTGCATTTATCATTCATTTTTATACATGAGATTTGTAATTATATATAATCTAAAATAATTAATTTATGTTTACATAATCTACATCAAGGAACCCTTGAGATTTGTAATCTATGTTTGTGTTGTACTTGTATGAGAGTTGTAAATTATATTGTATTTCTTCTACATTGTAAAACATTGTTGTTGTTGTTGTTGTTTGCAAACACTTAAGGAAAAAATTAATTTGTAAACTTAGTTTCATGTTTAGGTTGATTTCTCCTTGGTTCCCTAGTGGGGCATTACAACTCGCATATTACAAGACCAAAATGACCATTTCTATATTTGTTCTTCTTTATATACCTTCCCACATCTTCTACCTTTCATGCTACCAAACACCCTACTTCTCTGGGTAACTATATGAATTTAAAATTAAGGGAGAGGACTACCTAAATGGAAATGAGAACATATGATATAAATACAAACAAGCCTACATTAGCTAGAGCTTTGGAAGATGAAGTTGCAAAAAAGACAATTCATAAAATGGTTAAAAGTTTTTTAACATAATATTTGCGCTCACTATAAATGGTGTGAGAAAGTAGGTTTCTGCAAGAATTTAGGGATACATATTACCCGTTGATGGATATCAAAATTAAAGGATGTAAGTTATAATATCATATAGCCATGTTTTTATATCTAAATAAAAGAATAATATTTGATTAAGTGTTTAGGTATTGGTTTTATGAGTGTAACAATTAACTTTCATTATTTGTTTTTTTTGTTTTTTTTAATATTTGTATCTTTAATATCTTATTTATTGACCAAGAAATTTATTTTCAATTCAAAGAGTTAGTTTTGCAATGTTTTATAGGTCACAACAAGGGTGGTAACTCCACACCATGAATATAAAACCTTGCACTAACTAAGATAAGTTCAAATACTGAGACAAATAGCTTGACCTAGGCATGATCTTTGAAGGTGAATTTGAGATGGCCCTACATATCCTATTTGGGAATTAGAAAAACTTAATCTACTTAATTGTTACGAAGTTTTCAACCCAATTATTGAGTGAGCTTACATGCAATCCTAATTTAGTTCACACATAATAGTATGGTAAATAACACATTAGATGTTACCTCTATTTAATAGGTGTTATTTATAATGTTTACAAAAAAGGTAAAGTAGAAAGAGTGGAAGAGGCCTAATATATATTTTTTACTTATTTGAATTTGAATCACCATGCCTATGTCAGTAGAGTATACTAAGGCCTCCATATCATTTAAGAGTCCACACTATAAGGTCCAACAAGGACAATATACAACTTGAAAGAAACTAAATCAAGTAGATATTGTGATTATAAAGTTGTCCAAAAGGGGGTTTTTGTTGTTTGGTGTGGAGTTTGATCAGTCCCCAAGTGGGAGATTGTTAGCTTGTGGTGACTGATCAGGAAAGTACTACCCAAGATAGTACTGTACACTTTTCATTGATCGTGGGGTTTGGGGCATCGCCCTAAAATTTTTTTTTGGGGGGGGGGTTAACTCGTCAAGCATTTTTGAGTTGACACGTCAAACATTTCCCTAGGTTGACTCGTCAAGCCTTTTCTTAGGTTAACTCGTCAAGTATTTTAGGGTTAACTTGTTAACTGACATAAGCCTTAATATATTGGCTTAGGGTTAGGGATTTCATGAATGATGTATGATTTTAGTACTTACGACAGAATTGAGCTATAAGGGATTACATATTGTAATCAGGTTGTAATCAATGGATAATAATAATATTGGACCTATTGTTGGTGGACGTAGCCTAGGGATTCGGTGAACCACGTTAATCTTTGTGTCTTCTGTTCTCTTCTGTGTGGTTTATTATTTTCTGATATTGGTTATATTTGCACATAATTGTTATTTCTGCCTTGTTAATCCTAATAGTTTTTTGAGAAGGTTGGAATATCATAAGAATTCTATTCAAAGGAAGGTTTGAATCTATGACTTTCATTTTTGTTAGTTAAAAAATATATTTCATCAATAAAAAATACACTAATTGGTTAATTTTTTCCTATTCAATAAAACATATATGTGTATATAAAGTGGATTAAAACTATGTGGAAGTTGAAAGGAAGTGCATTGGTAAGTGTAATAGAAGATGGGGTTTTATTTTCCTAATTCTCTTTGTATGAGAATTTGAAAAAAAAAATTGGTTGAAGGCTCATTTTCTTAAAGAAAATTTCATCTTTTTTATAGTTGAAACTTTTCCTTGACCAGTAATAAATATTTTTGCTATTGCTTGATTCTAGGTAAGGTTGCTAGAGTTACTATTAGAATCACATGGTTAGTTGTTTTCATAGGAATTTCTCTCTTTAGTCAATTTTATATCCAAAAACAAGGTTATGAAACAAAAATTGTGCTTCGTGTTTACTAGAAATTGTGTTGATGTTTAGGTGAACAAATCCCTTTTAAACTCAATTAACCCTTCAACAAAATTTAGAAGATGGACTCAAAACATTATCTATGAAAACTACATCTTTTATTATCAAAAATATTTATGACTTGGGTAACTAATTTATAAATTCCAATTATAATATTGTCAACCTTTACCCCAGGTCACAGATACTAGAATATCTATTGTCAACCTTTACCCCAGGTCATGTATACTAGAATATCCATTCTCCAAACCATATTCTTTGTTCTAGGTAATTTCTTCATGAAACATAACATTAAAAAAATGATGAGAGACCCATACATAAAATTTTATTTAGACTCCTTAGTCTTGTGTATGTTATCCATTAGTTGTTACAACAATAGCTCACAAATATCAAATTTCATCCCTTCCTTCACCATTTGATATGTTGTATGAATTTTTGTGGTAGTAGCATAACCTTCTTTGTTGGTAAAATATATCTTATATGTAATGCTCATAGTTATATACCCGACTCCTAGGTCAGTGATATAATCTACATGATTGAGTTTCCTCTTGTCATACTAGGCTCTGGTAAGTGTATATAACCTCATCATTTTACATAAATTTTAATTTTGGCACATCTCCAATGGAGCACACCATAGTGACTTCCTTGATAGCTTCTTTGATGATTTTACAGGGTTTGTCAAGGTAGTTGAATTCCTCAAGAATGTAGCTCAACAATCTTGATCCATTCTTCTTCATAAAACATTTGAAAAACCTTCTATATATCCAAGTTCTTTTTCTCTATATTGACATACTTTGGTTTAAGTATGTCATTGTCATCAAAAGGATGTTTATTTCTAAACTCTTCCATATATATGTGGTTGTATTCATTTAATGGTGAATAAAAGTAGATACAAACATCTTTAATATGAACCACATTGATAAAAACCCAAGAAAATGCTCCATTCTAATGTTTCTCAATAGATTTCTAAAGATGCTTCTTGAATACATGCCTTAACTTCTCCACAACATCAATTACTCTAGTGTAGCCTTTTTAATTTTCTAAACCTTAGGGTTGAAAAAAAATCTTGAAAATACCTAAAAATATGATTATTAGGGTTTGCATGCAAAAACGCTTTGAAAAACCTTTTTTCTCTTTATCTCTTCGTTACCTTCAAAATTCAGATTAATTATTGTAACTTGTAGTGCATTTCTGTCCCATTGAACCATTTTGGTTGTTTGCAAACATTATGTATTTTGTTTCTTTGACATTGTTCTTCATATGAAGAACTGACTTTCTATGTTATAGTCAATTCATTCCAAGATAATAAATCTCAAAATTAAAGAATTATTCTAGTTTATCTCTATGCATTGTAGCAGTCGATGTAACACATAACAAATAATATTAGTTTCATATTGAACATTTAAATGACAATCAAATTGTCTACTAAAATAAAATAAAATTTATGGAGGGGGCATTGCTTATATTATTTGCGGGGATTCACTACTCAATGGCAGCATACCAGATCTGTTTATAAAATATATTTAAGAATAAGAAAATATGTATATAAAAGAAAAATATAAGAAAGGTAAAATTTATAGAATTTATTTCTAAAATGAAATAATAATAATATAGTATTATAGTATTTCATTAATAAAATAAAGCTTTAAAATATAGTTGTCATTATATTTATTATTTATTACATATTTACCTTCAAGGATAATAATTTCTTCTTTTCTTTTTCTATCTTCATGATTCTATTGTTGTATCCGGGATGAAGAACACTAATGATAATTTTTGGGCTCTGCTTTGTGGCATTTACTTTGGCACTAGTTAATGACTGGCTTTACTCTTGTCTTCATATGAGCTCTAATCTTTTGAGCAATCATAATGTAATCAACATGTAAACTTTCTTAAGCTATAATTGTTCTATAAGTTGGGTTTTAGTCAAGGTTTTGGGGTCTTTTCTCTTCTTTAAATCTCAATTGAGATAGATCACATCAAATCTTCTATAAAGAGGCAGTGTAATCAGTTATTTAAAGGAAAAAAAAGTGTTATTTTTTTTGTCTGTTGTAGCATTCAGGATTTACAAAGATTCTTATCTTTGCTAATAATTTAATAAAGTAAATCTCACAAACACAAACATTAAATGTAGAGATGTTCAAAATTGGTCAAATGTGTGCAAAGTAAAATGGTGATTCCCTAGGGTGAAGGTATAGTGTTGAAGGATTACATCCTGACACCAAACGACCTATGCCATTAGCTCTAGTTGGGCGGGTAAATGCTAGTGACAACCCCATTTCGACCACAAAGACACTAGAACATTCATGAACATGCCAGACCAAAGTGTCCCCAAGGTGCACTAAGCACGATTGGGCAGCGATATTTTGAGGCTCATATCTCAGACCCCGTGAGAGGTATCAAAAAATCATGAGATACTTCATGACCGTGTTTCTGAGGCCTACAATAACCTCTCTCCTTTCTGGGAGATTCAAATTTGTTTGAATTTGGCATGCCAATCTTGCTTGATGTCAAAACTTGCAGTGAGGGTCAGTTGAAAGTTGCACCATTGGGTTTTTTCCAAATCGTTCATCTTGGCACTGAATGGTCTATGCCATTAGCTCTAATTGGGCGGGTAAACACTAGTGACAATCTTGTTTTGACCACAAAGTCACTAGAACATTCGTGACCATGCCAGACCAAAGTGTCCCCAAGGTGCACCAAGCACGATTGGGTAGCGATCTTTTGAGGCTCGTATCTTAGACCTCGTGAGAGGTATTAGAAACTGTGAGATGCTATAGGGCCATGTTTTTGAGGTCTAGAATAACCTCTCTCCTTTCTGGGAGATTCAAAATTGTTTGAATTTTGTACGCCAATCTCACTTGATGCCAAAACTTGTAGTGAGGGTCAGTTGAAAGTTGCACCATTGGGTTTCTTCCAAAATGTTCACCCTAGCACCAAATGGTCTGCACCATTGGCTCTGGTTGGGTGGGTAAACACTAGTGACAACCTTGTTTTGACCATAGAGTCACTAGAATGTTCGTGACCATGCTGAACCAAAGTGTCCCAAAGGTGCACTAAGCATGATTGGGCAATGACCTTTCGAGGCTCCTATTTTAGACCCCGTGAGAGGTATCAGTGAGCTATGAGATGATATAGGACCATGTTTATGAGGCCTAAAATAACCTCTCTCCTTTTTGGAAGATTCAAATTTGTTTGAATTTGACACATTAATCTCGCTTGATGCCAAAACTTGCAGTGATGATTAGTTGAAAGGTTCACCACTGGGTTTCTTCCAAACCATTCATCTTGGCACCAAATGGTCTATGCCATTAGCTTTGGTTAGATGGATAAATGATAGTGACAACCTTGTTTTGACCATAGAGTCACTAGAATGTTTGTGACCATGCTAGACCAAAGTGTCCCCAAGGTGCACTAAGCATGATTGTGTAGTGATCTTTCAAGGCTCGTATCTTAGACCCCGTAAGAGGTATCAGCAAACTGTGAGATGATACAAGACCATGTTTTTGAGGCCTAAAATAACCTCTCTCCTTTCTAGTAGATTCATTTTATTTTGAATTTGGCATGCCAATCTCGCTTAATGCCAAAACTTGCAGTGAGGGTTAGTTAAAAGTTACACCATAGGGTTTCTTCCAAATTGTTTATCCTGGCACTGAATGGTTGGCACCATTAGCTCTAGTTGGGTGGGTAAACACTAGTGACAACCCCTTTTCAACCATAGAGTCACTAGAATGTTCATGACCATGCCGGACACAAGTGTCCCCAAGGTGCACTAAGCATGATTGGGAAGCGATCTTTCAAAGCTCATATCTCAAACCCCATGAAAGGTATTGGCTAACTATGAGATGCTATGGGATCATGTTTCTGAGGCCTATAATAATTTATCTCATTTTTGGAAGATTCATTTTTTTTAATTTGGCACGCCAATCTCGCTTGATGCCAAAACTTATAGTGAGGGTTAGTTGAAAGTTGCACCATTGGATTTCTTCCAAACCATTTGTCCTGGCATCAAATGGTCTACGCTATTAGCTCTCATTGGGCAAGTAAATGCTAGTGACAACCTCATTTTGAAAATGAAGTCACTAGAACATTCATGAACATGCCAGACCATAGTGTCCCCAAGGTGCACTAAGCACCATTGCGTATGTTGGCGAACATTATAGTGTGTCAAGAGGCAAAGTGGGACCATTCCTAGGGTAAACCTACCCATCTAGACGTGATGGAAGCATTAGTTTGTGCCCACAATGAACATATGTTTCTGCTTCAAGGGAGATGGGGACATGACCATAAAGGGTCATTGGAAAATGTAAAGAGACCAAGGATGGTCATTTGAATGCATTGTGGAATGTGTTTGTGATTTGAAATGGAGTAAATTGATTGTCTATTGTCTAGTTATCACTTCCATGTCCGTATTGTATCATTTCATTGGCATTTGAAGGCAAGGAATTAACTAGTGTCTTGTATATTAGTTTTTGGTTGCAAGGATATGCAGGATATATGGTAGTGGAGAGACCACAATGGTGGTAAATGCTGATTGAAGGTGCATGAAGCAACACTAGTCATTGTTGCAAGAATATACTCCAAAGGATGAGTATATTTTGTGATGGATCTATGCTATTGGGGTCCATAGGGATGTGTTAGATCCATTGGGAGGATCTAGAGAGATTTGTAAGAGTCTTTTTGAACAAGCCCTGGCCTAGAGACCCTAGAAAGGAGGGTTTGGTACCTAGAATGATAGGTCATTATTTTATCAATAATAGTTTGATAAAGTCTTGATGTAGAAGCATCATTCCATGAATGTACTTATTGATTCTCATGGAATGATGTGTCTTTGACATGTATAATAGAGTTCTAACATGATATATTACAAAAGAATTGATTTGACAAGGTGATCACCAAATTTGTGAAGTGAACTTTGAAGGATTTGTTTGGTTGAGAGCATCAGATACACATGAATACAATGTAGCACATAAATTTTGAATTCACTTAAATGATGAAGTACACATGTGAACAAATGTAGCACATAAAGCGTACACATAAATTTTCTTAAGTCATGAAGCATACATGTAGCATGTAGATTATAAAGCATACACATGAATTCACTTAATTCATGCACGTAGCCCATACACATGAATTTAGGTTATGAACACTAGTACAAAAATGACAATATATGACCAAATAAACTATCAAAAATTGTAGATAAATGACCAAATTTGGTTACGTGACCAGTGGTAGTTTATTGCCGGTCATTTATCTCGTGACCAAATTTATGACTAAACTATTTTAGTCATTTATTTGGTCATTTGGTAGTTTATTTGGTCATTTGGTCATTTGGTAGTTTATTTGGTCATTTATTTGGTCATTTATTTAGTCATTTATTTGGTCATTCGGTAGTTGATTTGGTCATTTATTTAGTCATTTGATAGTTGATTTGGTCATTTATTTGGTCATTTAGTAGTTTATTTGGTCATTTAATTGGTAGTTTATTTGGTCATTTATGTTATTTGGTAGTAAATGTAGTTACAAAATGAATAATTTAATAAATTTTAAAATACAAAAAAAAACATAATATTAGACTTGAACTAAATCATAAAAGCAAACAAGAGTATTACACATGAACAAGCTAAGACAGATTATAATTAAAAGATTGATTCAACATCATGATGATAAATAAAGGTAATCTCCAATAAGAAAAATTAATGCAAATATATATGAAATTATAATGTCATTAAAGTTGTCTAAAGAGTATATACATAAATATAATTAAAAATGTCAAAGTTGTCTAAGAGTTTCCAACTCTTTCAAATACACCTTGATGATTAAAATCTCTAAACAACACATTGAAAATATTGTAATATAAAGCAGTGACCCAAAATTTCTAGCGAATAACACATAATAAACTTGTTGATCAACTATGTCATTTTTGCCAAACACTTTAGTGGCCATCGTGTGAAGCTTCCCTCTTTCTCTTTCAAACAAATAGCCCCATCTGTTTTGTCTTCATAAGGGGTAAGTTACTTGTGACCTTTAAAATGTTTACATTTGCATCTTCAGTTCCATTCAAGTTGACTCCATGTACAATAGACAAGGAGTGAATCCTCCCAATACACACAACAACACCATCATATGGATCTAACACATTAAATTTATCCCCTTCTTTGAGTTTGTCACTACATTTCTGCAAAAAGAAAAAAAATAACACATTAGATTACATAGGTAATGATCAAGCACACTAAAAATCCCAAACAAAGTAGACTAAAAAAGAAGTAATGATAAAATTATTATGTTTGTTATATGAGCACCTTGGGAAACATCAAAAGAAGCATTCTAAGAAAGGTAACTTATATTTCTAAGACACCAAGGTTGAAAAGATAGATGTTTACAATCTGCTACTCCATTTGTTCAAAATCAAATAATAAATGTTTATATTTCTCTTAGAATAATAACATTTGAAGAAACAAAACTCCAAGTCAAACTAGAAAATTAGATAAGATTTTTAGAAAACAAGTAATGAAAGGGCAACCTGGTGTATATATGGCTCCATCTGGTGCAACAACTCATAACCATGATAATGTCCCAGGCACAGGCTCAAAACACACTTAGCATCAACTTAAATGAACAAACCATAGACATGAAACAATATTCTCCTATTGCGAAACTCACTTGAACAAAACTTCATACAAGTAAATCTCTAAGTTTTCAGAGGAAGCCTATACCTGCTTAAAATAATGTAGATGAGCATCCATTGTTCCACTAGCTGCCTCCAAGAATTCAAACTTTTTCTTGGCCTCAATATTTGAAAGAGTGGTCACCTGAATCACATAAAGATACAATCAAGATGTTTTCAATGCCAATAAAACATTTCACTCCACAACAAGAATAAAAATAATCACATGAGTGGTCATATGTGAAAAAATAACAGCTTGCAGCTCATTTTGGAAAATTACAAGATAAGTGAATATATTCATACATACTAGGTTGAAGCGAGCTTGCTCAAATGCTGACCTTGCATGACATAGTTCTTGCAACGAGCATTACAAAAATTCAACTCTTATACATGTGGAAAACTACTGATCATAATAAATCTCACATAAAAGAAGAAAAATGGTAAACATGTACATCAAATAATAAAATTAGATTTACACAATTAATCCTAACATGCCTTTCTAAATCATGATCATATAAGACTGAATTGTCACCACTTGTTCAGTACAGAGGGAGTCCCAATCTCCCAATTATAGGTGCTAAGGGATTTTCCTCACAAACACCATGTAGCCTGCATGAAATGTTGGACAACATAAGATCATAAGTTGGAAGACACATGGCTCTTCCAAAAATAGACATTTAGAATATAAATTTCTTGAGAAAAATCAAGCCCAATACAAATTCTTTCCTACCATGATGCGCCCATGTCAACTGGAAACCCAAAAGAATAATCAGTGTATACATGTCCACCAACCTTGTCCCTTGAATCCAACAATTTCACCTAAACATTTATAAAAACTATACTATCATATGAACACATGTCAAGTTCATTTAATCTAATTGTGAATAAACCCATTACACTATGGATTCCTGTACATTTTAAGTTTCCACCAAAAAAGGTACTTGTATAGGAAAGCAACGTGAATCACAACATTTAGCAGAAAAAAACAAAGGAAAAAAGATGAAAGAAAATATGCTGCAAGTATATAAACCTTAAATGAGGCATCTTGAAGGGCACGTGCAGCTGCTAACCCAACAAAACCTTCACCTACTACAATTATGGATGGTGAAGAAATAGAAAAATCTCTACCAGAAGAACAAACAACTGCACAATTCCACATGGAGTCAGACATTCCTTTTGTTCACATCAAAGGATTTGTGCAGTGCAATGCTACATAAACTACAAAAAATCTATTTCTCAATAATTGTACAAATCATGAGTTGCAACAAATCAGATATTGCTGTTTTAGAATACTATTTTGTTCACAACAAAGGATTTGTGCAGTGCAATGCTGCATAAACTATTGAAAATATATTTCCAAATTATTGTACGGATCATGAGTTGCAAGAAATCAGATATTGTTGTTTCAGAATACTAATAAAGCTATACAAATTTTACCACACACCAAAGGCTGACATTTAAGAAAACTAGTTTATATGGTGAGAAAATTTTGTCTTAGAGATCAGTTCCCATTGTGCAGGATTGATCCGAAGTCAGTTGGGGTCAACCCACCTATGATTTTGAGTACTTTATTGTTTTGAGACAGCAAGCGCATCAAAACATTATTTTTTGGACATCGACAATCAGTTTTTCCCTGCAATGGCATATTTCTTCATAATTGTTTTAAGAGTTAAATACGCTAATCATCTTACATTTAATTTTCCAGAATATAGCATTTCAATTATCAATTTCCAGCTTAATATTTAAGTCTAGTTTAAATTGTACTTTGTTGGTATGCATGATCTGTTTGATTGGTCTTGTTTTATGTAGAAGGGAATTTATTCCCTTACAATTGTCTGAGAGCTCTTTTTTGGCCCTGATTTATAATTTGCACACTATGTGGTTGTTTACGATATGTGATTGTCTCTTCCAAATGGTTTACACTTTTAATGTCTATGAATACTAAAGGTTTTTTAAATTTGATATATCTTGATTCTTGATGTCTTCTACATAAATTTTATTTATAAAATATAAGTATGCTAGTTTATACAAACAGACTCCTCCGCTCTAATGCTCCTTTTGTAGATTAGGTCAGGCTCATCAACAAAGAAAGCCGGTCACAAGTTGGTTCCTGCATGGAAAAAATATTTTTGGGAAAGATAAACAGGCACTATGAACAACAGGGGTTACTTTGGGCAGTTAACAATAATTACTATCACAAACCAACATACTTTACTGAGGTATGAGTTGTGAAGATGTGTCCTAGATGGTACTGGCAACATTGTTCAAAAGAGAAGAAAGAGGAATTTTTGTGTTAATGTCCAGAAGTGAAAAAATAAGGTCAGTAAGGCTGAGGGTACATCCAAATATGATAGACAAGAGTTAAGGATTGAACCATTCTAAGTGATATACCATTGTTACACCGCTAATAAAGCTAGAGGGCAATTCGAGCTAGATATTCTTAGAATTCAGATATGAAAAAAAGAGCCAGAGAGTTAGGAAAGCGAGTACCCAGCCCCTAGAATACACCATATTTAAGTGCTTCTTGGGGTAGTGGGATAGACACCCTTATTGAGTTTCTTCACCACTACAAGATTTATAGTGGCCTTGGATGTTAGGACTACTAGAGATTAAGAGGGAATGCTCTATGTCCTACCTACACCACCATGTCTGGTTCCCTGGCCTTTGGCTGATGAGCATTACAAGATAGTGCATTGGTCCTTCCATAGTGATTGGTGATGGCACTGATAATTCCTCCTTTCTAGGTCCTAATAGAGATATATGATGCAATTTGTATCCCATCCTTCCTATTTTCATCAGCCCTTGCTCTTTGTGGATTTTGTTCCCCCACATGGCTATTTGCATTGGTTTCTTAACCACTTGTGTTGTTGCACTGCTTCATTTTGTTTTGGTGCTTTTTTTTCTTTATTTTGATTTCCTAAGATGTTATCTTCCTAGAACTTTTTACTGTAAACTAGGTATTCTTGAGTTCCATTGTCTTACTGTGATCAGTCACTGATATTAATTTACTTATCTAAGAGAAATATCTGCAAACTCATTAACATTAGTACAGTGTGCATTTATGACAACTAAGATGTCCTTATTTAACAGGATATTTATTTTCCTTGGAGTAGTATAGAAATGACACTTGTGATTGACGACCGCATCATATGCAAGCTTTGGATATGGGCTTGTTAATGTTAACAACTTTAGGAGCGAGGCAATGGACAGTGAGCAAAGATTTCTCCTTTCATTGTTGTTTATTATTTAATGATAATCTTCCTTCCAACAATTTTTCAGAGAAACAACTTAGTAGTTGTTTATTTCTTCAAGCTTTGATTTTCAGTTTCTCAATATTGCAACAGAATACTATTTTGTGCATCCTTTTCTGCAGTTTTTTTGTTTATGTAAGTTAAAGGAAACTAAAATTAGTCCTCACATTAGGGTAGACATATTGGTTTTCAGAAGAAATTATTTTGGAAAGAGAGTTGATAGAGTATTACATTAGTTGGATGGGAAATATTTCTTCTTTGTTGTATGGTTTGTAAAATAAATCTAGGAGTGTCATATCTGTATATCTATTTTTTAAGGCATGTGTTAGTTGTTTAATAATATCAAGAATCAAAATGGATAATGTTGAAATTTTAATGATGTTTTTCTCAGGAGAATACTTGGATGATCCTGGACAAATGGACTCCAGTGACAGAGTCAAGGTTGAGGATGTTGCTGATCAAACTTTTTCTAGTGGCTATGTCATCAGTCAAATAAGTAGTTCTGGGGAAAGTGACAAACTGGGTTGTAATGGAGCTATATATGCCATTGCCCATCTTGATCATACTGAAAGTATAAGTGATCACAGAACTCCTAAAGTCATAGAGTCAGATAATCCTGATCAAGGATTGAAAACAAGATGCAATGTTGAGGACAGTGATTGTGTTCAATCTAATATTGAAAATTATGAGATTGAAGCCCAAATTGTTACATTAGAATTGTCTAAACTTGGCTCAGATAGAAAACAAGGTTTTGAAAATGATATTGAAACATCAATAGTATGTTCATAGCTGTTTGGTGTTGATGAAGATGAAACAAATTTTTTCCTTCAATCTGTAGAAATTAAGTAGGATGAAAACAAAGTAGGATTGCAAGACCTATGCATGTGTAGATAGTGAATCAAGTGCAAAACATGTTGCAGACATCTATTAACCAAAACTAAATACACATACTATAGAATGCCAGATAGACTAAAGGCTTAAAATGATATGCAGATGAAATTTTTTCTAACATAAACCAGTTGAGTGTGGATTTTTTGTTTCATGGTGAGCAACAGAGTTTTAGCTTTTAGGCAATAAAATAATAGCATACCTTAGATGCCAATTTTCCAGAGAAATCAGAGAAAGCCTCATACACATCAGCTATACAATTGGTCTTGTCCATTATTTTGGTTCTCAAACCTACAAATAAGAATCATTATGATCACAATGATTCTTAACTCTTTAAGTAAAATATTGAATTTTCAGATCTGTTGTTGTGTCAATCACAAATTTTTTTATTTTTTATTTTTTTTTAAAATAAAACGAACAGGAACATATCACATTTTGAAACTGCTTACAAAAAATCATATCATGGCAGTAAATACACCAAAGCCTCCTATAACGTGTACATATCTGGTTAGCTGGCATTTTGGCTGAATCACTCTAACCACCAAATTTCCATGCTGGTGGAATCATCAAGCTTTTCAATGGACAGCCTCACAGAAAATAATTTTTTACATGGCAAACGGTAATTGAAATGCATCCAAAATTTCTCTAAACAATGCATAAGAAACTATACATTATGCAACAGTCTTGTGCGACCTAGCATTGGTCAATAACAAAAAACCACTGTGCCGAACAATGATTGCTTGCCATTGTCTCAGTGGTCCAAATGTCACAGAACCTTAACAGCTTTCATTTGGAGCGTCTCCAATTTCCTTGGCCTCTTGTAATATTTCATTAGAAGTGAACTACAAACAACACTCACTAAAGAAGCTACCATGCAAGCCCCTGCAATCCATGGAGGAATATGAAGTCCAGTGAATGAAAACAATAATCTAGCTGCTAAAGGAATTCCCATTGCATTATAACCCAATGCCCACAAGTAGTTGATTCTAATTCGTTTGAATGTGACCCTTGAAAGATCAATGGCAATAATAACATCTTCCAAGTTACTCCTCATCAATACTATGTCTGCCGCTTCAATTTCTATATCTGTACCTACACCAATTGCCATGGCCACATCGGCAGCCACAAGTGCTGGTGAATCATTGATGCCATCACCCACCATTGCCACAATCATTCCAGACATCTGCAACTCTTTCACTTTGTCTGCTTTACCCTCAGGTAATGTTTCTGCCATAACAGTCTCAATTCCAACCTCTTTGGAAATGGCATTTTTTGTACCCCAGTTGTCTCCAGTGATCACCATACTTCTAATGTTCATCGAATTCAAAATGGACACTATAGCTTGTGCCTCTGGCTTAACTGGGTCTGATATTTTAATTATTCCGACCAACTCTCCATCAAAAGAAATCAAAATTCCTGTTCGAGCCATCTCTTCAGCCTCCCTCAAAAATTATAAGCATCTTCAGAAATAATTACTTCAGAATCTATCATCAGCTTTGTGTTTCCTACAAGAATACTCTTGTTCTGCACCAAAGCTCTGACACCATGACCACTTATGGACACAAAATCTTGTACTTCGGTCAACCAGCTTAGATCTGAACTTTCTGGTCTAAAATTTTTAGCATACTCGACCATAGCCTTAGCCAAAGGATGCTCACTGTTTTCCTCAGTTGCAACAACCACTTCATAGAAATCATGTAAAAGCATGGTTCTTAGGAGGTGTGTGTTAAGAACAACAGGGTTTCCAATAGTGAGTGTTCATGTCTTATCAAATACAATGCAGTTTACTTTATGTGCACTTTCAAGTGCCCCACCCCCTTTGATGAGAACACCTTGCTTGCCCCCTACTCCAGTACCCACCATGATAGCAGTTGGTGTTGCAAGACCTAAAGCACAGGGACAAGCTACAACCACAACCACTATGCCAAACTGAAGAGAAAGTTCAAACTCATCCATTTTGGATGGGATCCAAGACTTGGTGTATGAACCAACCTTTCCTGCTATAAACCAAGCTAGCCAAGTGGTAGAAGAAATTGCAATTACAAATGGTACAATTTTTTTTGAAATTCTATTTGCAAATTTCTGCACCGATGCTTTAGCCATTTGTGCTGCTTCAACAAGTTGGACTATTTGTGATATAGTAGTCTCTGAGCCCACGTGGGTAGCTCTAATATGCAGCACTCCATTTTCATTTAGTGTTCCACCAATGACTTCATCGTCAATTTTTTTTGCAATTGGTCTAACCTCACCTGCTATCATGCTTTCATTGACATGACTCTGTCCCCAGACAACTAATCTGTCTGAAGGAACTTTCTCACCAGGCAAAATCTTAATTATATCATTACGTTGGATCAACTGACTACTGATTGTATGCTCTACGACAACATTCCTTTCATTGTCATGAACTAGTAAAGTAGCTATGTCAGGTGCTAAATCCATTAGCTTGGCAATAGCTTTAGAGGTTTTCCCTTTGGCAAGAACCTCCAAATACTTTCCGAGAAGGATGAAGGAGATACGCATTTCACTTGTTTCAAAAAAATCACTACCTTTGAACTCCACATTAGTTGCAGCTCTCAATACTATGTAGACCGGGTATAAATAAGCTGCATTTGTTCCTAAGGCAATCAAAACATCCATGTTGGCAGAGCCATGACTTATAGCTTTGTATGCTCCAGTATAAAAGCGCTTACCAATGATAAATTGCATAGGACTTGATAAAATCCACCTTAAAAGCTGTCTAAGCATTAACATATTCACCAGTTTTAATTCCAGCCCTCTATTAATTCTTGGAATATACATAAAAATCATGGCTAAGAGAAATACTGGTATAGTGAAAACCAAACTCCATAAGAAAGACCGACGGTAGTGATTAATTTCTTCACTTCTATCAGGGCCTCCTAGTGCTCTAGGCTGAAACAAAGTTACCTTGCAGTTTCCAGAACATGTCTCCTCAATCACCTCTATGAAAGTTCTAGGTCCTGTCTTTTCTGGATTGTATGACACAATGAGTTTCTCTAATTGCATATCTAGTTCGATATCTAATACACCTAGTAAAGCTTGAAGAGAACTCTGAATTAATTTAATTCTACCATATGAGGGGTTTCCTTCTAGTTTGAGATGAACCTTATTCGTATCTTCTCTAGCACTAATCAAGAAAGCTTCAAAACCAGTGTCATCAATCGCATCAATCAACTACTTGTAGTTAACCAGTTTGAGGTCATATCTAATTTCTGCTTCTTCAGTTGCTAAAGTGACTGCAGCCTTTTTCACCCCTTGGACCTTTTCCAAGGCAGATTCCACAGTGCTAGAACATGAAGTGAACGCCAATCCTTTTATGTGAAGCTGACATGTAGCTATCACAGACACCTCATCATCAGTTTCCATTAAGGTGGCTTCAAAGCCAACATCTTGAATGGTCTCTCTGATCAATTCCTCAACGATCTTATTGTCTTTAATGGGAAGTCAAACATCTTTCTTCTTTGGCAGTTTTCCTGTGCTCAGCCAGTTTTGGTGTCTCCTTCCAATCAGCGAAATCTATCCCTGGCGCTTTGCTCTCTTTTCATCTTTGCAAACATCTTTATCCGCAGCACTCCATTTTCACTTCTCTCTTCAAATGGGAAACTAAAATGGTGGGGAGTGCACAGATGCACAATCACATTTTTTCTATCTACATCGCTATTGATTAAATTTCTCATCAATCACAAAAATTAAATTATACACTTCCTATTCATAAACTTAATTTAACCAAAAATATATAAAAAAGATCCAAAGGCATTGAAATCAACCCAAGAAAGAGCATAGGTTCCTTAGAAAAATCCAAGGTGTAACACTGACATACATAGAATACAATCCTCATTATGAAAAAGAGATGTGCTGAAAATATAAATTATGACAGGCGCATGATTCCTTGCTTAGGAAATGAAGTTTGTCTGTGTCTAAACAGATTCTTTCACTTTTTCACTCATTATTCATGCCATGCGCCTATCATAATTTATATTTTCAGCACATCTCTTTTTCATAATGAGAATTGTATTCCATGTATGTAAGTGTTACACCTTGGATTTTTCTAAGCAACCTGTGCTCTTTCTTGGGTTGATTTCAATGCCTTGGGTTTTTTTTGTGTCTGGTTTTGTCATCTTCTGTATGGATCTAATCTTTTTGATTTTGTGCCTCCTCTCTATGTGTTGCCTGATTTATCCTTTTCTTATTTGCACTCTACACTTGTTTGAATATTTGGTGGTATTTAAAAATCTCTTCAGAGGATTGTTTTTATGTTGCTATGAGACATGTTATTCTGGGGGTTACATATTCTTTACACTCTGAACTAAAACCAAAATTATATAGCCAATTTTAAGGCCGAACTCGATTATCAAGAAACAATTGAAGGGCCTGGTTGCTTCTTTTCCACCATCTGCAACTGCTGATCAGAAAGCCGATTTAACAGATCATCCATCATTGCACCAAACTTGTTCCTGGCCTTAAGCTTCCATAGGCAATGATTTGTTCTTTGCAAGAACCCAACACTACATAACTATTTTTTGCTACTATCTATGCATGGTATCTAGTCCTAATATTCCTTGATTTTTCACATGGTTTGTTTCTACCTTGGGTATTTTTCTTCCAGCCCTGGCTGCACAGGCTACTTATCATTCTGAACAACAGCTGGTAGTGCTCAAATTTCTTTCGAAAGTCTTCTTTGCCGGTTTTGGAAAGACAATTAATTGTGAAGTTTGACTCAGGGGTCTGTTTGATACCATAGCAACTGAATTGTCTTAATTTATTTCTTCCTTTCTACTCAATAGAAACAGGACAGGGGTAGTAGTAAATTTGCAGAGAGATGTATAAGAGAGAAGACAACGGTAGATGAAGTAAATAATTTTTCATCATATATAAAATGATCCCTTGAGCTAAGAAAGCTACTGTATTTTTCTTCACAAATTAGAAGCATAAAGACAAGAAGAGATGGGACAAGCAATTCCTCTATTTTCCTTCAAATTTGTCTTGTAGAAAATAGGTTTCATGCATGGGATAGCCTTTATACAGACTTGAATTGATTTGCTAAGAACCCAAAGTAGCCTTACCCTTATCTTACTAAATACCAAATAAAAAATAGGATACTAATTGGTGTACGAGAGAGAAGACCCAGTAAAATGTAGTCCAATATTTTTCCCACAAATTTTGATATTAAACAAATACTAGTTCTGTGGGTTCTGCGTCTAAAATGAAAAAATGTTAAAAATAGACTATAAAATTAAAATGCCAAAGAAATAAAATCTTCATTAAATATACATCTATATAAAAATGTTTTTGATCTAATACATTAGGGCATCAAATAAAATGTTACCTGCTACTTGTTAAGCTCAATAAAATTGCATAGTGCTAACCCTCCTCAAACTCAAGGCCACTTGGAAATCCAGTGTAAATTTTCTACAAAATTACAACAAAAAATGCATATTTTCTAATGAAAACTATATTCATGGGTTGTAGACCACCAAATATATATTGGAGTTAAAATCTCCACCAAATGCAATACAAGTCTACAAGATCTGAGATAAACAAGCACCAACTTGCAACTAGATTTTTCCAACAAAAATGATCAAAAATAAGTTCTCTTAAGATTGGAGTGTGAGAGTGGGGATTACAAAACTAGAGTAAAATAGCGGGAGAAATAGTAATGGGATTTTTACACGTTGTGGCTGGTTTTGGGGTTTGTTTTTTAATCAAATTTAACTTTGCAAAATCCTTATTGAAAAAATTCCCTCCCAAAATGATGCCTGGTTAAATAACAATAGACTTTATTTTATTGCTTTATGAAAAACTATCTCATTTAATAAAACAAATAAATAAGCTTCCCCTCCTAAAAACCATTGTCTATAGAACACTGAAACTACCCCATTTAATGTAATTAATAATTAATTAAAAATGTTATGTTCATTATATTTCAATTTTTAAGTAATTAATTTTTAATTAATTAATAATTATATTAAATGTTACAAGCTGGGGTGTTGTGTAGACATTGTCTATGCAACACCAAAAATTATCATTTTTTTATTAATTAATAGAAACTAAAATTAATTAAGTAAAAATTGAAATATAATAAATATAACATTTGTTATTAAATTAATAATTAAAATAAATTGAGTATTTTTGGTGTTGTATAGACAATGGTCTCCCTTATAACTCCTCTCTTAAGTAATTGCACATGAATGAGCGGAAGCCCTATCACACCTTCATGGAAGCAGACAAAATGAAATTTAGTGCATCCACAAAAATCTCCCTGTCATGCCCAAAATTAGGGCAAAACACACACAACAATTTTTTTTTCTAAAGCCACCAACAACAAGGTTCCATACTAAACAAGAGGACAAAACATCAACCAGTGGACACAACTTGCAAGGGGATTCGATACAAGCGTTGGCTTACCGACATCTCCATTTCGTCAGGTGCACTAGGTCGAAGAAGTCACCAACTAGGATCTAACCAAGCGAGGTCATGAGGATAAAATCCCAAATCCAAATCACTACAAAAGCTTAAGGCAAGACATTAAGAATATAATCCTATATAATAAGGAATTTAAATTAAATGATACGAATCCTCCTAGATTAATTTATAAAGGAATTAAATGTAACATGAAGAATTTAGAATTCTATAATAAAGTTCTAATAAATAATTTAATTAATATTTATAATAATCAAGAGTTCTCAACCTTCCTAGGTCCACCTAGGGATAATAGATTATTTATCCCCTTAAGAATTAATGGCCCTAATAAGATAATAGGATGCTAAAATGGTAAGGAATTATATGTCAATAATTTAATTAATTTAGCACTAGAAGATTATTGGTTCTAGCTAAAATAAATAACCTACAAGAAGATTAAGAAGATCTAATAACTACACCAAACTAAAATCCTAGAAATAAAATATATAAATAGCATCAAAATCCGAAAAGAAACAATGCATATCCCAAATAAATAGGGATCTACCAAAAAGAAATAACTACTAACATTAGAGAGTTCATATAAGTTGAATTAAATGAGAAGAGTTAATTAATGAACTAAAAGTGAAATAAAATAAATCAAAAAGATATAAAATAAAATAGAAGTCAAGCCCTAGAGCAGAATTAGGTTTGGGTCCATAAAGACATGGCCGAAACCCTAATCCCTACTCATACTCTACTAAGTCTACTAAGGCTCGACCGATACCCCTAAATCTATAGGAGCCGGCTAAGCAAAGAAGGGTTAACACACTACTACCCTATTGAGTCCACAGAGCATACAGAACCAGATCCACAAATTGGTATGCCGTGATATGAAATTTAGTTCTTAGTTTAAAGATAACATATGGCAAATGAATTGTTGGCAATTTAGATGAGTTGGTTACATAGATGTTGTCATTATGGAAACATATGATCTACATGAAGATCACACAGGTCAGAGAGCTAGTATGTCAGAGCGCAATGTAAAATTGTCTAAGTATGAGACTGTGTTTTTGCTAGTGAACTAGAAGACAATTTTGTTTGGCGATGTTGACTGGAGTAAGTTCAGTGCTTGCGCACTTGAACATAGACTCCATGATGACTACTGAAGACTCACCTCAGAGTGCAAGATAGTAAGACATGTATGGAAGGAGTTATGACAGTTTTACTGAAGACAGTGTCAAGCTAACAAGACAGATTTTGAAGACTGAATTGATAAAGAGTTAAGGGATTATTTTGTTTATCAAAATAATGAATTAACAATATAAAGGGACAACATCCTAGATGTTAACCCTTAGGTAAATTTATTTTGTAATATGGCAACCAACCAGTAAAGTTATTAGCCTTAATAACTTGTATAAATGTAATTGTAAATTGTAAAGAAGAAGATAGTAATAGCGACAGTATATAGCAATAGTGATATAGTGATATGATGTGAAATATGATGTACATGTAATTGCGATAGTGAAAGAGAAGCGAAGAGATATTGATGCAAGCAGTATAAGGTTATGTACCTTGACCTCTTTTTATAATCAGTGAATATTGTACATTACTTGTTTGGGCAGTGGACTCATCTGGTAATCACATTTTGTACTACCAACTCCTAATAGGGTTGAGGCTACTAAAAAAGCTTATAGTCCCTTAATTAGGACTGAGACACTATATGCTTGTAATAGACTCCTAATAGGGTCAACATCTTTAACATGATACTTTTGATTAGGGGATCTTTGTGGGTACCATCCCCACCAGGGTTTTCCCTTGGCTAGGGTTTCCTCGAGAACAAATAATATGTTATGAGTTTTTTAATTTTATTGATATGCACATTGTTTAGCTTTCTATGTTATGCATGTATTAAGATTATCTGTTATATCCATAATTGGGCAAAAGTAAAAGTTTGTGGAGTACTGATTCACCCCCCTTCTCAGTATTCCCTATTTCTAACAATTGGTATCAGAGCTTAGTTACTCGAAAAAGAATCATTCAAAGAAAGAATAACAGCTTGAGTAAGATCTCTATGGATATGGATCAACTATAGAAAAATCTTGAAGAAGCTCTTGAACATATTGATATGCTTACTGATGAAAGAGACATTCTGAAATGAAAATATGATGATGCAAAGAACCTCATTGAGAAATTGAAAACAAGTTGGAAGATCTAAAATCTGAAAAGGAATCCAAATTTCTTATTGAAGATTGTGATGACAATTTAGAAAAAGGAAATGAGATCCTTAAGCATGAACTAAAGATAGCAAATCTAAAGCTAAGTCTGAAAGATGGAAATGGCAAGAATGAAGAAAATCTGAAATCTGAGAATGAAAAGCTGAAGATTGAAAATGAAGGAATAAAATCTAAACTTGGCAAAGTAACATCTGAACTTGAGAAAGTCAATTTGCAGTATGCTGAACTTGAGAAATACAATACAATTGTGAAAGGTGAATTGAATAAATCCAAACAACTTGAAAGGCTATATTCAACTAGTGAGAAGATTGATGAACAAATATCTTATCAGAAACCATTCTATGATAAAACTGGTCTTGGATTCAATACATTCAAAACAATTGAAGAAAGCAAGGAACCAGATTTGAAAATATCTGAAAGTATAGATGAGAAGTCTGATGAGATCAACAAATCTAAAGATACACCTAAGAAGGAAGAACCACCTAAGCAAGAGGAATCATCTAAAGGTATGCAAAGAGAATTCAAAGGTAGATGTTTTACTTGTAATACTATTGGTCATATGAAGAGAGATTGCACAGGTAAGCAATTCAAACCCCTTAATGGTTATTGTTATAATTGTCATGGATTTGGACATAAAGCTATTGAATGTAGAAAACCTAAATTTGTTGAGAATAACAATAATAGTAGAATGTTTAGGAATATGAACCATGTAGATAAGAAACCTATTGGAGATATGAATAGAAGAAATGAAGTAATATGTTATAGATGCAACAAAGTTGGACACATTGCTAGAAATTGCAGATCATAGATCAATCCACTTGGACCAAGATATAGAAACAATGGAATTGTTTGTCAGATATGCAACAAGATTGGACATATAGAAATATTTTGCAGAATGAACAATAGAGTTTTTCATCCTAACCCTAACCCTAGAAATCATGAAAGAAGAAATGAAGATGCAAGTAAAAGACATAAAGGATGTTGTAGTAATTCCGATGAAGTGAAGTTTATTAGAAGCACAGATCAAGGAGACATATTCAAAATTGAAGGTAATTAGAAAGGTGAAGTATTAAATGGTAAGAATGAATCCTTACCTGATCTATCTCAAAGCACTTAATTTATGAAAATTACAGTAGAATAGGAACTTAGATTAGTGTAGAAGTAGATATATGATGAATTGAGTCTTGCGCAGTTAATGCAAGGTATTATATGATGTTCTAATGCTATGGCTAAGAGCACAAAGAAAAATATTATGTTTTGCGAGATTGCAAGAAGTTTTAAGTTTTGTAGGTTAACATAAACAACTTTTTAGAAAGAAGCGGCAAAAGAATTGAATGCGATGTCAGATCTAAGTGAGATTGAAGTAATAAAAGGTCATAATCAGTATTATTTGATCATCAAAGAAAATACAAATGTTAAGGAGATCGAAGAGTAGTGATTGGAAGCATTTTGCAAGGATTTGGTGAAGGATTTGTGAGCCGAATCTACGCAAGCCCTAAAAAAGTGAAATCGAGGTATTTTACTTGGTAGATCTTTGAATCAGTAAAGGAAATTAGAAGTAATCATGGATGTTTCTTTGATTCATAATGTCAGAGATAAAAATAGACCTAAGATAAAAAGGGAACCAGTAGAACCCTTGGAAGATGATCCTAGGTTAGCTTTATCATTTGTACCAAATGAAGTTTTACATCTAGAGAATATTACAAGTTATCTTGGATGCAAACTAGAGACTATCAGTGATAATGATTTCACCAAGGAGTATCAGAAGATTTACAATCAGGACATGTCATTGAGGAAGGATTTGAACATTTGAAAGATAATGAGATCATTAAGTATGCATTACAATATGAATTTGATAATGAAGAATGCACTAAGATAATCCTTAGCAGAATTCATAATGGGAAGTTTTGGTTAGAGGATAGAGTAATAGATATCACAACTGATTTGATTCATGAAGTTACTGGACTATCTAAAACCGGAACCATTCCTTTAAATGAGAAGAACATGAGGAAAATAGTCATTGACAACATAAATTCATCCTCTAATGGTAGATGAATTGTGATTAGTAAGATTCAACAAGATGATGTCAGATACTTGTGCAAGATCCTAACAACTAAGTTTTGTGCAAATTCAAGAGAGGATGACATGGCAGCTGGATTGATACATGTGGCTTATTTGATGTGTGTTAATAAAATGCAAGTTGATATGTGTGAGATTCTGAGAATTCAACTGTTTGAGAATTTGGAAAAGATTAAGAAGAAAAAGTATGCACAATTTAGATTCTCATCTTTGATCACTTATATGTTCTTTCATCTATTGAGAAGATTTCCTTACACCATTACAAATGATTGGAATGATGAGCTAACTACACTGGAAAGAATTAATAAATTGTATATGAGGCATGTTATTGACAAAGTAAATGAAAGTGCAATGCTGGTAATTAAGACATTTTAGAACTTGGTAACTAGTAGATCAAGGATCCCACAGTCTCTTGTGGAGAAGTATAAAAATGAATAATGTTTCATGGTTGATACTGACTTTACTTACATTGAAGCAGTAGAACCTAGAGTAGAGTTCATAGACCCTCTTGGCTATGAAATATCTAAAATTGAGACAGAAGAGTATGTGAGCAGGTTACTTAAGTGCAAGATTGATACTCACAGTAACAGGTTTGGAACTTTTGAGGAAAATTTCAACTCCACAAAGGCTATACTTGAACAAAAACAGTCAAAGAAAAGAGTTGAGAGCACTATTAAGAGAATTCTGAAAGATACATGGATGACAAGCAAGAATTCATGGTAGCAAAGTAGACAGCAATAACAGTTAAAGAAATTGGATAGAAAGAAATTTTGTCTATACCACCTTTATCATCAATTGTAGTACAGCAAGGAGAAACACAAGTCAAGGTGAAAGTGGAAGAAACAAAGAAAGAAGCAAGTAAACCCACTAGGTCAACCTCCTCCACACCGAGAAAAAGAATAAAAGAGATTGCTATTGGACTTGGTAAGAGGCAGAAAATTTTGGTGCCACCAGTTCCTAGGAAAGTTGCAGAGATTAAAGATGATGACACTTCTGTTAAGAAGAAAACTTGGAAACCTAGAATTGAGAAGGTTAATGAGCAGATCATTCAAGATGAAGATTTCACAAAGATGAATAAATACTATGACATCTATGATTATGCAAAGAGATTGAATCTGAAAAATGCAGTGGTAAAGCATATGATTCTATCTGATAAGAAGTTTGACACAATTCAGGGTAAGATACCTGATGATTTATTCAAGAAACTTGTGAATAGGAAGAAGAGAGCATAAGAGGAAGACACATCAATCAGAGAAAATATTGTGAAGAAACTTTGTGATGTGAGAGATGATGAACATCTTAAGCAGATTATGAAGGCTCTTAGCACCCATTTGAGGACAAAAAGGAGAACTATTCAGATTATGGCAGGACAATATGAGGAAGTTAATGCAGAGACAAAGCAAGCAATTATTAAAGTCATGGAAGAGAATGTTGGAGAACCATTAGTTGCAGCAGAGAAAACAAAAGAAGTAGAAAAAGAGGACATTCCCTCTCCACTAGCCATAAACATTAAGGAAGAAGCTATGAATGTTGAAGGAATTAAGGTCACCTTGGATACTGATGATAATGTATTCAAGAATCTGGAAAATATTGTTGACAATTCGGCTCTTGATGAACCGGATAGAACTAAAGGAGAAGAACATACCCAAACCACTATTGAAAAACCCAAAGAATCAGAGATGCAAGCACCTGTTCCCACTAAAGAAGACATCAATCTTACTCCTGAGACTGGAAAGAAGAAGCAAATTGGATCTATGATTGAGGATTTGGGAAAGGAAGTAGATGATGATGATTAGATGGAATTGATCACATCTTTGAACAAAATCATTGGAAAAAACAAGAAAGTTAAAAGTCTTAAAGGATGTCTGAAGGAGCTTATTGAGAAGTTACAAGGCATTGTAACTACACAAATTTCAGAAGTTGACCCTCTGGAGAAAGCAAAGAAAATGATGAGCACTTTTGACAGTGAGTTCACAAATCTATTTGATATAGCAAAAGTGAAAGCTCAAGCAGCCTATGAGGCCAAAACACTTTTGAACATCAGCCAGAATATCAGGAATGATATCAATAATCTTGATATCTATATAAAGGACTTGAGGAAGAATCTGGAAAGAGGAAAATCCTTGTACATTCAATGTATAAAATCAGATACCCTTGTAGCAGTAGAAGATCAAAAGATGAAGATGAAGGAAGTAGAAATTCAGAATGAAGCCAACTTTCTTTCAAGCCCCACTGTGAAGGTATTTGATGCTGAGAAGAAAATTCATAAATTATATGATGAGATCAGAATTTTGCAAGATGAAAAGGACATAAAAATGAAAAGATTCACTCTTTTAAGAGAGCACACTTCTATGAAGTTGAGCGTTATTGAAGGACAATTGGAAGAATGTCTTTCAGCTAAGACATCTTTTCAAAAATTTAGTTTTGAGAATCTCCAAGCATGTGAGATAGCATCTTATGAATTGTGCGCACTACTCAGTGTGGTAGACTCTATTAAGAAATCATGGGAGAAAGAATTAGAGGCAATAAAGATTGATTTTGCAGATTGTGTTGCAAGCCTACCAGCTTTGCAATATTGAATTAAGGTAAAACTTTTTGAACATAGTTTTGTAACCCTCCTTACCTTTATTTTGTCATTGTTGTCAAAGGGGGAGAGATATATAGTAGAAAATTGATAAGGATTGATACTCTTAGGGGGAGTACTGTATAAGAGATAAGATTTTTGGATTTATAAGGATAGTATATATATATTTTATACTATGGCCACAATTTTGAAGTTTTTGAGTTTAACATTTAGCCAATTTTCTCATATGTTGTCACCAATGACAAAGGGGGAGATTGTTGGCAATTTGGATGAGTTGGTTACATAGATGTTGTCATTATGGAAACATATGATCTACATGAAGATCGCACAGGTCAGAGAGCTAGTATGTCAGAGCGCAATGTAAAATTGTTTAAGTATGAGACATTGTTATTTTGCCAGTGAACCAGAAGACAATTTTGTTTGGCGACGTCGACTGGAGTAAGTTCAGTGCTTGCGCACTTGAACATAGACTCTATGATGACTAATGAAAACTCACCTCAAAGCGCAAGTCAGTAAAACATGTACGGAAGGAGTTATGACAGTTTTACTGAAGACAGTGTCAAGCTGACAAGACAGATTTTGAAGACTAAATTGATAAAGAGTTAAGAGATTATTTTGTTTATCAAAATAATGACTTAACAATATAAAGGGACAACATCCTAAATGTTAACCCTTGGGTAAAGTTATCTTTTAATATGGCAGCCGACCAGTAAAGTTATTAGCCTTAATAACTTGTATAAATGTAATTGTAAATTGTAAAGAAGAAGATAGTAATATCGATAGTATATAGCAATAGTGACATATTGATATGATGCGAAATATGATGTACATGTAATTACAATAGTGAAAGAGCAGCGAAGAGGTATTGATGCAAGCAGTATAAGGTTATGTACCTTGACCTCTTTTTGTAATAAGTGAATATTGTACATTACTTGTTTGGGCAGTGGGCTCATTTGATAATCACATTTTGTACTACCAACTCCTAATAGGGTTGAAACTTCTAACAAAGCCTATAGTCCCTTAATTAGGACTGAGACACTATATACTTGTAATAGACTCCTAACAGGGTCAACATCCTTAACAAGATACTTTTGATTAGTGAATCTTTGTGGGTACCATCCCCACCGGGGTTTTCCCTTGGCCAGGGTTTCCTCGAGAACAAATAATGTGTTATGAGTTCTTTTATTTTATTGCTATGCACATTGTTTAGCTTTCTATGTTATGCATGTATTAAGATTATCTGTTATATCCATAATTAGACAAAAGTGAAAGTTTGTGGAATACTGATTCACCCCCCTCTCAGTATTTCCTATTTCTAACATAAATTTATATGTTGATTTTGTAAATACAAAGCACAGGTAACTTGATTTCGGAACACTACACAAACTCCGGTGACTTGCTACAAAATTTTATCTCTGTCTGGTCTAACAACAACGGTCCCATCACCGAGATTGCGACAAAAATAATGAGTTTTCCGAGTACAAGGTCTCGGTGAATCATCTGCGGTTCAAACATTGTAGGGTTTCAAAAGCTAAGACTCAAGCAATATACAAAGCATTGTTAAAATACGGCTCCAATGAACTCTGATGTGCTATAGTATACTTCAATAACAACGAGCATTAATATGCTAGGGAAGTATAATAGTATCGATCCGCGCTTAGATTAACAACTTGCTAAGCTACTAATACATTTGATGTAGGGTTGGACTCGACTACGGCTGTCAGATGCTCGCAAAGGCATATCTTCAGATATGATAATTATATTGCAAACTTTGATAAAAGGCATGCCGTGTTTGCTGTTAATATGCACATAAATACCATACATTGGTACGAGGGTTCTAAAGCTTCGGTGTTATATTAACGTTACAATGAAGTTTGCAAGTTTTCGAAAGGTAATGTTTCGTTGCACAAAGCAATACTGAATACGTCTTTCATAACCTCTGTTGATTGTAGCTTATTTTAGTAGCCGCGATGAGTTACATTGCTACACCACAATATCAGCGATGAGTTACTCTGTAGGGTTTCGATAATGCACTTAGCAAATATGAAATGTCTCTTATACTTTTAATACCACTAAACCCTCGATAATGCACAGTATAAGAATCAGAGAAAAATGAGTTGCATAAATGTATCATCGTGTATGTATATACAGTGATGTACATTTTTGGCATACGAATATAAATGCATATCAAACTCAAAGTATAAGACATTCCATAGAACAAGAACGAGGCCGTAAACTTTGCTAACCCAATGCAAAAAAGAAATATAGTATCCGTAGTTATAAACCGTATTACAATAATCTTATACTCACGGTTCCTTAGGCATTGAATTAGGTGAGTAGTGAATATATATTATCGCATAATATACTTGGTCTCCATTATATTTATTAATATGAAAAGTACTGTTACAAATATCTATTTTAATATAACTATATATATATATATATATGCAATGCTATTATTACCAAACTCTACTAAGTAGGAGCATAGAATTTAAGAACAAAATCAAGAGTATATTTTATTGAATAATTTATATGTTTAACATAATCTGAGTTTTCCTAATATATAGATATTCATACATTCTTAACATAACATTTAAATATAAAGCACTTTAACTACATTAAGCAAAACTCTTTCTTTTTCTTTACATGCAATATATTTAAGATTATCTCGTAATGCACTTAATATTTATATGGGATTGGTACAATATATAACTATCACTCAAACAATAATTTTTAAATCTTTTCCTTCCAAACCAAGTAACAAAATTAATAATGTTCAGTCTACTAGGAAGCTTTTCTTAAAAGTAAATAGATATTTTCCTTGAAATTACTAAACAAATATTTATATAAATATTCTTGAAATCATTTCCATGAAATAAGGTCATCTTTCCTTTATTAACTTGCATGTAGAAAACCGAAACATAACATTCATTTCATCTATTTTTCAATGCTAACATACTTCTTCAACATAACGAAAATCAATGCAACCCCTTTTTTTTTATTATAAACATATTGTTCAATAAATGAGAGAAAAATAAATAAGCCTATCTTACTTTACAAGCATTCTTATGCTAGGCTCTTTACATAGCCATGGATAAAACAATTTACACAAAGGATCATGGCCAATCAACCAAATAACATAAAGGGGTACTTCCAAATTTCCATTTAGCTCCTTTAAAACCAGCAAGATGTGCCTTTCAAAATCTGCAAAACAAAAATAAGTGGACCATGGAGGCTCACCTCCCAACCTAGGCCATTTCATGGCCACCCCCGAGCTAGGGGAAGAACAAAGATGGATAGGGGTTTAAACATACATACATAAACACATAAACAAACAAAAATCAGTAGTAAAACTAAGACATCAAATTCCCTTTCCCAAGGCTAGCACAACATGAGTCACCTTGGACCCATAGTAGGGGTGAAGGTGGAAGCTACTCAACTAGGAGAATGCCAAAGTATAATAGAAAACCAACCTTCAAAAAGGCTCTAAAATCTGCTCAAAATGCCTTCATAAGGCCATAGAAACAACCATCCACCCTTCTCATATTCAACACAATAACAACACCCTTATGACCCCCAATAAGCATACAGAAAGATGGCACATGGATGCCCATACATCTATGCCTTATCCCCTTCCTCCTAGAGGAAGGACTCTACACTAGAAGAGTAGTCCCAACTTATGCCCTTCACTTATCAAGGTTCTCTTCCCTCCCAAGGGTGATTTTGGCCTTGCACACCCCAAGAAAATAATACAACAAGAAAAGAAGACACCTCAAACATGCAAAGACATGAAGCCATGATTTTACATAAAGATCTATCCTACACACAACATAGGAAACAATAAAAATATACACATAGCAATAAGGACAAGAGAATTCAAGATCCAACCTTGATCCAAGCTAATGGAAAGAGGGTTGAGATGAGCTTTCCAACAAGTCTCCTCCTTTGCTATGCAACACCAAAATCCTCCAAGAACAAGACCAAAATGCTCACAAACTCTCAAGTCTCCAAAAATTGGAGAGTGGGCAATTAGCCACCAATTTTCCCTCCATCTCCTTGAGAAGACAAACCCTAAACCTTTCAAAACAATAGAGAGAAATTCAAATTCAAACATTCAAATGAGGAGAGGCTCTTCCAATTTCATCACTTTTCAAAAAAGCATCTTTTGAAAGGGCAAAAATAGTAAAAAAAATATCATAATAGTCAAAATTTGACCCCCAACATATGGCACCACTATGGGGTAGCCTATTTTTAACCTTCACTATCATAAATGGTCATTAAAAGCCACTCAAAAAATCACTCAAAGATTGAATCCGAACATGAAAGAGATTCCCACTCATGGCCCCTAAAAATAGAGACCACTTACACACATTAAACACTTGGGCATGCCAACCCACATGACATGTGTCAATTCACACCACAAATAAATCACATAACACACAATACACATGGTATGCCAAGTAGACTAAATAATAAAATAAAATAAACATAATTCCATAATTACATTCATGCACCACTTTACAAAATTACACTTTACAATGAGGTTAATTTCTCCCCTTGGAGATAACCTTGGCTTAACATGATTTTACAAATATCCATCTTTGATTTCCCTTGAAAATTCCATGGTCTTTCCTGCACACTTGACAAGGTATCAGTAGCTCATGAAATGTCAATTATCATATATATATATATATATATATATATATATATATATATATATATATATATATATATATATATATATATATATATATATATATATATATATATATGAAAATACATATAAAAATCACATTCCTAACATCATAAATTTCTAACTGCATTCATAATAATCCTCATCATTTTCAACATTGCTTTTATAAAGCACATAAAGCCAGGAATAAAATGATACATGTTAATTCACCTAACATAATAGTCATGATCATTTCCCATAAATTTTCCTAACATGAATGTAATATCAAGGCATCATACGTAAATCAAATATTTATCAATTACTATGCTCATGACCTACTAAATAACATCAAAGTGAAAATCTTATATCATCATCACATAAACATAAGTCATCACATAGTATCATAATATAATTTCTCTGTCTCAATAGTCCAATATGATAAAATAAAGTGTCAGCATGAGTCTAAATATGGAAAATAATCTGCTATGAATTGATGTCATGGGGTGAGGCCTCACACTCCCTCAAATGTCAACCACAAAAATCCTCTAAATGTTAGCCACAAAAAATTGTCACCTAAGAAAATGTTGGGCCTTAAAGAAAAAACAAAATTCAACCATACAATAAAAAAAAGACATGCTTCTTGTCATTAATATTTGCTTGTTGGAATTACTAGTGACCAATTATTTAGTCATTTATTTAATCATTTTTGTGGGGGTGACTAATTATGTAGTCATTTTAACCTTGTGATTTTATCCAATGACCAAATTAGTCATTTATTTAGTCATTTATAGAACAACCCTGATGTCACCGGGGTGGGTTGTGTCCCACGAAGCCCTATCCAGTCTTAGATGATATGTTCCATCAAGCTGTATCCTTGTCTGTCCATGTCCCAAATCAATTTGAAAACAAACTAAATAATAAACAAGTTTTTATTAATATAAACCTCCCGAGGGGGCTCGATGGGAATTTTGCCCGATTTTGGGTACTGTAGAGTTCCAGAGTTACGAATGGATTGAAAGGGTTTGCACTCTGTAAATGCCTAATTTTGGGCATTTACTTACAGATGGATTGAAGAGGTTTACATGGTGCAAACAATTTGAAAGAAAAATTTCAAACCCCACTTTATTGCTTCAACAAAATATCTCAACACACGCGAAGATTAATGCTAGTGTCCCCTCAAGCTTCTTTTATATTTCAATTTAGAAGATTAAAGAGGAATTAATGCTCTTGCATATATGACATTAAACACATTAAGAATATAAGTATATGATATTATCAAATGTTAATCTGTAAAGGAGTATTAATCATTCATTTAGTCATTTTTATTAGGGTAACTAATTATTTAGTCATTTCAGTTGTGATTTTATTTGATGACCAAATTGGTCATTTATTTGGTCATTTATTTAGTCATTTATATTTGTAGAACATGATCAGTTTTAGTCACGTGACTAAAACAATGGCAGAACATGATCATTTTTAGTCATGTGACTAAAAGTTTTAGTCACTTGGTCATTTATTTCCCAAATTATACTAGTGGAAGAATGTACTTGAATATACATGAATATACTTAAGGGCATAAATCCTACACATGAGTACATACAAACAAGCATATTTACATACTAACAATGAATAAATGAACACATAATTAACAAATTGGATCGAATATCAAGTTTCATATATATCAAAATGAATAATAATTTTGTACATATTTACAAAATCAACATATCTAGATACAATGTGGCATACACCATCTCAAAAGTGTCATATGCCATCTCAAAATAAGAAGTTCAACTACAAATATTTCTAGGACATCTTATTCTACTAGTGGATCATCAAAATGCAGCCTCTTTGAAGTACTCTTTGGCTCTGATGGATACTGCATTCAAACACAAAAGTGAAACCCCAAGTTAGATTACTTAATTTATATGGTTTCTACAAATAAAAAATAAAAAATTCAAAATCACAGTCAACAATAATAAATAAATAAAACTAAAATTGAACTCTCATGTACCTCGCCTCTCTGTCTCCTCACGCAGATAGGAGACCTAATATATGTCCTTGGTAGCGAAGAGACGATACCATCAATGTCGACTTTGACCTGTATATGTTTGCAAACATGAGATTGATCTATGAGTTATACTATTTAATGTTAAATCCTTGGTAGCAAATATATGTTTACAAAATAACTAAATTAACATTAAAACTTACCCATGTTGAACTTTCTTCAGGAAATGTTAGTTGAGTCATTGGTGATATAAAGCCTTGGTGTTCTACCTCCCTCAAACTAGGGGTGACCTACAAAAGTCAAACAGATACTTCATACAATCATGACTTGATCATATTATATATACTTGATAGTAAAATACACACAAATAACTTTAGAAATATACCTATTGTGGGGCTATCACTACGAATTGAGATGCCTGTGTCGAAAGGGTCTCACAACATCATCAGACACCACCCTCTGTCAAATAAACCATGTAAATTAAAAATGAGTATGCACAATTGACAAGTATACATGTATGCATAAAAAATATAAATTACTTAATTACCTTACCCTTGTCAAAACCAGATGCCTGAACCCCCTCACATTACCCCCCAATGGCAATAGGTGACACCTGCATCGGTATGTACTAAGATGATCCTAAAAAATAGAAAACACATGTATATACTATTATAATAAAAGGAAACCAATGAGTACATTAAAATGTATGTACCATGGAAGTTTCAAGGCCAAATGAAATGGCCAAAAGCGTTGACCCCTCCACCCGTGCCATCTCCTCTATCATTAACAGAACATTAATGGAACACATAAGAAAACATAAGTGGGAAATCATTATAAGAAAATTCTACTAAAAATACAAATGTTTACAATTAAATACAATGTAACAAGTGAACTGTTTACCCTTACCGTAAAAGTAGGAGTCCATAGCTCTGTATGCCCCTGATGCACATCTTCATGAGGTGCTTCAGTTCATGTAGTGTGATGTGTAGTATCATCCACCTTGAAGACATAGTTATATGCATCACTATCATTTAGGGGACCTAAGCACATATTCTTTCACATAATGCAAGTGTGGGGCACACAAACATGTGAGCTCAAGGAGGATGTGGAAGGGGTAGAAGCATTAGCACGAGGAGGCAAAAATATTGCTCTCTACGTAACCAGTAGATCACTCAAGGTGTGAATGGCTCAAATAGTCTATGAGCCAGCCCCAACAATAATATCAGGATGTTGCACTGTAGGAGGTGGTGAAATCTCAGGAGGGGGGATATGTTCAGGATTTCACCCGGTGTGCCCATGATTTGTCCTGTGGAGCGCCTAAGCCTACACCTTGGTTCAGTCTCATGATCCAATAATTTACCTTGTGACCGAGCACAAATTTAGCATACAATTTTTTTATGAAATAGAATGAGATTTCCAAATTGATGTGGGGCGGTCTATAAAAAACCATCCACCATCGGTCCCAAATGTTGTCACGTATTGCATCATTTGTGCACTATTTAATTGACAACTTGGGTTTTTTAGGGTCCACTTTTAAACCGGTTTTGGGATCCACAAAAATATTACTTATGTCATGTTTTGTTATGTTTAGGTTCATAACTTGATCATAGTCAAGTCCATTGTCAAACTGGGCATGCATGGAATTGTGCCAAAGAAGTGAAACATTATGTTGCTCTGTAAGTTTCTCCATGTTTTCAATAATGGAGTTCAACGTGGAAAACATGGGGTGCAATGTGGGGATATTGGTATATGTGGTTTGATATCCTCTAAGCTGATTTAGATTGTCTCTTATGAGATCCTCTAAATGTCGAGGGTATGAGACTGGTTGGTTTTTGGAAAATGGGGGATTGTTTGGAGGTGGTTCTGGATTATTTGTCGGATCATTGGGAGGGTTTTCTGATTGGTTTGAGTCCATGTATGATTAAAATTAAAACCTAAATAGACAATTACAATCAATTTAAAAAAAATAAAATAAAGAATCTCATTTAAACCCCAGTTTTTATTAAATTTTTTTTACAAATTTCAATTAAAAAATAATAAAAATAATAAAAACTTAAAAATTTAACTTACCCATTGATCTTGAGAAAATCAGATATGAGATTATATCGGATATGCGAAACCCTTTGAGCTATGTTCAACATTTTCACAATGAAAATGTTGAACGCGGTCGTGGGCTACAAATAGAAATTACTGGTGAAAATTAGATATTTGATATAAAATTGGATATCCGATAATATCAGATATTCAATAATATCAGATATCTGATAATATTAGATATCCAATATTATCGGATATTTGATTAGGCTCGTGCTTTAGCTTTTGGCTTGGCCAGATGTACTGACACCCAGGCCTACTAAAAAGTCAACAAACTTTTTAGTGCGCTTTTGGATGAGTGAAAAGTTCTCATTTTCACATCACCACTTTTTGGCATAGCTTGATCCTGCACATACCCTTCTTTTGAAGCATTAAATGGAAAACTTTTGTAAACATATTGATATAGATACGACATGAACATAACTAAAAAAAATTAATTTTCTTGGGATTTCTAAATTCTAAAGATTACAAATTTACAAGTTAAGATGGAGTATTTAAAGTGTTCAAGGGAGTTTTAGTAGTCTTAAAGGCTACAAATATTACAAGATCTAGAAGGGAAAACCAAAATAAATAAAACAACAATGGTGTCTAAGGAAGCAAATGAATATGCTTATTTATGGTATCAAGGATTAGACCATATGAGTGAGAAAGGGCTAAAGGTACTGATAAATCATAAGTTTCTTTCAAATATTATATCATTCAAAAGGAATATAGAAGTTAAAAATAAGATATTCATATGTTGATGGTACAAGTAATGATATTATAGAATATACTCATTTTCATGTTTGGAGGCCATTTCCCATATTTTCTTTTGATGAAACATTATACTTTGTGACATTTATTAATGATTATTCTAGAAAGGTGTGGATCTATATTCTTAAATGTAAAGTTGATGTGTTTAGTATATTTAAAAGCTATTTGTAATCTTTATTGAAAATACCACAACAACATCTACCAAATTTTCTATATTGATTACACTATGATGGATGCTGGTACCCTTTTCCAATGCTCCCATTTTGGAATAGGCCATGAGGATGGTGGAAATGGCTGTAGAGTCTAGCCTTATTACACCAATTTATTTCAATTGATTACACTCTCCAATGGATGTCCATAGCCTTTTACAATCCTCCCATTTTTCAATGTTTGAGAGGATGTTGGAAAAGGCTTCTACACCTATGCATTTCAATCAATTACCCATGTCTATACCCTTTTCCAATGCTCCGATTTTAGTTGAGGTCACGAAGATTATGGAAAAGGCTACGAAGTCTAGCCTTCCTTTGAAAGTTTTCAACAAATATATTTTCTCCATTTCTTGAAATGATCTCATATTGCAAGACCAAAACAACCATTTTTGTATATGTTCTTTATATAGCTTCCCACATCTTTTACCTTTTATACTACCAAACACCCTACTTTTCTGGGGAACAATATGAATTTTAAATTAAGGGAGAGGACTACCTAAATGGAAATGAGAACAAATGCTAGAAATACGAACAAACCTACATTAGCTAGAGCTTTGGAAGATGAAGTTGCAAAAAAGAAAATTCATAAAATGTGTAGAAGTTTTTCAACATAATGTTTGTGCTCACTATAAATGGTGTGAGAAAGTAGGTTTCTGATGTAGACCAAGGGATGGTGGATCCAATTAAGGACAGTACAAGCCTTGCAGCTTCAGAATTACATAGTGGAATACACAACAACAACAAATTGTTTCAAAGTAATTTTTATTAACATGCTCGACTGTAAGGCCTTCCAGGTTAGGGCCAATTACAATCAGAAACAATTCTGCAAGATCCACATAGATCCAATACAACCTTAGCTAGTTCATCTCTAAAATAATCAGCAATTGATGGAAACCCTAAGGTAGATCTAAACTTGATCTCGCAAGCCTCTAAGCAATCTCCTTGTCTCCAACTGTGCAAACCACTAGCTCTGCTCATACAAACTATCAGATGACAATCTGATCTGCAAGACCATGCAAGATCTTGTCCACAACTTCACCAACTTTAGCTTTTAGGCCTCTAAGTCCTCTAGAAGTCATGTTCTAAACATCTACCCAAACACCCCTTAAATACTAATCATCAGCCACAAGTCAGTTGGATAAAATTCTTAACTCATACCAACAAATATTAAATGCCATACAAGTTGGCTTATAGATTATATTACAAACATTTAATTCAAAATGTTAGCCTTTAACAATAGCTACCAACAATAAATGCTCCAATTTGGCCCAAAAAATCACACATAACTCTAGTTGGTAAACTAGAACTACCGAGCAACAGTGAAATAACTAAGCATGCCAAGCATCATCGAGCACCAGTATCGACCGAGCACCACAAACATGACTGAGTAACACTTTCACCGAGCACCAAAGATTATCGAGTTCCTTCATTGATCGAGCTTCCTTCAATGATTGAGGTCGTCGATCAAGGTTGCAACCGAGTAACACTGGCCAAAACAACAACCACCCATGCAGTTTCACCGAGGACAAAGATTGCCCTTGCATCACCCTAAAATGCCCCTACATCAGACACCCCATGTTTCAAAAGATGTTCATATGTTAGAAGAACATCTTCTTGGATTCAACACATAAATCCCAAGCTGGTTCTTCACATATAAGTCCTCCATCTTCTCACTTTGCATACTCTTCCACTTCAGCTTCCTCTATCTCTTCAAGTCTTTTCTTGACAACACACAGGTTAGTTCTCAAAACTGATCATTCATTTTCTTTGGATCCACCAACTCAACTTGGCTACCAATACTCAAGCTTCTCCTACTGAGTGTTGTATCCATCAAAGAAATCATGGAAATTTTTTTGTCATCCTTCTCAATAATAAATACATTCTTCACACAGTCATAAATAGCTCTGCAATCATATTGCCAAGGTCTATCGAGCAATATATCACAACTATTCATCTTCACAATATCACATAACACAAGATCCTTATACTGGCCAATCTGAACATCAATGAAGCATTGTTCTCTAACTTCTAGAGCTTGACCATCTTGCAACCAGCCTATCCTATAAGGATGTGGATGTCTCATTCTATTCAAACAAATTTTTTGAGCCATGTCCTTAGAAACAAGGTTATCAGTACTACCACTGTCAACAATTACATCACAAAGTTTACCTCCAGACTTGCATCAGGTCCTAAACAAGTTACTCCTCTGACAAGGTTCCTCCTTTGTACTGAGCAATGTTTGCCAAAGTAGTAAGTTCTCAAATTTAGGTTCATTCTAAATGTTCTCATTCACCACAGCAGTTCGTCGGTCACCAAGCTTCTTCTATGTACACTCAAAAGAACGGTGTCCTTCCTCTCCACAGTTATAGAAAGTACCCTTAAAGATAACTCTACCTGTCTTCTTTTTCAGTTCCACGGGTTTCAGTTCATCTTCTGCATCAGTTGGTTTATCCTTCATTGAGTGATCAATCTTCTCCTTCCCTCGGGAGTTACCATGTTGTTTCCTCTTTAACTTATCTTCTACCTTCAGAGGATACTAATAAGCATCTTCAACAGAATCAATCTTCAACATACCAAGCTCATCCTGAATATTGAATCTCAGACCATTCACATACCGAGCTACCTTTTCCTTACCAAGTTCTCTGTATCCAGACTGAATAGTAAGTTTGTAGAACTCCTCGGTATAATCTTCAATAGACAAATCCTTCTACTTCAGATTTTGCAACTTCTTAAACAAGTCAAGCTCATAGTCAACCGGTATGAACTTAGCTTTCAGTTTTGTCACCATCAACCTCCACTAATTGATCTTCATTTCACCTTCATCTTCTCTATCTCTTTGTAATTCTTTCCACCAAAGAGCAGCATGTCCTTTCAACTTAGTCTATGCCAATCTAACCTGAAGAGGATCTTCAATTTCTTCTAGCTCAAAGAAATCTTCAAGTTCACCAATCCAATCAATCAAGTTCTTAGGTTTCAAGGTACCAGAGAAAGTAGAAAATTTCATTCAGTAACTGTTACTTAATCGAGCTCCAGATCTATGCAACTGAGCAGTTCTGTCTTCACCAGATCTATCCCTCCAGTCATCACCACTAGATCCAGAAGCTTCAAATTCTTGAGTAGCTTCTTCACAGCCATCCTCAGTACCAACATTTTGAGGTATGCCAGTAATAGCTCTCATGATCTCGATGACCATGTCATTATTCATCAATTCCATCTTAGATCTAAAATTTGATTTCACCTTCTCTGTGATCTAGGATTCCACAGTATCAAAAAGATCAACAATAACTCTAGGGTCTAATCTTCTTGGAGGCATCCTTAAAGATTAAGAGAAACCCTCTGCAAAAAACCCTACACCGATCACCTTATGACAATCTCCAAGTTTTATGCAAGTCAGATCATAACCTGCAACCTTGCAAACAACTAGGGAAAGATTCCACAAGTTCAGTGCCACAGATCTGCAACCAAGATCATATGATCTCTTCACCAACAAGATCAATTTCTTAGGACCAGCCCTCGCAAGATCAATCTTCATTCCACAAGACCAACTTAGCTTCCATAAGATCAAATCTGCTCTGATACAACCTGATGTAGGTCAAGGGATGGTGGATCCAATTAAGGACAGTCCAAACCTTACAGCTTCAAAATTACATAGTAGAATACACAACAACAACAACAAATTGTTTCAAAGTAATTTTCATTAACATGCCCAATTGTAAAGCCTTCTGCATTAGGGCCAATTATAATAAAAAACAATTCTGCAAGATCCACATAGATTCAATACAACCTCATCTAGTTCAGCTATGAGATAATCAGTAACTGATGGAAACCCTATGGCAGATCTAAACTTGAGCTCGCAAGCCACCAAGCAATCTCCTTGTCTCCAAGTGTGCAAACCACTAGCTCTACTAATACAAACTATCAGATGACAATCTGATCTATAAGATCATGCAAGATCTTTTACACAACTTCACCAACTTTAGCTTTTAGGCCTCTAAGTCCTCTAAGTCATATTCTAAACATCCACCCAAACACCCCTTAAATACTAATCATCAGCCACAAGTCAGCTGGATGAAACCCTTAACTCCTACTAACAAATATTAAATGCCATACAAGTTGGCTTACAGATTGTATTATAAACATTTAATTCAACATGTCAGCCTGTAACAATAGCTACCAACAATAAATGGTCCAAGTCAACCCAAAAAATCACACAGAACTCCGATCGGTAAACCAGAACTACCAAGCAACAATGAAATAACCAAGCATGCCAAGCATCACCGAGCACCAGTGTTGACCATGCACCACATACATGATCGAGTAACACTTTCACCAAGTGCCAGAGATTACCGAGTTCCTTCAGCGACTGAGCTTCCTTCAATGATCGAGGCCATCGGTCAAGGTTGCAACTGAGTAACACCGCACTAATACATTTGGGGTGACATTGCGACGACCATTTGCGACGGCAGGCAAATGTCATGTGGTTTTGCTCTTTTTTTTTCAAATATAGCCCGACACCGTCACAATTTGCGACGACAATACATTTGTAACTGTCGCAATTGCGACGTTGTCGGGATATAAGCGCAAAATTTAAAAGGAACGTTGTCATGTGTGTTTTGAACAGCGCCGTAACCCTCCGCGAAATCACATCACGATATAACGGCAAACAAAATAAGAATGTTGTCATTTGTGTTTTCAACAGCGCCGTAACCCTTCGCGAAATCACATCGGGATATAAGGGCAAAAAAAACAAGAACGTTGTCATTTGTGTTTTCAACAGCGCCGAGAGAGATTCCCTTCGCGAAATCACAGCTACAATTTCTGAGTACGTTGGGTTTATTTTTCTTTTGTCATTATTATGTAATCTGGTATTCAGCTGTTAGAGAGCTAAAATACCCAGAAATGAGGACATATCTGTGTTGAATTTATTGTTAGCGGCTTTGGTTATTTAGAAGTTTAATTTTATTTGTTCATCTTTCAAGCACAAACGTTTTGTGGACCGTAACGTCTTCATTGTTTCGGGTATGCAGTGAAACAGCCCTAACTTGCAATTGCGATGTTGTTGGGATATAAGGGCAAAAAAAAAAAGGAACGTTGTCATTTGTGTTTTCAACAGCACCGTAACCCTCCGCGAAATCACATCGGGATATAAGGGCAAAAAAAACAAGAACGTTGTCATTTGTGTTTTCAACAGCGCCGAGAGAGATTCCCTCCGCGAAATCACAGCTACAATTTCTGAGTACGTTGGGTTTATTTTTCTTTTGTCATTATTATGTAATCTGGTATTTAGCTGTTAGAGAGCTAAAATACCCAGAAATGAGGACATATCTGTGTTGAATTTATTGTTAGCGGCTTTGGTTATTTAGAAGTTTAATTTTATTTGTTCATCTTTCAAGCACAAACGTTTTGTGGACTGTAATGTCTTCATTGTTTCGGGTATGCAATGAAACAGCCCTAACTTGCGACTACCTTCACGGTACTTGTGTACATTATCATGTTGTCTTTACAGTGACTGTCCTCATTCAAGTGGCAATTACACAAGGGACAGTCACTGTGAGATGTCCTCATTTGTGACAAGGACAGTCACACTTAGGACATCTCATAGTGATATTCCCTTGTGTAATTTCCACTTGAATGTATTGCTATTGAACCACATTAATGCTTTTCTTCTTCAACAAATGAGGACAGTCACTGTAAAGACAACATGATAATGTACACAATTACCAAAAAATGATCTTGTTAATTGATGTAACACTTTGTCTTGCTCACTCCCTATCCTTCACTAGGGTCTCTTTAGGCCAATGTTTTGACTTGATAGGGTACTTAACTATCCCTACACTCTTTAGGTATCTCTACCCAAGATCCCACTCCTTCGACTAGTGCACACCAACAAGAAATACAACGAACTCTGCTCAATACCAATCTAGCTACTAGGACACTCCTAGTCTTGTCTTCACAAATTGAAACACATTCAACTAGAACTTTACTCCATGGAGAGGCTGGCCACTAGGACCTCTATTGGTTTCAATATTACTCCTTCACCTATACTTTTCATCAGTACTTCAATCCGGTTCATCAAACCATGCATGCCAATTGCACCCAAAAATAGGCTGCTAGCAATTAGGCCTTTGTCAAGCCTTTTTGTTTATATTAAGCCACCTAAAGGGCTTAGGATTCAGATGCCCTTTATTGAGAACTCCAAGATATCTAAGGTCTTCTCCTCCTAGATTTTTTGTACACCAACTGCTACAGCCATGCCTGAAAACAAGTATTTTGACACAACTTGGACAGTCTGACTAAGAGTTTGTTTTCTTAGCAGCCAAAGAAACTCACCCAATCTTCTAATTTGACTTGGGGCTTCTTTAGATGTGTGTCTACCTCTCCATGAGATTTTAGTTGAAGCAACCAATGCATTCAACTTGTTGTAATCTTCTTGTAATGATTTGTCATCCCTAACTGTGCTCAACTGACTCACCTAGGACATCATTGCAAACATAGAAAATGAGCTTCCCAGGGCCCCTCCTTCCAAACATATAGTACATGGAGTCTCCTCACCCATTCCAAGAGCCCGTACAAAATTGACAATGGAATGATGAGCTAAGACTCCATTTGTTCAACCTGCCTGGTTCAAACCAATGATAGGGTACTTAACAAAAGAATTAACAAACTAGTTGGAATGCTTCAAAACTCAAAAAAAACACAACACAGAATAAAAAAACAACTTGTACTAACTTTTCCAATAGACACTGCGAGCTATCTAATCCATTAATCAACTGAAAACAAAGAAACAAAAAAACTCAAGAATTCACTAAAACCGTGTTACTCTACAAATCTTCTTAATTCCAAATGTTTTTCCCCCCAACCTTTTGCACAGATCGATGGAGGCCTCTTATAGTTGATCTGATGCCTAATTCAATGGTTTCATATAGTTACATAACCATCTTACTCGAAAATGCTCCCTTGCACAAATGTTGTCAATGTTGTGAATGACAACATTGACAACTTGTTACAACCTTTGGGATTTTGGTTCAAAACTTATTGTTCAAACACCATAAGACCCTAACCATGACTTAGTTAGGCTATTTAGACCTCACATAGGCCACTTCTACACTTCTTTGCCCAATTTGACCCCTAAATGCTTCATTCCCACTTTTGCCACAATATTGGTAACTTGGGTACAAATTGGCACTTGCCTTCACAAAGGTCACACATGAGGACATCTCACAGTGATCGATTGTCCCTTGTGTAATTGCCACTTGAATGTATTGCTATTGAACCACATTAATGCTTTTCTTCTTCAACAAATGAGGACAGTCACTCTAAAGACAACATGATAATGTACACTCACTGTAAGGACAGTCACAAATGAGGACATCTCACAGTGACTGTCCCTTGTGTAATTGCCGCTTGAATGTATTGCTATTGAACCACATTAATGCTTTTCTTCTTCAACAAATGAGGACAGTCACTCTAAAGACAACATGATAATGTACACTCACTGTAAGGATAGTCACAAATGAGGACATCTCACAGTGACTGTCCCTTGTGTAATTGCTGCTTGAATTACACAAGGGACAGTCATTGTGAGATGTCCTCATTTGTGACAAGGACAGTCACACATGAGGACATCTCACAGTGATTGTCCCTTGTGTAATTGCCACTTGAATGTATTGCTATTGAACCACATTAATGCTTTTCTTCTTCAACAAATGAGGACAGTCACTCTAAAGACAACATGATAATGTACACTCACTGTAAGGACAGTCACAAATGAGGACATCTCACAGTGACTGTCCCTTGTGTAATTTCCGCTTGAATTACATAAGGGACAGTCATTGTGAGATGTCCTCATTTGTGACAAGGATAGTCACACATGAGGACATCTCACAGTGATTGTCCCTTGTGTAATTGTCACTTGAATGTATTGCTATTGAACCACATTAATGCTTTTCTTCTTCAACAAATGAGGACAGTCACTCTAAAGACAACATGATAATGTACACTCACTGTAAGGACAGTCACAAATGAGGACATGTCACAGTGACTGTCCCTTGTGTAATTGCCGCTTGAATTACACAAGGGACAGTCATTGTGAGATGTCCTCATTTGTGACAAGGACAGTCACACATGAGGACATCTCACCGTGATTGTCTGTAATGTCCCCTTTTTGGCTAACTTGGAAAACAGGAACAATTACTCCACTTCTCAGACTTACTCTATCAGATACTTACAATTAAACTAAGTAATGGAGGTTACTTAAGATATCAACCGCTATTTCAGATTCAATCACAATATGTGTGCAAGATGATATTGATACCAATATGTTTAATAGCACTGTCGGATATAATGATATGAAATATGCTATGAATATGATGTTTCCTATCACTTATAGTGATAGTATAATGATGGTATGTCTGATATAAACAATATCGATATACAATCAATAAGTATTGCTTACAGCAATGTATTTGCTGTGTCTGATATGATGATGTAATTATGCAAATGTGTAATATCGCTATGAGTGATATGTTGCTATTTCAGATTCTGAATTATATGCTTGCAACTTCAAATATTGATGCTATTTCTGACTATCCTTTCTATCTGTGCAATCATGGTGTTGTCTCTGATCTGCAATGATAAACTTGAAACCAAACTGCCAAAGGCAGATGCTCTATTGAGTATATCCAAATATGGATAAGTAAATAAAGTTCTAATGATGCCTTGAGTGACTGACGAGAATGCATTCTTATATTGTCTTTAACAAATGAAGAGATGCTATGAATGAGACGTGTCTTGTTTCTTCCTCCATGTCCCTTTGTTAAGCACACCTTTCCATAATCCGACAGTTCACATAATATTATTTCATTATTTTCTGATCATAGATAACTCCCAGATTGACTCAATATCAAATCTTTTTATGAAGGTAATCTTCCCTAATTGGTAGTGCAACCAGTAGTTAACATCCATTGTGTTTGTATTAGTTTGGTCTAACTATCATTAGTATTTAGTCAATCGATATTAACTCTTGCCTTATCCCATATTGTTATGATGATATCCAATCTTTCTACTCTGATATAAGTCGATATCATTTTCTGATAATTGTCCATTTATTGGTTGATTGCTGGTAATGGAGTTTGATCTTCAAATTGACTTCCATTCCTGTTAATACTTAAGGATACATTGTACTTATTATCCATGACTGATGCCTCATTCATCAATAGCTTGTGATATAATCACTGATGCTTTTGTGTTTCTACAAGATGTGGTTTATCTCAGACAATCGATAATCTTTCAATCCTTTAGTCGATATCCTCCTATGTGGTGTCTATTGATATAGATAGTAGAATTCAATCTAGTTTATGTTATTGTCATGATAACATAGGAAGTGATGGTGCATATTTGCTAGCGGGTCTTCATGTTTGATATTGCTTTATCGGATATGTCATTGTCTAAACTTGTGCAATTAATGATTATTTATAATATATGAATGGTTATCCTTCTTGCTTATCAATACATCTTCTGAAACCCATAGCGACCTATCCCTTATTCATATCATGTTGATCTTGACTTCATAGTATTTGGTTCATTAATCATCCTCTCATGGTATCGATGTGTAATGACTAGTGATTGTTGTATCACTTCTTCGTTCCTCATCGTGATAGATAATGCAGATGTTTAATGTAGATGTATATCGATTACAGATATTCGATATTGCTTTAAACGTTATTATTATTATTATTATATTTATTAATGTTATTGTTATTATTAAATATTATAATTAATGATGTTAGTAATATTAATAATATTATAATAAATATTATTATAGTGATAACATATTGTTTTATATTGAGAGGTTTATTAATATTATTTATATATTAAAATTATTATATCAATAATTGATTTAATATTATTACTTAATATATTATTATAATATAATATATATAATTTATTAATAATTATTTATTATTAATTTATATTATAATTATAATCATAATTATATTATTTATTAATATTTTAATATTATTTAATTAACATATTACTTATTATGCTAACTATATATTATTATTATCTTTTGATAATAATTATATATTATTGTTATATACCGTTAATAATAGATTATTATATATCATCTAATCATTTTATTATTATACTAAGTTCAATATGTCACGGCTCATGACATTGTCCCTTGTGTAATTGCCACTTGAATGTATTGCTATTGAACCACATTAATGCTTTTCTTCTTCAACAAATGAGGACAGTCACTCTAAAGACAACATGATAATGTACACTCATTGTAAGGACAGTCACAAATGAGGACATCTCACAGTGACTGTCCCTTGTGTAATTGCCACTTGAATTACACAAGGGACAGTCATTGTGAGATGTCCTCATTTGTGACAAGGACAGTCACACATGAGGACATCTCACAGTGATTGTCCCTTGTGTAATTGCCACTTGAATGTATTGCTATTCAACCACATTAATGCTTTTCTTCTTCAACAAATGAGGACAGTCACTCTAAAGACACCATGATAATGTACACTCACTGTAAGGACAGTCACAAATGAGGACATCTCATAGTGACTGTCCCTTGTGTAATTGCCACTTGAATGTATTGCTATTCAGCCACATTAATGCTTTTCTTCTTCAACAAATGAGGATAGTCACTCTAAGGACAACATGATAATGTACACTCACTGTAAGTGTACATTATCATGTTGTATTACAAATGGACCTTATGTTGGTCAGGATATAAGTGCAAAAAAAAAAAGGAACGTTGTCATTTGTGTTTTCAACAGCGCCGAGAGAGATTCCCTCCGCGAAATCAAGCGGGTTATCATTTGTGTTTTGAACAAAGTGGGTTGTCATTTGTGTTTTGAACAGCACCGAGAGAGATTCCCTCCGCGAAATCAAGCGGGTTGTCATTTTTGTTTTCAACAGCGCCGAGAGAGATTCCCTCCGCAAAATCACAGCTACAATTTCTGAGTACGTTGGGTTTATTTTTCTTTTGTCATTATTATTTAATCTGGTATTCAGCTGTTAGAGAGCTAAAATACCCAGAAATGAGGACATATCTGTGTTGAATTTATTGTTAGCGGCTTTGGTTATTTAGAATGCTTCCCCACAATACTTAATTACACAAGGGACAGTCACTGTGAGATGTCCTCATTTGTGACAAGGACAGTCACACATGAGGACATCTCACAGTGACTGTCCCTTGTGTAATTGCCACTTGAATGTATTGCTATTCAGCCACATTTATGGGTCCGTTTGGACCACGACACACAGTAGCATCTACAGAGAAGAATATCCCAGGTGTAACAAGTTGTAAGAATATACCAACAGTTCTAAGAAGTTCCCTAGCACGTAGTAGCATCTACAGAGAAGAATATACAACATGAGGGCAGCCACTGTAAAGACAACATGATAATGTACACTCATTGTATGTGTACATTATCATGTTGTCTTTACAGTGACTGACCTCATTCAAGTGGCAATTACAGAAGGGACAGTCACTGTGAGATGTCCTCATTTGTGACAAGGACAGTCACACATGAGGATATCTCACAGTGACTGTCCCTTGTGTAAGCCACTTGAATGTATTGCTATTCAACCACATTTATGGGCCCGTTTGGACCATGGCACACAGTAGCATCTACAGAGAAGAATATCCCAGGTGTAACAAGTTGTAAGAATATACCAACAGTTCTAAGAAGTTCCCTAGCACATAGTAGCATCTTCTAATTGTCTATACCACTTCACAAGGTATTGTTTGCACACATTGTTTTTGGTTCTTTTGATGACCCTTGTTTTGAAATTGCTATTAGGCCTTGTAGCTTATATGTTTTGACTGCTGGAGAGCTTCTAAAGCTAAGCAAGAAGACCATTGCACGAGTTATAGCCGCGCGCTCAGGTTTGAAAATTGTATATTTTTTAATCTAATGTATATTTTAATCCTTTTGCCATGTCATGTAATATGTCTTGCCTTGTAGCTTATATGTTTTGAAATTGCTGTTAGGCCTTGTAGCTTATATGTTTTGATTGCTAGAGAGCTTCTAGAGCTAAGCAAGAAGGCCTTGTAGCTTATATGTTTTGTGTACTTTTGACAATTTTGCTTAGTCACTGAAAGTTGTAGACCGAAGTTTTCATAGCCCAATTTTTGCTTCCTGCGAAGAACGATCATGTCAGATAATATAAGTGAAGAACAAAATAGGGAGACAATCGCTAGATTGTGGTCTAACTTGAAAAGAAAAGGTGATGGAAAATGTTATTGTCCCTGCAAAATTTGTAAGGGCTTAAACCGTAGAAGATTGCTAATCAAAACAGTTAAGAGACATTGTAGGGAGAATGGTCACATTGAAGGGGGGCATGACTATCATCCACTGGTAAGTTGTTCATTATATCATTTTAACAATTTATATACATATGAAATCACTTGATGATGAGTTGAAGATCATGGTTTATTTATGTTAATCAATTTTATATAGGTTGATCTCCCCAGGGAAGTACATGATATGGAGGAACATGGGGGTGCGAATATCCAAGGTGAAGATAATGATCCCATGGAAGATGATGATCATGCGCCAGAAAACACAATTGAAGATGATGGTATAAATACATTGATCCATGACACATTTAGTCCAAGCGGATCTGATCATGATGATGATGATAGCCTTGATGTACCTCTACTTGAGAAGGCATACGAGCCCCTATACAAAGACTCCCAAACAACTCTTCTCTCTGTTGTATTGTTGTTGTTGAACTTGAAGGTTATGAATGGTTTATCCAACATAACAATGTCACGTATGTTAAGGTATGTCATATATGTCTTTATAGTTAACAAAGGGTGAATAATGTACCACTAATATTGTTTATATTAACAACTTATATTTTTTGCTGTAGATTGATAGGCGAGTTTTTGTTACCACCATCAAATATTCTACCTCGCTCATATCGAGAATTATCTGCTATTATGAAAGATATTGGAATGGAGTATCAAGCAATACATGCTTGTCCCAATGATCATATTATATATTATAAAGAACATGAATTTGCAACACAATGCCCTGTATGTCATACGAGTAGATATCGAACAGATCGAATAACAAAAAAGGTGCCTCACAAGGTTCTTCGTTACATCCCCATTATTCCACGGATGCGACAATTATTCAGGTGTACTAGCTTGGCACAATTTATGGATTACCATGCACGCAATAGAAGTCGAGATGACATTATTCGAATCCCTGCGGATGGTTCGGCATTTATGCACATAGAGGAAAAGTGGCAACACTTCAAAGAAGAACCTCGTAATCTCAGGCTTTCATTGGCAGCGGATGGTGTCAATCCATTTGGAGAGATGAGATCTGTTTGCTCGGTGTGGCCTGTTTTTGTTATCAACAATAACATTCCTCCGTGGATGTCAATAAAGAGGGAGCACATTATGTTGGCAATGATTGTTCCAGGTATTTTATCATTTGATAGTTATTAATTTACATGTACTTACAAATCTTACAGTAAAATGGTCACAATAATTATGTAATGTTACTGTTCATTCAAGTAGGTAAATATCAAGTTAAAGATATGAATGTATATATTGAGCCTCTTATTGACGAGTTGGTGGAGTTATGGAACGGTGTCACTATGTATGACGTGTCTAGACCAATAGGACAAAGACAATTTCAATTCCATGCAATACTTGTATGGACAATACATGATGCCCCAGGGCTAACACATTTTTGTGGTATGTTATAGTGAATTCAAGTTGCGCATGATAATTCTAATTATAAAAATCAACATATTTAATAATCCAATTATATCATTATCTTGTAGGTCTTCAAACAAAGGGAAAATTTGCATGTCCAGTTTGTGGTCCAAAGATGAAATCTCGTCATTCAAAAAGTTTAGGAAAGCATGTGTTTGATGAGTACAGACACTTCCTCCACAGGAATCATAAGTATCGAAGTATGGAAAAACATCTTTTCAATGGGAAAGAAGAGACTACATCAAAGCCACGAAGAATGACACCTCGCCTATGGAAGTTGGAATATAATAGAATTAATCGTCGAGGTAATGTCGTTCCACTTAATGGTTTATGTTTGTAATTTATATATTTCTATTGTGATTTTTGTTTACTAATTATGTAATTGATGATCGTGAAGGTCGTCAAGGCACTACTGACAACCTTCCAAAGGGACTAAAAAGCTATCCCAGACAATTTAGTAGGTTGCCCTACTACGAGGACCTACAAATTGTGCATTTGTTTGATCTTATGCATGTTGGAAAGAATATAACAGAGACATTGTGGAAAATACTGGATGGAAGGCGTGACAAAGAAAAAATTGTCAAAATTTGTAATGACATTCATGAATCCAATCATGCACTGAAGAATTTCATTCACTCAAATAGCAATAGAGATCAGATTAATATAAGTGCCCTTCCTTGGTTATTAACGGAGCAGCAAAGTGATGCCATAAAAGAAGTCATACAAAAAATTTGATTTCCCACAGGATTTGCTGGGAACATAAGCAATCTCATATCAAAGAAAAGTGAATTTGGGCCAGGGCTCAAAACACATGATTGGCATACTTTCATCAAGGTAAGTTATGTTCTTCTGTATTTACAATATATTCATAAACTACGTGTACTATTCATTATGTTATGTTAGAAAATAATGAAATGATTGGTTTATAATTACTGCAGTACGTGCTACCTCTATCTCTCCCAGAGCACTTCAACAATAACATCAAACAAGTGATATATGATCTTGGAAAATACATGAGGTAAGCAGTAATATCTGTTCAATTTGTTGTATATATTTATTATATTCGCGATTTGTTTTTCTTGCTATGTAATCTATTGTATATTATTTTGTAAAGTCTCGTATTTATATATTTTTTGTGACTTGAATCTCTTAATGTAGGTGGTTGTCATCTAAAGAAATCCATAAAGAAGATATAAACTATTGGAAGAGAAGAATTCCTCATTTATTGTGTGAAATGCAAAAGTGTCTACCTCCAACTTTTTTCAATGCACAAGAACACTACCTCATACACCAAGTTGAGGAGATTGAATTGTGTGGACCTGCACACACTAGGTCAATGTGGATGGTTGAGAGGCACTTGAAATCTTTGAAGGCTTTGGTTCGACAAAGAGCACATCCTGAGGGTTCTATGGTAGAGGGATACATGGTATACCAGACTATGGTGTACATTACTGAATATCTTCCTAAGTTTGCTTCAAATATCCATGTAGATCGCATTTGGGATCTCGACCCTTTTAAAAAATTCAAAGGGGAGTACTTGATGGGGAAAGGTAGATTGAGGAAAGTGACAGGTAATAAATTATAAGATGTTATTGTAATAAATTATTTCTTAATCTTCAAAATAAATCGGTTGTAAGTCGTCTATTTTTTTTTTGTACAGTTGCTCGAGAGTGGGATGCACTACATTTGTATATTGCAAACAATCTTGATTGGATGACGGTATGGATTGAACGATGTCAACATTCTGGTCACACATTAACATGGGAAGGTGTATCTTCATTGGTTAAAGAAGCTCATCGTAATGGAGATTCTAATGTTACGCAAAGGGAAATAGATTTAGCATATGGTTTAAGAGATTTCCAGGTACGTACAAAATTATTAATCACCCGTATGTTTATCAACTCACGATATAATAATTTTGACATGTTTCACATATTATTGCAGGTTAAACACCACAAGGGTATGTTCTGTAATGGTCAAAAATTTCGCGTCAAAGTGTTGGATGACACGAAGAAAACTTGTGATTCTGGAATAACTGCAGTCTTTCAAGTGACTAATATTTCATCTAGAAATGACTTAGATCCTCAAGAGTCTAAAAATCAATACTATGGCATTTTGGATGATATACTTGAGTGCGACTTTAGTTCCTTCAAATTAGTACTCTTCGTTGTCAAATGGTACAGGCTACGACTTAATCCAAATGATCCTAATAGAACTGTTATTGAACATGATAATGGATTTACAATGGTTAATACAAGGTCGTTTGAGCCAGTTGGGGATGAGCCCTATGTTCTTCCAAGCCAATGTGAACAGGTATTTTACTCAGAGGTTTCACATAAACCGGGTTGGTCATTTGTTGTTAGACATGAACCGAGAGGAAGGCCGATAAAGTATAATGCGATGGAAGAAGAAGATACCAAAGAAGTAGAAGATGATGTAGATGATGATCACGATCGACAATTATTGGATGATGTTCCTGAGACAAATTTTCATGAAGAAGAAGAAGAAGATGATGCTGCTACTGATGATGATGATGAAGATGATGTTGATGTTGATGATGATGATGTTGATGATGACGACAACGACGACGAGGACGAGGACGATGATGATGACGAGGATGACGAGGATGATGATGATGATGATGATGATGATGAGGATGATGATGATGAAATTTAAAGGTATGCCATCAATCCTTAATGTATTTAATATTCATTTCTTGATAGAAATATATTTGTCTTAAATGGTTACATAGTTTATTCATTATCTATTTAAAAGCTATAAGTGTTATAATGTGTACGTTTTAATGTTTTTAATTTTTATGTGATGCTTATGATGGATGTGATTATGATTATGATGTGATTATGCTCACGATAATTGAATTACATTTGCAGGAAATTGAACCCCTTTCAAGAGCATCCCGCACAGTCTCATGGATCGACAGGTATAAGTCAATACACCTTATAGAAAGTCTATTTAATACACTTATCAATAGTAAGATTGATGTCTTCTAAGATCTCTCCCATTTGCAGGTACCAGCAAATAGGTATTTGTCAGAAGTGTCTTCCTCGAGTGAGGGAAATATAGGAATAGAAGAGGAAAGTGAGACATGCAGTTTATCTAGAATAGGGAGATTAACTAGAGGTCAAAGGACTAGAAGGAAATTCAATAAACACATGAAATTTTTCCTTGCTCAAGGGGGGTCATGTTCTTATGATGATGAGACGAAAGGCGACATCGAGGTGCCCTTGAGGTACCAACATCTACAGAAACATTGGGTACCCAAGGAACTTCCTCCAATAAACATTGATTTTTGTGTTAATGAGAGGATATATCGCATAGCACCATCATCATTACGTGGTTTGGGCCTATTTTCTATGGATGGCATAAAGGTGTCTTACAACAAAGTTTCTGAATTGATGGAGTATGTTGGACCATGTTACGATTACAAAAGTTGGATGCATATTGTTCAATATAAAAAAAGTATGCGTAGGTATGCACTCTCGGCAAATTATATACAACAGCAAGACAATAATCAAAGTAAAAGTGTGGCTATATACATTGATGGAAGGCCAAAAGCAACAGGGAATATTGCGGGTTTTATAAATAGTACACGACCTGGGTCAACTATAAAGCAACCCAATTGCATATTTGAGGCGCGCGAGGGAAATCGTGTATTCATCTGTGCGATAAAATCAATACGTGCAGGGGAAGAGCTGCTTATTGATTACAATTTGAACCGCATAGATACAAATGAGGCTACTATCATGGGGGTGGTACATACTATTAAACCAACTTCTAATCAATGACTCCAACATACCATTTAGTTATTAAATTTTTGGCTAACATTTTTATACTTGATCTTTGACACAGGGGCACAATATGGAGCAACCGCCTGAAGGTGATGGTGACGATATTCCTAGCTCATCTACACATGAGCAGGTAAAATTCATTGTAATTGTGCAAACTAGATAGAAGCAAAATGTTATTTTTTTTAATGTTATTTTCTTCATTGTTTTGGAGTAATTTTGATAATACTAATACTATTGTTGTCACAGAGGGCCGGTGGTCGGAGAGAGGGAAAGCAACCTGCAGTCCCTCAGGAGTCCCCCCTTGTGGACCCTTTTTTTATTGATTTAGCAGAGACCGATGACCCGATCGGTTCCATTAAAAAGCTGCTAAAGAAAATTGGGAAAGAACTTCTACGTTTGGTATCCATACATCCTCAGACTCAGGAAATAAAAGACAGGGCAGCTGAGTTGTTGCGCACTTCTGAAAACTTTAAAGTAAGTATTAATGAAATTTTTAATTATTACAAGAGTTCAATAATGGTTTTTATGTTATGCTCTTTTATGACATTAATTAAAATATGGATGCATTGTCTTTACAGAGTTATTTGCGTAATTTTGAACCCCATTCCCATGATGAGGCCGGTATTGCAAGTGGTTCGGGTAGATCACATGTTCCATTCCCCACTTGTGTTTTCCACTGAATATATATAGGAATGATCATAATCATTGACAATACATGCTCGAACAATCTTTTTTTTTAATGCTCTAACAATCTTGTCCATGCTAGTCCACGCGTTCTATATTTATGCATGCTCTAACAATTTTATTCTTCAGCTCCTTTCCATGATGATATGACAACGCCGCCTCCATCCAGGACAGCCACAAATGTCTTGCCGACTGCCATGTCAACAACACACAGCCTAAATGCACCAATTGTTGCACCATCTACTGGTACACAAATCCCTCTTTTTCTCTCTTTTGTTATGTGTTTAAGTGTTATGTGTTTACGATGTAGATCCCTTGATTGTGTTTGTGCCATGGGTGCTCTGCACCAATTTATTTCCCTTGAAGTATTATTTCTTGGAGGCATTTGATAATGGTTTTCATTTTTTGCAATAGGAGATGCAACAAGTCCCGATGCAACATCATTTCCTGGATGTTCCCGTGTTCCTAGTACGGGAACGGTGAAGGATTGCGTATTGATCATCAGCGACGATGAAGGCGTTCCCTTAAAAGTATCCAAACTTCCAGGTACTTTAAAGTTATTATTATTCTATAGTGATATAATAGTAATTTAGTTTTTGATCACTCTTCATCGACTAATGATCCCATGATTATTTTGTAGGGAATGATATTTTTTGGCGAAAACTTGGTGACGAGTGTTTGCGGATATTCGGGCCCACCATACGTACATGGTGGAATATCATATCCTAACTAAAACCCCAAACCACTATTTTGATTTCATATCATTGCTAGAATAGTTTTCCTTTTCATCAATTTCTTGAACTATATTAAAGGTAGCTTCTCTTCATTTATGAGTCTAACATGTTTTTTTTTACTTAAAAGGTGGAATAACCAAGATAAAAAGTTGAAGGATGATCTTGTAGATAGTATGACCCAGCTTTTTGGACCTCGTGCATTCGAGAGAAACAAGCTCCTTGAAAGAGCTGGTTTATGTTTGAAGTATATTAGGGACCAGTACAGGAAATATTTAGAGGTTAACCCAAGGCACGAGCGTCCGCCCTGTGTTCTTGAGGCTGAGTGGCAGGGTTTGATTTTGGATGGAAAGTATAAAGCCGACATGGAAAAAGGAATTACGCCAGTAGAGAGTAGAGCAAGGTATGTGATACTTTTGAGAATGTAATTATGTACTAATTAACCTCTAAATTTTTCCTATATTGGTCTCTAACATATTTCAAACTTTTCATAGATTGCCTGACACATCAAAGGCAACAAAGGCAAGATTAGAAAAGCACGGGACACACAAGCTCGGCTCTGGTGGTTTTTCCAAACTTCAAGCACGAGTTGTAAGTATTAGTAAATGAAAACTTGTATCAATTTTTTTATATATTGCAAGGAAATTTTTTTTGATCAAACAATGCAAGTAAAATTCACCATACCAAGAAAAAATGTAGGGGTCAGAGTTCAATAGATGCCTCACAGAAGAGGACAAGAGAATTGGCTTCCAACAAGGCTATAGAGCCGTGGCTGAACGGCTACGAGCTGAAATCAGTGTGCAAGGTTCAAATAATGATGCATCTGAGCCACAGGTAAATAAGCTAAATGAAATTTATTTCAAATTGAATACTTTACCAATTAGTCTATTTGATGTTAAGTTCTAATATAAAGTGAGTATATCTGTTTTAAGAAAGCAATGATAACAATGTGTAGGATATTGGAATGCAGCCTGACAATCCTTCTACACAATCTATGCATAATGAAGGTTCGCATGATGTGCATCCTAGTGGTGGAGGTATACATTTGCTATTAAAATTTTTATATGTAATTACAATTGGTGTTTGGATTAATGTAACATTTTGTATAGCAACTGTAGAGGATCGAGGGGTCGGTGCTCATGAGCATGTTGAGGTTGAGTCTAGACAAAATGATGTGGCCAGATCAGGTAATTAAAGAGCGCCACAGTTATGTTCTTTAAAATAATTAAATACTTGTAACAATTATAATTAAATATTTTAAATTTAACTCTTTTATTTGTTATTGTAGAGGACCCCCCTTTGCAGCAGCATAGGAATTTGAGATCATCAAGAACAAAGAACAAAACAACTGATGAGGGGGGTATTGATGATAACACTGATGCTCCTCTTAGAGCTTACATAGAAAAAAAAATTAGAAAGAGAAAAAAGAAATGATTGTCATCTAAATACCTTAATTGATAATGACTGAATTTTATATCTCAATGAATTTAATTATGTGCTAATGAATGTTCATGAATTATGTGTTTATTTTCATATTGATGAATGTTGTGTGTTAACGAATCTAATGTGTTAATGAATGTTATCATGTGATATTGATTGAATGTTACATTTTATTAATAATTGAAAGAATGAATGAATGTTAGATGTTAACGGGGAATGTAGAGTGATGTTAGGGGGAGGGGGGTGGGGCCAAATGAGCTTCCACCTTCACGTGGTTGGCCCTGTTTAGTAGAGAATATTAAACTATATTCTCGAAACAAAGTGAAGCTCAATAAGATACTAAATGAGTCAAAATGGTTATCAAGGTCCTCTATCCATAAGATACTTGTAGTCAAAATGGTTATTAATAAGATACTTGTAGTCAAAATGGTTATCTAGGTCCTCTATCCATTCCATAAGTTCTTCACCATTCAAACTTCCTCCATAACAAGGAATGTGCTCTAGGTTAGTCATGAAGCCTAGCATGGACTCTCTGTCAGATAGAGCCACTATTTCGGAGCCTTTTTTGTGCATTTCCTTCAAGCACTGTACAGTGTACGGATGTGAAAGGGAGGGTAGACCAGTGTGGAAGTTAGAATATTTATATCTTATGCTTTGAGAGTTTATTTGGTAGATTCAAGACACCTTATATCAAAGTTATTCCTTTTTCTTATCTGTTGTTCTGTCAAACCCTCATTTTTTGGGTTATTGCATTCAAATGGCCTTAACTTGCAAATAAACCATAGGATATCCTCTGTTCTTTGTAAAATGCAAGTTAAGGGGGTTTATTTTCATATTTTAAAAGCTTTGGAACAGGATACTAAGCCAGAGAATTTCAAGAGCAAGCCCTAGGTCAAGAATCTCAATGTTCTTGACTAGGAGTTGATGGATTATGCAAGATCAGAGGGTAGCGGCAAGTAAAGGACCTCAAACCTTGTTGAATCTAGATCTTTAGAGCATGGTGGACATCTTCAAACTCTGATCTTGGTTTCATGCACCCATTTTCAATGCCTTGTTTTGGAACCCACACCCAAAGGCATGCATTAGGTCTGCGGACTCAATAAGGACATTGATATGCTCTGGAGTGGAGTCAAGGTCTGGGAGTTGGAGGATTGTTAGAACATCAAAAAGGGTACTCAAAAAACATATAAGTTCATAAGGTCCTTTGTCAAATTGAAGAGTTATTGCTGCAGAACAGGTTTTGGAGACCTACTAGAGTCACTAGGTCTATTTGGACCCGTTTGGACCACGACACACAGTAGCATCTACAGAGAAGAAGTTTGGTATGCAATGGTCTTGAAACCTCCTGAGAAATTCTTGGTATGCATTTGTGTGGTGCAAAAGCTTCGTTGAAAGAGAAAAAGAAGAAAAGAATAGAAATGATTTTTTTTCTTTTTATGTCATATACTGTAACCAGCTACTTATAACTTGCAAAAATTATTATAACCATTTGAAATTGAAACTTAGTTTAATGTGAAACTGAGAACTGCTTTATTAGAGCTTTCTATGATTTAGATTCAGACATCAAGAACATTGTTTGCCTAATATTGTGATTAATGTTTATTTATTAATATCTCATACTGACAAACAATTGATAATTGTAGGGAAAACGTCATTGGGGGTCTTTGAGGATCCACCAGAAGCCAAGGAGAAAATGTATTCAAATGCTAAAGATGGTGTAACAGTCCTTACAGCTGTTGAACCTTGTTGTGTACTTCATCTCCGATTCTCCAAGTTCAACAGTACTGTGGTATTCCTTTGGATACTTCTAATGGTAAATTTCAGACATCAAGTTCTTTTCGTATGAAACTACTACATTTGTAATCTGTAGTTTTAAACTTTTAGTTTATAAATGTTCATCAGCTTTAGTTCGTATGCTGCCATTTCAAGTATGATTAATGAAGTTACCTTTATCACAGGATGAAAGTGAGCAGTCAGCATACTAGCATGGTACGGAGCTGGCAGCATTGATACGGTGACTAGGGCATCGTTTAATGGTGGTATTGTGTTTTCCCGTATTTAGGGCATCGGCCTTTTGAAGCATTGCCTTCATCTTTCTTAAGTCTGAGTTTTAAGTTTGTTTATCTCTCTCGGCGCTGTTGAAAATACAAATGACAACGTTCTTGTTTGTTTTGCCCTTATATCCCGATGTGATTTCGCGGAGGGTTACGGCGCTGTTGAAAACACAAATGAAAACACAAATCCCTTGTGTAATTGCCACTTGAAGGAGGACAGTCACTGTAAAGACAACATGATAATGTACACTTACAGCCCGTGTACATTATCATTGTGTCTTTAGAGTGACTATCCTCATTTGTTGAAGAAGAAAAGCATTAATGTGGCTGAATAGCAATACATTCAAGTGGCAATCACACAAGGGATAGTCACTGTGAGATGTCCTCATTTGTGACTGTCCTTACAGTGAGTGTACATTATCATGTTGTCTTTAGAGTGAGTGTCCTCATTTGTTGAAGAAGAAAAGCATTAATGTGGTTCAATAGCAATACATTCAAGTGGCAATTACACAAGGGACAATCGATCACTGTGAGATGTCCTCATGTGTGACTATCCTTGTCACAAATGACTATCCTTGTAAAGACAACATGATAATGTACACATACAATGAGTGTACATTATCATGTTGTCTTTACAGTGGCTGCCCTCATGTTGTATATTCTTCTCTGTAGATGCTACTATGTGCTAGGGAACTTCTTAGAACTGTTGGTATATTCTTACAACTTGTTACACCTGGGATATTCTTCTCTGTAGATGCTATTGTGTGCCGTGGTCCAAACAGGCCCATAAATGTGGTTGAATAGCAATACATTCAAGTGGCAATTACACAAGGGACAGTCACTGTGAGATGTCCTCATGTGTGACTGTCCTTGTCACAAATGAGGACATCTCACAGTGACTGTCCCTTGTGTAATTGCCACTTGAAGGAAAAAAGCATTAATGTGGTTCAATAGCAATGTATTCAAGCGGCAATTACACAAGGGATAATCACTCTGAGATTTCCTCATTTGTGACTATCCTTACAGTGAGTGTACATTATCATGTTGTCTTTACAGTGACTGTCCTCATTTGTTGAAGGAAAAAAGCATTAATGTGGTTCAATAGTGATGCAGAGTAGTCAGGGCTTTTAGAATATACAAATATACATCCTTAACTCTCATTCCACCAAGGAAGAAGGAATTCCAATGGTTGAAACGTGAGTTAAGGTCTTTACATCAGTCAAACCCTGAAAATGAGGGTTTGTAAACAATGCACAGAAAATTTGAAATAACTTAGATATAAAACAAAGAGAATCAATCAAACCAACTTCCAAAGCATCAGATGTCACTATTACAACTTCCAGGCAAATTTTATCATCCAACCACCATCCGTACAGCCGTACAGAGTTCATTTTTCACCAGAAATGCACTAAAACAGGGTTATTTTTATTTTTTATGAAAGCAAAATGATTACAATACTGGTTCTCTGTCTGTCTTCGACCATTTGAAGCCTAAAATAGGCTCTCCAAATGTTGGTTCAACCATCTAGTTGGTTAGAACAGTTTATCCAACAAATGTCAACTTTGCTAAGCAACTTTTAAAGTTGCATTACAACTTTGCAAACAACTTTGCCGAGAAGGTTAAAAATGTGTTGTGAAACTTTAGGAACCTTATTAAAGTTATTTTGGACCTTCAAACTTCTTAACAACATCTAAAAGACACCTAATAAACACTTACTATGCTCATTTCATCCAAGGACTCAAAAGATGCCCAAGGTTTATAAGTCACCAAGGGGTCTTGTGTCCAACAAGTGGATGTTTATAAGGAGATAAGATCAATCCTTAATATTTATTACAAACCAAGAAAACATCTAAAACTCCTATTCTAATTTATTGTCATTCAAAAAGACTCTGATTTGTCATTCAAAAAGACTCTGATTTGTCAATCAAAAGGACCTTTCACCAGTCAATCCTTCAAAGCTCCAAGGTGAAAATCTTATGTTCCAATTGATAGGATTTGACTCCTTGGCTTCATGGAAACTTCCTTCAATCATGGTGTCTTTGGCTTGCATTAGGGATGCCCCTGCATCAAATAGCAATGCATTCAAGTGGCAATTACACAAGGGACAGTACATGCCCATTAAAGTTGGTGTTTTGTTATCCAGCATGACAATGGAGACAACATACTCTGTGTCAATTTTACTGATCAAATTTCCCTCCGCCAGGCAAAGCAACAATCTGGGTATGATAAGGTGAAATTTTGTAGTCCTTTTGGGTATGATAACAGTTCCAGTTTCCAATAAGATGGTTCATTTTTATAATCTAGCTTCAATTTCTCTTGTGAAAATCTTTTTTTCATTTTATGGGTGGTAAAATATAATTATTATGCTAGAGGTGTGTACTTATGGATGATAATGAAACAAAATGATAAGATTTAAGACTCTTGTTTTTTTTTAAAATAGCAATTTAAGTTTCCTTCTATTATAAATTACTGTTTTTCTATTTTTTAATGTATCTTTCCAAATCTTTTATATCAATTTTATTTATGAAATATAAATATATTAATAATGTTTTAGTGTTTTTAGGATTAGTTTATATCAATTCTATGTATCATCATTCGTCATTCAATTGTCAGTATTATTAATTTAGACTGTGCAATTGTAGAACTACTCGAATATGGGTTGGATGGATACTCAAGCAGGGGAACCCTCCTCAAATATCTCAAGCAGTGAACTTGGAAAAATGTGTCCTGAAGGAACCCTTTCCATTAGAGAGATAAAAGTACAAACAAGTAAAAGAAGCAGGCTCTGCAAATATGTTTTTGAGAAGAAAAATGATAGATTATTCGAGTATGGTTCATGAGGTATATCTAAAAAGACATTTTTTTTCTTATTATAATAAAAGAGGAAGTTGTGAATGTCAAAGTTGAGTGAAACAAAAATTATTTTCATCAAATTTTATTAGGCTTGCTTTTGGGAATAGTTTCTTACAATATTGCTATTAAGATTTTTATTGTGTAGTTTTTAGATTAGGTTTATAAAATTATATTTCATGAGTAGTGATTCATATTAATCAATTAACGATACTTTTGGAAGGTATTTTCAATGTGTCAAATTTTGATATTTTTACAAGAATTAGATTGTGTAATTTTTTTAATTAAAGTCATTGACTCATATTTCATAAATAATAGTTCTCATGAATCCATCTCTTATAAGATTGAATAGTCTATTTAGGAAGTATTTCTGATAGTATGTCAAATTATGATATTACTATTACCATTAGATTGCATGGCTTTGAAGTCAACCTCGTTGACCCATATTCTTCTCTATAGATGCTACTATGTACTAGGGAACTTCTTAGAACTGTTGGTATATTCTTACAACTTGTTACACCTGGGATATTCTTCTCTGTAGATGCTACTATGTGCCGCGGTCCAAACGGGCCCATAAATGTGGTTGAATAGCAATACATTCAAGTGGAAATTACACAAGGGACAGTCACTGTGAGATGTCCTCATGTGTGACTGTCCTTGTCACAAATGAGGACATCTCACAGTGACTGTCCCTTGTGTAATTTCCACTTGAATGAGGACAATCACTGTAAAGACAACATGATAATGTACACTTACAGCCCGTGTACATTATCATGTTGTCTTTAGAGTGACTATCCTCATTTGTTGAAGAAGAAAAGCATTAATGTGGCTGAATAGCGATACATTCAAGTGGCAATCACACAAGGGACAGTCACTGTGAGATGTCCTCATTTGTGACTGTCCTTACAGTGAGTGTACATTATCATGTTGTCTTTAGAGTGACTGTCCTCATTTGTTGAAGAAGAAAAGCATTAATGTGGTTCAATAGCAATACATTCAAGTGGCAATTACACAAGGGACAATCGATCACTGTGAGATGTCCTCATGTGTGACTATCCTTGTCACAAATGAGGACATCTCATAATGACTGTCCCTTGTGTAATTCAAGTGGCAATTACACAAGGGACAGTCACTGTGAGATGTCCTCATTTGTGACTGTCCTTACAATGAGTGTACATTATCATGTTGTCTTTAGAGTGACTGTCCTCATTTGTTGAAGAAGAAAAGCATTAATGTGGTTCAATAGCAATACATTCAAGTGGCAATTACACAAGGGACAATCGATCACTGTGAGATGTCCTCATGTGTGACTATCCTTGTCACAAATGAGGACATCTCACAATGACTGTCCCTTCTGTAATTGCCACTTGAATGAGGACAGTCACTGTAAAGACAACATGATAATGTACACATACAATGAGTGTACATTATCATGTTGTCTTTACAGTGGCTGCCCTCATGTTGTATATTCTTCTCTGTAGATGCTACTATGTGCTAGGGAACTTCTTAGAACTGTTGGTATATTCTTACAACTTGTTACACCTGGGATATTCTTCTCTGTAGATGCTACTGTGTGTCGTGGTCCAAACGGGCCCATAAATGTGGTTGAATAGCAATACATTCAAGTGGCAATTACACAAGGGACAGTCACTGTGAGATGTCCTCATGTGTGACTGTCCTTGTCACAAATGAGGACATCTCACAGTGACTGTCCCTTGTGTAATTAAGTATTGTGGGGAAGCATTCTAAATAACCAAAGCCGCTAACAATAAATTCAACACAGATATGTCCTCATTTCTGGGTATTTTAGCTCTCTAACAGCTGAATACCAGATTAAATAATAATGACAAAAGAAAAATAAACCCAACGTACTCAGAAATTGTAGCTGTGATTTTGCGGAGGGAATCTCTCTCGGCGCTGTTGAAAACACAAATGACAACCCGCTTGATTTCGCGGAGGGAATCTCTCTCGGTGCTGTTCAAAACACAAATGACAACCCGCTTTGTTCAAAACACAAATGATAACCCGCTTGATTTCGCGGAGGGAATCTCTCTCGGCGCTGTTGAAAACACAAATGACAACGTTCCTTTTTTTTTTTGCACTTATATCCCGACCAACATAAGGTCCATTTGTAATACAACATGATAATGTACACTTACAGTGAGTGTACATTATCATGTTGTCCTTAGAGTGACTATCCTCATTTGTTGAAGAAGAAAAGCATTAATGTGGCTGAATAGCAATACATTCAAGTGGCAATTACACAAGGGACAGTCACTATGAGATGTCCTCATTTGTGACTGTCCTTACAGTGAGTGTACATTATCATGGTGTCTTTAGAGTGACTGTCCTCATTTGTTGAAGAAGAAAAGCATTAATGTGGTTGAATAGAAATACATTCAAGTGGCAATTACACAAGGGACAATCACTGTGAGATGTCCTCATGTGTGACTGTCCTTGTCACAAATGAGGACATCTCACAATGACTGTCCCTTGTGTAATTCAAGTGGCAATTACACAAGGGACAGTCACTGTGAGATGTCCTCATTTGTGACTGTCCTTACAGTGAGTGTACATTATCATGTTGTCTTTAGAGTGACTGTCCTCATTTGTTGAAGAAGAAAAGCATTAATGTGGTTCAATAGCAATACATTCAAGTGGCAATTACACAAGGGACAATCGATCACTGTGAGATGTCCTCATGTGTGACTATCCTTGTCACAAATGAGGACATCTCACAATGACTGTCCCTTCTGTAATTGCCACTTGAATGAGGACAGTCACTGTAAAGACAACATGATAATGTACACATACAATGAGTGTACATTATCATGTTGTCTTTACAGTGGCTGCCCTCATGTTGTATATTCTTCTCTGTAGATGCTACTATGTGCTAGGGAACTTCTTAGAACTGTTGGTATATTCTTACAACTTGTTACACCTGGGATATTCTTCTCTGTAGATGCTACTGTGTGCTGGGGTCCAAACGGGCCCATAAATGTGGTTGAATAGCAATACATTCAAGTGGCAATTACACAAGGGACAGTCACTGTGAGATGTCCTCATGTGTGACTGTCCTTGTCACAAATGAGGACATCTCACAGTGACTGTCCCTTGTGTAATTGCCACTTGAATGAGGACAGTCACTGTAAAGACAACATGATAATGTACACAAGTACCGTGAAGGTAGTTGCAAGTTACGGCTATTTCATTGCATACAAGAAACAATGAAGATGTTACGGTCCACAAAACGTTTGTGCTTGAAAGATGAACAAATAAAATTAAACTTCTAAATAACCAGAGCCGCTAACAATAAATTCAACACAGATATGTCCTCATTTCTGGGTATTTTAGCTCTGTAACAGCTGAATACCAGATTACATAATAATGACAAAAGAAAAATAAACCCAACGTACTCAGAAATTGTAGCTGTGATTTCGCGGAGGGAATCTCTCTCGGCACTGTTGAAAATACAAATGACAACGTTTCTCTACATTATCATGTTGCCTTTACAGTGACTGTCCCTTGTGTAATTGCCACTTGAAGGAGGACAGTCACTGTAAAGACAACATGATAATGTACACTTACAGCCCGTGTACATTATCATGTTGTCTTTAGAGTGACTATCCTCATTTGTTGAAGAAGAAAAGCATTAATGTGGCTAAATAGCAATACATTCAAGTGGCAATCACACAAGGGACAGTCACTGTGAGATGTCCTCATTTGTGACTGTCCTTACAGTGAGTGTACATTATCATGTTGTCTTTAGAGTGACTGTCCTCATTTGTTGAAGCAGAAAAGCATTAATTTGGTTCAATAGCAATACATTCAAGTGGCAATTACACAAGGGACAATCGATCACTGTGAGATGTCCTCATGTGTGACTATCCTTGTCACAAATGAGGACATCTCACAATGACTGTCCCTTGTGTAATTCAAGTGGCAATTACACAAGGGACAGTCACTGTGAGATGTCCTCATTTGTGACTGTCCTTACAATGAGTGTACATTATCATGTTGTCTTTAGAGTGACTGTCCTCATTTGTTGAAGAAGAAAAGCATTAATGTGGTTCAATAGCAATACATTCAAGTGGCAATTACACAAGGGACAATCGATCACTGTGAGATGTCCTCATGTGTGACTATCCTTGTCACAAATGAGGACATCTCACAATGACTGTCCCTTCTGTAATTGCCACTTGAATGAGGACAGTCACTGTAAAGACAACATGATAATGTACACATACAATGAGTGTACATTATCATGTTGTCTTTACAGTGGCTGCCCTCATGTTGTATATTCTTCTCTGTAGATGCTACTATGTGCTAGGGAACTTCTTAGAACTGTTGGTATATTCTTACAACTTGTTACACCTGGGATATTCTTCTCTGTAGATGCTACTGTGTGCTGGGGTCCAAACGGGCCCATAAATGTGGTTGAATAGCAATACATTCAAGTGGAAATTACACAAGGGACAGTCACTGTGAGATGTCCTCGTGTGACTGTCCTTGTCACAAATGAGGACATCTCACAGTGACTGTCCCTTGTGTAATTGCCACTTGAATGAGGACAGTCACTGTAAAGACAACATGATAATGTACACAAGTACCGTGAAGGTAGTTGTAAGTTACGACTGTTTCATTGCATACCCGAAACAATGAAGATGTTACGGTCCAGAAAATGTTTGTGCTTGAAAGATGAACAAATAAAATTAAACTTCTAAATAACCAGAGCCGCTAACAATAAATTCAACACAGATATGTCCTCATTTCTGGGTATTTTAGCTCTGTAACAGCTGAATACCAGATTACATAATAATGGCAAAAGAAAAATAAACCCAACGTACTCAGAAATTGTAGCTGTGATTTCGCGGAGGGAATCTCTCTCGGCACTGTTGAAAATACAAATGACAACGTTTCTCTACATTATCATGTTGCCTTTACAGTGACTGTCCCTTGTGTAATTGCCACTTGAAGGAGGACAGTCACTGTAAAGACAACATGATAATGTACACTTACAGCCCGTGTACATTATCATGTTGTCTTTAGAGTGACTATCCTCATTTGTTGAAGAAGAAAAGCATTAATGTGGCTGAATAGCAATACATTCAAGTGGCAATTACACAAGGGACAGTCACTGTGAGATGTCGTCATTTGTGACTATCCTTACAGTGAGTGTACATTATCATGTTGTCTTTAAAGTGACTGTCCTCATTTGTTGAAGGAAAAAAGCATTAATGTGGTTCATTAGCAATGTATTCCCAGCATCTGTACCTGCATCTCTCTTATATACTACAAGTTACTTGCCATCAAAAATTGCAGTTCCCTCACGTGACATTGATGGTGAAGTGTTCTTTTCAAAACCATCATCTGTGGTTACCAATGCTCCTATTTTAGGCAATAAGTTTGTTGCATTCCATGAGCCATTGGTCAAGTTTCTTCTACGAGCTTCTGATGCCTCAAAATCTAAGCAGCGCCTACGCATGCCTCGTTGTGGTTGATTATCATTTTGTACATGAATTATAATGAGTAATCAGTTTTGGGCCTTGGAATCTTGTATGTAACATGCACAGGCATTTCATGGCTAAATGAATCTATTTAAAAGCATCAACTTTTCTTACATGATGCTGGATACATAAGTAGAACAAGCGTATATCAAATTGGAAGCAATCAGAACTCCACAATGACATATTATTTAGAGTACTCTTCAGTTTAAGTAATAATGCATATATTGACACTGTAAAGACAACATGATAATGTACACTCACTGTAAAGACAACATGATAATGTACACTCACTGTAAGGACAGTCACAAATGAGGACATCTCACAGTGACTGTCCCTAGTGTAATTGCCACTTGAATGTATTGCTATTCAACCACATTAATGCTTTTCTTCTTCAACAAATGAGGATAGTCACTGTAAAGACAACATGATAATGTACACTCACAGTGAGTGTACATTATCATGTTGTCTTTACAGTGACTATCCTCATTTGTTGAAGAAGAAAAGCATTAATGTGGCTGAATAGTGGCAATTACACTAGGGACAGTCACTGTGAGATGTCCTCATTTGTGACTGTCCTTACAGTGAGTGTACATTATCATGTTGTCTTTACAGTGGCTGTCCTCATTTGTTGAAAGAAAAAAGCATTAATGTGGTTCATAAGCAATGTATTAAATTAATTTTTTTTTTTAAATCCACCCACGGGCGTCGCAATTGCGACGGAAACCCGTCGCAATGCGATGCAGGCGCCCGTCGCAATTGCTTGGGAGGTCCGTCGCGATTGCGACGGCCCTCCGAAGCCATGCGATGGGGGGGCGACGGCCATGCCGCTTCTTAAATCTTAGCCACATTGCGACGGATAGGTGTCGCAATTGCGACGGATACCCACAGACGTCGCAATTTGCGACTAAAAAATAGCGACGTCTATGGGTGTTGCTATTGCGACACATAGCTGTCGCAATTGCGACACATAGCCGTCGCAAAATGGCCCAAAATGTATTAGTGCCGGCCAAAATAACAACCACCCATGTAGTTTCACTAAGGACAAAGATTTCCCTTGCATCACCCCAAAATGCCCCTGCATCAATTTCTGCAAGAATTCAGGGATACATATTACCTGTTGATGGCTTGTTAGGAATAGTCCCAAGAGATAACTAAGAGTGGGGGGGGGGGTGAATCAGTTATCTACAAGATTCAATTCTTTATCTAATTAAATATAGAAGAATATTAAGCATAAACACAATATGAGAACACTTAACACAACACCACAATTTTGGTTATGAGGAAACCCAAATAGGTAAAAACCTCGGTGGGAATTAGCATCCACTATGAACTGCACTAGAGTATAATGATCCCTGTTAGAAGATCTTAAAACCCTATTAGGAGTTGATCTTTAAAATGCATTATTAAGTATAGTGACCTGGTTAAAGGTCGAACCCTATTAGGAGTCTTTTACAATTAACCTTGTTAGGGGTGAGGACACACTATCCGGGAGCACACTGCTCAAAGGGTGAAGGCTACAACCTTCTGCATAATAGATACACACTATATCTGGATCTTGGTGAACTGTGAGTTAGACTTGTTGTCTTGATTAGTTCCAATGAATAGCATACACTCTCTTCTTTGTCACATAGACCTTCTACTGATGGCTCAATACTTCGCACCTTCTGCTCCGCTCTTTTCTTTCAACTATATACCATACTTAGTGATCACAACTGACCAGCTATAACTATCTTTCTCCAAATGATATACTCAAGTGGGCCTGTTAGAACTTCCTTGAAATCATATTAGAGAAACAATATAACTCTCCAACAACATCTCCAATGGCTATACTAAGCACGCAACACAAATTAGGACCACACAACTCTATATGAGTATATGCATCGCTTCACATTGTCGGCTCCACTAAATTAACTGATACTTTCTTCTCATGCTGAAATACGTAATACACTCTTAACCAAAAATTATTAACTCTTCTCCAAACATGAATCCAAACATGCATATCAAAATGATAGGTGAAACTACTACAATAATATAAACAATGTCAGCTCCATCAAATAAACTCAGGAAACTGTAACTGGCAATTGGAAACATCATAACTCAACTTGTACTACACAACTGACTCTGCGTCCATGAACATAACTTCACTAACATATCTACACCATAAATATAAATGTGGAAGGCTCCATCACAACCGTACTGCAAATCAAATACATAACTCTTCTTGGGACCTGTCAGGAGCATTACTGATACAAACAACTATATTATTGTCTTCACTCAAAGTCAACCTCTGCATCTATGATATCATGATGATAACATATCTAGGAACCATATGCTCAAGGCTATCTCCATCAGGCTTCCACGCATGCTGCTTACCATATATTTTCATCAATGACAAACATACAGTCAACACTGGCTTGCTGGCAAATCTCCAACAATATCCCCCTTTGGCATTGATGGAAACATATGGAATGAAAAACACCACCAATCCAAATGTACAATTATTTATAACATTCTCCATTTCCTCAACAAAACTCCCCCAAGGATGAATCTTGCATTTATTGCTGAAATGCTATGAATATCAAGTGTTGTATCTTCTTAGTGCATACTCCCCCTTACTTCATACTCCCCAACTGTATATACTCTCTCTTTTTGTATTGTTTTTCATGACTATATACTCACTCCCCCTTTGACATCAATGGCAAAGGGCACCAAAACAAATAAGCACCAGTACTACTCCTGAAGAAGAGTAGTCAACCATTCATCAGTCATTGAGGACTGATGCACTCCTGCAAACTCTAATTAGATTCAGGGAAGGGAATTACTCCCAGCTTCTCCCTGAGATACTCAAATGTATCCTTCGGTTAAGGCTTTGTGAATATGTCTGCTAGCTGTTCTTTTATGCTCACATAGTCTAATTTTACTTCTTTCTTTGTAACTTTCTCTCTTAAGAAGTGATATTTTATCTCAATGTGTTTTGTCTTTGCATGCATCACAGAGTTCTTTGACATATTGATAGTGCTACTATTCTCACAATGAATAAAAATAGGATAATCAATCTAAATTCCAAAATCCTTTATCATCTAATTGATCCACACAATTGTAGAACAATTTAATGTTGCTGCTATATACTCTGCTTCTGCTATGGATTGAGAAATACAATTTTTCTTCTTTCTTGTCCAAGTTACAAGCCTATCTCCATGAAATGTTGCTCCTCGTGAGGTACTCTTTCTATCATCCACACAACCTGCCCAATCTACATCTATATACACATGAAGTTCTATATTTTTTGAATTAGGATACCATAAACCATAGTCTATAGTTCCTTTCAAATATCTGAATATCTTCTTTACTACCATAAGATGAATTTTTTTAGGTTCTTCTACAAATCTTCCAACTATACCAACTGCATTAGAAATATCAGGTCTAGATTGAGTAAGATATACGAGTTTACCAATCATAGACTTATATAAGGTTATGTCTACTACTGTAGAATCATCTTCTTTTTAAAGCTTACATCCTGTTATCATAGGGGTACTTACTGGCTTCCAATCATCCATCTTGAACTTCTTCAATATCTCTTTCACATACTTAGACTGATTAATGAAAATACCTTTGTCTGTCTGCTGCACATTCAGTCCCATAAAGTACTTGATAGGTCCAATCATGCTCATTTAAAATTTTCTCTGCATCTCTTTAGCAAATTCTACACTAAGCTTTTCATTACCACCAAAAATAATATCATCAACAAATACAACAACCAATGATAATCCATTGAAAGTGTCTCTCTTATGAATAAGTTACAATCTGCTAGTCCTTTTTTGAATCCAATCTTAGTTAAGTAACCATCTAATCTTTCATACCATGCTCTAGGGGCTTTCTTAAGTCCATAGAGGGCTTTCTTCAATCTGCATACCATATCAAGTCTGTTTGATAAAGTAAATCCTTCAGGATGCTCTATGTAAACTTCTTCCTTCAACTCTCCATTCGGGAATGCTGACTTGACATTTATTTGATATACTTTGAAGTCTTAGAATGTAGCATAGGCTAGAAATAATTTTATGGCTTCCAATCTGCTTACAGGGGAAAATGTATTAGAATAATCAATTCCTTCTCTTTGCGCATATCCTTTGTATACTAGTCTTTCTTTGTTTCTTACTATTGTTCCATCTTCATTCATCTTGTTTTTGAATATTCAGTTGGTTCCAATCACATTCTTATCACTAGGTCCAGGGACCAATTCCCATGTGTCTTTCTTAACTATCTGATCTAGCTCTTCTTTCATTTCTTCATGCCAATCTGAATTATTACATGCATCTTCAACACTTAAAGGTTCAATTTGTGAAAGTAAACATACTGCTTCATCAACTGTGGAACTCTTTGCTTTTGATCTTGTCATGACTTTGGTGTTCTGATCTCCAATGATATCTTCCTTTGAATGGTATCTAGATGTGAATTTAGGAACATTAGGTGTGACTCTCTCATATTTCTTTTTTGATTCTTCTTCACTTGTCTTAGGGTCATTGAATAATACATCAATGCTATCAAACATTTCTTCAACAACTATTTCTCTATTCATAGGACTGGTTCTTCTTTAATCATAGGTGCATAATCATAATATCTTTCTTGAATCATAAAATTATCATCAATCTTAACATGAGTACTTTCAATTTTCTTCTTCAATCTTAAGTTAAAACATCTATAAGCTTTGATTTTAGTAGAGTAACCAAGAAAAATACCTTCATCACTTCTTGCATCAAACTTGCCAATAGCTTCATCTCTCTTGATGTAGCACTTGCTTACAAAGATTCAAAAGTATTTTATTGTAGGTACATTCCCAAACTATAGCTCATAAGGTATCTTGTCTACAACTGGCCTCAATTGAATTCTATTGATATTATAGACTGCAGTATTGACCACATCTCTCCAATAGGTGTGTGCGACCTTTCCTTCAATCATGATGGTGTGTGCTGTGTCAAGTATGATCCTATTTCTTCTTTCTGCAGTTCCATTCTACTGAGGGGTTCTAGGTTCACTTAGTTGTCTCTTTATCCCATGTTCTTCACAATACTCACAAAATATTTCAAAGGTGAATTCTCCTCCTCTATCTGATCTCAAACATTTTATCTTTAATCTAGACTTATTTTCAACTTTAGCTTTGAATATTTTGAACTTCTCAAATGCTTCTGATTTATCTTTTAAGAACACAACCCACATCATTATAGAGTAATCATCAACAAATAAAATAAAGTACCTTTCACCATAGTATGATCTGATTTGAGTTGGTCCACATAGGTCTGTATGCACTAGAACCAATTTGTTCTTTGTCGAATTATGCTTTCTTCTGAATGAGTTCCTCACATGCTTTCCCATCACACATTCCCTGCATATTTTATCTACTGATTTTGCAATGTTAGGAAGGTCTCTTACTGCCTTTACATTGCTTATCTTTACTATGTTGTCAAAATTGATGTGACATAGTCTTTTGTACCATAACCAACTGTCATCTACTTTAGCAACAAAACAAATTGCTTTTGAATTAAGTTGAAAAACATTACTTTTTGTCTTTGAACTTGATGCAATCATTTCTCCTTCCTTGTTATTAATGATGCACTTATTGTCTTTGAATTCCAATTGATATCCTTTATCAAGCAACTCTCCAACACTTAGTAGGTTAAATGCTGCAAACCATCAGCATAAAGAACATCATCAGTGTTGTTCTTTCCATCCAAGGTGATATCTCCTCTACCTAATATAGGTTTAGGAGTATTGTCTCCAAATATAATCATGCCGCCTTTGTACTTATCTAGATGTATAAATCTATCTTTGTCTCCTATCATGTGATGTGAACAAATGCTATCAATGATCCAGTTTGTTTTGATGTCATCTTGTGAAATTAATGCTAACTCATGTGCTTTCTTTTCATCTTCAATATCCATTTCATCAAACATCTTCTCCATATCTTCAATAGCAATGAATCCAATTTCATTTTCTATTGAATATTCATCTAATACTCCATCTCCAACATAGTAACATTCTTTTGTATACTTAAGCTTGTAATTAGTTTTGAACTTCTTGATTCTTGTAGGACACTTAGATGAAAAGTGACCAATCTTGTTACATGAAAAGCATTTGAATGGTAATTGAGCTTCATATTTTCCTTTTCCTTTTCTTTCTTTCTTAGCAATCATAGCAATGAAATCATCTAATTCTTTATCTTCATCATCATCATCAAAATTACCAGAAGTGTTCAAGGATTTCTTACCATGGACTGAAGCTTTGAAGGCTATCTCACTTTTAGGCCCTGTCTTCAAACTTGAGATCTTGAATGTTGAAATCTTACTGATTAAGGTCTCTCTTTTGAAGTCTTTTAAAATTTGCATAGTCTCATCTAGGATGTTTATCTTGTTCTCATATTCTAGTGTCAAAGTAGTCATCAACTTATCCATTATGTCTTCTTCAGAAATTTCTCCACCATTATTTCTGATTCTTGTAATTGCTTCATTAATTCTTTGATTGTAGGCTCTGATGTTATCTTCAAGTAGCATTTCCAATGTATTGTACTTTTTCTTCCATGTCTTTCTACATGCATTCTTGGCTTGGATGTCTCCTTCAAACATGTCTTCTAGATGCTTCCATATCTTGTAGGCTTTATCTACTTTCTTTATCTCTGAAAACTCACTGTCAGACAGGGCGTTGATAAGGGCTTCTTTGGCAATAGCATTTTGAGTGAACATCTCCTTTTGCTTAAGAGTTTCATTTTCCTTTGCAAGATCTGATAAAGAAGGAATCTAAACTTCTTTAGTAGCTACTTCAAAAATCTCAAAGGTAATGCACTGAAAATGTGTCATCATTTTGTTCTTCCAATCTAGATAGTTCTCTCCATCAAACTTAGGAATTTCTTTTCTAAAGAATGTCATCTGATCAATCTCAAGCTATTAAACTTTCTCTCTGAGGCACTTGGTTCTGATACCAATTGTTAGGAATAGTCCCAAGAGATAACTGAGAGGGGAGAGGGGTGAATCAGTTATCTACAAGATTCAATTATTTATCTAATTAAATACAAAAGAACATTAAGCATAAACACAATATGAGAACACTTAACACAACACCACAATTTTGGTTATGGGGAAACCCAAATAGGTAAAAACCTCGACAGGAATTAGCACGCACTATGAGCTGCACTAGAGTATAATGATCCCTATTAGAAGATCTTACAACCCTGTTAGGAGTTGATCTTTATAATGCATTAAGTATAGTGACCTGGTCAAAGGTCAGACTCTGCTAGGAGTCTTTTACAATTAACCCTATTAGGGGTGAGGACACACTATCTGGGAGCACATTGCTCAAAGGGTGAAGGTTGCAACCTTCTGCATAACAGATACACACTATATCTGGATCTTGGTGAACTGCGAGTTAGACCTGTTGTCTTGATTAGTTCCAATGAATATCATACACTCTCTTCTTTGTCACACATACCTTCTACTGATGGCTCAATACTTCACACCTTCTTCTTTGCTCTTTTGTTTCAACTATCTGCCATACTTAGCGATCACAACTGACCGGCTATAAGTATCTTTCTCCAAATGATATAATCAATTCAGCCTATTAGAAATTCCTTAAAATCATATTAGAGAAACAATATAACTCTCCAACAGCATCTCCAATGGCTATACTAATCATGCAACACAAATTAGGACCGCACAACTCCATATGAGTAGATGTGTCACTTCACATTATCGGCTCCACTAAATTAACTAATACTTTCTTCTCATGTTGAAATACACTATGTGATCTTAACCAAACTTTCTTAACTCTTCTCCAAACATGAATCCAAACACGCATATCAAAATGATAGGTGCAACTACTACAACAATATAAACAATGTCGGCTCCATTAGATAAACTCAAGAAACTATAACTGGCAACTAGAAACATCATAACTCAACCTGTACTATACAAATAACTTTGCATCCATGAACATAGCTTCAAAAACATGTCTACAACATAAATATAAACGTGCAAGTCTCCATCACAACCGTACTGCAAATCACATACATAACTCTTCCTAGGACTTGTCAGGAACACTACTGATACAAACAACTGTATTACTGTCTTCACTCAGAATCAACCTCTGCATCTATGATATCATGCTGATAACATATCTAGGAACCATATGCTCAAGGCTATCTCCATTAGGCTTCCATGCACGCTTCTTACCATATGTTTTCATCAATGATAAACATACAGTCAACACTAGCTTGCTGGCAAATCTCCAACATGGCTATCAAAATTAAAGGATGTAAGTTATAGTATCATATAGCCATGTTTTTATGTCTAAATAAAAGAATAATATTTGATTAAGTGTTTAGGTATTGGTTTTATGAGGGTAACAATTAATTTTCATTATTAGTTTTTTGGTTTATTTTTATATTTGTATCTTTAATATCTTATTTATATTGACCAAGAAATTTATTTTCAATTCAAAGAGTTAGTTTTGCAATATTTTATACCAAAAAAAGGGTGGTAACTCCACACCATAAATGTAAAATATTACACTAACTAAGATAAGTTCAAATACTAAGACAAATAGCTTGACCTAGACATGATCTTTGAACCTGTCAATTTGAGATGGCCCTACATATCCTATTTGGGAAATAGAAAAACTTAATCTACTTAATTGGTATGAAGTTTTCAATCCAATTATTAAGTGAGCTTACATGCACTCCTAATTTAGTTCTTGCACATAATAGTATTGTAGATAACACATTAGATGTTACCTCTATTTCATATGTTTTATTTATAATGTTTACAAAAAAGGTAAAGTAGATAGAGTAGAAGAGGTCTAAGATTTTTTGTTTAAACTATTTGAATTTGAATCACCATGCATATGTCAGTAGATCATACTAAGGCCTCCATATCATTTAAGAGTCCACACTATAAGGTCCAACAAGGATAGTATACAACTTGAAAGAAGTTAAATCAAGTAGATATTGTGATTATGAAGTTGTCCAAAAGGGGGTCTTTTGAGAAGGTTGCAATATCATAAGCATCCCATTCAAAGGAAGGTTTGGATCTATGACTTTCAAATTTGTTAGTTACAAAAAATATTTCATCAACCAAAAATACACTAATTGGTTAATTTTTTCCTATTCAATCTAACATACATGTGTATACAAAGTGGATTAAAACTATGTGGAAGTTAAAAAGAAGTGCATTGGTAAGTGTAATAGAAGATGGGGTTTTCTTTTCCTAATTCTCTTTGTATGAGGATTTGAATTTTTTTTTGGTTGAAGGCTCATTGTCTTTAAGAAAATTTAATCTTTGTTATAGAATTTGTAACTTTTCCTTGACCCAGTAATAAATCTTTTTGCTATTGCTTTATTGTAGGTAAGATTGCTAGAGTTACTATTAGAATCACATGGTTAGTTTTTTTCACAGGATTTTCTAGTCTCTTTAGTCTATTTTCTATCCATAAATAAGGTTATGAAATAAAAATTGTGCTTAGTGTTTACTAGAAATTATGTTGATATTTAGATGAACAAAGCCCTTTTAAACTCAATTAACTCTTCGACAAAATATAGAAGATGGACTCAAAACATTATCTATGAAAACTACATCTTTTATTATAAAAAATATTTATGACTTGGGTATCTAATTTATAAATTTCAATTATAATATTGTCAACCTTTATCCTATAATACCCCAAAAATGGGCTTTAATACCATTGACCTCCTACATCAACAAGTCGATCGAAATCAACCCTAAAAATCCTAACCAAAGGCACATCTACACATCAAATTATCAAAACCCTAATCGATCTTATTCTAATTTTGTATCGGGGAATATTCCTAAATATTCTTAATTTATCCTAATTATCTTTGATTAAATATTATTTGGTGATAAATGATATTATTTTATTTATCCAAATTCGATTACTTGAATATGTTAAATATTTAATTAATTAAACTTTACTTAGCCACTTGATTATTGTAATTAGATTTAATTAAGTTTATTCTTAATTAATATTGTTTATTTGACATTAAATCACAATTTATAAAAATAATCGATTGAATATTTATTTAATTGATTAAAATCAAATTGCTAAATTTAATAATATAATTTTGGATAAAGTTTGATTTAAATAATTGAATAATCCATAAATCAATTATTTAATTATTCAAATCAGTTAAGTTGAGAATAAAACACATGAAAATTAAATAAATCAATAATTATCTATGCAAAAATCAGAAGATCAATTAAACTTAAAAACAACTCTTTGATTCATTTTGTTAACTTTCCAAACTCAACATGTGATTGTGAGTTGAAAAGCAGATTGGAGTGATCTCAACTTCTAATTTTGAGTTAAAAAGTTGATTTGCATGATTTTACTAGAGAACTATTTCTAATTTTTTGATAACTCACCAATCAATTCGAGTTGATCAAGGAGTGATTTTTGGCTTTTCCATGAGTTCTCAAACCATGGATTTCTATATAAACAGGCCTCAGTCCTTCACAAACAATCATGAATTTGGAGAATTCTTGCATGTGCAATTTGGAGAATAACAACACTACACTATCGAATTCTTGAGATTGTGCAAAATTTGGAGATCCATTTCTAACATTGATTTCTTATTTTTGCATTCATAGCTAGATTAATTAATTATTGTCAAGTTCTTAGATCATCTTCCATACAACTTTCATCGTTATTTTGCATAGAAAATCCAAAAACATAGATTAATCTTGCATTCATTTCATAGCTTTTGCATTCAAATTCTTCATTTAGATGTTGCATTGTCACTGATCTCGGTTAAATTCTGAGAATATCATACTTGCATCTACTAGAAGGCAGTAAATCACCTGATTGATGATACAACTGTTTATTGCATATTTTTCTGTCATTAATCAGTAATGTTTTACTGATGTGTTGTGTCTTTTGAATGGGTACAATTTTCACACACACATATCCCAGGTCATGGATACTAGAATATCCATTCTCCAAACCATATTCTTTGTTCTAGGTACAATTTCTTCATGAAACAAAACATTAAAAGAATGATAAGAGACCCATACATGAAATTTTATTTAGACTCCTTAGTCTTGTGTACATTATCCATTAGTTGTTACAACTATAGCTCACAAAGATCAAATTCCATCCCTTCCTTCACCATTTGATATGTTGTATGAATTGTTGTGGTGGTAGCATAGCCTTCTTTGTCGGTAAAATATATCTTATATGCAATGCTCATAGTTATATACCTGACTCCTAGGTTAGCCTTATAATCTACATTGATTTTCCTCTTGTCATACTGGGCTCTAGTAAGTGTTATAACCTCACCATTTTACATAGATTTTAATGTTGGTACATCTCCAATGGAGCACAACAAGGTAACTTCCTTGATAGCTTCTTTGATGATTTTATAGGGTTGGTCAAGGTAGCTGAATCCCTCAAGAATGTAGCTCAACAATCTTGATCCATTCTTCTTCATAGAACATTTGAAAAACCTTCCATATATCCAAGCTCTTTTCCTCTATATTGACATACTTTGGTATAAGCATGTCATTGTCATAAAAAGATGTTTATTCCTAAACTCTTTCATATATATATATGTGATTGTATTCATTTAATGGTGAATAAAAGTAGATACAAACTTTAATGTGAACTACATTGATAAAAACACAAGAAAATGCTTCATTCTAATGTGTCTCAATAGATTTCTAAAGATGCTTCTTGAATACATGCCTTAACTTCTCCACAACATCAATTACTCTAGTGTAGCCTTTTTTTAATTTTCTAAACCTTAGAGTTTGAAAAAAAATCTTGAAAATACCTAGAAATATGATTATTAGGGTTTGCATGCAAAAACGCTTTGGAAAAACCTTTTTTCTCTTTATCTCTTCGTTACCTTCGAAATTCAGATTAATTATTGTAACTTGTAGTGCATTTCTGTCCATTGAACTGCTTTGGTTGTTTGCAAACATTATGTATTTTTTTTCTCTGACATTTTTCTTCATATGCAGAACTAGTTCTATGTTATAATCAATTCATTCCAAGATAACAACTCTCAAAATTAAAGAATTATTCTAGTTCTCCTGTCATCAATCTATCCTAGCAAATTCTATAAATCCTTTAAGAAATATAGTCCAAAATTTGTCTTCTAGAGATCACAAGAGCGGATTACATGACCAAATATTTCACATCTAACCTTTGATAACTCATTTTTTTAGGTCTGGCCTTATCTACTGTTTGGTCTCTCGTATCATTTCATTGATTGAAAATGTTGGTTGTGCGAACAATAATGGTAGAAGATGTCCTGGGGTGTTTAAAAGATTCTGTTACCTTCTTCAATATTTACGATGTTGTCTTAATCCATGATTTAATTTTTTGGCCTCACAGTAGAAAGCAAGCATTTGAGTTTTACAGGTGCAAAGTAGGTGTGAGATCCAACATTGCAAGTTGAAGTTCCAAGAGGAAATGATAACCATTTCTTGATTAGAATTACCTCATAATTAATTTGTATTGTGTTGAGTTGGATTCCGTGTTGAATGGTGGATGAAATTATTATAAGCTACCAAGCTGAAAATATTCATTGTTATTGTCATTACTTAGAGCTTTGGTCCCTGAATGTTTCTTTTGTGAGGAAGACAGGCTATATTCTGATATATCTTCACCAATGCGTTACATTTCTTCATATTTTTTCAAAATATAACTTGCAAACAGAAGATGGTTCAGTTTCTAAAGGTTTGACAAATATTTTTTTCTCAAAGATCCATAAACATGTTGGATGTTGATGTGAAAGTATTTCCAACTGATTAGAAAACTAATATCTTAAGATCTACATAATGAAATCGTGTATTGTTATTTACCTGCCTCTCATTTTAAGATCAGTTATAAAAATTTGTTTGCTACGTCAAGTTGTAGTGGTTGCTATTTTTATCTTTTCAAATAGGGAAGGTCAATCAAGGAATTTCTTTTTCTTTTTGTTAGTATAGCATTCAGACTTGCTAAACTAAGCACAAAACCCCCAAGTTTGGGCCATCACTATCCCAAAACAGATTCAATAGATTGGTTGTCCAAGTTTAAGGGAGCTGTATAAAACCTGGTAAGATTCACTGTGTCAAAGATTGAGATTCAGCCACCCAAAACCAAACTTTAAAAAAATACCACTTACAGTGCAAAGATCTTGTTTGCATTTTGAATTTGATTTTTTATTGGTCCAATTTTGGCCTAGTTGTGATTGTCCGAGACTTATTTTGAAGCATGGCTATATTGTGTTGCGTGTTTTGTCCGGCTGGATTTTAAATAAAGAAATTATATCTACATTGCTGTTTCCTATAGCAGATATGACCTAACTAACATGCTGAAAAAATTGCAGTGTAGGACACTCATATTTGTTGGAGTTAACTCTCCTCTTCATGCACACGCTCTTTAAATTAGCGCAACAATGGATGATAGATATCAAACAATATACTTGAACCCGATATACAAGAGAAAAACTTAAACAACACTTATACCATACTGCCATAGAATGATTAACATCATTAATATAGGAGAAAAATACATAAAACAAAAAAGACCATTAACAATTAAATTAATCTCTGCCCTAACAGAGTGATCATACACAGCTGCAAATTTATGTCCAATATTACTCTTCTAATATGATTTGGCTGTTCAATATTACGATAAACGACAAGCTAAAACTTGAAACTAAGTTGAGCATACATGCGCTTGTCATGCATTATAAGAAATTGAAAAAAAAAAACACATGCATCGATCACGCAAACAACGCATTGATCATGCATCTTCAACATATGAGTCTTTGGTGAAGACTGAGGGCGTATTACATCCCTTAATAAGATATGGCGTGCCATTAAAGGGATGTTTTCGTTGATCACTGAGGAGGCCATGGAAGATGGTCAATTTCGCAGTGAAGTCTAAATTGTTGAAACAATTGAATACCTTTCATGGAAACATCTTGAATTTTCAATGCCTCTTGTAGCTCTGAACAATCATTTGGGTACTTACCTTGTTTATTTACTTTACTAGGATCTTGCATGTCAGACATACGCTTAACAAGTTCACTAAGTGAAGGCCCACGGGAAAGTGGTATGTTTTTTCCTTTATCCTGCTCAGTAGTCCTCTTCCACACCTATGTCATGGAGAAGTGCAGTAGTTAGATTTAGCTCTATAAATATCAAACATTTTAGAAAAGAATCTCCTACTTTATTCTTCTTACCTTGATTAGATCGTTCATTTCACATTTCCATTGCCAACAAACAAATACCCATCCAACCAATTCCGCCTTCCATGTTGGTAAGCTGTATACATTTCCTATTAGGGATAGAACATACCATGCAAATTTATGGTAGGTTAATAGGCACTTCAACTCACGGGGAAGTTTCTGGTTTCCTGTAGTGAATTTCTTCAACTTATAAAAGAGATAAGCTTCTTCTGTTGTGTGGTATGGCAGCAATATTTCTCTAATTAAGCTTACGCCTTCTGCAGATCTCAATGAATTAAGGTTTTGAGCGTACGGTTCTCCTGCAAGCCCATTGGAAAACTTCTCCGACCAGTAATCTTTTACTCTTTTAAAAATTCCTGGTACTCTTTCAACACTTCCTGTCCAGTATCAGTTTATTTAGTTATTCACGTTTATAATTTAAATAGATCATCATGTAAACATCATGCTCTCACTCTTTCTCTTCGAAAGAAAATCTACTTTGTTGCCTACCTCTACAATTTCGTCTATCCACTTCCCTTGCATCATTATTTGTTTGGAGCAGTGGACGCCTTTCATGATCTATACTTAAGGCTGTGTCACCGTTTCCGGCATTTATTTGAGCAGCGTTTATCTCTGTGCATTGCAGCAGTCGATGCAACGCACAACAAATAATATTAGTTTCATATTGAACATTTAAATGACAGTCAAATTGTCGACTAAAATAAAACAAAACTTTTTGAGGGTGCATTGGTGGTATTATTTGTGGGTTTACTACTCAATGGCAGCATACCACATCTGTTTATAAAATATATTTAAGAATCAGAAAATACGTATATAAAAGAAAAATATAAGAAAGGTAAAATTCATACAATTTATTTCTAAAATGAAATAATAATATAAAAATAGTATTTCATTAATAAAATAAAACTTTAAAATATAGTTATCATTACATTTATTATTTATTACATATTTACGTTCAAGGATAATAATTTTTTTTTTTTTTTTCTATCTTCATAATTCTATTGTTGTATTTGGGATGAAGAACACTAATGGCGATTTTTGGTCTCTGCTTTGTGGCGTTTACTCTGGGACTGGCTTTACTCTTGTCTTCATATGAACTTAGACTTTGGAGCAATCATAATGTAATAGCATGTAAACTTTCTTAAACTATAATTGTTCTATAGGTTGGATTTTAGTCAGGGATTTGGGGTCTTTTCTCTTCTTTATCTCAATCGAGATAGATCACAGCATATCTTCTATAAAGAGGCAGTGTAATCAGTTAATTAAAGGAAAAAAATTGTTATTTTCTGTATGCTGTAGCATTCAGGCTTTACTGTCTTTGTTTTTCTTATCTCTGCTAACAATTTAATAAACTATATCTCACACATGCAAACATTAAATGTAGAAATGTTCAAACCTGTCAATGACGCACCCTGTTGAGGTTCTATGCCGACTAGTCCGCGTTGGCTTTGAGAAACGCTCTCCTTTTTTATATCTGTGCGATGGAGTAAAGATGCAATAAATTAAACAAATCATATGTTTTTGCAGTATAAAACGTTTCTGATAGAAACAAATTACATATATTATTATGAAACAGATCTGTTAAACATCATATATACTACTCTAATGAGTGTGTCAGTGATCTCAACTGCAAACTTACATTCTGCTGGGATTTTATGTCTTAAATGGTATTCTAGAAAGCTATTTGATTCTTCATCTGTGGGGTCTGGCAAGCTTAAAGGGATTTGAATAATTTTGCTGATAAACTTTTCTGCTACGTCATTGTCTGGACCTTTGAAATTTTCCTCAATTGCTCTTTTAATCATTTTTTTGTCCATCCCCAGTATGACATTGATTTTGCATTCGGTTAGGACTAGATTTATTGCTGATAGCACCTGTGCGACCAAGGAAAAATTATTGCGACCATTTAAACAAAATGTTTAAGAAAACTCAATAAATGGCCCAAAAGAAATTGAATATTACATACCTTTAATACGACCTTTTCTTCGCATCTATCTAAGTCATCCACAAAGGTCACTATTCGAATGTCATTTCCAGAGGCTGGCATGCATTTCGGGATACTTGTATTTTCAACATTGTCAGCACATAAACCAAACCCATTCCAACACCATAAAATGAATGTGAAAAACAAATGCGGCTTTATTCCAAGTTCTCTTTTTAAGAAATTGATGTCATTAATAACATCTTCCTGATAGCCAAGATGACTTGTATGGTCTGGTAATGTGACATAATCCAGCATTTGTGTGCTCACAGGTTTGACAACACAATTGACGGATTTTAAAACAATCCATACAATTGCTATAATAGTAAGAGGTATGGATCCGTACTTTAAACCATGGAATTTTGCTTCCTTTAGCAGCATCCAGACTATCCAAGCAACCCATCCGGCAAGAAATATGCTGAGCAGAGAAGGCAAAAATATTTGAATCCAAATGTTCACTCTTTGTTTGGCCCAAGTATATCTCCAGCAAGTGCTCATCCATTGAGCTCTTGTCATTGCTTTTTCGATTTCTTTGCTGATTGTGACTCCCAGACCCGCCCAAGCTTCTTGTTCATTTCTATAGTGCCATGCGTTGTATCGAATTGTTATAATTCGGGGAACTCCTCTGAATGCATGCTCTTGTTCCTGTTGTCATGATACTGAGCTTGATTACAAGAGAAGAGAGCAAAGCCAATCAAGATTTAATTGATATCTAATAAATTGGGTTTCGATTCCACACTTACCATCTGGTTATTATCCATGCATGCGAGTGCCTTATAAACATCATGATATTCAGGTTGATATTCTTTGAGCAGAGTGGCAAGCGGCGGGTTCTGTTTCAAATAAGTCACCAAATCCTTATCAGGAGAGATACGTATAATTATTTAGGATATACCTTAGAAAATAAAAAATTCAATTTATACCTCTTTGGATTCCTTTTTTGATAGCTTTAATAATTTGTGAATCCCTCTGTTAATCTCTTGATATATTTTATTGCCACTTGTACTAAGAGAGATTTTTTGAACTCCAACAAATTGCTCCAGTGGAAGAAGATTTGGAAATGTTAGCTGAGCTGCCGCGATAAGTAGAATCTTTTCGGTCTACAGAAATGCATGCGTAAGCTACTATTTTAGTTCTCTGAACGTTTACGAGAATCACAATTGATTGAAATTATTTATTATAAAAAGAATTTTGACGAAATTTACCTGAAGCATGAGACTGGATTTTCCCATGCCCCAATCTCCGGAAATGCCCACTGTGATTGGGGATTCAATAAATCGATTTAGAAACAGAGCAGCTAGACCTTGGGCAAAGACATGCCTTCCTGCGAGAGTATAAAGCATTAATAAATATAATTTTTTTATTTTAATTGAGAACTAATATTTAAATGGTAGTGTTAGGTATTAATGTAGATAAATATTTGAAATGATAATGGGATTGAAGATATAGTTTAAGCAAAATATACGAAGAGCATTTATTTAATAAATTTTTAAAAAATTAAATAAATTTAAAATATGTAAAAAGATTAAACAATCAAGTTTAATAAATAGGAAATATTTTCTATAAGTTAAATTGTGATATTGTTATAAGAATTGAATTGTGCAGTTTTTGAATCAAACTCATTGACCAGTGTTTCATGAGTAGTGGTTTACAAGAACCTATCTCTAATGAGAATGAATGAAACACTTATCACTTATTTCATCTAGGTGATGCCCACTGAGGTGAAGACTGGATCTAGGTGATGCCCACGGAGGTGAAGCACCTGAACCCATCACTTAGCATTTATTGCATCTAGGTGATGCTCATGGAGGTGAAGCACAGAGACTTCTTGGGAGGTCACCCATTCCAATACTACTTCAGCTTAAGCATGCTTAACCACAAAGTCTCCTCCAAGGTTAAACCCACTTTACTTGAAATCTCATTTGCAAATCCTTCAGCAACTGTTGTGCTTTATGAACCATTTATTATAAAGCTCCTTAAGCTCACTGATTCATAAGACACAACACTTGCTAAAGTTATTTCAAATAGAATTGCAAGCAAAGTGAACTTAACCTTTGAAAAAACTTTGTGGTTAAGTATGCTTAACTTGAAGTAGTATGAAATGGGTGATCTTCCAAGAAGTCTAGGAAAAATCCATGAAAATATTAAAACTTGTGGCCAGAATCTATATTTAAGTCAAACAGCTCGTACCAAGTTTGTCCTCCATACTTGGTTGATCTCGTGCTTGCTCTTTAATATGCTCCAGTTGACCTAATACTGCTTTCACAGAAAAATACGACTATGAGTAAAATGTGATAAAAGAAAGAAAAAAATAAATAAAAAATTGATCATTACAGACCATTTCTAACGGACTCCTCTTTTGCCGATGACTGCAATTCCTGTATCCAACCTTGATCACGAATGTCTGCAATGCTAGCGCCTCTGCTGAGAATCTCCCATGCCATCTCAACATTATTATTCATTGCCGCTTCTCGTAGCAAATGTACTCCGCCTTTGCCCTTTTCCTCTTGGAGATACTTTTTGACATCATCAGGCACATGTAACATTTCGTCTGCAGTGCCAATGCCAGTTGCAGATGCCCACAACAAAAGTGAGCGCTGAGAAGAACTCAGATTTCTATGCTCTAACAGCGCTTTGCAAGTGGCAAGTCCTGCTTTCGGAATCTTCACTTGAGCCGCATGGTGCAAAGCTGTTTTCCTCTGACCATCACGTTCCTTGAGCGGGGAGGACCCTTCATCCATAAGCATCTTCACTAAATCATAATGGCCTTCGCTTGCCGCTATCAGGAGAGCTGTTAGACCGAAGGAATCGGTTGCTTGAATGTAGTTTATTCTTTTTAGAGAGTCGCGACTCCCAAGATGAGGTCGTAGTTTATTTATCATTCCTATATCCCCTTTTGATGCAGCAATGTGCCACGGCGTCCTCCATTGGTGGTCCTCTGATTGAATCAGCTCATTTTTTGAAGGTAAACGCGCTAGTAAACGCTCCACAACCCTTGTGTCATAACATCCCTTTGTTGCCCAATGAAGAACGTTTCTTCCCAATTTATCCTTTCTTGTGATGATATCCAGTGAACTGGCATATTTGTCATAAAGTATCTCAAAGACTGGTTTATGAGGCAAGGCATAATGGAAGAGTGTCTTTTCTTCATCGCCCACTTCAACTGGGACATCTCTTATATCCTTGCCATCCAACAAAGCGCCCACTAATTCCTTGTATCCTCCAGCAACAGCCTCCTTTAATGCCCGCTTATAGCCATTGCCGGTGATTTGTGCAATTTTATCTCTTAACTTCGTCATTTCTTCGACAAGCGTCATGTACCGTCTCTTAGCCGCCTCAATTAAAACCTCTGCAAATTGAAGAACGTCAATCTGTTTTTGTAGTTCATCTGGAAATAAATATAAAAACTTTGTTGTTATGGGGACGTTTTGTGACTTTTCCTTTTCGAATACTATTCCAGCGGCCGTTTCCTTGAAGGCCTGCCCGTAAATTTTTATAGCTAATTCGACCGAAGCCACAGACCAGGTGTGTCCATACTTGTAACTGAATTTAGTGCCATCTCTAGATCGGTTGTTTGCATTATTTAAAACTGTCTTGGTGTCTTCCAAATCATCTTCCATTTTTAGCTGTTCCTCGACGCACCCATGAGACGACAACCTTATCACCATTTGCCTCCAAGGATTACCATCATTGATATCCATAAAGTCATCTTCACGTTGGCATTCATCTGTGAAGCTGTCTGGATTCATTGGGCATGGGAAAGTCAGCCACAACCAATACAGCAGCTCCACATCTTCGTAACAGTACGCGTGGAGCCATGCAACTTCTTTCCCCTCTCTGGATAGTTTGATTCCTTTGTAAAGTTGTTCTCTCAACGAACTACCACCAGATGAGTAGAAATCTGTAATAGCACATTCCATGACATGAGATGAAGAAATGATATAAATTTAAATCTGCCCAACTCAATGTGATGAGTTAAATAACATTTAAAACATTCAAAGTTATTACATAATAACATAGAAAACATTCAAATAGATTACAACCCGATCTTTATACCTGGGCAGTTCTGCCATTTTTCTTTGCCACCATCCCACCTTTTTTCCTTGACCACAGCGTTCCAAACACAGTTATATTTGTGGACTTTGTGGACAACCTTGAAATCAGCGGTCACCCATCCGTCCAAAAGACGTATGGCACCACTACGCTCTGTATAAGAAGGGCTGATTCTTTTCACGGGCAGTTCCCATTTCTCAAACATTTCTAAATTCGTTTCGATTTCTTCAACCGTTGCCAAACGGTACCCCTGGGGCATCAATGGTCCTCCATTCAGGAGAATCCTCTTGAACTTGAGCCTCACTCTGCGCTCTTGTGACTGTGCCATAACGATTGGTGACAACAAAACAAAGCTTATGCGGGAATGCCAATACTTAACCAAATAATGCCAGCGCCCAACTTATCGATTTATCCCATCTACCTACCACACGGCAAAAGGGAGCTTCCTTCCAAGCCAAAATTCCGAAGGTACAATACATAAATAAATCTCAAACTTTCTTTGTACATTCACTTCTCATCGAATCCGGTTTCCTTTACCTGGGTCCGTTTTCGTTTTACCTGATGCAAACGCTTGTTTACACAAAAATAAATTTCGATCAGCAATCGGTTTAACTTCGGATACTTTGTCCGTGAGTGTTTAAACTTCGAGGCACAATTTGAAGATCCCAAAACAACATCAATTGTATTATTCTAAATTTAGTTTTTAAATTGCTAAAATTTTAAAAAAATAAATAAGATTAAGGAGGTCAAATCCTTCATATATACAAAATTATTTTTATTTTTATTTGCAGAATAAAACATAATGTTTGACATGTATTCAAGAAAGATATAGTTGTATTTGACATTTTGAAATACTTTTCGGTAGAAAGATAATTAAGAGTGAGTACTAGAAGTTGCGTATTTTTTTAATAATTTTTTGTTAGGTATTTTTTAAAATGCATTTTCAAAGTGGACGCCTCATGAAAATTGAGTACTTGTTTGTCTATCATAGATAACTTACTCCAAACTAATAAAAAACTAATTATTTTTTAAATCATAAAGAGTGAAGTGTAGGACAAAAATATATAATTCATTTAAAATTTGGACAAGTAGATAAAAAGTTATTAAAAAAAATGTTATACCTAAGTCTCTAGGAACTTTTGAGACACTGTTAAAAGAAATTAAAGTTTAATATGTTAATATTGTTCAAATCTTTAAAAAGTTATATAGTTAGAAATCTCAAGAGATGTGATAAATTATAGTGGTAATTTTACAAATACCCACTTGATAATTTGTAAACTTGATGACGATGAAGTTGGGAAACCAGATTGGAAGGGAACAAATGTCAAAAGGAGGGAAATAAAGTCACAATCACTTATCAATTATCTTTAATCAAGTAGACTTCAATGAAATATAAAATAATAAACACCATACACATGAGTATTGGATTTTTGTGGAAAATCCAATGTGGGAAAAACTAGGTGAGTATCACACTCGCTATATATGAATACTAAATACAATATCATTTTAGGACAAGGCCAAGGTAGCCCACTGCTCTTGATTTGACTTGCAGGCTAAGCCACACAAATTTAGGGAAAGTTACAATGAACTTGCAAGTTGAGAGGCATGATCCCAGGACAAGATACATAAGTAATTACATGTTGAAGCTCAATACTTCAAGGCAAAATATAGATCTACATAAGCTGCCAAAATGACTCAATATCTTCTAACAGACATAGAGATAATGATAAATTGAAATGAATATATATCTCTTGATCATGGAACTGTCCTCAACCACTATTTCAAGTGACCAATATCTTGGAAAACACAACACACACATCTACTACCTCAAAAATCTATCATACTAAAAGATATGATCATTAAAGAGCATCTTAAACTAATATTCACACTTATTATTCACCACATGATTGCTTCCAAATTATTCACTATCAATCTATACTTTAAATCAAATATTCACACATCTAAATATGTCAACTTATTCATCAAAACCCTTAACTAGGTTGGCCACATACATAATATACATAATTTACACCATGTCGGCCATCATAAGAAATTGTAGTAAATGAGGTACACTTTAGGAGTTCAAGGGGACTCAAATACATTACAACACATCTTTCTAAGTCAATTTTAGTGAATTTCTTATAGCAACACATTCTCCAAAGTCTACATCAAATGTAACATGTAGATAAACAATAGTACGTAAACCTATTGGCCCAAAAACATTATCATTTATACACATAACTTAATATTCATTTTCATACAACATGATAAGATGTATAACATCAAAAACTCAACATCCAATACATGTCTAGACCAAAAGAGTATGACCCACTCAAGATAACCAACTAACTTGACCAGAGACCAACAAAAACAACAATATTGTAGAACAAAACATCACAACTTCACTTGTAGAGAAAACCAACGTTTGAAATTTGAACTAGAACACTGCATGAACAATATGAACATGTCCTCCAAGATGCAATACTTAAAACAACATTGGGGAGCAATGCATGACATTCTTTAGACTAGTCTTGACAAACAACCTCACTATAAAAAAACTACAACTACTAACTTCAATAATTAAATTACTAAGGAATTGAACATATAATATTATAACATGTATAGAGTTGTATTGTCTTAAAATGGAAGCACTTCCATGTTAATAATGTTTAGCCCTCAGAGTAAGTGGTTTGGGGTCATGTCGAACGCCTTGAATGGGTATTTGACTTGGATCTAACTTTTTCCCCTATTTTGCCCTATTTTCCACTTCTTCCCAACATAATTTTGGCATCCTGAATTGCAAACCTGAGATTCTTGACCTCAGGGTCAAGGTCAACCTCGACCTTGACCCTAGGGTCCGAGATCCTTGGGATTTGATTCCGATTTTGAGGTTTCATCAAAATTATATATTTTCACTCTTCGGGGCCACTATTTCTTGAGTTAAGTATTGAATTCTCAAATTAATATTTGAGGTGGACCTTTCATGAGATTTGTATAGGATTCCTAATTTATTATTGGAGATTAGCCTTTCTCGAGTTTTGTGCCTAATGCCCAAATTAACTTTGGGGTTGGCCTTACCTCAAATTTTGTGACAAGGCTCTTAAATAATTATTTTTATTTCAATATTAAGGGTGGTCCCCTTCTAGAGTTTTGTGTCAAGACTTTAATTTAATTTCCTCTCCATGTGCACCTTTTTAGAGTTTTGTACCATGGACCCTTAATTATTATTTTCTATGTGGCCTCTCTAGAAGTTTGTGCCTTAGATCACTATAAAAGGGAGCCTTCCTCTCTTATTTTATCCATCCATTATCAAGAGCAAGATCTCTCCATCAAGTTTTGGAATCAAGCATCCATATTCAAGCATTCAAGCATTCAATTCATCAAGGAGATCCATTAGTAGCCATTGAAAGATTTAAGCTCTATGGAGCCCTCTTGTTGAAGATTCATCCATTCAAGCCTCTTCCTAATCCAAGATCCATTTAAGATTGGTGTTGAAGACCTAAAGTCAATTGATTTGAGACATCCTACATTCAATTCTACATTCATTTGGAGCATCCATACTTGTGGATTCAAGGATTCGAATCCTCCACAAGGGTTTCAACATAAGCAAGGTGAATTTTTCTATTTACTTTGTTTATTCCAACAATTTCAATTTAATTTCAAGGTTAACTCCTAAATTGGGGTTTGACTAAGGCAAACCCCTCCCCCATCAAACAAAAAACCATTTTTCTTATAGGTACAGGTGTGGGATGGCAAATTAAAGTGTAGATCTGGATACCCTTTTCGTCAAACTTTTTGTCAGAGCTTTGCAGGTCAAGGTCGACGTTTTAGGTCAAGGTTGACCTTGGGTCAAGGCCGACTTTGCCTACCTAGGTCAAGGTCGACCTTTCATCAAATTGAAAAAATATTTCTAGGTTTTGTAGATCAGAGTTTCAGTGTAAATTTACAAAAATCAATAGTTTCTAAGACTGTTTGACAAGGTTTTCAGTCGATTCTTTTTTGGAGGTAAGTACTTTTATTTCTTCATTTCAACATTAGCATTTCTAGATTTACATTCCATCTCCTTAGAATTTATATGTATGTGTAAAATATTGGCTTTGGGGTCTCTTTTATGTGCAAATCATTGTTCTAGGACCCCATACCTATTTTATATCTTACATTTTGGTGAACTCGACACGCTTACCCCTTTCTTTTTTGGAATTAGATGCCCTATTGTGTTAGATTTCCCTTTGTGTTATCTTGTGTGTTCACCTTCATCTTACATTTTGGTGAACCCATTTACGACAACTTTTTCTTTTTGGTGTTAGATTTGTATTTTGTGTTAGATCTTACAATAAGAGTAGATTTCTTTTATGCTCTTGCATTTATATTTCAAAAATACAAAAAAATTGAAAAATTTCTTCAAAAATACAAAAACATTTACATTGCTTTGTGGAATTAGATGCCCTATTGTGTTTGGTTTCCTTTTCATGTTTATAAATTTCATTTGAATGCATTTGGATATATCTAGATCTATTTGTCATCATGTTGCACAAGTTGTTTCAAATGTTTTCCAAAACTTTTGAGATTACACAACATCTTCCTCTTACCTTACCATTGCATGGCATTACACCCAGAAAGACTTCATTTAGTGCATGTGATGTTGCTTTGTCCTCTTTTGAATTACCTTATAAGGATATATTAGAGCAAGAAGATGACCATAATCTATATCTCCATCATATTTCTCTTTATGGAGATGAGTTGAGGATTGATGTTAATTCTTCTCCTAATATATGTCCTTTCTATGAGCCTACTTTAGAATATAATTTACCTTCTTCCCCCTTTAGAGATCAAGCTTTAGAGATTTATGGCGATCCTAGAATGTGCTTTATTGATAGGGATGATAATCCTCCTATTTGGGATTAACCTTTGGATTTGGATGTTGATTACTCTCTTCCTCATGAAACCATTGTGGATGATCCCTTGGATAAAGACATTGATTTATCCCCTCCTCATGAAGAAGATTTGATACAAGAGGGTGATTTATTAATGGATGACATATTTATACATGATGATGACTCTTTTTTTAAAACACACTCTCCTTATGCGGACATTTTAGCGAAAGAAGATGATATTATAGATGCTTTACCTCCATTTGGGATTCCTTCTAGTGATGAGGCATTAGTGGAGAATGATATAAATTCCCTTAATGATATCCCTCTTAGTGTTGATCTTATGGAGAGTCAAGATCTTACCTCATCTCCTCCTAGGATGTCTTCTTTGCTTCCTTCTTGTGAATCTATTTGTAGTGTTGAGACAACGAATATGGTTTTTCTGAAACCCTTGTTGACTGTCAAAGGTTATCCTCACATTACTATCAAAGGTAAACCTATGGAGTCTTTAGAGTCTTTCAATGATCAAGATTCAATAGCTCACACCTATCATACAAGGAATAACCTTCAACCTAATCTGGTGGTTTCTACTTCTTTACCACCTTCTCAACCCATTCTTCCTCCTCCACCCAATCTTCCTAGCAAGGAGTATGATTTGATAAACCAATTACAAAATACCCCTGCCAAGATTTCTTTATGGGAGCTTCTTCAAAATTCACCTACCTACTATGAAGCCTTGCAAAAAGCTCTAGCAATGCTTCCTACTCCACCTCCTAATCAAGAGAACATCAATAACTTCTTACAATGCATATTGCATACTACCTTGGGTGCTCCTAACATTGTATTTACTCAAAAGGATTTGTTGGAGATTTTCTAGCAAGCTAGTTCTCACTGTATGTTTGTCATTGATGGAAACATATGGTAAGTAGCATGTGTGGAAGACTTATGCAGTAAGATTTGAGTATATGTAGCATGGACATGTTATCAGCATGATATCATGGACACAAAGGTTAATTGTTAGTACAGACAGTTATATAGCACCATGTGCCAGTAGTGTTCCTAATAGAGTTACAGGTAGTATTCTATGAGTGATTGTATGTGCAGTCATCATGGAGCCTTGTGTGTTTGGATATGTGATGAAGACATGTTAGTATTTCTCCATTCATGGACACAGAGTCTGATGTGCCATAGAAGTGAAGTTATGCAGTTGCTACTCACCAGTTGTAGTTTCCTATGTTTATCCAGAAGAGTTGACATATATTATATCGGTACATGAGTTGCACCTATCATTTCAGTATGCGTGCTTGGATTAGTGATTAGAGAAGAGCTAAGAAGGTTTGATTAAGAGTGCACGATGTAATTAAACTTGAGGAGAAAGTATCAGTTAAATTGGTAAAGCTGACAGTATGTAGCGTGCATCTACACTTATTAATTTGGACAGGTCCTAGTTTGTGTTGCGTGCTTAGTAGAGCTAATAGAAATATTATTGGAAAGTGTTATTGTTTCTCTAATATAATTTCAAGGTGGTTCTAATAGGCTGACTTGATTATATCATTCAGAGAGAACATATTTATAGGCAGTCATTTATGATTACTAAGGTATGGTTCAGAGTTGGATGTGAAGAGCAGAGCAGTGAGTACAAAGTGTTGAGCCATCAGCAAAAGGTCTATGTGACCAGGTAAAGAGTATATGCTATTCATTGGAACTGATTCAGACAACAAGTCAAAGTGCAGTTCACTAAGATCCAGATATAGTGTGTATATATTAATCTGAAGGTTGCAACCTTCACCCCTTTGAACAGTGAGCTCTCAGATAGTGCGTCCTCACCCCTAACAGGGTCAATCATAAAAGACTCCTAACAGGGTCCGACCTTTGACCAGGTCACTGTACTTATTACATTGTAAAGATCAACTCCTAACAGGGTTGTAAGATCTTCTAACAAGGATCATTATACACTAGTGCAGTTTATTAGTGGGTGTCAATTCCCACTGGGGTTTTTACCTATTTGGGTTTCCTCGTGACCAAAATATTGGTGTTGTGTTCAAGTGTTATTTCATTGTGTGACTATTCCTAACAATTGGTATCAGAGCCAAGTTCCTTAGAGAGAAATTTTAATAGCTTGAGGTTGATCAGATGACATTCTTTAGAAAAGATAGTCGTAAGTTTGATGGAGAGAACTATCCTGATTGGAAGAACAAAATGGTGACTCATTTGTAGTGCATTGCTTTTGAAGTGGCTATCAAATATATTAAGATCCCCTCTCTAGAAGATCATGAAAAAGATGATGCTACTAGCAAGCAAAAGGATTTGTTCCATCAGAATGCAATAGCCAAAGAAGCCCTTATCAACACCTTATTTGATAGTGAGTTTTTAGAATTAAAGAAAGTAGACACAACCTACAAGATATGGAAGCACCTAGAAGACATGTTTGAAAGAGATAAACAAGAAAAGAATGCGCATAGAAAGACATGGAAGAAAAGATACAATGCATTAGAGATGCTACCTAAAGAAAACATCAAAGTTTATAACCAAAGGATTAATGAAGCAGTTGCTGAAATCAGGAACAATGGTGGAGAGATCTCAGAGGAAGATATTATGGATAAGTTGATGAGTACTCTACAACAGAGTATGAAAACAAGATCAACATCCTTGATGAGACCATGCAACTTACAAAAAATTTTAAGAGAGACCTTGATCAACAAAATTTTAGCCTTTGAGATTTCAAGATTGAAGATAGAGCCTAAAAGTGAGACAACCTTCAAAGCATTAGTCCATGGTAAGAAATCTTTAAACACTTCTGGTAATTTTGATGATGAAGATGAAGATAAAGAGATAGATGATATTATTGCCATGATTTCTAAGAAAGAAAGAAAAGAAAAAGGAAAGTATGAAGGTCAGTTACCATTCAAATATTTCTCATGCAATAAGATTTGTCACTTTGCATCTAAGTGTCCTACAAGAGTTAAGAAATTCAGAACTAACTACAAGCCTAAGTATACAAAAGAATGTTACTATGCTGGTGATGGAGTTTCTAATGATGATTTAGTTGAAGATGAAATTGGATTCATTGCTATTATGGATAAGATGGATCATGAAGATGAGAAAAAGGAACAAGAGCTAGCATTGATTTCTCAAGCAGACATAAGGATAGATTGGATTATAGAGAGCGGTTGTTCACATCATATGAAAGGTGATAAAGATAGATTTGTTCATCTGGACAAATACAATGGTGGTATGGTTAGATTTTGAGACAACACTCCTAAACCTATCATTGGTAGAAGAGCTATTACATTGGATGGAAAGAACAACACTGATGATGTTCTTTATGTAGATGGTTTGCAGCATAACCTTCTTAGTGTTGGACAGTTTCTTGAAAAAGGTTATAGATTGGAGTACAAGGATAACAAATGCATCATTAACAACAAGGATGGTGTAATGATTGCCTTAGGTTCAAAGACTAAAGGTAATGTTTTTCAGCTTAACTCAGAAGCAAGTTGTTTTGTTGCTAAAATAGATGATAGTTGGTTGTGGCATAAAAGACTATGTCATATCAATTTTGATAACATAGTAAAGATAAGAAATGTAAAGGTAGTAAGAGATATACCTAGCATAGCAAAACCAATTGATACTATTTGCAGGGAATGTGTGATGGGAAAGCATGTGAGGAATTCATTCAAGAGAAAGCATAATTCTGTAGAAAACAAGTTGGATCTGATTCATATAGACCTATGTGGACCAACTCAAACAAGATCATACTATGGTGAAAGGTATTTCATTTTGTTTGTTGATGATTATTCTAGAATGATGTGGGTTGCATTCTTGAAAGATAAGTCATAAGCATTTGAGAAGTTCAAAATATTCAAAGCTAAGGTTGAGAATGAATCTAGACTAAAGATAAAGTGTCTAAGATTAGATAGAGGAGGAGAATTCACCTCTGACATATTCTATGAGTACTGTGAAGAATATGGCATAAATAGACAATTGAGTGCACCTAGAACCCCTCAGCAAAATGGGATTATTGAGAGAAGGAATAGGATCATCCTTGATACATCACACACCATCATGATTGAAGGAAATGTTGTACACACCTATTGGAGAGATGCGGTCAATACAACAGTCTATACCATCAATAGAATACAATTGAGGCCTGACATGGATAAGACACTTTATGAGCTATGGTTTGCTAATGTTCCCATAGTGAAATACTTCAGAATCTTTGGAAGCAAGTGCTACATCAAGAGGGATGAAGCAATAGGTGAGTTTGATGCAAGAAGTGATGAAGTTATTTTTCTTGGTTACTCTACTAAAAGTAAAGCTTATAGATATTTTAACTTGAGATTGAAGATCACTGAAAGTGCTCATGTTAAGATTGATGAAAAGTTTATGGTTCAAGAAAGATATCCTGATTATGCACCTATGATTGAAGAAGAACCCATTCCTTCCACTAGTGAGACAGTTGTTGAAGAGATGTTTGATAGTATTAATGTAATATTCAATGACCCTAAAACAAGTGAAGAAGAAACTCAGAAGAAAGATGAGTCAGTATCACCTAAAGTTCCAAAGTATACATCTAGATATCACTCTAATGATGACATCATTGGAGATCAGAGTAGTAAATTCACAAGATCAAAAGCAAAGAGTTTAGCAAGCAATGAAGTGGTATGTTTACTATCTCAGATAGAACCTTCAAGTGTTGAAGATGCATGTAATGATTCAGATTGGCATGATGCTATGAAAGAAGAACTAGATCAAATTATCAAGAATGATACTTGGGAACTGGTCCCAAGACCTAGTGATAAGAATGTGATTGGAACAAAGAGGATATTCAGAAACAAGATGAATGAAGATGGTATAGTAGCAAGGAATAAAGAAAGGTTAGTATGTAAGGGATATGCACAAAGAGAAGGTATTGATTATTCAGACACATTTGCACATGTGAGAAGATTAGAAGCTATCAAGTTGTTTCTAGCTTATGCAACATTCAATAACTTCAAAGTTTATCAAATGGATGTTAAGTCAACATTCTTGAATGGAGTGTTGAAGGAAGAAGTATACATTGAGAAGCTAGAAGGATTCACCTGTTAATATGATTTAGAACAACAATGAGGGGGGGGGGGAGGGGGGGTGTGAATAAGTTGTTCTCAAGTCCAGATGTATAAAAAACAACTTTAAAACTCTTCAAAAAATTAGATCTAATAACCAATAGTTACTCGGTCATTACTAATTGCATAACAGAAACATATAATAGTACAGTCCACTTATCCAATAGTATTTAACTTGTAAAACACAGAAATGTTCAAACCAAAACATTCACACAAGTATCAACACCAGGATTTATAGTGGAAACCCAATTTGGGAAAAACCACTATGTAACATGTTACTATTATGTTCACTCTTCTGAAGTGAGCTCGGTGAAAAGCCAACCTTGTCAAAGGTTACAAACACACTGTCAGGTGTGACCCGGTTAAAGGATTTAAACCACTTTGTTAAAAGTGCACCTTGTTATAGGACTTACATACACTCCATTAGAATGCAACCTTGTTCAAATGATTTATACCTATGACTGTTAGGTCAACCTCTGTTAAAAGGATTTTGACTGTTACAATGGTTAGAAAGTAGCAGTAATATTGATTTAAAAAACATACAACTCACTTTGCAAATATTAGATCCAATTCTATACACATATGCTGGTTTACTAACTGTGAACCGTTACCATCTCCATCACTGATCTGCTCGAAACTCTCTTCAAGCAATCACAACACTTCTCCTTCAACCTTCTCTGCTTAGATAGTCAATAACATCAACAACACTTCTAGCATCCTCTCTCTCACAACCTCTAGCTTAGGTTTCCTTAATACTTCCTCCATTAGGTCAATACATTTTTTGTTGCTTAATCTCCTTCGTAGATCTTAGGGTTAGGTTAGATTCATCGAATCTTTCCTACTATATGTTCTTTGGCTATCCTTCTAGAAATATCTCAAATCTCTTAATAGATTTACAATAAAACATTTTACAGTGCATTAAATGCTTTCATACAATCACTAAATAAAGTCAACACATTTTACATAATCCAAGAATTCAACAATGTCAGCTGAAGATTTGAATTCTTCCTCAAATGCAAAATATTGATGCTCAGTCAATACTGTGTTCAACTTCTCAGTCTTCACTAGAAAGCTCAGTCACCTCAAAAATTATTTCCTCGGCTATTAACTGGTGTTTGGTCAAAATTGAATTTACTCAGCATATATTAGCTTGGTCGACACTAACAACACTCAGCTTAAACTAGATTTATTTACTTTTGCTTGGTTAAGCCTACCAATTTAGTCTTCATTCTTTTTTAGATAAACAATACATTATCTTATCATTGTGCCACATAATCAAACTTACTCATTGAAGTATCAAGATAACTCAACCTTTCCTTAGGTGCTATTGTTACCAACCTTGCCTTTCCCCTTAGCAATACTCAAATAGATATAGTACTTTCTTAAATAGCAATAGTCTTACCAGTTAAGGTTTGACATCAATGACAATACAACAATTGCTTCAATTACAGTTTCCAACAATCTCCCTCTTTGGCGTTGATGGCAACACCATATGAATATCACATGAATTACCAACCAATCCAAAACTTATCTATCCATCAGAAATATTTATAATATTCTTAGCTTTATTTTGATACAAAATCAATTAGCCATGCTTGTACAAATGTTCACTGAATTTTTCCCTTTGTCTTGATCTCCCATGAAAAATTTTCATTCTGTGTATTCATTTGTGATCATCTCTCTCTTTGACAAAAATGCCAAAGCAACAACTAAAACATACATCCTGTAGATGTAGATATCATTTTAGTTTAGTAATAGTATTTCTCCCTTTGTCATCTTTGCTTATGACTGATTCTTGACTTTATTGTACTTTTCACCACTCTAGGCTGCTCCTAAAGTGTGACCTGTTTCTGCATCAACTTGTTAGATACTCTTTGCAGCACATTTGATGCAGTGCTCCTAGCTTGACTAGGCAACCCCGGTTAGGGGAAGGACCCCTAATTGACTTCTCAGGTATTCATGAGCTTCTTTAGGTAAAGCCTTAGTGAATATGTTTGTTAATTGTTCCTTTGTATTCACATATTCCATTCAGACCTCTTTATCTTATACCAGTTCTCTCAAGTAATGATACTTGATGGCAATGTGTTTGGTCTTTGTGTGCATCACTAGATTCTTAGAGATGTTGATAGCACTTGTGTTGTCATAGAAGATGACAACTAGTTCAGTGATTTCTTCTTTCATGCCTACCAATAATTGCTTTATCCATATCAAATTTGAACAGTTTACAATTGTAGCAACATACTCAACTTCAATAGTAGATTGGGAATTGCAATTTTGTTTCTTGCTTGTCCAGGAAACTAATCTCTATCCAAGAAAGAAGCTCCATCGCTAGTACTCTTTCTATCATCTACATTTCCTACCCAATTAGCATCTGTATGCACTCTTAGTTCAAACTTCTCATGCTTCTTGTAGTACAATCCATAGTCAGCAATTCCCTTCAAATATCTCATTATTCTTTTGACCGCCATCATGCGAGTTTCCTTAGGATTGGCATAGAATCTTGCAACAATCCCAACAGCTAGTGCAATATTCGGTCTTCTATGTACAACATACTATAGCTTTCCAATCATAGATCTATACAAAGTCTGGTTAACTTCTACAACATCATCATTTTTAGACAACTTCTGTCTGGTAGCCATGGGAGTACTTACTGACCTTGAATCTTCCATACCAAAGGTTTTCAGTATCTCATGAACATATTTAGACTGGGTGATGAAAATTCCTTTCTCCATCTGATATACTCGTAAACCAACAAAAAATTTGATCTCCTCAAACATACTCATTTCAAATTCAGTTTGTATTTCATTTGAAAATTTCTTACACAAGGCATCTTGTCCACCAAATATAATATCATCTACAAAGATTTTAGCTAACAAGATTCCTTTACCTTCTTCATCTTTCATGTACAGATTGCTTGTGTCATTTGTCCTTGAGAATCCAATCTGTAACAGGTAGTTGTGTAGTCCCTCATACCATGCTTTGGGAGCTTGCTTCAATCCATACAGTGCTTTATTCAGTTTGCAAACCATGTGTCTTTTGTTTGGATCAACGAATCCTTCTGGTTGTTCAATAGACAATTCTTCTTCTAATATACCATTTAAAAATGTAGACTTAACATCCATTTGGTATACCTTGTAATCTTTATAGGCAACATATGCAAGCAGAGTTCTTACTCCTTCCAATCTTGCTACAAGGGAAAATGTCTCCCCATAATCTATTCCTTCTTCTTGTGCATAGCCTTTGCATACCAGCCTAGCTTTGTTTCTTGTTATTTGACCATGCTCATTCAGCTTATTAGGAAATGCCCACTTTGTCCCAATGACATTCTTATTTTCTAGTCTCGGCACCAAAGTCCAGGTATCATTCTTCTCTATCTGGTCTATCTCTTCATTCATCGCTTCTATCCAGTCTTCATTTTCTAATGCCTCCTTTATTGTCTTAGGCTCAAATTCACATAGTAAACATGTTGGATCTCTTGCCTTGCTTCTGGTCTTAATTCCAGTATCTTTATCTCCAATAATCTGTTTAGGCTTGTGATGTCTCCTTACATATTGTGCTAGAACAGGTTCTTCTCTTCTTTCATTTTTCTCATCAGGTTCACCAACAAGATTATCAGATTCAGCTTCTAAATGCTCGACAACCTCTCCCTGATACTCGACAGCTTCTTCCTGTTGCTTAGCACATTCTTCTTCTCTCTCAGAATTGTTTTCCTAATGCTCAGCATTGCTTACCTGAGACTCAGCATTAGGTGCAAGTCTGTCACTTGCCTCTTCTTCTTCTATATACACAACAGATATGTAATCTTTTGGTTCTCTTTTACTATCAACTTCATTTTTCTCTGCATACTCATCAACTTTGACATTCACACTTTCCACAATTTTTTTAGTGTTAGAGTTCAAACACTTATAAGCTTTACTTTTTGTGGAATAGCCTAGGAATATACCCTCATTGCTTTTAGCATCAAATTTTCTATTCCTACTGTCCTTTAATATGTAGCATTTACTTCCAAAAATTCTAAAGTACTTTACACTAGGTGCATACCCATGCCATAAATCATAAGGTGTTAGATTTGTACCTTTTTTTATCTGTACTTGGTTAAGAGTATAAACAACTGTACTTACAGCTTCTTTCCAATACTTTTGTGCAACATTCTTTTCAATCATTAATGTCCTTACATAATCCAAAATAGATTTGTTCCTTCTCTCTGCTATACCATTCTGTGAGGGAGTTCTAGGTACAGACATCTATTTTTTGATCCCTTTATCATTGCAAAATAGATTAAATTCATTGGATATAAATTCTCCACCTTGATTAGACCTCAAACATTTCAGGTTCTTGCCTATCTCCTTTTCAACCTTAGCCACATACCACTTAAAAAATTGAAAAGCATTAGATTTTTCTTTTAAGAACATTACATGCATCATCCTGGTATAATCATCAACAAACATGATAAAATATCTAGCACCACAATAGCTTTATACACCCATCAGTCCACAAAGGTCAGTATGAACCTAATCTAAGATATTCCCAGAAGTAAAAGTTTTTCTCTTGAAACTAGACTTTGTCATCTTACCCAACTGACATTCTTTGCACATTACATTCTCAGGTTTCTCCAATCTAGTTAGACCTCTCACTTTCTTTTTCTTACTAATTTCTACCAGATTATCAAAGTTAACATGACATATCCGCTTATGCCATAACCAAATATCATCAAGTTGTGCAATCATACATGTTTCTTCAGATAGGTCTAGATAGAACAAATTACCTCTTATCTGTTCTCCACTTCCAATCAGTTCACCAGTGGCATCAAATATTTTGGCCTTTCTGTGATGAAATTCCACTCAGTAGCTAGTGCTATTAAGTTGTGCAACACTCAAAAAATTATAGTTAAGACCCTCAACCCAATAAGCATTTTCACAAGTGATTTTATCAGTCAGCTTAATCAATCCTTTTCCTCTAACAGGACATGGTGCATCATTACCAAATTTCACACTCCTACCTTTATAATGATCTAAGATTTCAAACTTACTCTTGTCTCTAGTCATATGATATGAACAACCACTATTAATAATCCATTTATCATTTTTGTTCACATAAGATATCAATGTAGTTTTCTCATCCTCATCAGATTCATCTTTCATTGCAACATAGAGAACTTCAATTTCAAAATCATCACTATCAGTGTTAGTCTCTTCTTCGGCAATATAGCAGGATTTCTTACCTTTTCCTTTGTAGTCCTTGTATCTTTGGTAACCTCTATCTTCTCTTTTGTCTTTATGCTTGTTGTCTCTTTCTTCATCCTTATTATCCCTGTTAGGACATCTAGCAGCTATATGACCAACTTTATTACATGAAAAACATATAATAGGGAGTTTATCTTTGTACTTTCCTTTTCCCCTTTTCAATCTTCTAGAACAACAAAGAGGGGGGGGGGGATGAATCAGTTGTTCTTAGGTCTAGATGTATATAAAAAAACTTTAAAACTCTTCAACAAATCAGATCTAATAACCAATAGCTACTCGGTCATTATTGATTGCATAACAAAAACATATAATAGTGTAGTCCACTTATCCAATAGTATCTAACTTGTAAAACACAGAAATGTTCAAACCAAAACATTCACACAAGTATCAACATCAAGATTTATAGTGGAAACCCAATTTGGGAAAAACCACTTTGTAACATGTTACTATTATGTTCACTCTTCTGAAATGAACTCAGTAAAAAGCCAACCCTATCAAAGGTTACAAACACACTATTAGGTGTGACCCGGTTAAAGGATTTAAACCACTTTGTTAAAAGTGCGCTTTGTTATAAGACTTACATACACTCCATTAGAATGCAACCTTGTTCAAAGGATTTATACCTATGACTATTAGGTCAACCTCTGTTAAAAGGATTTTGACTGTTATAATGGTTAGAAAGTAGCAGTAATATTGATCTGAAAAACATACAACTCACTTTGCAAATATTAGATCCAATTTCATACACATATGTTGGCTTACTGATTGTGAACCTTTACCATCTCCATCACTGATCTACTTGAAACTCTCTTCAAGAAATCACAACACTTCTCCTTTAGCCTTCTCTGCTTAGACAGTCAATAACATCAACAACACTTCCAACATCCTCTCTCTCACAACCTCTAGCTTAGGTTTCCTTAATACTTCCTCCATTAGGTCAATACATCTTTTGCTGCTTAATATCTTTCGTATATCTTAGGGTTAGGTCAGATTCATCGAATCCATCCTACTATATGTTCTTCAACTATCCTTCTAGAAATATCTCAAATCTCTTAATAGATTTACAATAAAACATTTTACAGTGCATTAAATGTTTTCATACAATCAATAAATAAAGTCAACACATTTTACATAATCCAAGAATTTAATGATGTCGGCTGGAGATCTGAATTCTTCCTCAAATGTAGAATACTGATGCTTGGTCAATACTATGTTCAACTTCTTGGTCTTCACTAGAAAGCTCGATCACCTCAAAAATTGTTTCCTTGGCTAATACTGTCTTCCTCAACAATTAACTAGTGTTCGGTCAACACTGAATTTACTCGGCATATGCTAGCTCGATCAACACTAACAACACCCGACTTAAACTAGATTTCTTTACTTTTGCTCGGTTAAGCCTACTAGTTTAGTCTTCATTCTTTCTTAGATAAACAATACATTATCTTATCATTGTGCCACATAATCAAGTACTCATTGAAGTATCAAGATAACTCAACCTTTCCTTAGGGGCTATTGTTACCAACCTTGCCTTTCCCCTTAGCAATACTCAAATAGATATAGTACTTTCTTAAATAGCAACAATCTTACCAGTTAAGGTTTAACATCAATGACAATACAACAATTGTTTCAATTGTAGTTTCCAACATCACCTTGTCAGACAAATCTAATATGGTATGCAGATTGAAGAAAGCCCTCTATGGACTTAAGCAAGCCCCTAGAGCTTGGTATGAGAGACTTGATGGATATCTAACAAAAATTGGATTCAAGAAGGGAGAAAAAGATTGTAATCTATTTATCAGAGAGACATTTGAAGGTTTACTACTTGTAGCTATATTTGTTGATGACATTATCTTTTGGGGTAATGACAAACTTAGTACATAATTTTCTAAGGAGATGCAGAGTGAGTTTGAGATGAGCATGATTGGACATATCAAATACTTTTTGGGATTAAATGTGTAGTAAACAGAGAAAGGTATTTTCATTAATCAGTCTAAATATGTGAAAGAGATATTGAAGAAGTTCAAGATGGATGATTATAAGCCAGTGGGTACACCTATAATAACAAGATGAAAACTTACAAAAGAAGATTATTCTCCAGTAGTAGATATAACATTGTACAAGTCTATGATTGGTAAACTCATATATCTTACTCAAACTAGACTTGATATTTCTATTGCAATTAGCATAGTTGGAAGATTTGCAGAAGAGCCTAAACAAATTCACCTCATGGCAGTAAAGACAATATTTAGATATCTACAAGGCACTATAGATTATGGTCTATGGTATCCTAATTTAGAGAATGTTGAGATTCATGTGTATACATATGCAGATTAGGCAGGATGCATGGATGATAGAAAGAGTACATCAGGAGGAGTAGTATTTCTTGGTGATAGACTTGTCACTTGGACAAGCAAGAAGCAAAATTGTATTTCTCTATCAACAACAAAATAAGAGTATTTGCAGCAGCCTTGAATTTTTCTACAATTGTTTGGATCAAACAGATGATAAAGGATTTTAGAATTTATATTGATTATCCTATTTTTATTCATTGCATGATAACACTAGCACTATCAACATGTGAAAGAATCTTGTGATGCATTCAAAGACAAAGCACATAGAGATTAAGTATTACTTCCTAAGAGAGAAAGTGGTAGAGAAAGAAGTCAAATTGGATTATGTGAGTACAAAGGAAAAACTAGCAGATATATTCACAAAGCCCTTACCAAAGGATGCTTTTGAATATCTCAGGGAGAAACTGGGAGTAATTCCCTTGATTTTGCTTAGAGAAAGTGGAAAGCGCATAAGTCCTCAGTGACTGATGGATGGTTGACTACTCTACTTCAGGAGTGGTACTAGAGCTTAAATGATTGGTGCCCTTTTCCATTGATGTCAAAGGGGGAGTAGTATATAGTCATGAAAAACAACATTAAAGGGGGAGTACATACATAATTAAGGAAGAGTAATATATAGCAGAAAGAGATAGTAGTATCCAGTCATGGAAGCAGTTCAGTTTAGGAAATAAAGAATATTAAAGAATATTGTAGTAGATGGAGGATTCATCCTTGGGGTAGTTTTGATGAGGAAATGGAGAATGTTATAAAAGAATTGGTCAGTTGGATTGGTAGTGTTTTTCATTCTATATGTTGCCATCAATGGCAAAGGGGGAGATTGTTGGAGATTTTCCAGCAAGCCAGTGTTGACTATATGTATGTCATTGATGACAACATATGGTAAGTAGCATGCGTGGAAGACTTATGTAGTAAGCTTTGAGTATATGTAGCATGGACATGTTATCATCATGATATCTTGGATGTAGAGGTTAATTGTTAGTACAAATAGTTATATAGTAGTGTGCACCAGCAGTGTTCCTAACAGAGTTATGTACAGTGTTGTATGAGTGATTATCTGTATAGTCATCATGGAGCCTTGTGCATTTGGATATGTGATGGAGACATGTTAGTATTTCTCCATTCATGGACATAGAGTCTGATGTGCTATAGAAGTGAAGTTATGTAGTCGCTACTCACCAGTTGTAATTTCCTATGTTTATCCAGAAGAGCCGACATAGATTATATTGGTATAGGAGTTGCGCCTATCCTTTTGGTATGCATATTTGGATTAGTGATTAGAGAAGAGCTAAGAAAGTTTGATTAAGAGCGTACAATGTAATTCAGCTTGAGGAGAAAGTATTAGTTAAATTGGTAAAACTGACAACATGTAGCGTGTGTCTACACTTATTAATTTGGACATGTCTCAGTTTGTGTTGTGTGCTTAGTAGAGTTGGCAGAAATATTATTAGAAAGTGTTATTATTTCTCTAATATAATTTCAAGGTGGTTCTAACAGGCTGACTTGATTATATCATTCAGAGAGAAGATATTTATAGGTAGTCATTTGTGATTGCTAAGGTATGGTTCAAAGTTGGATGTGAAGAGCAGAGCAATGAGTGCGAAGTGTTGAGCCATCAACATAAGGTCTATGTGACCAAGTAAAGAGTATTTTCTATTCATTGGAACTGATTCAGACAACAGGTCAAAGCATAGTTTACCAATATCTAGATATAGTGTGTGTATCTATTATTCTGAAGGTTGTAGTCTTCACCCCTTTGAACAGTGAGCTCTCAAACAATGCATCCTCACCCCTAATAGGGTCAATCATAAAAAACTCCTAACAGGGTCCGACCTTTGACCAGGTCACTGTACTTATTGCATTGTAAACATCAAGTCCTAATAGGGTTGTAAGATCTTCTAACAAGGATCATTATACACTAGTGCAATTTATTAGTGGGTGTCAATTCCCACTGGGGTTTTCACCTATTTGGGTTTCCCCGTAACCAAAATATTGGTGTTGTGTTCAAGTGTTCTTTCATTGTGTTTGTGCTTAATGTTTAAGTATACTTAATTGGATAAAGAATTGAAACTTGTAGATAACTGATTCACCCCCCCCTCTCAGTTATCTCTTAGGACTATTCCTAATAGGATTTACCTTCTAAAGAAGTTCAAAATCAATATGATGCTGATGTAGGGGCATTCTTGGGTCCTCGGTGAATCTATATGGTGGTGTGATTCTTGGCCGGTGTTACTCAGTTGTAGCTTTAACTAGTGGTCTCAGTTATTGGGGGAAGCTCAGTCGTTAAAGGAACTTGGTGGAACTAGTGCTCAGTGATGCCTACATTGCTCGGTATTGCTTGGCTTGGTTGGTTGTTTCACTAGTGCTCGGTAGTTTCTCTAGTGCTTAGTAGTTCTAGTTTACCAACTAGAGTTCTTGGTGATTTGGTTGGCCAACTTGGTGCATTTATTGTTGGTAGCTGATGTTGCATTCTCCTATATGGATTTGAAGGCTGACATGTTGAATTAAATAATTGTAAGGCTATTTGAGAGCTGACTTGTATTGTATTTAATATTTCTTTGTAAGAGTTAATTGTTTCATCTAGCCAACTTGTGGCTGATGATCAATATTTATAGGGGTGTTTGGGTAGTTATTTAGGAAGAAGATCAGAGGTTCTGAGAGTAGATCTGGGGGTAGTAGATAAGTGAAGTTGTGGAAAAGTTCCTATGAGATCTTGCAAATTAGATTTTTATTTGATAGTTTGTAATACCAGAGCTAGTGGTTTGCATACTTGGAGACAAGGAGATTGCTTGGTGACTTGTGAGCACAGGTTTAGATCTGCCTTAGGGTTTCCATTAGTTGTTGATTTGTCTCAGAACTAAACTAGTTGGAGTTGTATTGGATCTTGTTGATCTTGTTGAATTACTTCTTATTTGTAATTAGATCTAACCCGGAAGGCCTTACAGCTAGGCATGTTAATGGAAAATATGTTTTGAAACATATATTGTTGTGTTATTCTGAAGCTACAAGGTTGGACTTTCCTTAATTGGATCCACCATCCTTGAGCTGTGTCAGGTGGTATCAGAGCTGATTTGGTCCTGTGGAGTGAAGGTTGACCGAGAAAGGCTGATCTTGCAAAGTTGATCTTGTTGGTAGAGAGATCATATGATCTAGGCTGCAGATCTATGGCATTGAACTTGTAGAATCTTGGCCTAGTTGTTTGTGTGAGATGGCAGGTTGTGATCTAACTTGCATGCAACTTGGAGGTTGTCACAAGGTGGTCAGTGTAGGGTTTGTTGTAGAGGGTTTCTCTTATCTTTAAGGATGCTTCTGAGAAGATTGGACCCTAGAGTGATTGCAGATCTCTATGATACTGTGGAATCTAGGATTATAAAGAAGGTGAAATTTGATTGTAGATCGGAGATGGAGTTGATGAAGAATGACATGGTCACCGAGATCATGAGGGTTGTTACTAGTGTACCTCAGAATGTTGGCACTGAAGATGGTTATGAGGAAGCTACTGAAGACTTTGAAGCTACTGGATCTAGTGGTGATGACTAGAGGGATAGATCTGGTGAAGACAAAACTACTTGGTTGCATAGATTTGGAGCTTGATTAAGTAATAGTTACCAAATGGAAGTCTGTACTTTCTCTAGTAATTTGAAGCCTAAGAACTTGATTGACTAGATTGGTGAACTTGAATATTTCTTTGAGCTAGAAGAAATTGAAGATCCTCTTCGAGTGAGGTTGGCACAGATAAAATTGAAAGGACATGTTGCTCTTTGGTGGAAAGAATTACAAAGAGATAGAGAAGATGAAGGTGAAATGAAGATCAATTGGTGGAGGTTGATGGTGACTAAGTTGAAAGCTAAGTTCATACCTACTGATTATGAGCTTGACTTGTTTAAGAAGTTGCAAAATTTGAAATAGAAGGATTTGACAATTGAAGATTATACTGAGGAGTTCTACAAACTTACTATTCAGTCTAGACACAGAGAACTTGGTAAGGAAAAAGTAGCTTGGTATGTGAATGGTTTAAGATTTAATATTTAGGATGAGCTTGGTATGCTAAAGATTGATTCTGTTGAAGATTCTTATTAGTATGCTCTAAAGGTAGAAGATAAGTTGAAGAGGAAACAACATGGTAATCCCTGAGGGAAGGAAAAGATTGATCACTTGGTGAAGGATAAACCGACTACAGAAGATGAACAGAAACCTATAGAATTAAAGAAGATAGGTAGAGTTATCTTTAAGGGTACTTTCTATAACTGTGGTGAAGAAGGACATTGTTCTTTTGAGTGTACAAAGAGGAAGCTTGGTGACCGAAAAACTATTGTGGTGAATAAAATGTTGAGAATGAACTTGAATATAAGAACTTGTTGGTTTGCCAAATATTGCTCGGTACAAAGGAGGAACCTTGTCAAAGGAGTAACTTGTTAAGGAATCGGTGCAAGTCTAGAGGTAAACTTTGTGATGTTATTATTGACAATGGTAGTACTGATAACCTTGTTGTTGAGGACATGGTTTAGAAACTTGGTTTGAGTAGAATGAGACATCCATATCCTTATAGGATTGGCTAGTTACAGAATAATGCTTTATTGATGTTCAGATTGGCCAGTATAAGGATCTTGTGTTATGTGATATTGTGGAGATGAATAGTTGTCATATATTGCTTAGTAGACCTTGGCAATATGATTGCAGAGCTATGTATGATTGTGTGAAGAATGTGTTTATTGTTGAGAAGGATGATAGGAAGTTTTCCCTGCTACTTTTGTTGGATACAACACTCAGTAGGAGAAGTTTGAGTATTGGTAGTCGAGTTGAGTTGGTAGATCCTGAGAAAATGAATGATTAGTCTGGAGAACAAACCCATGTGTTATCAAGGAGAGACTTGAAAAGACAGAGGAAGTTGAAGTGGAAGAGTATGCAGAGTGAAAAGGTGGAGGAATTTTATGTGAAGAACCAATTCAGGGTTTATGTGCTAAATCCCAAAAGATGTTCTTCTCACATATGAACATATTTTCAAACTTGGGGTGTCTGATGCAGGGGCATTCTTGGGTCCTTAGTGAATTTGCATGGTGGTGTGATTCTTGGCTGGTGTTACTCGGTTGCATCTTTAACCAATGGTCTTGGTTATTGGGGGAAGCTTGATTGCTGAAGGAACTCAGTGGAACTGGTGCTCATTGATGCATGCATTACTTAGTATTGCTTGGGTTGGTCAGTTGTTTCACTAGTGCTCGGTAGTTTCTCTGGCGCTCAGTAGTTCTGGTTTACCGATTAGAGTTATTGGTGATTTGGTTGGCCGACTTGGTGCATTTATTGTTGGTAGTTGATGTCACATTCTCCTATGTGGATATAGAGGTTGACATGTTGAATTAAATAATTGTAAGGCTATTTGAGAGCTGATTTGTATTAAATTTAATATTTATTTGTAAGAGTTAATTGTTTCATCTAGCTGACTTGTGGCTAATAATCAATATTTATAGGGGTGTTTGGGTAGTTGTTTTAAGAAGGAGATCAGAGGTTCTGAGAGTAGATCTAGGGGTAGTAGATAAGTGAAGTTGTGGAAAAAGATCCTACGAGATCTTGCAGATTAGATTGTTATCTGATAGTTTGTAATAGTATAGCTAGTGGTTTTCATACTTGTAGACAAGGAGATTGCTTGGTGATTTGCAAGCACAAGTTTAGATCTTCCTTAGGGTTTCCACCAGTTGCTAATTTTCTTAGAACTAAACTAGTTGGAGTTTTATTGGATCTTGTTGATCTTGCTGAATTACTTCTTGTTTGTAATTGGCCCTAACCTGGAAGGCCTTACAATCGGGCATGTTAATGGAAAATATGTTTTGAAAGATATATTGTTGTGTTATTCCGCTATGTTATTCTAAAGCTGCAAGGTTGGATTGTCCTTAATTGGATCCACCATCCTTGACCTGCATCTTATGCTCTTATGGTTGCAATTACTAGCAATAAGATATCATTCATAGGACCTTGATTGATAATGGATCTAGGCTTAATGTTTGTAGCATGGACATGCTCAAAGCAATTAAAGCCGATCTTTTAACTATTCAACCTGACAATGTTCCTATTTGTGGCTTTGATAACATTTCTAAGAACACTTTAGGCATCATTACCTTACCTATCAAAGTAGGTCTGGTCATCTTGAATACACCTATTCATGTTATGCATGGACCTCTCAATTATAACCTTCTTTTGGGTAGACCTTGGTTGCATGAGATGCATGCTATCCCTTCCACCCTTCACCGTAAAGTCAAGTTTATACATAATAACATGATCTATACACTTAATGCAGATGATGCACCTAATCCTTTTTTGAATATTCAAACCCACACTACTCCTATTCCTAATAGTAATCCTTCTTCCTCTAATACTCTTCTTGGCAATGATTGGGGAACCTTGGATTTTAATCCTACCTTTATTGGAGAGTATAAAGTTTTTGATCTTGATTTTATGAAGAAAAAAAGAGGATTTGAACAATGAGTTTTTACTTCTACTTCTAAATCCCTTTGTAATAACTTTGTCGCTACTTCTACTCACAATGAATCTATCCAACCTACTAATAATGACATAGTGACTACTGAAGTTCCATTGACTCCTTCTAATATGGCTTCTTGTTATGGTCCTGGTTATCATTTCCTAGTTAAACAAGGATTTAATGGTCAAGGATGTGGTAAGCATAAACATGGAATTCAAATTCCCTTACAGAATGGGGGGCATGAGCATTCTTATGGATTGGGATTTAATCCTCAACAACAAATTAATGTTAACATCTCAAATAACACTTCAAAACATGATGAACATATGAAGGAATTTGACCAAGAATTTCTTTTGCCTAAACTCCTTCACGCTAAGAAGATTACTAGACCTAAACACAAAAAGAAACGTAGTCCATACTTGAAGACTCTTCCTTTTTGTTTATATCATAGATTTCATGATCACTCTACTAATGAATGTCAAGCTTTACATTATAAGATTAGGCAGCTCATTGATAGCAAGGTTATTTATATATCATGTGGCAATGAGTTGTATTTTAATCCCATTTTCTCTAAATAACATTTATGTTCCTATTATGGAGCTCCACATTATCTAAACAATGTTAGCCTAATCCTTGGGGGCTCATTGTCTTGTTTAGTGTTGTGAGCGATATAATAGATCCCCTTCCATCCTTGTTCCTACACTTGGGGGGCAAGGATGCCATCTCCTTCTTTTTTGTCTTTCTGGGATTCACCTCTTTCCTTGGTTAAGCAGTATCTATCTATTATGTGATATCCAATCATACATGAAAATTTTGGTTTGCATTGAGGATCTCTATCCTTGATCATAACCTATTTTCATTATTTGACATTGGGTTTCCATGGATGATAAATCTCTCACCTTGGAAGTTGAATAGTGTGCTATCCCTCACAAGGGTTACTTTTTCCCTTCTTGCATGATATCTCTTTGCATTCTTCCCTTCCATGGCCTTATAGGAGCTATGACCTTCTTGGCTTGGACTAGGTGTTGTCTATGGATATTATCTTGATGTTGAAGATGACTTTATCCTTGTTCTTTTCTTTCCTTAACATGTCAAAATAGTATGTATTTTGTCATATTAAGGAGGGGGCATATATATGGCCTCCCTCATTCTATATTATGTGTTTTTGTTCTAACCTTTTGTTTTGAAACATGCTAAATCTCGGAGGGTAACACACATAAGTTGCTAAATCCTAAAGAGACGCATTTTCAATTTCAAATATGCTAAAATCCTCTGAAGGTAATGCACATAAGTTGCTAAATCCTGAAGAGATACACATTTTACAAATGTATTCTATGGTGATATAAGGATATGGATCAATGGGTACTTCATAAAAGCCATCAGGAGATGAACTACATACATGCACAAAGCTGCCAGAAGGTGCACAACTTTATGGGGTGACTATCAAGTGTTTTCTTGGTGGGCTATCCTATCCTTTTTGTGGTTCACAGTGAGATACACACATCTTACTAGGCAAGCTAGCCACTCCTCTCTCCCCTTTTCTCTCTTTTTCCAGTGATATCTCTCTTATTGTAATCTTGGAGTTGACAAAGACTTGAGTCCCTGGGGGCTTGAGGTTTCCTTTGTCCCTTTGATTTCAATAAGATTTTATTTTTCTTTGTGATCTCCTTTACCAAGAGTTTGCATCGAGTCCATACTCTTGCTAAATTGGGGGCTTAATGTATCATCTTAAAATGGAAGCACTTCCATGTTAATAATGTTTAGCCCTCTGAGTAAGTGGTTTGGGGTCATGTCGAATACCTTGAATGGGTATTTGACTTGGATCTAACTTTTTCCCATATTCTACCCTATTTTCCACTTCTTCCTGACATAATTTTGGCATCTTGAATTGCAAACCTGAGATTCTTGGCCTCAGGGTCAAGGTTGACCTCGACCTTGACCCTAGGGTCCAAGATCCTTAGGGTTTGATTCTGGTTTCAAGGTTTAATCAAACTTATATCTTTTCCCTCTTTGGGGCCACTATTTCTTGAGTTAAGTATTGAATTCTCAAATTAATAGTTGAGGTGGACCTTTCTCAAGATTTGTATAGGATTCCTATTTATTATTGGAGATTAGCCTTTCTCGAGTTTTGTGCTTAATGCTCAAATTAACTTTGGGGTTGGCCTTACCTCAAATTTTGTGACAAGGCTCTTAAATAATTATTTTTATTTCTATATTAAGGGTGGTCCCCTTCTAGAGTTTTGTGTCAAGACTTTAATTTAATTTCCTCTCCATGTGCACCTTTCTAGAGTTTTGTGCCATGGATCCTTAATTATTGTTTTCTATGTGGCCTCTCTAGAAGTTTGTGCCCTAGATCACTATAAAAGGGAGCCTTCCTCTCTCATTTTATCCATCCATTATCAAGAGAAAGATATTTCCATCAAGTTTTGGAATCAAGAATCCATCTTCAAGCATTCAAGCATTCAATTCATCAAGGAGATCCATTAGTAGCCATTAAAGGATTCAAGCTCTATGGAGCCCTCTTGTTGATGATTCATCCATTCAAGCCTCTTCCTAATCCAAGATCCATTCAAGATTGGTGTTGAAGATCTAAAGATAATTGATTTGAGACATCCTACATTCATTTGGAGCATCCATACTTGTGGATTCAAGGATTCGAATCCTCCATAAGGGTTTCAACATAAGCAAGGTGAATTGTTCCATTTACTTTGTTTATTCTAGTAATTTCAATTCAATTTCAAGGTTAATTGGTAAATTGGGGTTTGAATAAAGAAAATCCCTCCCCCAACAAACAAAAAACCATTTTTCTTGTAGGTATATGTATGTGATGACAAATTAAAGTTTAGATCTGGATACCCTTTTCGTCAAACTTTTCGTTGGATCTTTGCAGGTCAAGGTCAACCTTAGGTCAAGGTCAACTTTGCCTACCTAGGTCAAGGTTGACCTTTCATCAAATCGGAAAAAGATTTCTGGGTTTTGTAGATCTCGCAGTTTCGGTTCACTTAGGTAAACACAACAATTTCTGAAACTATTTGACAGGGTTTTCAGCTGATTCTTTTTCAGAGGTAAGTACCTTTATTTCTTCATTTCAACATTAGCATTTACAAATTTACATTCCATCCCCTTAGAATTTATATGTATGTGTAAAAAATTGGCTTTGGGGTCTCTTTTATGTGCAAATCATTGCTCTAGGACCCCATACCTATTTTATATCTTACAAGAGTATGGACATTACATCTAAAATTGTAAGCCATTATCTTCAGAAATAGAGGAATACATAGCATTATTCTATATATAGGCTTCAAATATTCATTGGATTGCATAGTTTAGCTTCCAATATTATTGCCTTCTAGAAACAACACATATTGACTCACCATCATCACCTAACATCATAATAACATTTGAGTTCTTATTTACAAGCCTTTTCCAAACACCATAGATTAGGAAACCATCTACTCAAATCAAATTAACATCAGTGATAATACTAAAATTGTATTGCTAATAATATCTCCCTTTGTTATTAATGGAAACACCAACAAAAAACACACCTGATATATTCCTAGATTATTATTTTCCTTTATCATCAACACAAACAAGTTTGACATCAATGAAAAATAATGTAAACTACCAACAACCTCCCCCTTTTTCGTTGATGGAAACACTTGTACCACCAATCAACAACTCAGTTTGTAACTATAACTCTCTCCTCTTTTGACATCAAGGACAAAGGTTACAACACTTCAAACATCTAAACAATAGGCTAAGTAACTCTCCCTCTTTTGGGTATATTTTTAAAATGTGCATCACTCCCCTATTAGGAATATTTCTCTCTTCTACAACAAATTATTATGATTAGGAAACCACAACCTTCATTTCTCCCCTTAAGAGTAGCCACCACATGAATTCAAGAGACAAAAGATAGACTTTGAATCTCCAGGTTAGAAAGATGAACCACTCTATGCATCTAGTTTGAAAGGGGAGTAGAAATAACCCCTAGCTTTTGATAAAGATACTCACAAGTATACTTTGACAGTGTCTTGGTTAAAATATCTACAATGTAATCCTTTGTAGGCACATACTCTAATATAACTTCCATCACTATAAAATTGTCTCTTAGAAAGTGATACTAGATATAAATATGTTTAGTTCTTAAATGAATCACTAGATTCTTTGAAATGTTTAATGCACTAGTATTATCACACATAATAGAAATAACCTCATCATACATCACCTTGGTATCTCTGAGAGTTTGATTCATTCATATCACTTGAGTGCAACAAGATTCTATAATTTAATATATTATGCTTCTGTTATAGATAATGGAATTGGATCTTGCTTCTTTCTCAACCAAGAGACCAATATGTCTACCAGGAAAAATGTACCACCACTTGTACTTTTGTCATCAACACATCCATCCTAATTAGCATGTGTATAAGATTTTAAAGAGATCATCATCCCTTTCATACTACAAACCAAAATTTGTAGTTCCTTTCAAATATCTAAATATCATTTTCACTACCTCATCATGAGATTGCTTTGGATTAGATTGATATCTTGCAAATGAATAGACTGCAAGCATTATATCTAGTCTTGAAGAAATCAAATACAAAAATTCACCAATAATAGATCTATAGAGCTTCTAATCCACTTCTAGAGGTTCACCATCCTTGTTCAAGTGGGTAAGTGCATCAAGATGGTGGACAAAAAGGGGGGTATAAGTGGCCACTTTTTTTTTGTGAAATTAGGTAAACCTGAACTTCATAGAGAGATTTGAGGGTTATGCACTCAAAACTAGGAGTTGTTTAAAAAATAATCGAATTGTAGTACTTTGAATCTAGTTTCTAAACTATTAATTTTTAAAAAAATGGATAAGATTAAGAGGATCAAACCTCTCGCACATGAAAAACTATTCTTATTTTCCCAAAAAACATAACATAGTTGTTTCTGTGCACTTCACAAACTATATAGTTAGATTTAGTATTTTGCAAAAACCTTTGGTAAAATGATAGGTAAGAGTGAGATTTAGAAGTTGTGTATTTTTTTTAATTTTCTCTTGAGTATTTTATTTTTTTATGATTTTTTGAAGTGACCGCATCCTGAAAAATCTGGTACCTATTCGTTGTTAGAAACTACAATTGAAAAAATTGTTATATTGTCATTGATGTCAAACCTTAACTGGTAAGACAATTTCTATCTAGTAGAGTACCATATCTTTTGATTGATGAAGAGGATTTGAAAATAGGAGATAACAAGAGGACCTAAGGAAAGGTTGAGTTATGTGATACTACAATGGGTACTTGATTAGTTGGCACATTGATAAGGTAATGTGTTGTTTATCTTTAACACTAAGTGGAGAAGTCAATAGATTTGAAGCATAGGCTTAACTGAGAAAAAGAGAAGACATTCAGTTTAAGCCGAGTGACACTAGTGTCAACCAACGCTAGTATAAGCTGACTAAGCATCAGTAATTGATACAATTAACTGAGCAAAGACAATGTTTGCTGAGTAGAATAGTTTTAGTGATGACCCAGTTATTCAGTGATGAATGAGTAGATGAAGGCAGTATTGACTGAGTGTTAGTAATTTATAGTTTGTGAAGGAATTGAGAATTACAACTGACATAGTTGAATTCTTGGGATATGTAAAATGTGTTGACATTAAAGATGAATGATGTGGATCATTTAATGCATGGTAAAATGTTTTCTTATGGATTTAGGGAGAAGTTTGGAGAAGTATCTAGAAGGATAAGAAGGAGAACAAACTGAGGATTTGATGAATTTGACCTAAACCTAAGATCTACGGTAGAGATTAAGTGGAAAAAGATTAATCTACCTAATCAAGGAGATATAAGGATGACCTAATTGTGAGGTAATGAAGAGTGTGGGAAAGAGGTTGATGTTATTGACTGATGAACCTAAGAAGAAGGCTAAGAAGAGATGAACATATTTGAGGTAATTGCTTGAAGGGATTTCCAAGAAGATCAGAGATGGAGATGGTAATGAAGGTTAGTCAGTAAATCAGCATATGAGAATATTGGATATGTATTTGAAAGTGAGTTGTATATTTTAGATTAGAACCTACTGTTACTTTCTAACCATTGTATCAGTTAAAATCCTTTAATCAAGGTTGAGCTAACAGTCATTTTGTAAACCCTTTAATCAAGGTGACATTCTGATGGAATGTTCTTAAGCCCTCTAACTAGGCCACTCTTAACAGGGTCACACCTAACATTGTGTATTGTAAACCTTTAACAGGGTTGGCTTCTCATAGAGCTCACTTTAGAAGAGTGAAAATTTGGTAGCATGTTATTGGTGGTTTTTCCCTTATTGGGTTTCTGCATTAAATCCTAGTATAAATTTTATTTGATGTGTTGTGTTGTTGAAAGTTTTATATATTTTTCAAGTTGATTACTTTTGGACAGTGGACTGCAAGTTTTATGTTACTGATATATTCTATAGAGACCGAGTGAATTGCTGAATAGATCTGAGTTTATTGAAGATTTTAAATGTTGAATTGGTACATCTAGACCTGAGGATAACTGGTTCACCCCCCTCCCCTCTCAGTTATTCTAAAATCATTCTAATAGTTCGTGCGCTGGGCATAACTTGCATCAAAATAATCCAAATTGCAAACTTTTTAAAAAAGTGTATAGAATCTAGTGTAGAACAGTAATATGTAATTTTTTTGAATTTATTCAAGTAGATCAAAAGTTATTAAAAAAATGGTAGACATATTTCTGTGAGTAATGTGAAGACGCTGGTAAAGAAAATGAAAGTTTACTATGCTAATATTATCCAAAAATAGAAAAATTTATATGGTCAGAAAGCTTAGAAGACGTGTGAGATGATGATAGTAATTTTTGAGATACCCACTTGATCATTTGTAATGCTGATGACAACGAAGTTGAGAAATCATGTTGAAAGAAGAAAAAATGTGTAAATGGACAAAATTGGAGGGAAAATGGGCTTGCAAGCCTTAGGGTCATATTCCAAACCTTTCACCAAGCCATAACCCGTATAGGTTTTGAAAATAAAAAATCACAATTTCAAGTTCTACATAACCCGTACGGGTTATGAAGATATAAAACAAAATTTTCAGTTTCACATAACCTGTATGGGTTATGAAGACATTAAAAAGATTTCTTGTAAATGTGTAATACAATACACATTTGTATAGATTTACATATATGATATGTTTCTATGTAGGTATATATGGATGTATCTATAGTTATATATACATATACTTATATAGATATATGTATATATGTGTGTATACATGCATGACTCTCTCTCTATCTCTCTAGTTTTATATAACATGTATGGGTTATGAATGTTGTCATAAGTTTACATAACCTGTACAGGCTAGAGAAATTGTGAACATTTTCATTACTTTTATAACCCATATGGGTTATGATGAATTATTTATATTTGAGTCCCAACGGCCTAAAAACTAGTAGTGCAAGTTGTTTGAAGGCCCCACTGCTATTGCACATGATTTTCTGGGATAGTAAGAGTAAGGTTTTGTTTATTTTATTGTCAATTTTTCTTTGAAATGATTGATTTGTCTTGTATTTTGGATTCTTTTTGAAGTTATTTTATCATGGTTACTTTAGATTATAATAAAATGATGCTCATTTGTTATTTTTATGCTATTTGATTGTGGATTGTCCTCATGATGTTATGTGTAGGACAATCAATATCAACAATGGGAAAGAATAAGAGATGAACAATTGAACAACGAGAGGCAGAAAAGGAAAGACAAAGAGAGTGTATGAGGAGATTACGTGAAGGTACATCATCTAATGCACCTAATGAAAATAATGAACATTAAACAATTGAAATTGATATGATGAATTCACCAAGTCAAAATGATCAACATACACCAATTCAAATGCATGAGATGAATCCACATAATGGATGCAATGAACATAGACCATTTGAAAATGATGTAATGAATGCACATGTTAGTGAAATTGAAGAAGATTTACCATTTGAATTTAATGTGATTAATGCACATAATGCACCAATATTAACACCTCTTAGAATAATTTGTAGAAAACCAAAGTTTCTAATAGACATTGGGGTAAAAGCACAATAAGATGTCACCCTTTTATAAAGGAAAAGGCTAACAACACCAAAACTGAAAAATTTCAAGGGCATAAAAGTCACATTTATATTTAGAATTTGAAGATGATGTAAATTGATGAAATATGTGAAATAGGATGAGTTTTATGCCTATAATTTTTAAAAATTATTTTAGACAAAAATTAATATGTTTTTTTAATTTTTTAGGTCTATTTTTCATTTCCTAAAAAATACTGCAAATCAGAGGGTTTACTTCTCGTCAAATCATTATAAGTAAAATATTGTTTTGTCCTCTAATTTCATAATATGTTTTAGATGACATGTATATCTAGTGTAGGAAAAAAGAAAGAAGTGTTTTCAATCTATAATTTACCCGTTATAAGTATTCAAAGTTGAACTTACTTGAAATCAACAATTTTTATCTCCCGTGACTTTTCCCCTATAAAAAATATACCAAAAATTAAATAAATTATATATTCTTGAAGAAGATTCTCTTCTCTAGTGCCGTATATGATTTTAATTTTTTTTAATTGATTTAGTATTTTTTTATATTTACCGAATCAACGACTTCTCAAAGCTTTGTATACCTACATGTACTTTTTTGTAAATTTGTTTAACATTTTCTAATTGAAACAATATAAAATTTATATGTCCAGAATCGTAGTTCTGAGATCTAGAAAAGGGTAGTTTTCATTTTGTGAATTTTTTTATTTGTAGAAGAGAAAAAATACCAGAAGTGCAAAATTCTGCATTTTTTGATGTTTTTGAAGGTTTGACATGCCACCTAGGATGACTCGGCCGAGTAGGACTTGACCAAGTCCTACTCGACTGAGTATCCTAAGGGGTTGGTCCCCCGCGAGTGGTCACGTGGGTGACCCATCCTTTCAATTTGAAGGCTATATATAAAAGTTATTTTAAAAAATATATATGTATATTAATTGCGAATTTTAATTCTTATTTTAGGATATAAGGATTTTTTGAAGCTAGGAGGCATTTTTTTGGGGCAATTTCAAAGATATTTTATTTTTGAAGGAGTGTGAAGGAAACTTTTTTAGTGACGGAAGAGTAAAACAATAAAAAATTTTCTTGGTTAGATATTTGAGCAATGGGAAATAAAAGGACTAGAACAAGGAAATATGAAAGTAAAAGGGATGACCAAATGAAAGGTCATACGAAACTTGTCGAAGAGAAACTGATCGATATTGAAGAAGAACCTATCAATGTAGAAGGCACAACTCAACTAGGGGAGGATATTTGTAGTAGTCAAAGTATACATGATATTTATCCTCCAATGAAGAATTTGATGGACATGAATGAGGAATCACTTATTAGTCAAATTGCACTGGAACACTTGGTACTTGAAAGCACTATTAAATTGTATCTCAAAAATATGTGGATGGAATATTTTGAGAGTAAATATTTGGTGGGAAGAGCACAATTGTTTGCAAAGTTACTCAAGAAAAAAGAAATGACTCCGGTTTTGGAGTTGTTGGGTATTGATAATACGAAAATTGTAGGAGGTAAAGTAAAAGAGACAATAATTGAAAATTTACAAGATGCATTGAATGTTGTTAATAGGGCAGATCATAGAGGATCAGATTCAACTGTGGCTAGAAGAGCTTTGATGACTATGATTGCCAGTAAAAAATTGACACATAGAAATCAAGTTCGAGCAATTTCTAATTTACTGAAGGTATCTCAAAGAATTGTTCAGAGATATATTAGGAAGACAAATATGTTGGATATGGACATTGAAAAGAATTGGGTACAAATTTTCAGAGTTCCTCGCACTAATACATTTAACCCTAATTTTTGACCAACATTTCTAACCAAGCATTAAAATGGTTTTGCTTGGTCGGTTTATAAAAGGGATTTTTTTTAATCCATTCCCATGTTGGTCAAAAGTTTGACCAACAAGAGCATATAACCTAAAAAAAAAGAGTCATTTTATTTGTTATTATATAACCTAATTTATGGTTGGTGTGCTACCATTCTATTTGCCAAGGTTCATCTTGCTAGCTTAGTTGCAATTATAAACTGGGTGATCCTCAGCCAGGAGTCTGTCACACTCAAATTGGGAAACTGTTCTGCCTAGCCAATATGGCTTTATGACTGTAAGATATAAAAATATATGTATGATATATTTTTATATCTATGTTTAAGATGTGTGTGTGTGGAAAATGTTGTGGACATATAAAACTTAATAGAACACAAATACTTATCTTGAAAAGGAGTAGATTCAAAAATCACTATTTTCTAGCATCTGTACTTAGAAGTAGAGAAATCCCATAAACCTTCTGTTGTTCTGAGAAAGGTTGACCTTGACCCAAAATAGGGGTAAGATCTTACCTCAGGGCACAATATTACCCCTTTATGTTGACCTTGACCTACACTATTTTGAAAAAAAATCTGTTTGTGGATCCTGAAAGTTTGCTGAAAAGGGTACTCAGATCTGATCTGTGATTCGCTGTCCCACACTTGTACTTGAAATAAAAATGGTTTTGTTATTTAGATGAGGGGTTTGCCTTGGTCAAATCCCAGTTTGGAATCAACCTTTAAAATAGAATTGAAATAGAGAATGCTAGCAAGTAGTAGAAGTAGATCTAACAATGAAGCTATGATATTCAATAGATATGCAATTGTATTTGGAATGTAAACAAGTATGTTGATATGAAAGCTTGGACTCAACACTAAATGTAAATCAAAACCTCCATGATTGTATGATTGGAATCCACCTTTAAGGGAGAATGAATAGATCTTGAAGATGAACAAACCTGATCTTGAAGGAAGATCACACCACCATGATGGATAGATCTAGGGTTGAATGATGAATATTGAATGCTTGAACCAAAATCCCTCCAAAGGCTTGAATGCTTGAATCCTTGATCTTCAGTGGAGAACTTGAATGCTTAAATCCTTGATCTTCAATGGAGAACTTGAATGCTTGAATGTAGATAATGGCTTGAATGCTTCCTTGATTGAGAATGCTTGCTTGAAAGATGGATTGATTTCACACTTGATCCTTTGATTGAAAGATGAAAAAGAGATGGATGAAATGAGAGAGGAAGGATTCCTTTTATACTAGTCTAGGGCACAAACTTCTAGAGAGGCCAAAATAGGAGAATTAAATTCTCATTTAAACCTTAACCCGTAGAAATGGACCTAGATTAAATATAATTTAAGAGTTTATCATTCTGAAATTTGAAACAGCTGACCCGGAAGTGGGAAATAAAACTTTTCGAAACTCGACATCCAGAAATTTTTGGATTTTGAAATCTAGACCCAGGGTCAAGGTCAAGGTCGACTCTAACCTAGGTCAGGGTTGAGGTCGACCATGACCTAGGTCAGGGCCAAGGTCTGTTAGGAATGGGAACACTGAGAGGGGGGGGGGGGTGAATCAGTGTTCACTGTATATTTATCTTTTTCTTTAATCTTTAAACTGAACTTGAATACTTAAGTATTGAAATGAACATCCACATAAACATGAAACATGAAATCAACACATAACACCAATATGGTTACGGGGAAACCCAAATAGGTAAAAATACTAGTGGGAATTGACACCCACTAATATTTTGTACTAGTGTTTAGTGATCCTTGTTAGAAGATCCTTAACCCTGTTAGGAGTTGCTTTACAATGCATTAAGTACAATAGACCTTGTCAAGGGTCAGACCTTGTTAGGAGTCTTTTACAATAGTCCCTATTAGGGGAGAGGACACATTGTCCTAGAGCTCACTGCTCAAGTGGTGAAGGCTACAAACTTTTGATCTCAGATACACACTATAACTGCTGGATGAACTGTCACTGTGACACTACTTGTCAGATCAGTTCCTTTGATGTACTAATGCTTTGACCTCTTGCAAAGCTCTAATACATCTTATAGACTCTTCTCACACTTTTTCTTTTCTTATTACAAGTTAAATAGAAGTAAAATGGAATCACCTCTATTCAATGTAATGAATGGGGGAAATATTAGATCCACTCCTAAATCCAAATTCCCAAAGGAGAGATCCAATATGATCAACCAAAAGGTTAATACACAATCAAATCAATCTATGGAGAATATGAAAGAGACAAAAATTTTATATTTCCCTATAGTAGGATTGTGCTTGAAATCTAAAATAATTGAAATACAAATACTAACCTCAATTTAGGGAAAATCTAGAAAATGCCAATTTCTAATGTTTGCGTGTACTTTCAGGAAATTCTACAACCTATTTCAGACTGGAAATGCCGAGACAAAGAAAACCTAGAAATCTTTTATCTTTTTGACAGCAGGTAGTATTTGACCCTCATAAAAGGTCAAAGGCTAGATTCTTTATTTGAAGGTTGATTCTGACTTTGTTCACAAATCTCAGAAGTTGCCAAAAAGGGTATCAAAATCCACTCTCAGAGCTAAAATTCCACCCTTGTACTTGCAAGAAAAAGGGGGTTTTGTTTGTATGGGGGGTTTTCCTTGGTCAAACCCCAATTTAGGAATTAACCTTGAAATTGAATTGAAATGTAGTGTGCATAAACAAAGCAGTTAAAATAATTCACCTCGCTTATGTTGAAGTCCTTGTAGAGCATTCGAATCCTCAAATCTATAAGTAGGAATGCTTCAATGGATGTAGAATGAATGTAGGATCTCTCCAATCAATGGCATATGATCTTCAACACCATTCTTGAATTGATCTTTGCATATGAGGAGGCTTGGATGAATGTAGAAGGATGGATCTTCAAGGGGGCTCCAAAGAGATTGAATCCTTCAATGGCTAACAATGGATCTCCTTGATGGATGAATGCTTGAACACTTGAATGCTTGAATTCACTTGCTTGCACTTTCAAGCTTTCTTATGAAATTGCTTGAGATGTGGATGTGTTCTCACCAAACTTGATGGAGAAAATGAGAGAGGAAGGCCTCCTTTTATAGTGAACTAGGGCACAATCTTCTAAAGGGGCCACCTTGGAGAATTCAATCCCAATTAGGTCATAAACTTTAGAAATATACCTAGATTAAATGAAATTTAAGGATTTACCATTCTGAAACCCGAAATGGCCAACCTGGAGGTGGGAAAACAAATATCTCTGAAACCCAACACCTGGAAATCATGGAAATTTGAAATTTGAACTGGGGGTCAGGGATGAGGTCGACTCTACCCTAGGCTAGGGTTGAGGTTGACTTTGACCCTCAAGGTTGACTTTGACCTTTAGGTCAAAAACCTCAAGACCCTAGCCTAGATTGCTAGGAAATGCAGATATGAAGTGGAAAATGGGAGCAGAGGGAAGCAGGATAGGGGGAAAAGCCAGATACATGCAAAGACCTAATCAAGGTGCTTAACATGACCCTAGACCACTTACTCATAGGGCTAAATGCTCTTATCAAGGAAGTGCTTCCATTTTAAGATGATACATTAAGCTGCCACTTTAGCAAGAGTATGGACTCGATGCAAACTCTTGGTAAAGGAGATCATAATGAAAATATAATCTTATCATAATCCAAGGGACAAATAGAAACCTCAAGCCCCCAGGGACTCAAGTCTTTGTTGACTCCTAGATCACAATAAGAGAGACATCTCTAGAGAGAGAAAGAAAGGGTGTGATTACCTCACCCTATGAGTACTTATGTCCCATTGTGAACCACATAAGAAAAATGGCGCAACTGGAAAGATGGAATTGAATCACCTAGTGAATGTGGCTACTCACTAGTCAACCCATCAAGAATTCACCCTTAGGAATATTCTATTCCATAAGAATAAAACCAAAAAATTGAAAAGATCCAGTCTTAAGGACACCTCTGACCTTAAGGGATCAAAATATATGTATACTTGAAACTGGAGGGATCAAGAGATCCTAAAATATAAATCCATGCTTTAAGGATTAGTTACTAATCCAAAAAGAGAGAAAAGTATCTTGAAAAATATGTGCGTATTGAAAAGTGCATGTGTGCAACATGTGAGAAGAGCATATGCCCCCATGTTAAAGTCATTGTTGACACTTTAACAGGAGTAATGGCTTTAACAGAAACATAAATAACTCCACTGATTATGTTTCCACATCAAGATGCCCCCAGACAAAGACAAATCAAGGGAAATATCATAGAAACATACAGAGGACACAAAAGGGATCTACCTACCATGGGGTCAGTATGATCATAAGATAATATATATATGATATTATTGAAAATGAATTGACATCGTTCCCCAAAGAAAGTAGAACTACAATCATAAAGGAGGAAAGATCACATAAGATATACGAAGGATAATCTTTTCAGACCATGACATGGAGACCAAAAAGAATTAGTGCTACCACATCTCGAATTCAAGTAGATTACATAAGGAAACATTTACAAAATATAGCACATTTTTGACGTAACATTGAACAATGCATAGAAGAATAGAGATACATATAGAGGAATTTGAACAATAATTTTGATTCCTTCATCACCTTGCACCAACTGAGTAACAAGGATTGTATAAAAGAATCTAACAACATTTAGCAAACACATTATAGGAGAAACATAGTACAATAGGAAAACACACAACAAAGCTACCATGAAGGACAAGCCGATCAAGCATGCCACCTACTCTCCCCGTCTCATTGTATATCATTTAGGGAAAGTGGGTAACTCGCAAGAGGGACTATATCCAACATAGTAGGAATGATAGCCAGTTCCAAACAAGGATCCTCTTGGGAATCACAATGTTCGATACTAGGTGTAAGATTTAATTGTGATGAAAGCATATTAGGTAAATCAATGCCAATGTCAATAGTCTCATATTCATCATTAACATCATTAGTATCATCAAGAGTATCTTCTTCATCCAAATTAATCAAAATAGGATCTAAGATATGAATAGAATCATCATAATCATGCATCTTGACATCATTATTAGTAACAACTTCTTCTAACACATCATGCATAGATTTTGTTAGGAATAGTCCCAAGAGATAACTGAGAGAGGGGGGGGGGGGGGGGTGAATCAGTTATCTACAAGTTTCAATTCTTTATCTAATTAAGTATACTTAAACATGAAACATAAACACAATGAAAAAAAACATGAACACAACACCAATATTTTGGTTATAGGGAAACCGAAATAGGTAAAAACCCCAGTGGGACTTGATATCCACTAATATTCTATACTAGTGTATAATGATCCTTGTTATAAGATCCTTTACCCTGTTAGGAGTAGCTTTACAATATAAGAAGTACAGTAGACTTGGTTAAGGGTCAGACCCTATTAGGAGTCTTTTACAATTATCCCTGTTAGGGGAGAGGACGCACTGTCTGAGAGCTCACTGCTCAAAGGGGCGAAGGCTACAACCTTTTGAATAACAGATACACACTATATCTGGATCTTGGTGAACTACGCTTTGACCTACTATCTAGATCAGTTCCAATGAATAGCACACATACTCTACTTGGTCACATAGACCTTCCTCTGATGGCTCAATACTTCACACACTCTGCTCTACTCTACTTCATCAACCATGAACCACACTTTAGCAATCACAAAAGACTACCTATAAATATCTTTCCTCTAAATGGTATGATCAAGTCGGCCTGTTAGAACCATTTTGAAATCATAATAGAGAAAACATAATAAACTCCAACAAACATTCATCGGCTCTATTATGCATGCAACATATTATGGGACCTATCTAAATAAGATAATTGTAGACACATGCTACACATTGTTGGCTCTACCAAAACAATTGGAACTATCTCTACAAGCAAAATTAACTCATGCGCTCTTAACCAAACATCAAAAAATCATCTCTAAACTTAACTCTAAGGGCTCATACCATCAAGATAGGCACAACTCAAGAACCAATAAAATCTCTATCGGCTCTGCTGAACAAACACAGGAAACTGCTACTGGTGAATAGCGATTGCATAACTTCACTTGCATTCATCATCAAACCATGTGTCCATGAACTTAACATCACTAACATGTCTACAACATATATCCAAGGGTGCATGCCCATGGGACAACTGTATGGACAACCATACACAGAACACTGCGTGTAACTCCGTCAGGAACACTATTGACACAAGCTGTTGTATAACTGTTTGTACTCACATTCAACCTCTGTGCCCATGATATCATACTGATATCATGTCCATTCAACATATATAGAAATATTACTATATAAGACTTCCATGCATGCTACTTTCCACATGTTGTCATCAATGACAAACATATAGTTCGTATTGGCCTGCTGGCAAATCTCCAACAATCTCCCCCTTTGGCATTGATGGAAACATGTGGAATGAAAAACTACCATCAACCCAAATGGACAATTCTTTCATAACATTCTCCATTTCCTTTTCAAAACTCCCCCAAAGATAAATCCTCCATCTGCTACAATATATTCCAACATTCTTCATTTCCTCAACTGAATTGTTGTCACAACTAAATACTGCTCCCCCTAAGTATATTACTCCTTCTATTTTTCATTACTCTGTATACTACTCCCCCTTTGACATCAATGGCAAAGGGCACAATTCATTTTAAGCATCAGTACTACTCCAGAAGTAGAGTAGTCAACCTTACATCAGTCCCACAGGACCGATGCCATTCCTGCTTCCTTCTAAGTAGAATCAGGGAAGGGAATTACTCCCAACTTCCCCCTAAGATACTTAAAAGTATCCTTAGGTAAGGGCTTTGTGAATATATCTACCAACTATTCCTTAGTATTCACATAGTCCAACTTAACTTTTTTCTTTGCCACTTTCTCTCTTAGGAAGTGATACTTGATCTCAATGTGCTTTGTCTTTGCATGCATCACAGGGTTCTTTGACATATTGATAGTGCTAGTGTTATCACAGTGAATAAAAATAGGATAATCAATCTAAATTCCAAAATCTTTTTTCATCTTCTTGATCCAAACAATTGTAGAACAATTCATGGCTGCTGCAACATACTCTACTTCTGCTGTTGACTGAGAAATACAATTTTGTTTCTTGCTTGTCCAAGAAACACTGCTCCTCTTGATGTACTCTTTCTGTCATCAACACATCCTACCCAATCTACATCAGTGTACACATGAAGCTTAACATTTTCTAAATTGGGATACCATAAACCATAGTCTATAGTGCCTTGTAAGTATCTGAATATCCTTTTTATTGCCATGAGGTGATTTTGTTTAGGCTCTGCTGCAAATCTTCCAACTATGCCAACTGCATTTGAAATATCAGGTCTAGTCTGAGTAAGTTAAATCAATTTACCAATCATTGAATTGTACAATGTTATATCAACTACTGGTGAGTCATCTTCCTTTGTGAGCTGCCATCCAGTAATCATAGGGGTCCCTACTGGCTTGCAATCATCCATCTTGAATTTCTTCAATATTTCTTTCACATACTTAGACTGATTAATGAATATACCTTTCTTTTTTTGCTGCACATTCAATCCTAAAAAGCATTTTTTAGGACCAATAATACTCATCTCGAATTTATTTTGCATTTCCTTAGCAAATTCAGCACTAAGTTTGTCATTATCTCCAAAGATAATGTCATCAACAAATATAGCCACAAGTAACAAACCTTCAGATATCTCTCTAATGAATACATTGATATCTGATGCTCCTTTCTTGAATCCAATATTTGTTAAGTATCCATCTAGTCCCTCATACCATGCTCTAGGGGCTTGCTTAAGTCCATAGAGGGCCTTCTTCAATCTACATACCATATTAGGTCTATCTGATAAGGTGAATCCTTCAAGCTGCTCAATGTATACTTCTTCTTTTAGATCTCCATTCAAGAATGCTGACTTGACATCCATCTAATAAAATTTGAATTTTTTGACTATAGCATAAGCTAGAAACAACTTAATAGCTTCTAATATACTCACAGGTACAAATGTGTCTAAATAATCAATGCCTTCTCTTTGTGCATAACCCTTACATACTAATCTTTCTTTGTTCCTTACTACCGTACCATCTTCATTCATATTATTTTTGAATATCCACTTTGTACCAATCACATTCTTATCACTAGGTCTTGGAACTAGTTCCAAAGTGTCATTCTTAATAATCTAATCAAGCTCTTCTTTCATAGCATCATGCCAATCTAAATCTTTACATATATTTTCAACACTTAAAGGTTCAATTTGAGATAGTAAACATACCGCATCATTGCTAACTAAATTCTTTGCTTATGATCTTGTCAAGACTTTTCCGCTCTGATCTCCAATGATGTCCTTCTTGGAATGATTTCTAGATGTAAACTTTGGAACCTTAGCTATTGCTAACTCATTAGCCTTAGGAGTCTCTTCCTCACTTATCTCAAGGTCATTGAACAACACATCAATGCTGTCAAACATTTCTTCAATAACTATCTCACTAGAAGAGGGTCTGGGTTCTTCTTCAATCGTGGGTGAGTAGTCATGATATCTTTCTTGAACCATAAAATTTTCATCAATCTTAACATGAGCACTTTCAATTATCTTTTTCAATCTTAAATTGAAACATCTATAAGCTTTACTTTTAGTAGAGTAACCAAGGAAAATACCTACATCACTTCTTGCATCAAACTTGCCTATTGCTTCATCCCTCTTGATGTAGCACTTGCTTCCAAATATTCTAAAGTATTTTACTATGAGAACATTACCAAACCATAGCTCATAAGGTTTTTTGTCAGTGCCAAGCCTTAAATGAATTCTATTGATTATGTAGACTACTGTATTGACCACATCTCTCCGATAGGTGTGGGAAACCTTTCCTTCTATCATAATGGTACACACTATATCAAGAATGATCCTATTCCTTCTTTCTACAATTCCATTCTATTGAGGTGTTCTAGGTGCACTTAACTATCTCTTTATGCCATGTTCTTCACAGTACTCATAAAATCTATCAGAGGTGAATTCTCCTCCTCTATCCAATCTTAGACATTTTATCTTTAATCCAAATTCATTCTCAACCTTAGCTTTGAATATTTTAAACTTATCAAATGCTTCTAACTTATCTTTCAAGAATGCAACCCACATCATCCTAGTGTAATCATTAACAAATAAAATGAAATACCTTTCACCATAGTATGATCTTGTTTGAGTTGGTCCACATAGGTCTATATGAATCAGATCTAACTTGTTCTCTACTAAATTGTGCTTTCTCTTGAATGAATTCCTCACATGCTTTCCCATCACACATTCCCTGCATATAGTATCAACTGGCTTTGCTATGCTAGGTAGATCTCTTACCACCTTAACATTTCTTATCTTCACTATGTTATCAAAATTGATATGACATAGTCTTTTATGCCATAACCAACTATCATCAACTTTAGCAACAAAACAACTTGCTTTTGAATTGAGTTGAAAAACATTACCTCTTGTCTTTGAGCTTGATGCAATCATAACACCATCCTTGTTGTTAATGATGCATTTTTCATCTTTGAACTCCAACTGATATCCTTTTCCAAGTAACTGTCCAACACTAAGAAGGTTATGTTTCAAACCATCAACATAGAGAACATCATCAGTACTGTTCTTTCCATCCAGAGTGATGGCTCCTCTACCAACTATTGGTTTAGGAGTGTTATCTTCAAATATAACCATACCACCATTATATTTGTCTAGATGAACAAATCTACCTTTATCACCTGTCATGTGATGTGAACAACCACTATCTATAATCTAGTCTGTCCTTATGCCCGCTTGGGAAATCAATGCTAGCTCTTGATTTACTTTCTCATCTTTAGGAACTGACTTATCATTCATTTTGTCTACAATAAAAATGAATCCAATTTCTTCTTCACCTGATTCATCATCTGAAACTCCATCTCCAGCAAAGTAATATTCCTTAGAGTACTTAGGTTTGTAATCCTTCTTGAACTTTCTAGCTCTAGTGGGACATTTAGATGCAAAGTGACCTATTTTATTACATGAAAACACTTAAAAGGAAATTAACCTTCATATTTTCCTTTTCCTTTCTTTTCTCTTTTAGCAATCATAGCAATAAATTCATCTAAAGTTTTCTCTTCATCATCATCATCAAAATTACTAGAAGTGTTTGCAAATTTCTTACCATGAATTATTGCTTTGAAGGCTTGTCTCACTTTTAGGTTCTGTCTTCAATCTTGAAATCTCAAAAGCTGAGATTTTGATGATCAAGGTCTCTCTCTTGAAATTAGATGTAAGCTGCATGGTCTCATCAAGGATATTGATCTTTCTTTCATATTCAGGAGTGAGAGTAGTCATCAACTTATCCATAATATCTTCTTTTGAGATCTCTCCACCATTGTTCCTGATTCCAACAACTGCTTGATTGATCCTTTGATTATAAGCTCTGATGTTTTCTTCTAGCAACATCTCTAAAGCATTGAATCTTTTCTTCCATGTCTTTCTATGTGCATCCTTTTCTTTCTTGTCTCATTCAAATATGTCTACAAGATACTTCCATATCTTGTGTGCGGTGTCTACCTTCTTTATCTTTGAAAACTCACTGTCAGATAGTGCGCTGATAAGGGCTTCTTTAGCAATAGCATTCTGATGAAATAAATCCTTTTGTGTTTCAGTGGCATCAACCTTCTCAAGGTCTTCTAAAGTAGGAATCTTGGTTTCTTTGATTGTTACATTAAAAACTTCATAACCAATGCACTGAAGATGAGTCACCATCTTGTTCTTCCAATCAAGATAATTATCTCCATTAAACTTAGGAATCTCTTTCCTAAAGTATGTCATCTGATCAACCTTAAGCTATTAAAATTCTCTCCAAGGCACTTGGCTCTGATACCAATTGTTAGGAATAGTCCAAAGAGATAACTGAGAGGGGGGGGGGGGTGAATCAGTGATCTAAAAGTTTCAATTCTTTATCCAATTAAGTATACTTAAATATGAAACATAAACACAATGAAAGAACACATGAACACAACACCAATATTTTGGCTACGGGGAAACCCAAATAGGTAAAAACCCCAGTGGGACTTGATACCCACTAATATTCTGTACTAGTGTATAGTGATCCTTGTTAGAAGATCCTTTACCCTGTTAGGAGTAGCTTTACAATATAAGTAAAATAGACCTAGTTAAGGGTTAGACCCTATTAGGAGTCTTTTACAATTGTAATTGTTAAGGGAGAGGATGCACTATCTAAGAGCTCATTGCTCAAAGGGGCGATGACTAAAACCTTATGAATAATAGATACACACTATATCTGGATCTTGGTGAACTGCACTTTGACCTACTATCTGGATCAATTCCAATGAATAGCACACATACTCTACTTGGTCACATAGACCTTCTTCTGATGGCTCAATACTTTACACACTCTTCTCTGCTCTACTTCATCAACCATGAACCACACTTCAGCAATCACAAATGACTTCCTATAAATATCTTTCCTCTAAATGATATGATCAAGTTGGCCTATTAGAACCATCTTGAAATCATAATAGAGAAACCATAATAAACTCCAACAAATATTCATTAGCTCTATTATGCACACAACATATTTTGGGACTTGTGTAAATAAGATAATTGTAGATGCATGCTACACACTGTCGGCTCTACCAAAACAACTGGAACTATCTCTATAAGAAGAATTAACTCATGTGCTCTTAACCAAACATAAAAAACTCATCTCTAAGCTTAACTCCAAGGGAACATACCATCAAGATAGGTGCAACTCAAGAACCAATAAAATCTCTATTGGCTCTGCTGAACAAACACAGGAAATTGCTACTGGCAAATAGCGACTACATAACTTCACTTGCATTCATCATCAGACCATGCATCCATGAACTTAACATCAATAACATGTCTGCAACATATATCCAAGGGTGCATGCCCATGGGACAACTATACGCATAATCATACATAGAACACTGCTGACACAAGCCTGCTATATAACTATCTGTACTCACATTCAACCTTTGCGCCCATGATATCATGTCCATGCAACATAAAAAAGCTTACTATATAAGACTTCCATGCATGCTACTTTCTATATGTTGTCATCAATGACAAACATATAGTCAGTACTGGCCTACTAGAAAATCTCCAACAAATCTAAAGAAGGTAGAGATCTTTGAAGAACATAATTACAAGCTTTAGCATGAGCATGACGCTTCTTATGATGTTCATTAGCAGATCAATTACATTTTGATTTATTTGAAATAGGTTGAGAAATAGGAAAAATCATAGGATCCTTCACAAGTTATTTAGGAAGATCAATAAGATTATCAACAATTGTAGGAACAATCACAGGATCTTTGATAGGTTCTTTAGGAAGATCGATAGACGGAACTTGATTAATAGAACTAGAAGCCATAGTTAAAGGAGGTATAGAAGGTGTAGGCAAAAGAAAAAAATTAAGATCCATGGGAGGTATGCTTAATTCAAGAATCTTACAATGTTTATAGGCTTGATATGAATGAAAAATATTATCAGGTCGAGGAGGACATGAATTAGGTAATGAAGGCCAAAAGAAATCAAGAGCAACACAATCTCTAGGCCTAGAAGTTTGATATAAACTATGATTAATCATCTTCACTTATTCATCATGAATGAACTTAAGACACATATGGATAGGTGAAGCAACAACATGCATGGAATTCAACCAAGGAAAACCTAGCTTAACTTGAAATTGATCAGAGGTAGGAACAACAACGAAGTTAGTATTCACAATTTTTCCATAGAGTTCAACTGGTAAAGTAATAGTTCACCAAATGATGGATAAAGAAAACCATTGGAATTTTGAATCCACACATTTGATGTATCATAAGAATCATGTTGTAAAATTTTCATTAAAATATTTTCTTCAGTAATAACATTAACTAAGGATGTAGGATCAACAAGACAACCATGAGTAGGTTTCTGAGAAATCCTAGTAGAAATGTAAAGGGGACCATCAAGAGCTTTAACAGTCTTAGAGTCATCAAAGGTAATAAAAAGTTCCTGAGGTCTTTTATTCTTAGGTTGTTGTCAAGGTTTAGGTTGAGTTTTCAATTTAGGTTTAGGTTTTGGTCAAGGTTGAGATTGAACTTGAGGTTGAATTTGAGGTAGAGATATAGATTGACCAACATGCTCCATTTGATTAACAACATGATTGAGATCATCCATATTTGAATCATACACAATTACCATAGTAGATGGTTGAACAATTGTATTAGTATCATGCATAGGTAAAGGATTCATATAGATTTGAAGGTTTTGATTAGGAGGAGAGATAGATTTGTTTCCACTACTATCAAAATTATCAACAGATAAGGCATGAGCATTAATTAAGTCTTGAACCTTATGTTTTAAAGAATAACATTTCTCAGTATCATGACCATTCTGACGATGATATTAACAAAAAGAATTTTGATCAAAAGATTTAGATGCAATCATAGTAGGTAAAAGAGGTCGAATAGGAAGTAAAGTAATAATATTAGTAGCTAACAATCTATTCATAATAGTATGTAAAGATTTAGAAAGAGGAGTAAATGTACGATTTAATCGAAAAGCAGTGGATGCAAAAGTGGCATTATGAGATGCAACAACAACTTGATCAGCAACTACATTCACTTGTTTGTTTATCTTGACATAGTTGTTGAATTTTTGAAATTTGTTTGGATTAGGAGTAGCATCACTCTTATCAATTGGAATAGGAGCCATTAGAGTGTTTCTCTCAAATTGACTCACTTGTAATTGATAATGATGAAGCACTACACAAAGTTGTTGAAATAGGGCAAATTCAGTAAGTAGAATCTTATCTCTAATATCCTTTTGCAAATTTGAAATAAACATACGTTAAATATCAATATCAGGAACATGATAGGAAATCTGAGCATGCAAATGCTTAAATCTACCAATAAATTTAGTTAATTTTTCCTTAGTACTTTGTTTACAATGCTTCAAATCACTCAAAGACACTTACGAGCCAATGTTGTTTTGAATTTGTTGAATAAAGGCATTAGAAAGTTTTGGAAAGGAATTAATAGAATAAGGAGGCAAGGAACAATACCATTGTAAGGCCTTGTCATAGAAGGTTCTGGCAAACAGTTTGGCTAAAATCCTATGGTCATGAGCATAATCACTACAAAGGATTTGGAATGTTTTAACATGATGAACATGATCTCCTTTTCCATTATAATTATCAAGATGAGGCATATCACCTTGCTGAGGAACAGGAGTATGAATAATATCCAAGGACAAAGGACTTCCCATGTCACATGTAAGGATACTAAACTTGTTTTGAGTTAAGGAAGAAAGTTGTTGTTGTAAGGATGACACAGTTTGAGCCAAATTGATGATTGTTGAATCATTAGAGGAAATAGGAGGAGTAGAAACCTTAGACACACTAGGTAAAGTGTAAGAAGCTACAGGAATAGAAGACACAACTAGAGGAACACTAGGAAGTACAGTTGGAAGCAGATTGAAATAAGTAAAAGGAACATTATGATATGAAGGTTGTGATGTAGGGAGGGACATAGGAGGAACACTCATAGGAATAGAGGGAACCATCACAGTCACCAAAGAAGGAGTATAGGTAGGAATAATAGGTAGAGGATTAGAAGGAGGTTCAACACTAGTGATAGGAGGAATCAACCCTAAATCTTGAGCTTCTTGAGCTAGAGGTTTAACATTTGAATGCATGAGGTGAGTAATACCACGCAAGAGGTTAACACCTTGATCACTATCACAGAGAACTTTCTTAAGAGCCTCTATAGCTTGAATAGAATCTTGATTATGGTTCTCTTGAATGAGCCAATTACCCATTTTATCAAGTTCAGTTGAAAGTTTTTGGACTTTTTCAGGAGGAACTCTTAAAGTGTCATCCTCATCATGAGATGAATGAGAAGAGTTTTGCTCCATAGTAGGATTGGAATCATGAAGAATCAAATTATCATCCAAGATCCTAAGGAAAGGTGAGGAAGATTTAGGATCAAAGGTACCCATGAGTCTACGACTTCTTCTAACTAGAATGTTACAAGTAGGACTAGTAGTAGTAAAGCTCATAAATGAATGTAATGCAAATGAACTAAACTAAGAACACATAAAGCATGAAATCTAATTAGTATTCAAGATTTAACACAAAAGAAAAATCCAATACCAACAAGATAAAAGGAAATATAACACCACAAAAGAAAGGAGAGTAAGTATGTCAGGTTCACCAAAATGAATAGATGAAGGTGAACACACACAATAAGACAAAGGGAAATCTAACACCAAAAAAGAAAGAGAGTAAGCTTGTTGGGTTAACCAAAATGAATAGAAGTAAAATGGAATCACCTCTATTCAATGTAATGTATGGGGTAAATATTAGATCCACTCCTAAATCCAAATTCCCAAAGGAGAGATCCAATTTGATCAACCAAAAGGTTAATACACAATTGAATCAATCTATGGAGAATATGAAAGAGAGAGAAAAACCTTATATTTCCCTATAGTAGGATTGTGCTTGAAATATAAAATAATTGAAATACAAATACTAACCTCAAATTAGGGAAAATTTGGAAAATGTCAATTTCTGATGTCTGTGTGTACTTTCAGGCAATTTTGCAACTTGTTTTGGACAAGAAATGCTGAGACAAAGAAAACCCATAAATCTTTTATCTTTTTGACAGTAGGTAGTCTTTGACCCTCATAAAAGGTCAAAGGCTAGATTCTTTATTTGAAGGTTGATTTTAACTTTGTTTGTAGATCTCGAAAGTTTTCCAAAAAGAGTATCCAAATCTGCTCTCAGATCTAAAATTCCTCACATGTACCTATAAGAAAAAGGGGTTTTTTTTTGTATGGGGGGTTTTCATTGGTCAAACCCCAATTTAGGAATTAACCTTGAAATTGAATTGAAATGTAGTGTGCATAAACAAAACAATTGAAACAATTCACCTTGCTTATGTTGAAGTCCTTGTAGAGGATTCGAATCCTTAAATCCACAAGTAGGAATGCTTCAATGGATGTAGAATGAATGTAGAATGTCTCCAATCAATGGCATTTGATCTTCAACACCAATCTTGAATTGATCTTTGCATATGAGGAGGCTTGGATGAATGTAGAAGGATGGATCTTCAAGGGGGCTCCAAAGAGATTGAATCCTTCAATGACTAACAATGGATCTCCTTCATGGATGAATGCTTGAACACTTGAATGCTTGAAGGCTTGCTTGAATACTTGAATTCACTTACTTTCACTTGAGATCTTGCTTATAAAATTGTTTGAGATGTGGATGTGTTCTCATTAAACTTGATGGAGAAAATGAGAGAGGAAGGCCTCCTTTTATAGTGAACTAGGGCACAATCTTCTAAAGGGGCCACCTTGGAGAATTAAATCCCAATTAGGTCCTAACCTTTAGAAATATACCTAGATTAAATAAAATTTAAGGATTTACCATTCTAAAAACCAAAATGGCCGACCCGGAGGTGGGAAAACAAATATCTCTGAAACCTGACACCCGAAAATCATGGAAATTTGAAATTTGAAATGGGGGTCAGGGATGAGGTCAACTATGCCCTAGGTCAGGGTCAAGGTTTGACTTTGACCCTCAAGGTAAACTTTGACCTTGAGGTCAAAAACCTCAAGACCCTAGCCCAAATTACTAGGAAATGCAGATATGAAGTGGAAAATGGGAGCAAAGGGAAGCATAACAGTGGGAAAAGCCAGATACATGCAAAGAGCTGATCAAGGTGCTTAACTTGACCCCATACCACTTACTTGGAGGGATAAATTCTCTTATCATGGAAGTGCTTCCATTTTAAGATGATTCACAACTCTATATCAACTTCCATACAAATTACAATAGGCGCATCTTAAATTTATATGCGCATACAAAATAAACAACTAGGTTGGCTCTTAGACCTACTACATACAACACTTCCAAATGAATTGGCTCAAGAATGCTTATAAAAAAATAAAATTACATGTTAGAAACCTAATTAAAATAGGTGCATATACTTTACATAATTAGATTATAACCGCAACTCAAAATGCTAATAGTCAACTGCTTACTCTATTCTTCACTGGAACACATTGGCTGTACAACTTCAACTACTTGTATCTTTCTCATACTTTCATATCTGATCATTTTCTCATAGAATAAGCATGAATATAGTCTAACTAACTTAACTTCCAGGGTGCATACCATAACTTGGTTGTATGCATTTGCACTGATGCTCTGAGCTATAGGAACTTTGTACACTGTCTAGTCTTCAACACTTAAACTCATTTCAAATCTTCTCATTAAGTGTGTTGACTCCAAACTTCTATATGAATTTGTTTCCATAATGACAACACTATATTAAGTCATATACATCTATATATCCAACTTTCCAACAATCTCCCCCTTTGTCATTGATGGCAACAAAGGAATATGGCTAAGTTGCTAACTGTCCTTAATACAAAAAACTTTTGTCTTCTATACATACACTTATATCTCCCTATACATATTATGATCCATATTCTATACACAACTCCCCCTTTAACATTAATGACAAAGGTTTTGTTAGAAATTAAAGTCCACCAAGATAACAGAGGGGGGGGGGGGGGGGGGGGGGGGCGGGGCGGTGAATTAGTTATCTGATAATCATAACTTTTATCAACTTCAATAGATTTTAACCATGTAAGCAATATAATTACCAACCATAGAAATATATTCATACACAATAACACAATGACACAAGATATGTTGACTAGGGAACCTCTTGATCAAAGAGTAAACCCCAGTGGGAATAATGCCCACAAAAGATGCACTAATATGAATATTCCTTATGAAAGGATGGAATCTATTAGGAGTCTTATGAAATACATTTAGTACATATGAATCCCTATTTGGAGATTTTGAATCCCTGCTAAAAGATTCTAACTCTGTTAGGAGTTATGGAAGACAGAAGGACCCATTGCCCAAACATCTTCAATGACAAGATCAATGAACACACTGTCCAATTGATATCTAGATTATTGAAAAAAATAATATCAAATCATTATTGATCTCAACAGTATGTTACCTATTCTCTGACTGTGCCAAACTGCACTCACTACTACACCATATCTCAATTTCAGATCTCTGTACCTCACATGTCTTCCTTCACAAATTCATTCACTTCATCATAATTCATCACAACCATATCATACTACAAAAAATGAAAACATTCCTTCCTTTATACCACACTCAAATAATCACAAAATAAAAGTTTCACACGCTACATAAAAAATTACACAAAAATGTCAGCTTCCAATTAGAATAATTCTTCACTCATGCAACCTCAAAGTTTGAATTTTCATCCATGTCACTAACAATATGTCTTCAACTACTCTCTAACTACGCAAAACTAGATTCCATCCTGATTAGGAGATATCATCCGATTTTCGCAAACCCTACTCAGGAACATTGCCTGAATATTGCTTCCACCAAAATGCTCATAACTTTCATGAATAAATGAATTACTATCTATGCTATTAACCATGAACATATAACATATCAAAGAGTAAATTCTCAACATCACATAGCTTGATCTATAATATCCCATGTGCGCTAATCAAAACACTATCTGCTTCTCTTCTAATCTCTAGTAGATCAATGTGTTGACATCAATCACCATCATAGTCATGAATGCAACAACAACTACTACATAATGGCTACCAATACTCCCATAGGATATATTTGAAATTCATTCCTAAAAATCTCCCCCATTGGCATTAATGACAACATAGATGAAAAACATCCAATGTTCCATGAATCCAACACTGCAATACTATTGCTCTGAAAAAAAAATAATTTTTTTTTTGAATCCTCTTCATCAATCAAATCTTGCTTCATTTTCCTATTTAGTTCTCTCCAACAGATGGTACAAATGATTTTTCATGTACACTTCTCCCCCATTGAAATCAATGACAAAAAATTCATCATTATGTCAACAACAACTCTAATGTCAAAAGACACTGTTCAGAAAATACATTCACTAGAGTCCTCATGACTCAGCTCAGATACACAAACTCCCCCATAAAGGAAGTACCAACATCCAATCTAGAAGAAAGATAAGGCTCATATACCACTGGATGGATGCAACCAGTCTGCATCAATTCTCAAAAGTAGGCTAGGGCATAACCCCAAGCATACCTCTCAGATACTCAAATGTATCCTTAGGCAAAGGCCTTGTAAATATGTCTGCTATCTGCTCCTTTGTGCTTATGTATTCAAGTCTGAATTCTTTCTCTGAAACTTTCTCTCTTACTACATGATACTTAATCTCTATATGATTTGTCTTAGAATGTAATATAGGGTTCTTAGACATACTAACTATGCTTGTGTTATCACAATGTATAACAATAGGTTCAACAAACTTTATTCCAATATCCTCCAGCATCTACTTCATCCAAATTATCTGGTTACAATTGTTTGCTTCTGCTACATATTCTACTTCTGCTATGCTTTGTGAAATATAATTCTACTTCTTGCTTAGCCAAGAAACCAATCTTCCTCCAACGAAAAATGCTCCACCACTGGTGCTCTTTTTATCATCAACATTGCCTCCGTAATCAACATCTGTATATGCACATAGGGTAAAATCATCAGAATTTTCATACCACAATCCATAGTCTATTGTGCCTCTTAAATATCTCAATATCCTCTTTACTACTTCATAATGTGATTCTCTAGGTTCAGCTTGAAATCTTGCTACAATTCCAATTGAATGTGCTATATCAGGTCTTGTATGTGTCAAGTACTACAATCCTCCAATCATAGATCTATACTTCTTTTGTTCAACTATAGGAATCTCATCTATGCTAGATAATTTATGTCTAGTTACCATAGGTGTTCCAACTTGTTTATAGTTCTCCATTCCAAATCTCTTTAACAAATCATTCAAGTACTTTGTCTGGCTTACAAAGATACCATCACTGTTCTATGTTATCTATAATCTCAAAAAGTATTTCATTTCACCAATCATACTCATTTCAAATTCAGTTTTCATTTATTAGCAAATTTATCACTAGCTTCATCTTCTCCTCCAAAAATAACATCATCAACAAAAATAACTATAATCAACAAACCATTTTCAATTTCTTTTGTGTACAGATTGCTATCAACTATTCCTTTTGTAAATCCCAATTTTAACAAATACTTATCCAATCTTGCATACCAAGTTCTAGGTGCTTGCTTTAGTCCATATAAGGCTTTCTTTAGTTTACATACCATGTATCCTTCTTGAGTCAAAGGAAAACCTTTAGGCTGCTCAATATAGACTTCTTCTTCCAATTCTCCATTAAAAAATTCTGACTTCACATCCATTTGATATACTTTGAATTTCTTAAAAGATGCATAGGCCAAAAAGATTCTTACTACTTCAATTCTTGCTACTGGTGCAAAAGTTTCTTCATAGTCAATTCCTTCTTGCTATGAGTATCCCTTGCATACCAATCTTGCTTTGTTTCTTACTACTTCTCCTTGTTCATTCATCTTGTTTCTGAATACCCATTTAGTTCCAATAACATTCTTATCTTTAGGTCTAGGGACCAATTGCCATGTCTTGTTCTTTTCAATTTGATCTAGTTCTTCTTTCATAGCTTTAATCCAATGTTCATCTTCACAAGCTTCACTAGTAGATTTAGGTTCAATTTGAGAAATCAAACATAACTGTTCTTGTACCTTATTTTGAGTTAGAACTCCTCTGTCTATGCTTCCAATATCTACTCAACAAGATGATTCCTTGATAAGTTCCTGTTAGGTGTCACTGTCTTAGATCTGACTTTAGGTGTCGGTTCTTCAATGATTTCACTATGGATTTCATTCAACAAGTCACTGTCAGTTTCATAGAATAATTCAGTAGTTTCAGTGTTAGGTTTAGGGTGAGTTCCTTCATCAGATTCATAATCAAGCATTCTTTGCTGAATTTTGAACTTTTCATCAACCTTAACATTTGTGCTCTCAACAATAGTCTTAGTTCTCTTATTGTAACATCTATAGGCTTTTCTCTTCAAATAATATCCAAGAAATATACCTTCATCACTTCTAGGATCAAACTTTCCAATATCATCATCTCTCTTTATATAAAATTTTCTTCCAAAAATTCTAAAATACTTAACTAAGGGTGCATGTCCAAACCATAATTCATAGGGTGTCTTGTCTGTGTCTGCTTTGATTTGTACTCTATTCATTGTATACACTATTGTGTTCACTACTTCTCTCCAAAATATCTTCACCAAATCATTCTCAAATAACATAGCTCTTGCTACTTCAGGCACTATTCTATTTCTTCTTTCTGCAATACCATTTTGTTCAGGTGTTCTAGGGGCTAAAAACTATCTCTGAATACCATTCACTTCACAAAAGGTGTTAAACTCTATAGAAGTGAATTCTCCACCTCTATCAGATCTCAAACATTTAATCTTCATTCCAGATTCATTCTCAACTTTATTCTTAATGATCTTAAACTTATCAAATGCTTCAGACTTTTCTTTAAGAAATGCAATCCACATCATTCTTGTAAAATCATCAACAAGAATCATAAAATACTTTTCTCCATAGAATCCTCTAGTCTTGGTAGGACCGCTCAAATCTGTATGAACAATTTCTAACTTCTTTGTAGATGTAAACTTTTTACTGGGAAATGAACTTCTCTTCTATTTAGCCATCACACATTCCTTACAAATAATGTTAGTAGGCTTCATAATTTTAGGCAAATCTCTTACTGCAAGTGTAGTACTTATTTTCACAATGTTATCAAAATTTACATGAAAAAATCTTCTATGCCATAACCAACTGTCATCAATCTTATTAATCAAACATGTCTCTCAGTAGGATTCAACTAAAATACATTACCTCTAGTTCTAGATCCAGTTCCAATCAAATTTCCATCTTTATCTTTTATCACATAGGTTTTCTCAGTAAACCAAACTTGATATCCCTTATCAGCTAACTATCCAACACTCAAAAGATTATGTTTCAAACCATCCACAAAGTAAACATCATCAGTATTAGTCTTCCCATCAAGAGTAATAGATCCTATACCTCTAATCAAACAAGGTGCATTGTTTCCAACTCTAACAAATCCTCCATCATAATTGTTACACTTTATGAATTTTTTCATGTCTCTAGTCACATGATGTGAACAACCACTATCTATAATCCAATCATCTTTCTTTTCAACTTGAGAAACTAGGGCTTTTTCTTCCTTAACATCTGTTTCAAGATTTTCTTCTTTAATTGCTACAAATCCTATGTCATCATTATTCTTAGTATCACTTTCACTTAGAGGTCTCTCTATACTAGCTTCAAGATCTTCATCATTAGCATAATAACATTCATTAGATCTTCTAGGCTTGAAATTGTTTCTGTACTTTTTAACTCTCTTAAGACATTTAGATGCAAAATGACCATATTCTTGACAAGTCCAACATTTAAAATTTTTCTTACCATCTAGTTCTCTCTTCACAAGTAAGGCAATACCTTCTTCAATCTTCTTGTCTTCTTCATTTCTAGATCTATTGCTGCCAGCATAATCTTTGCTCACACTGATGCTTCTTGACAAAGTAGGGAAAACACCAAGAGCACTGAATGTTGTCTCCATTCTAGGAAAATCTCTTGATAACCTCAGGTTCATTTCAGCTGCTTCCAATCTTCGAAGAAGAGTCTCTCTTGTAAAGTTTGAAGTACAAGGTATAACTTGTTCAATCATCTATGTTGTCTGCTTAAATGCAGGAGTCAACATCCTCAAAATTTTCCATATCACTTCATTTTTTGTCTTTGTTCCTCCACAAGATTTTATTCCTACAATAATTTCTGACATTCTACCATTATAGCTTCTAACAGATTCATCTTCCATCCTTCTTATATCTTCAAATGCACATATCCAATTATGTAATCTAACTTTCTTTGCATGTTCATCACCTTCAAAAGTAGAGTGTAAAGCTTTCCAAATTTCATGAGATGTTTTCAAACATTTTACCTGACTATACTCATTCTCTGGAAGGGCTGTCAAAAGTGCTTCTCTGGCAAGTATGTTACACATGAATAGATCTCTCTCATCAGTAGAACATGTTTCAAGATTATCCTCATCAATGCTAGTCTTCTCATTCTTTGTAATCAACAAATAACCTAGTCCTAAACACAATAGATGTGTCTTCATCTTTTCTTTCTAGCTATCAAAATTCACTCCATCAAACTTAGGGCTTTGTTTCCTAAAATTCAGCATGGATCTCCTTAAGCTATGAAAATTTTCTTTCAAGGACCTACTGCTCTGATACCAATTGATAGAAAGTAAATTCCACCAAGATAACTGAGAGGGGGGTGGGGGGTGAATCAGTTATCTGATAATTATAAATTTTATCAACTTTAATAGATTTTAACCATGTAAGCAATATAATTACCAACCATAGAAAGATATTCATACACAATAACACAATGACACAAGATATGTTGACTAGGGAACCTCTTGATCAAAGAGTAAACCCCGGTGGGGATGATGCCCACAAAAGATGCTCTAATATGAATATTCCTTGTGAAAGGATGGACTCTGTTAGGAGACTAATGAAATACATTCAGTAGATATGAATCCTTTTTAGGAGATTTTGAATCCTTGCTAAAATATTCTAACTTTGTTAGGAGTTATGGAAGACAGAAGGACCCACTACCCAAATAGCTTCAATGGAAAGATCACTGAACACATTGTCCAACTGATCTCTAGATTATTCAATAGAATAATATCAAATCATTACTGATCTCAACAATATGTTACCTCTTCTCTGACTGTGCCAAACCGCACTCACTGCTACACCAGATCTCAATTTCAGATCTTTGTACCTCGCATGTCTTCCTTCACAAATTCTCTTTCACAACTTCATTCACTTCATCATAATTCATCACAACCATATCATACTAAAAAAAAGAAAAATATTCCTTCCTTTATACCACACTCAAATAATTACAAATGAGTCGGCATCCAATTACAAAATAAAAGTTTCACATGCTACATAAAAAATTACACAAAACTGTCAGCTTCCAATTAGAATAATTCTTCACTTGTGTGACCTCAAAGTTTGTGCTATCATCAATGTCACTAAAAATATGTCTTCAACTACTCTCTAACTATGCAAAACTAGATTCCATCCTAATTAGGAGATATCATCCGATTTCCACAAACCGCTACTCAGGAACATTACTTGAATACTGCTTCCACCAAAATGCTCATAACTTTCATGACTAAATGAATTACTATCTACGCTCTTAACCATGAACATATAACATATCAAAGAGTAAATCCTCAACATCACATAGGTTGATCTGCAATATCCCACGTGTGCTAATCAAAACATTGTCTGCTTCTCTGCTAATCTCTAGTAGATCACTATGTTGACATCAATGACAATCATAGTCATGAATGCAACAATAACTGCTACATAATGGCTGCCAATACTCCCATAGGATATATTTAGCATTCATTCCTAATAGGTGTTTCAAAAACTATATCTATACATACTGAGGGAAAACATCCAGATATGCTATCTTGAAGTTTTGGATCTCCTTCTTCCAAAATGTGATCAAAGAGTTTACTATCTGGAGATGGGCACATAGTGCATACTGTAGCTTCTCCATCTTCTCCAAGTTAGTGCTAGGAACATGATCATATGTTACTATTGTGGCATCTATGTCCTTGATGTTCTGATTGAGTATATCTAATGAGGGTGCAAGAGCAATCCTGAGTTGTGTTTGCCTTGCCCTGGTCTTTGAAATTTCTTTTTCTGCCTTCTCAATTTTATCTATTTGCCCTTGGTACACATTATTACACATGTTTACATTTGTGGATGTGTCTTTCATTGAACTCTTGACTTGCTCAATCATAGCTTCTGCCTCTTTTATTTTCTTGAAATGGGCATCAATAAGCTTATCCTAATCCATGCATTCTGTAATGATTCTTCTTCCTTGATCTACAAACACTTTTGGGGATGCTTGACTAGTCTTGAGTGAGCTTAGGTCAAGTGCAAAGTTGCTCATTAATTCACTCAACCTCTTCTTTAGATACTTTTCTTCTGCAACTAGGGATGCAGATTCTTTAAGGTTTGAGAAACTACTTTTGAAATGTGAGATGACTATACTCACATCATCAACAAAGTGTATCTTTGATACTTTCTTATCCTCTGGCAAAAAATTGTTCAGAATGTTTACTGATTCTACTAGGAGGGGATTCCTCATCACTTATTTTTCTTTGGCCTTTTCCATGGCTAGGATACTAAATTTTATCAGATCTTCTTCTCTCCATGAGTCCAAACTAGATGTGTTAGGTGTCAAACTTGACAACAATGCTACTGAAGGAGTGATGGAAGTGATATCCATCACTTCTTATTTCACCTTGATTAGTTCTACTGATATTTCATCCTTTTTCTCACTTTCTTTTACCTTTTCTTCTTTCTTTTCTTCCTCTTTTTCTATTTTTTCTTTTTCTATTTCTTTTTCTTCCATCTTTTCTTCTTCTTTCTCATCATTAATCAATACTTCTTCTTGATGAGTGGGAGGTGTACTACTACATAAGATTTTAGCTTCTTGTGTGCTCACAAAAGCTTCTTCAAACTTATCCAACTCGGTGTCAGTGGCCGCTATGGCTATCTCTACATTATCAATGATAATGGTGCCGTCCTTGAGTGACTCTGTCATGGGCATAGACTTATCTACCTCTAATTGTGCTTCCACTATAGGTGTTGAATCCTAAGGACCTATTACTGATGCATTAGTGGGCTCTGCCACCTTGACTTCCTTTATGGATACTTGTGCTTTGGGTGCAGTAGGTGGATACATGTGTCTATTCATAAAGACCTTATCAAAGGCTTTCTCTATTTCTTTGGCAACTAATTCATAGTTTTTATCCATTATTTTCAATGTTATTGTCTTGGTCTTGAGGTGAGGCTTCACTAGATCTAATAGTAACTTCTTCTCTTCTAGCTTGCATATAGGAAGAGTTTCATCTAAGATCTTCTCTCTTATCCATAGATCTTCTTCAATTTCCTATCTCTTTAGGAATTCTAGAATGTTCCATACCTTATCAGGGATCATAATCTTAAGTTCCAAGACTATCTTCTTGAACTTAAGCATGTGTTTGATTATCATACTATGTATCTCAGATTTGTCTATTTCAATATATTTTTCATAAAACTTCCCCACTTGATCAATTCTTCCCTCATCAATTATTCTTTCACTTAGCACACTGGGACTAGGTTTGAAACTTACGTCAGGAGGTGCTTGTGAGTTCCTTCTATTTCTTATGACTCTTGAGGATGGATGACTAGTGCTGATCTCTTTCTTCCTCTTTGGTAATGCCTTATACTCTGGAGGAGCAGTAGGGTCAATGGTTTCCTTGGGCACAGAGGGAGTATCATTAGTTTTATGCTTTTGTACATCATATTTCTCTATCTTTACCTTCTTCAACTTTGGATCATGTTATTCTACCTTTGTTGCATCTGTGTTCTCTAATTCCAAAGCAATCTTTTATTCTTTTTCTTTTTCTAGATCTGCTTGAGATACTCCATGTATTCTCAAGATCTCTAATGTGACTTTGGCAACCTTTCTTTTTGTTGCAGTGTTTTTTAGTTTAGCATCAATCTCTCTTGTCTTTTCCTCACAAGTTCCCCACCTTGGATCATTAGGGTCAGTAGGAGCTAAAAGAAATACTTGAGCATATGCTTTTAAAACTTGTTCCTCTACTTCATATCCAAGTGGATGAATCCACTTTGTTCTAGGTATAACTGCCTCCATGAATGTTGTATCTATTTCAACCATAAAAAAAATAGTATCCTTGTACTTCTCAACAATGTTTTCTAGAATTCTATACCTTGTTTGCATCTTGACCCTGAAGGTCTTCAACTTCAATGTTATGTAATCTCTCAATGTACTTTTAGTGGATGCCTCTTAAATACATATCTTTTCTTTTCTCCAACATCAAATACTATGGGAGCGGCCATCACTTACTTGATTTATCACTTTCCAAATGTTCTCTAAGATAATCTAAAGACTTCTAAATCAACGTGATGAACTAGGGTTTTTGCAACTGCTAATCAATGATAGATCAATCTACAAGTCTTCACAATAACTTCTAAAGCTCTTTCTACTCTCCAATCACTCTAAGTTTGAATGCAATGAGTAATCAAAAAGATTTCTATGTACTTAAATTGAAAATTCTACCAATGCTTGCCACGTAAACCGAGCTATCACTTAGAAATTTCTATCTTCCATTCTACAAAGCTTTAGCTAGTGAGCTCTTACACGAAGGTTTCTCTAGTCTCCAAAAGCTTAAGTCCAAAGGTGCATACTCTGAAAGTGAGTATACCAGCAACATAAGGGTCTAGAGATAAATTAGCTCCCCCTATGACCCTGAGGGCCATTCATCCAGATGTAGAGGGTGCATCCACTTTGGATGCATCCAATACATACTCATCAACTTTGTCCTTCTTTGTTTCTGACCAAATCAAGCTCACATCCTTTGAAGTTTTCACAAAATTGACTTCTTCGGGATCCAAAACTAATTCTTCAGTCCTTTCAGGGCTTTCTTGACCTTGCATCCTTGATCTATAGAACTTTGAGATATGTCTAGCCTTGTTACAAGAGTGACAGATGACTGGAGGCCTTATATTCCTCGATGCATTGACATGGGTCACCATCTTACAATGTTTAGTTGAGTGACCATTATAGTTACATATCTAACATGTAACATTCTAAGAGTTTCTTAAATTTGATTGATTTTGATTTCTTTGATTATGAGTCTTGTTCTTTTGGCTTGTCTTGCAATTCACAACTTTATGACCAAATTTATTGCATGAATAATAGTAACCATTGAAAGGTCTTACCTTTGTATAGTTTCTTGCTATGTGTCCATGCTTTTTACATGCATAACAAGTGCCATCTATAGGCTTGTGCTCATTCTTAGGTGGTTAATTATGATCCTTGGTCTGACTACTAGTCTCTTTAGCATCTAAGGTGCCTTCTGGTGCTTTCATTCTTGCTTGCATGTTATCAATCTGATTCTATGCTTCATTGTATCCAATGCACCTAGTGTTTCCTTTAGCTCTACTTGCATATAAATGAGATTCTATTAAATCAAAACCGATGTGTAATTTATCAATGTGATTCTTAGCCTCTTTCAATTTAGATTCCAAGCTTTCTTTATTTTTTCTTAGTTCTAAGATTTCCATGTTTGCTTGCCTCAATTTTTCATTTAGTTAAAGGTTCTCTTTGACCTGTTCATCATAGACTTCCTGATTGTTAGTCAGCTTATCATCGAATTCTTCAAGTTGTTCTTTTAAGGATTTATTTTCTTCATTTAGATTCTTGACCATTGTCCCTAGATCACTGGTAGAGAATTTTTTCAAATCTTTCCTTAGTCTTTTGATGACTAATTGAGCATCATTGAGTTTTTACCTTAGTTCTTTAGTTTCTCTTTCAGATTTATCCAGGTCTTCAAGAGCAGCTTCCAGATTTCTTTTCAAAAGTTTCATTTCTACTTTATCCATGATCTCCTCAAGTGGTTAAACTTCTTTTCTATGGACCAGAGCTCTGATACCAATTATTAGGAATGGGAACATTGAGAGCGGGGGGGGTGAATCAATGTTCACTGTATATTTATCTTTTTCTTTAATCTTTAAACTAAACTTGAATACTTAAGTACTAAAATGAACATCCACATAAAAATGAAACATGAAATCAACACATAACACCAATATGGTTATGGGGAAACCCAAATAGGTAAAAACCTCAGTGGGAATTGACACCCACTAATATTCTGTACTAGTGTTTAGTGATCCTTGTTAGAAGCTCCTTAACCCTATTAGGAGTTTCTTTACGATGTATTAAGTATAGTAGACCTTGTCAAGGGTCAGACCCTATTAGGAGTCTTTTACAATAGTCCCTATTAGGGGAGAGGATGCACTATCCTAGAGCTCACTGCTCAATTGGTGAAGGCTACAGCCTTCTGATCTCAAATACACAGTATATCTGCTGGATGAACTATCAATGTGACACTTCTTGTCATATCAGTTCCTTTGATGCGCTAATGATTTGACCTCTTGCAAAGCTCTAATACATCTTATAAACTCTTTTCACACTTCTTATCTACTTATTAAAACTCTATATCAACTTCCATGCAAATTACAATAGGTGCATCTTAAATTTATATGCGCATACAAAACAAACAACTAGGTCGGCCCTTAGACCTACTACATACAATGCTTCCAAATGAATTCGCTCAAGCATGCTTACAAAAAAATACAATTACATGTTAGAAACCTAATTAAAATAGGTTCATAGCCTTTACATCATTAGATTATAACCGCAACTCAAAATGCTAACAATCGGCTGCTTACTCTATTCTTCATTGGCACACACTGGCTGTGCAACTTCAATTGCTTGCATCTTTCTCATAGTTGCATATATAATCATGTGCTCATAGAATAAGCATGAATATAGTCTAACTAACTTAACTTTTAGGGTGCATACCATAACTCAGTCGTATGCACGTGCGCTAATGCTCTGAGCTGCAGGAACTCTGTACACTGTCCAATTTTCAACACTTAACCAATTTCAGATCTTCTCATTAAGTATGTTGACTCTAAACTACTATATGAATTTTTTTCCATAATGACAACACTATATTAAGTCATATACATTAGTATAGCCAACTTTCCAACAAGGTTGACCTTGACCTAGAAGGTCGACCTTGACCTTGAGGTCAAGAATCTCAGGGTTTTAGGTCAGGATGCCAAAAATAGGCTAGAAAGAGGTGGAGAAAGGGGAACAACAGGGGGAAAAACAAGATCCAAGCTAGAGATCCCATGAAAGCATCTTACATGACCCCAAACCACCTACTTAAAGGGATAAATTAGTCCTAAATGGAAGTGTTTCCATTTTTTGATGATACATTTAGCCCCCACTTTAGCAAGAGTATGGATTCAATACAAACTCTTGGTAAAGGAGAAGAAAGATCCAAGTGGATTCACAATGAGATAGAATGTCACTTAGTTAAGGAAAAAATCCCCCAAGCTAATGATTCTAACTCAACATACACGCACGAGGGTGTGAAAACAAAGAGAAAACTAAAAGACACAAAAAGAGGGGTTGGTACAAAAAAAAACCCAAATTAATTAGAAAAGGAAACCTTGCTAAGAAATACTTCCTATACTAATATCATATTTGGAAAGCTATCATAAAAGATTAAATGATTACATAAGAAAGACAAGAGCAACACTATAAATAACATAGCTTCATGATCTAATCCAACTAGCATGAAAGAGAAAAGAGAGAAAAGAGAAAGTGATTACCTCACCCAGTAAGATGCCCGCCTTACCATGAATCACCAAGGATAGTTCACCCAAAAATTGTGCTTTGTAGTTTTAATGCATCTTTTGATGGATTTTGGAGTACCCACAGATCCACATTCTTGCATCACTATGAATATAAAATCTGTGTCTCTTCAAGATTTAGTAACTTATGTGCGTTACCTTCCAAGGATTTAGCATATTGAAAATTTAAAATGTGTGTCTCTTTAGGATTTAGCAACTTATGTGCATTACCTTCCAAGGATTTAGCATATTTGAAAATTGAAAAATGAGTGTCTCTTTAGGATTTAGCAACTTATGTGTGTTACCTTCAGAGGATTTAGCATATTGCAAAATGTAAACTATAGCATAAGGGAGACCCTATATATGCCCCCCTCCTTATCGTGGCTATCTACTAGACATGATAAGGAAGAGAAGGAGGATACCTACTTCACAAAATAAGGAGATATCCTATTTAACAACAATGTACACTATATTCTTAGTGAAGGGTATTGACCCTTACATCTAAGAGCATAGATAATCATGAAAAGGATATGTCATTTATGGAAAAAAGATCCTCAAAGAAAGAGATCTTATCAACAAGACCCCCACCATAGAGGAGTGCTTTAGATAAAATATCATCTTTTCAAAGAGAAACAAAGATTCAATCATCTAGCCCCCTGTAATCAAGAGGAAGAGGAATGTTTGAACAAAGGAATCAAACTCTAACCCTACAGCAAGGGCAATAATTTATAAAGAACATAATTTTCAAAATAAAGAAGAGGTGATTATTAGAAATAGGGAATACTAAGAGGGGGGGGGGGGGGTGAATCAGTATTCTAAAAACTTTTACTTTTGCCCAATTATGGATATAACAGATAATCTTAATGCATGCATAACATAGAAAGCTAAACAATGTGCATAACAATAAAACAAAAGAACTCATAACACATTATTTGTTCTTGAGGAAACCCTGGCCAAGGGAAAACCCTAGTGGGGATGGTACCCACAAAGATCCACTAATAAAAAGTATCTTGTTAAGGATGTTGACCCTGTTAGGAGTCTATTACATGCATATAATGTCTTAGTCCTGATTAAGGGACTATATGCCTTGTTAGAAGCCTCAACCCTATTAGGAGTTGGTAGTACAAAATGTGATTACCAGATGAGCCCACTACCCAAACAAGTAATATAAAATATTTATTGATTACAAAAAGAGGTCAAGGTACATAACCTTATACTGCTTGCATCGATATCTCTTCATTTCTACTTTCACTATCACTATTACATACACATCATAGTCCTGCATCAATTCTTACATTTTACAATTACATTCATACAAGTTATTAAGGCTAATAAATTTTTCAGTCGGCTTGCATATTACAAAATATCTTTATCCAAGGGTTAACATATAGGATGTCATCCCTTTATATTGTTAAGTCATTATTTTGATAAACAAAATAATCCCTTAACTCTTTATCAATTCTGTCTTCATATTCTGTCCTGTCGACTTAACACTATCTTTAGTAAAACTATCATAACTTCTTTCGTACATGTTGTACTAACTTTCACTTTGAGGTGAGTCTACAATAGTCACCATAGTGTCTATGTTCAAGTGTGCAAGCATTGAACTTACTCCAATCAACATCGCCAATCAAAACTATCTTTAGGTTTACTGGCAAAAACACTCTGTCTCATACTTAGACAATTTTGCATTGTGCTCTGACATACTAGGATTATGACCTGTGAAATCTTCATGTAGATCATATGTTTCCATAATGACAAAATCTATGTAACCAACTCAGCCAAATTGCTAACAATCTCCCACTTTGTCATTGGTGGCAACATATGAGAAAATTGGCTAAGTCCTAGACTTCAAAAATTCAAAATTGTGGCCATAATATAAAATAAGTATATTCTATCCTTATGACTCCAAGAAATCTTATATCTATATAATACTCCCCCTAAGAGTATGAATCCTTATCAATTTTTTGCTAAATATCTCTCCTCCTTTGACAATAATGACAAAAAAGATAAGGAGGGTTACAAAATTGTGTTCACAAAAAATTTATACCTTGATTCAATATTGCAAAGCCGGTAGGCTTGCAACACAATCTGCAAAGTTAATCTTCATCACCTCTAACTCTTTCTCCCATGATTTCTTAATTGAATCTACCACATTGAGTAGTGCGCACAATCCATAAGATGCAATCTCGCATGCTTGGAGATTCTCAAAACTAAATTTCTAAAAAGTTATCTTCACTGAAAGACATTCTTCCAGCTGCTCTTAAACAATACTCAAATTTGTAGAAATGTGCTCTCTTAAAAGAGTGAATCTCTTCATCTTCCTATCCTTGTCATCTTGTAAAATTCTGATTTCATCATAAATCTTATGAATTTTCTTCTCAATATCAAATACCTTCACATTGGGGCTTGAAAGAAGGTTTGTCTCATTCTGAATTTCTGCTTCCTTCATCTTTATCTTCTGATCTTCTTCTGCTACCAAAGTCTCTAATTTTGTACACTGAATGTACAAAGATTTACCTCTTTCTAAATTCTTTCTCAAGTCCTTTATATAGATATCAAGGGTATTGATATCATTCCTGATATTTTGACTAATGTTCAAAAGAATTTTAGCCTCATAAGCTGCTTGTGCTTTCACCTTTGCTATCTCAGATAAGTTGGTAAACTCATCATCAAAAGTGTTCATCACTTTCTTTTCTCTTTCCAGAGGGTTAGCTTCTATAATTTGTGTAGTTACAATGCCTTATAACTTCTCAGTGAGCTCCTTTAGGCATCCTTCAAGACTCTTTACTTTCTTGTTCTTTCCAATGATCTTGTTCAAAGATGTGATCAATCCCATCTGATCATCATCATCTACTTCCTTTCCCAAATCTTCAATCATAGATCTAATATGAGTTTTCTTTCCAGTCTCAGGTGTAAGATTGATTTCTTCTTGAGTGGGAACAGGTGCTTGCTTTTCTGTCACTTTGGGTTCTACAATTTCAGTTTCTATCTCCTCTTCTCCTTTAGCACTATCTGCTTCTTCAAAAGCTGAATTGTCAACAATGTTTTCAAGATTCTTGAATAAGTTATCATCACTATCCAAGGTGATCTTAGTTCCTTCAATATTCAAAGCTTCATCCTCAATATTTATGGTTGGTGGAGAGGGAATGTCCTCTTGTTCTGCTTCTTCTATCTGAACTTTAGATTCTGCTGCAACTGATGGTTCTCCAGCTTTCTCTGCCATAACCTTAATGATTGCTTGCTCTATTTTTGCATTAATTTCTTCATATTTACCTCCCATAATCTGAATGGTTCTCTTCTTGTTTCTTAGGTGAGTGTTTAGAGCCTTCATGATCTGTTTGAAGTGTTCATCATCTCTCACATCACAAAGTTTTCTTACAAGATTTTCTCTAATAGTTATGTCTTCCTTTGATGCTCTCTTCTTCCTATTTACAAGCTTCTTGTACAAGTCATCAGGTATCTTACCCTAAATTGTATCAAACTTCTTATCAAATAAAATCATATGCTTCACTACTACATTTTCTAGATTCAATCTTTCTGCATAATGATAGAGATCATAATATTTTTTCATCTTTGTAAAGTCTCCATCTTGAATGATCTGTTCATTAACCTTTTCAATTTTAGGCTTCCAAGTTTTCTTCTTAACAAGAGTATTTTCACCATCTTTGATTTTTGCAATTTTCCTTGGAACTAGTGGTACCAATGTCTTCTTCCTCTTACCCGTTCTAGTAGCAATCTCTTTTACTCTTTTGCTAGGTGTGGAGGAGGCTGATCTAGTATATTTCCTTGTTTCTTGATCCTTCTTTGTTTCTTCCACTTTCACCTTAACTAGTGTTTCTCCTTGCTGTACTACAATTGATGATAAAGGTGGCACATACAAAACTTCCTTTTATCCAATTCCTCTAATTGCTACTACTATTTTCTTGGCTACCAAGAACTCCTTCTTAGTCATTCCTAAATCTTTTAGAATCTTCTTAATTGTACTCTCAACTCTTTTCTTTGACTACTTCTCTTCAAGTATAGTCTTTACGGAGTTGAAGTTCTCCTCAAAGGTTCCAAACCTGTTAATGTGAATATTCATTTTGCACTTAAGTAACCTACTCACATACTCTTTTGTCTTAATCTCAGATATTTCATAGCCAAGAGGTTCTATGAACTCTACTCTAGGTTCTACTACTTCAATGTAAGTAAAGTCAGTATCAACCATGAAACATATCTCATTTTTATACTTCTCTACAATAGACTGTGGGATCCTTGATCTGCTTGACACCAAGTTTTGAAATGTTTTAATTACCAATACTGCAATCTCATTTACTTTATCAATAACATGCCTCATATACACTTTGTTAATCCTTTCCATTGTAGTTTGTCCATCATTCCAGTCATTTGCAATGGTGTAAGGAAATCTTCTCAATCAATGAGAAAAAACATATAAGTGATCAAAGATGAGAATCTAAACTATGAATACTTAGTCTTCTTTATCTTCTCCAAATTCTCAAACAGTTGAATTCTCAAAATCTCACACATATCAACTTGTACTTTATCAACACACATCAAATAAGCCACATGTATCATTCTAGCTACCATGTCATCCTCTCTTGAGTTAGCACAAAACTTAGTTGTTAGGATCTTACACAAGTATCTGACATCATCTTGCTGTATCTTACTAATCACTATTCCTCTACCATTGTAGGATGAATTTGTGTTGTCTATGACTATTTTCCTCATTTTTTTCTCATTCAAAGGAATAGCCCTAGTCTTAGATAGTCTAGTTACCTCATGAATTAAACCAGCTATGATATCTATCACTCTGTCATCTAACCAAAACTTTCCATTGTGAATTCTTCTTAGGATTATCTTGGTACATTCTTCATTGTCAAATTCATACTATAATGCATACTTAATAATTTCATTATCTTTCAAATGCTCAAACCCTACTCTCAATGACATGTCCCGATTATAGATTTTCCGATATTCCTTTGTGAAATCACTATCACTGATAGTCTCTAGTTTGCATCCAAGATAACTTCTAACATTCTCTAGATGTAAAACTCCATCTGGTACAGATGATAAAGCTAACCTAGGATCATCTTCCAAGGGTTCTACTGGTTCCCTTTTCATCTTAGGTCTATTCTTGTCTCTGACATTATGAATCAAAGAAACATTCATGATTATCTCTAATTCCTTAACTGATTAAAGAGATGCCAAGTAAAATACCTTGATTTCATGATTTAGGGCTTGCGTAGATTCAACACAAAATTCTTCACCAAATCCTTGCAAAATGCTTCCAATCACTACTCTTCGATCTCCTTAATACTTGTATTCACTTTGATGATCAAATAATACCAATCATGGCCTTTTATCATTTCATTCTCACTTAGATCTGACATCGCATTCAATTCTTTTGCTGCTTCTTTCCAAAAAGTTGATTCTATTAACCTGTAAAACTTAAAACTTCTTGCGATCTTGCAAAAAATAATATTTGTCTTTGTGTTCTTAACCATAGCATTAGAAGATCATATAATACCTTGCATTAACTGCACAAGACTCAATTCATCATATATCTACTTCTACACTAATCTAAGTTCCTATTCTACTGCAATTTTCATGAATTAAGTGCTTTGAGAGAAGTCAGGTAAGGATTCATTCTTACCATTTGATACTTCACCTTTCTAATTACCTTTAGTGCTAAATATGTCTCCTTGATCTATGCTTTTAACAAACTTTACTTCATCTAAATTACTACAACATCCTTTCTATCTGTTATTTGCATCTTCATTTCTTCTTGCATGACTTGTAGGGTTAGGATTAGGATGAAAAAATCCATTGTTCATTCTACAAAACCTTTCTGTATGTCCAATCTTGTTGCATATCTGACAAACAATTCCATTGTTTCCATATCTTGGTCCAGGTGGATTGATCTATGATCTGCAATTTCTAGAAATGTGTCCAACCTTGTTGCATCTATAACATACTACTCCATTTCTTTTGTTCATATCTTCAATAGGTTTCTTATCTACATGGTTAGTATTCCTAAACATTCTACTACTATTGTTATTCTCAACAAATTTAGGTTTTCTACATTCAATATCTCTATGTCCAAATCCATGACAATTATAGCAATAACCATTAAAAGGTTTAAATTTCTTACCTGTGCAATCTCTCTTCATATGACCAACAGTATTACAAACAAAACATCTACCTTTGAATTCTCTTTGCATACCTTTAGATGATTCCCCTTTCTTAGGTGTATCTTTAGATTTTTTAATCTCATTAGACTTCTTCTCATTTGTGCTTTTTGATAATTTTAGATCTGGTTCCTCGCTTTCTTGATTTTCTTTAAAAGTGTTGAATCCAAGACCAGTTTGATCATAGAATGGTTTTTGATAAGATATTTGTTCATCAATCTTCTCACTAGTTGAACATAGTCTTTCAAGTTTTTGTTTAGATTGAGTTAGTTAACCTTTCACAATTGTATTGTATTTCTCAAGTTCAACATACTGCAAATTGACTTTCTCAAGTTTAGATGTTACTTTACCAAGTTTAGATTTTAGTCCTTCATTTTCAATCTTCAGATTTTCATTCTCAAATTTCAAATTTTCTTCATTCTTGTCATTTCCATCTTTCAGACTTAGCTTTAGATTTTCTATCTTTAGTTCATGTTTAAGGATCTCTTTTTCTTTTTCTAAATTTTCATCACAATCTTCAATATGAATTTTGGATTCCTTTTCAAATTTAAGATCTTCCAACTTGTTTTTCAATTTCTCAATGAGGTTCTTTGCATCATCATATTTTCCTTTCAGAGTGTCTCTTTCATCAGTAAGCATATCAATCTGTTCAAGAGCTTCTTCAAGATTCTTTTGTAGTTGATCCATATCCATAGAGATCTTACTCAAGCTGCTAGGCTTTCCTTGAATGATTATTTTCCGAGTAACTAAGCTCTGATACCAATTGTTAGAAATAGGGAATACTGAGAGGGGGGGTGAATCAGTATTCTACAAACTTTTACTTTTGCCCAATTATGGATATAACAGATAATCTTAATGCATGCATAACATAGAAAGCTAAACAATGTGCATAGCAATAAAACAAAAGAACTCATAACACATTATTTGTTCTCGAGGAAACCCTAGCCAAGGGAAAACCCTGGTGGGGATGGTACCCACAAAGATCCACTAGTAAAAAGTATCTTGTTAAGGATGTTGACCCTGTTAGGAGTCTATTACATGCATATAGTGTCTCAGTCCTGATTAAGGGACTATAGGCCTTGTTAGAAGCCTCAACCCTCTAGATGAGCCCACTGCCCAAATAATTAGTATAAAATATTTACTGATTACAAAAAGAGGTCAAGGTACATAACCTTATACTTCTTGCATCAATATCTCTTCACTGCTCTTTCACTATCACTATTACATACACATCATATTCCTGCATCATTTCTTATATTTTACAATTACACTTATACAAGTTATTAAGGCTAATAAATTTTTTGATTGGCTTGCATATTAAAAAATATATTTACCCAAGGGTTAACATCTAGGATGTCATCCCTTTATATTGTTAAGTCATTATTTTAATAAAAAAAATAATCCCTTAACTCTTTATCAATTATGTCTTCATATTCTATCTTGTCGGCTTGACACTATCTTCAGTAAAATTGTCATAACTTCTTCCGCACATGCCATACTAACTTGCACTCTGAGGTGAGTCTACAATAGTCACCATAGTGTCTATGTTCAAGTGCGCAAGCACTGAACTTACTCCAATCAACATCACCAATCAAAATTGTCTTTAGGTTTACTGGAAAAAACACACTGTCTCATACTTAGACAATTTTGCATTGCGCTCTGACATACTAGCTTTCTGACCTGTGCGATCTTCATGTAGATCATATGTTTCCATAATGACAACATCTATGTAACCAACTCAGCCAAATTGCCAATAGTGATGACCTAGGACAACAACCTTTCACATAAAAGGATATCAATAGCCAAAACCTTAGTCAGTATAATGAAATAATGTTGCAAGATAAACAAAAGCCACTAAGCTAAGGAAAACAGATCCCTAGACAAAGAGAAAGAAGGAAGAAACTTTCCCCCAAGAGATGAAAACAAGGGATACCTTTGCCAAAAAATATCTTTAGAAAAGATATCTTGAATAATAATAGAGAATCTATGGATGATTATGGACATAATACAAAACCATAGGGAGGAAAGATAGAAAGAATACCAATTAAGCTCAAGACAAAATATATGCTAAGAGCCTAATGGATTCTAGGTGATTGGATGAAATACCTCTTGCACCCCAGTCATGAGACAAGAGGATAAAAGATCTATATTATGGAAGAGTCAAGGGGGTGCCCCTTATCAAAGTTATGAAGGAATTGTAAAACCACATGAGAGTGGGATATAATTCATAAAGAAACTCTTTCTCTAACATATAACTTGAAATGCACAAAATCAACAAGTAAATGTGTTTTTCTATAGTGAAAAGGACATTTGTACTTGGATAGAGCATCTTTCAGCATAGTTTTAAAGATTTCTTTCTTGGAATTCATTAATTGAACATACACCTTCTTAGCCACATCTTGAGGAGTATCAGGTTAATCTAAGGTAGGTGCTGGAAGAAGAAGATGAAGAGGAGGACGATGATCAAAATCAACCACCTTAAATTGAGATTGTGAACAACCAAGACCACACATATCTTGTTTAGGGGATATATGAACTAGATACTTAATACCATGCTCATTAACACCAAGCCCTAAACCTTTATAACCTTGTTTATTCATCATATTATATCCTTTAGTGTACATATCATTTAAAGCTTCTGCAGGAGGTGATTGTTTATTGTGTTCATGAGTAAAGGTTGTATAAGGTGGAATAATAGGTTTAGAAGAAGTTTCTTTTCTCTTCCCTTTAATATCATCTTTGATCGGATAAGAAGGGGAACATAAATCCAAGAATTCTTGCACATCTGCATCATGAACCATAGTTTGAGCCTCATCATAAGTATGAGAAGAACTAGGAATAGAAGATGGAGAATTAGGCATATTAAGATTAGGAAGATTAGGAACTAGATTAGGAATGATAGGATTAGGATTAGGAAGATTAGGAGATGGTGTATCATCTACCAAATTCTTCACATAATCCAAAAGAGTAATAAGTCCGCCACATAAATCTTTAATGAAAGTTTTGAAAGTAGGAAGACTAGTATCGGTCAATCTCATAATAGCATAGGAAAGTGAAACATGAAGAGAGAAAAATATAATGAAATGGATGATACTCTCATAAACATCATAAGTATGATAAAGAGATGCTAAGAAGAGGATAATAAAGAAAATAACCACACACCAAAGCATCTTAAAGATCTTCATAGTAAATGCAATGCAAGAAATATTTTTGTATTTTGTAGAATATATAGATTTTTTTATTTTTTATTATTTTAAAATGCAAGAGCATAAAAGAAATATAATCTTAAGGAAAGAAAGCAAAGAATCTAACACCAAAAAGAAAGAGTTGTCTATCGCGGGTTCACCAAAATGTAAGATATAAAAATATATGTATGATATATTTTTATATCTATGTTTAAGATGTGTGTGTGTGGAAAATGTTGTGGACATATAAAACTTAATAGAACATAAATACTTATCTTGAAAAGGAGCAGATTCAGAAATCACTATTTTTTGATGTCTATACTCAATTTCAAGAAATTCTGCAACCGGATCTGGCCTGGAAACACAAAAATAGAGAAAACCTAGAAACCTTCTGTTGTTTTGAGAAAGGTCAATGTTGACCCAAAACATGGGTAACATCTTACCCTAGGGCACAATCTTACCCCTCTATGTCGACCTTGACCTGCACTATTTTAACAGAAAATCTATTCACAGATCTCAAAAGTTTGCCAAAAAGGGTACTCAGATCTGATTTGCGATTTATTGTCCCGCACCTGTACCTGCAAGAAAAAGGGTTTTGTTGTTTGGATGAGGGATTTGCTTTGGTCAAACCCTAGTTTGGAATCAACCTTTAAAATAGAATTGAAATAGAGAATGCTAGCAAGTAGTAGAAGTAGATCTAACAACAAAGTTATGATATTCAATAGAAATGGAATTGTATTTGGAATGTAAACAAGTATGTTGATATGAAAGCTTGGACTCAACACTAAATGTAAATCAAAACCTCCATGATTGTATGCTTGGAATCCACCTTGAAGGGAGAATTAATAGATCTTGAACTTGAACAAAAGATCTTGAAGGAAGATCACACCACCATGATGGATAGATCTAGGGTTGAATGATGAATCTTGAATGCTTGAACCAAAATCCATCCAAAGGCTTGAATGCTTGAATGCTTGATCTTTAAAGGAGAACTTGAATGCTTGAATGTAGATGATGGATTGAATGCTTCCTTGATTGAGAATGCTTTCTTGAAAGATGGATTGATTTCACACTTGATCCTTTGATTGAAAGATATGAAAAAGAGATGGATGAAATGAGAGAGGAAGGCTTCCTTTTATACTAGTCTAGGGCACAAACTTCTAGAGAGGCCAACATAGGAGAATTAAATTCCAATTTAAATCTTAACCCCTAGAAATGGACCTAGATTAAATATAATTTAAGAGTTTACCATTCTGAAATCCAAAACAGCCGACCCAGAAGCGGGAAATAAAACTTTCCAAAACCCAACATTTAGAAATTTCTAGATTTTGACATCTGGACCCAGGGTCAGGGTTGAGATCGATTCTAACCTAGGTTAGGGTTGAGGTTGACCTTGACCCTGAGATCAAGAATCTCAGGGTTTAGGTTAGGATGCCAAAAATAGACTAGAAAGAGGTGGAGAAAGGGGCAGAACAAGGGGAAAAACAAGATCCAAGCTAGAGATCCCATGAAAGCATCTGACATGACCCCAAACCACCTACTTAGAGGGCTAAACTAGTCCTAAATGGAAGTGATTCCATTTTCTTACAATACGACTGATAGTAATCTCATCTTTGCCCAAAGGATACTCTATTTCGACACTGTGTTATTTCCTTGAGACATTGTCGTGGCTTGCTAGCAGAGGTTGAGTTAATAGATAAGCATTGTGACCACCTAGCAATTTCTTTAGTTTGAAAGGCTCCAGCCTAATAGGTGTGCTTGTACCCCTAAAATTCACATACTATTTAAGTGTCGTTTGTTGTAAATTTTACGAATCCTCTATAGAAAGAGCTTGAATTTTAAGGGAACTCAAACTCTATGCTCAAGTTTTAAATTTTTAGTTTACACCTGCAATGTTCCTGTTATTTCATCTTTGTTGGAGCTAGGGTTTTGTTTTTGTTATGGTGACAATGTTATCTTGATATTATTGATCTTGTGTTATAAGAGTCTTGAAATATAGAAGTTGACAATATAATAGGGTTAGATCCATTAGATTTCCACAATCCATATTATTGTAAGTGTTAGTTTCTAGATTTGATTGTGTAGCCTTTTTTTAACATCAACGTTTTAGATCATACTACATGATCCATCATTAGGATGCTGCTAGAGAGAAAGGAAGCATAAAAGGATGTAACATTTTATGCTTCCTTTCTCTCTAGCAGCATCCTAATGATGGATCATGTAGTATGATCTGAAACGTTGATATTTAAAAAAGGCTACACAATCAAATCCAAAAATTGACACTTACAATATAATAGGGTGTTATCAATTTGGTTGATTGCAAATGTATAAAATCCTTAAGTCTTGCACGTGTTCTCCGTTGAGTTTCAAAGTGGGATGAATTATCTAGTGCACATTTTTGTTACAGGTGAAAATGTACTTCTAGGCTAATGATATGTTTACTCTGAAATTATAAATTTCCATTTCAAATTTCTGAAAAATCTCTTTGTCTATTTTTGCTTCCTCAGACTATGGGTGTTTCTGAATTGGTATTTGATTAGACCTTTCTATCCATCTCTAATGGCTCAAACTAGATCTACCTCAATATGCATTGGCTACTTTGGCTAGGGTATGCAAAACTCTATTTTTCATTATTCAAAGTGGATTCTATGTTATCTGCTACTACCTCTTATAGATTCATCTACCAAACCCCAATTTTTTCCAGCACGAGACATGCTATTCCTAAATCCTAATAATGGTTACTAAACATGAATTATCCTAAATCACAGCCTTGAAAAACTATTTCACCATGACTAGGGCTTGTGAAATATGTTGATCAACCACGAAATATGGTCATCCCACATTTTATCATGGCCATAAATCACATCATCTTCAAAGCTCCCTATAGGGTTAATGCTAGTTCCTATGATAGGGACGGTACCCAATAGGCAATGGAGCCAAAACTTGCACACAAAAAACTTTTCTTGGTTATAACCCATATGGAGAAACAAGTACAATGACCCACAAGTTCAATTCCTCAGGTGTTCTGCTCTCTGAGACAATAATTGATTTCTTTTTACTCATTTCGATAATTGTGTGGAAGTAGCAATTTATCCTTTTAGCTTGTTTTTCATATCTACTAATTATCTATTAATATATTTCAAACTTATTGTAATGTGCCAAGATAATTTTCCTTCACTTTATAAGTTTGACAACTTTTTAATCAAATTGCTAATTGATAGGTGATGTGATATTTTGACTACATTTTTTTCTTTTCTTATTGTGTGCATATTTCAATAAATGTATGACACAATGTCCATCACATAGAAATATGAAAATTGACTTTTTTTCTCAACAACACCATGAGAAAATCACCATAAATAGATAAGCATTCCCAATATGTTGTTACAAATAATTACTGTTATGGTTGATGTATCTGATGTATAACAAAACTGTAATTAGAAAAATATCTAACCTTTGTTTGATGAAGTTATAGATTGATATTAGAATTACATATAGAAAATTGTTTATGATTGCTACTTCGTGAAGAAACATAGAATTCTCACTAAAACTACTATGGCATGTAGTTGCAAAATGTCTGACCCACATAGTCTAATCAGTTTGAGAATAATTACTCCTATTTTGAATTTTTTTGTATGTCCTCTCCATAGTTCTTGGAGGAGCAAGCTATTTTTGGATTGATACCATGTTTCTACATTTCATCATCATAAGTCTGCAAACCCACCTCCATACATGTTATAGTATCTCTTTGCAATGCCTTCATAAGTCCAATCCCATAGATGGAACCCAGACACTAAGCTTCCATGTACAGAACATCCCTTGGTAAGGACACTTGTCTAGCCAAAAATGGGCCAAAAGTAATAGCAAGATTGATGTGCCCACCTGCAAACACAACAAAATTTGAATCAGAAACGAAGCCCACAAGAACATTTTGACACTCCATTTGTCTTTTCTTGGCATAATTCCTCTTGTGACAAATCAAAGACACATCTGTGATGTATGGAAACAATAATGTAGCAATGAACTTATCAATTAGAGCTCTGTAAAAATACTAGAGCTTGAACTCATCAAAATCCACCACACCTTCCCAAGTTTAAATTGAGGTCTTCCCTCATATTCTGAATTACTTGTCTATTATAAGTGGAATGTCTATGGGCTATAGAATAGATTTGAATAGCTGGTTGAAATATCATCCAGACTATTTTTTCAGTTCAATCTTTGTCTGTGCAAATTAGTGTGTTCCACATTGTCGATAAGCATGCATTCTACTTTTGTAACATAACATTTGGAAAAAATCCATGTGTGTATATCCCAATCCTATCATGGGGAGATGGCAATGTCTAGTGGCACTACTGAGAGTCTAAGATAGTTCCAAAAACTCACAAGAATAATAATATAGTCAATTCATAGATAAGACCAGTCTCTTTCGATTAACGTGGACAAAATGTAAGAAATCTACAAGTCATAATGAATAATATTATTACGGACTACTATGTTGTTGTTGAAGATCTAAAATAGACATGCGAGGATGCACCATCTATAATTGATTCTATTATCGAACATTGAAGTTGAAGATTGTTGATTGTCAGTTTCCAAATCAAGGATAGTTTTGAGAGTTCTTATTAGATCTAAACCAATAATGACCTCTACAAAACTTAGAAAAAAATATACATTTTATGCTACCCTTCACATATCTTCAGCATACCTATTGCATACCAAGGTGCAATTGCTAGTTATATTTGTTATTGCAAATTGCCAAATGTTAAGGAGTGCATTTTGTTAGGAATGGGAACACTAAGAGGGGGGGGGGGGTGAATTAGTGTTCGTTATATTTAACCTTTTTACTTTACTCTTGAAACTTAACTTGATTGCTTAAGTACTGAAATAAACTTCAATGTAAACAAGATAAACAATCACAACACATAACACCAATATGGTTACAGGGAAACCCAAATAGGTAAAAACCCTAGTGGGAATTGACACCCACTAAGAACTGCACTAGTGTCTTATGATCCTTGTTAGAAGATCTACAACCCTATTAGGAGTTGTTCTTTACAATGATTTTAGTACAGTGACCTTGTCAAGGGTCAGACCCTGTTAGGAGTCTTTTACAATAACCCTGTTAGGGGTGGGGACACACTATCCTAGAGCTCACTACTCAAGTGGTGAAGGCTACAACCTTCTAATCTCAGGTACACACTATATCTGCTAGATGAACTGGTACTGTGACACTGCTTGCTTAATCAATTTGTTTGATGTACTAATGCTTTGACCTCTTGCAAAGCTCTAATACATTTTAATTTCTCTTCACATACTTCTACTCTACTTGTCTTATCTCTATATCAACATCCATTCTTTATTACAAAGGCACATCTAATATTTATATGCGCTACCAAAAATAATTAACTAGGTCAGCCTATAACTAATTACATACAACGCTTCCAAGTGAATTGGCTCAAGCATGTTTACAAACAAAGATTTTTATATATCTACAACCTAATTATAATAGGTGCATATCCTTTACAAAAAAATATTATAACCGTTAATCAAAATAGTAACAGTCGGCTGCATACTTTGTTCTGTTCTGGCGTTCACTGGTTGTACCTCTTCAACTGTCTATATCTTTGTCATACTTTCTCATCTGATCATGCGCTCTTAGAATTAGCATGAATAAAAACTTACCACCTTAAATTCAAGGGCACATACCATAACTCGATCATACGCATGTGCGTTGATGCTCTGATCTACTGGTGTTCTACTAACTATCTAGTCTTCTATACTTAGCCATATTCTAACCTTATGATAATGTGCGCTAACTCCAAAACTCTATATGACTTTGTTTCCATAATGAAAATGCTATATCTAGTCATATACAACTATATAGTCAACTTGCCAACACATTTTACATTGATATTTCATTTGTTATTACAGCACCACAGAGTTGAAGGAGGCCAGAAGGAGGGCATTGATCTTAAGCTTTGTTGGTGACCACCTATGCATCTGAAGATTCCACAGAGCTGAAGGAGGCCTGAAGGAGGGCATCAACACCTAGCCACCTTTAAGGGCATAACATTCCTTCCCTTTTGAAGCCATGGCCTGATGTCACCAAGGTCATAATGTGTTATGTTACTCTTGAAAATAAATTTGATTCTATTTTCAACTATCATTTTGTGATTCTGAACCTTTTCTATCATGACAAGTGTATTTCTCTTCTATTTTATCATTCCTATTCTCTCATTCATAGTATAAATTACATAAAAAGAATCCCTCCTCCCCATTTTTTTAAATTTACCTCGAGGGGCTCATTTTACTTATAATGGGATATGCAAAGTCTCATATCATTAAGAAAAAATCTCCTTTAATTTCTCAGATTGAGTTTAGGAAGAATGTCAGAGTTCGTTATGATGAGTCTTGTTAGGACTACAAAGACATTGATTCTAACATGAATAAGATCTACCATATGTTTTTTTAGGAAATTCAAGTCTCCTATGCATTATGTCATGTCTACTTTGTCTACTTCTAGAAGGAAGAAAATCATTTCCTTAGATCATGAGGCCTCTAATTATGCCCCTTTACAAGACTTTGTTCTTCATTAATTTTAACCAAGTGTTAGAAAAATAAAACAAATGTTAAACCTAGTAAGGAAAAATCTAAACACCCACTGGGATCTCATTTTAAGGATTTAAGTTCCCCTATTTGAAAGAAAACATTCTCTCATCATATCCAAGGTGTGTCTAATGAGTGGGTTTTTATTGATTTACATAAGGATATAAATATCAAAATTCCTATTGAGATGGGAAGGATACCCATGTTTTGAAGGGGTCCTCCATTTGGGAGAATTCCTCTATCAATGTCAGAGTCAAATATTTTCTAAAGGCTCAGGAAGCCCTTCTTCACCTAATTTTCTCAAAATTAAATACTTTGAAGAATAGCTCTTCTTCAACCTAGAAGTTGGATGATATCCTTGCAAAAACTTGTACCCTTGCTAAAGGCATAAATGATCTCAAGAAATACCACGAGGATAAAATTTATAGTTTGGATAGAATATATTTATGATATTCAAAGTTAAATGACTAAAGTTGTGAATGTCATAAACATTACCTTGCAGGAAACTAGTGAAGGACTAAGGAAGCTAAATGAATAATTGAAGGTTGTCCATGACCTCTCAAAGGGAATCTCACCTGCCACTAGCTCAAGAACTATCTTGGATGATGTTGTAAATACAGGGCTGAAGGATAATAACAAAGTAAATACTAAGGAGGAGGAGATCCAAACTGAACCTAAAATACACTTAGACCTTCTTGGCCGACTACGAGATTGAGGAGAAGAAATTAGGGTACTATCCCTTTGGATAATGTGGCTCAAAAGGTCAAAGATATTAACTCTAATATCATAAATGAAGCTTTAGCTAAGGCCTTATAGGATTTTGTTTTGCGACCTTTGTGCCATTTTTTGTGACTGCATTTTTCCATCTAGTTACTTTTTGGCTTTGTATTGGTTAATCTCTTTTGACATGATCTTTGTTTTTTGTTATTTAAAATTTTGCATTTCTAGTCCTTGTAAAACTAGTTTTCTTCTAATCAAAAGCTAATTTCCAGCAACCTAGTCAATATACAATAAATTATTTATATATATAATTTAACTAATTTCCAACAATCAATTTTCAAACCATTCAAATCATATCCCCTATATAACCAGGATATTTATAGATGAGCATTTGCAAACATCAATTGTTCAAACAAATATGAGAAATCTATGCTCCATCACAAAATGTAAAAGGCATGATAATGAGCTCTATGTAGAAAGATAAAAAAATCATTGCATTGATCAAAATAATCTCTTTCTAGGAGGTGGGCCTCACATAAGTAGGATAGAATTATTTAATAATTATTCACTCCAGAATATGTCCAATCTACTTGAATATAACTCTTATATATATATATATATATATATATATATATATATATATATATATATATATATATATATATATATATATATATATATATATATATATATATATATATATATATATATATATATATATATATATATATATATATATATCCCCCTCATTAAACTTGATAGAATGTCCATGATATAACAAGTAATGACCCCAATATACACATGCATATTTTTCATTAGGGGAAGGTCTTACATGAAATAATTTTGATTGACCTTAGAAGAAGAAAGAAGGAATCTAAATATGTTGAATTGGTTGAATACTACCCTCATTAATTGTAAAAAGGTTGTCTTGAGTTCTTCCTAACGTTACCTCATAGAAACAAGGATTATTTGTTCCTAGTAGAGAAACTTAATATGGATCTATATTGGCTAATGAAATCATTCATTTTCTACATGAGGAATTCTCTTCAACTTTCATCCTTACGTTGGACATTTCTATTTCATATAATAGGGTTATCTGGGAATTCCTTTCTTTTGTCCTGGCCAAATTTTGATTCGATAGGTCATGGACTAAATGGATCATGTATTGTATTTAAAGGGCTCACAATAAGAAAGTGTAAATAAAACATAAATCAGTGACCTTACACCAACATCCAATTAAACCACATTCTCTTCATACAATTTAATTCCTTGTCATGTTGATTGTACCCACAATAGAGTCTCTATTGCAATAGAGTTCGAAGGTAGATATTATAGCGATTACAAAGATGAATCAGTGAATAATATCTAAAACCCAATAATATTTATCAGACTTCATAGGAGTTACAAAGTATGATTTTTAACTATCTAAGAATGATTCAGGGATGACATTAGATTGGAAACTAGTTAAACATTGAAAGTTTTATACCTAATCATTTGTGTCATATTTAAATAGAATAACATTGTTTGCAAGCTTTCCTTTGTTGGGTCTCAAATGACACATCAAAAATCAAGTTTATTACATAGTATGTATCGACAACATCTTGTCATCAACATATGGATTATTCAGTCTCAATAGCATCACTACAATATCAATATTCTTTAGATACGATGATGACATAATATATTTTGATCTAGTATGAATGTCATTTTTATAAACTTCTTCAAATCCACTGATAATATATATTAGTTTTCTATGTTAAACTTCCATGTGGTTCTATTTATTTTGATAGTTTATATAATTTTTCATCAATTGATGAAGATTGATATGGTTAAGCTTGTTGCTGAACTGTACAAACAAAGAAAATGAAGTTGAATGATACAGACATTAACTAAGTAATTCAAAGTAGTTTTAACTTTCTCCAAACATCTTTAGAACCACAGAGTAGTATTTAAAGAGGACTAATGGAAAGAAGGTGCGAGTATGATATGGGTATTCAATGATAATTCTGTATGAGTATTAAAGTCATTATAAATAATGATAAGAATTTGTAAGTTCTATTTGAAGTCAAATAAATATGTTTTTTGAAGTCTAAGAGTTGACACAATCATAAAAAAGAAAGATAATCTGCTGAAAGATCTGAAGATCGGTTATATCAGTAAAGAGTGCCTTGATTCTATTTATCTTTCAAACCTCTTCCAACAGTAACAATTGCTTGATTTTATTTCTCAGATATGTTCTAAGATTTTAGATAAGTTTGTTTCAAAATTTGTTGATAGCAGAGGAAATTTTTCAGATTTATATGAATTATTGTTTCAGTTTGTATTCAGTTTACAAAGAGATTATTAAAGTGCATTTTGATACATCTAAAATTTGTTCAAAGTGGAATTACTCATCTACTTATTTTGTAAAGGACAATGTTAGAAATTGTGATAATTTGTATCTATTGTAATAGACTTAGAGTTGGTGCTTAGATCATTGAAGTAATATTGATTGGGTTGTTGCTCTTAAAGTAGGCGGTCGATGACTCCTTAGGGTTGGTGTTCTTAAACATTGTAATTGAACTTATTTGTGAGGCAAGATTAGGACATTAGATCCTAACAATGATTCTTGTCATGGTTTTTCCCAACCTAGGTTTCTACGAATTATAGACTTGTATTTGGAGTCATATTTTTTCAATAAAGATAGGGAATTAAAATATTTTTGAAGACAAAATCATTGTAATCAAGAAAAAGGGAAAATACTTGGAAACTTCAAAATTTTGAGACAATCATAGTATTGTGATTTTTTGTTGCACTTAAGAAGCAAATGTGAAGGTCAAGATATGACTTGTTTTTTTATTTTGATCTTAACTGGCCTTGTCTCTGCACGTGAGGGTACAGTCCTCTTATTGGTTTCCTAAAATTATTTCTTTCATTGCAATATGGATAGAAAAGATAGATGTTAGTATAATTTTTCATTTATATGTTGATTTGGATTGATTTCATAGAAGAATTCTATGAATGACAATCATAATAATCATAATGATATGCAAGTTGAGGGACTCCAAAACTTTAAAATACATTTTATTGCACAAAATACATTTTATTGTAAAGGAAGGTATATGGTTGATTGGAGATAAAATGGATGAATGTAATATACTTTTCTTCAATGAAATGTAAATTAAACAAGTCTGGCCTTGTCTCTTCCCATGAGGGTACAGTCCTCTTATTGGTTTCCTAAAATGTTTTCTTTCATTGCAATATGGATAGAAAAGATAGATGTTAGTATGATTTTTTACTTATATGTTGATTTGGATTAATTTGTGAAGATTTTGAAGTGTTTGAACCCTGTTTTGAGGTGACTGTCCCTGTACATTTAGGGTGTGCAACAACAAATTGCCTTGGTGAAATGATGGATTGGTGAGGCCCCTCACTCCCATGGATGTTATGGGAAGTAGAAAGGAATTTAAATATGTTATTTGTATGTTTACTCATGTTTTTTGTAGGGTTGAACAAGGGTGAAGAGTTAGAGGTCTCTAATGGAGACAAATTGTTGATTGAAGGGTCACATGTGATGGGACCAGTCATGGTCTAGGAGATTGGTCCATTAGAGGACTAATTTTTATGACATGGATGGTTATGATATGGATAAGAGATGGTGTTGGATCCACTGAGGGGATCTAGAAGTGCTTGGAGATGCTCGGAAGAGAAAGCCATGGGTGAATTTACCTAGAATGGAGGCTTTTGATGTTGGGTGATTAAAACTTGTTGTATTCTCTTGAAAAGTGAAAAATCCTTAGTGTAGGATCATTTTATAACTCTATTTTTGGGTTAGAAGTTTTGGGAAGGTGTTGTGATAGCACTTTCTTTGTATTTGGAGACCTATTGGAGGGGTAAATGCATGTACACTAGAAATTGTTAATATAGATGGTCCAAAGAAGTGATAGTTGGTTTTTAAGTATTTTATACAATAAAATGTATTTTATGCAATAAAATGTAAATTCTTTCCAATTTTCCTGTCTCTACGTGTGAGGGTACAATCAATGTATTGGGTGTCCAAAATGTCTCTTTCATTGCAAAAATGGATTCAAATGAATGTTATTATGATTTTCATTCATAGAATTCTTCTATGAAATCAATCCAAATCAACATATAAATGAACAATCATATTAACATCTATCTTTTCTATCCATATTGCAATGAAAGAAAGCATTTTAGGCAACCAATAAGAGGACTGTTCCCTCATGGGTAGAGACAGGGTTAGTCTCGTTTAATTTACATTTCATTGAAGAAAAGTATATTACATCATCCATTTGATCTCCAATCGACCATATACCTTCCTTTACTCCTCCTCTCCCCTCTCACTTGGGTCACTTTTACATTGAATTTCCTCACAAATTATTCCATGAATTCCTCATAAAATCCACAATTTTGATAAATTCCAACCATCCTACTCTCTATATTAGTCCTTTTGTTATGGGGTCCACAATATAATCTTATAGTTTAAATTTTCATTTTTGTCCCATAGTTATATCAACATTGCCCTCACTTTAACTATTCTAGAACAAGCCAAATTCTTAGCAAATTTCAAAGAATACAAAACAATACTTTTCCTTTTGTTGCATAATTAAGAACAATTGGTTTTGTGACTGTTTGGGGATAGTTTGGAGTTAGGTACAATTAGTTTTTGGGGAGTTAGGAGTTTATTTGTATTAAGATCAATGTGAGTAGAAGGAGAGAAGTAGGGTGGGATGTGTAAGAGACCAAATTTGTAATGATTCCAATCAATAAATAAAAATCATCCTTGCAACAATAAATCTCTACCTATGCGTACAGTCACTACAAGAGTGAATTAAATTACTTATGGAAACATGTTCTTGAGTGAATAGTGATGTAAGATCATTGCATTGTTTTTTACTTACATGTTTGTGCAATCATTAGTGTTTTAATCCTCTAAGGATCCCAATACACTCATTAACATCTCAATCCATTCTTGTGACCATTCTATCTCCTTGCACCAAACTATCTGTAATGTCCCTGTTAGTTTGTAACCTTGGAAAGCCTACATTGAAATAGACTCAAACTCTTCAAAGAAACTTGACTCCGACCACCTAACTACCCAAAACTATTCCATAATATTCATAAAACTAATTGTCAAAACCAAATAGATCAATGATCAAAGTTTTTAGATTATGAGAACATGTATATTCAGTGGAGGCTATAAGAAGGGATATTTATGAAGATTTGCTAGATCTCTAAAATTCTATAGAATATCTTCTTTATTGAGTTGAGGTGGGACAAAAGTAACATAGCTCTATGAAACCTTCAAAAATATTCCTTCTTTGGCCTCCACTCATACCTCTTCTTAGAATCTGGAAACTTTTCAAAGAAACAGTTGATGACCATGCAAATTTTGTTAGGAATAGTCCCAAGAGATAACTAAGAGAGGGGGGAGGGGGTGAATCAGTTATCTACAAGATTCAATTATTTATCCAATTAAGTACAAAATAAAATTAATAAAATAAACAATAAGATAAAACTTAACACAACACCATAATTTGGGTTACAGGGAAACCCAAATAGGTAAAAACCCTGGTGGGAATTAGCACCCACTATAAACTGCACTAGAGTATAATGATCCCTAATAGAAGATCTTAAAAACCTATTAGGAGTTGATATTTACAATGCATGAAGTATAGTGACTTGGTCAAGGGTCAAACCCTATTAGGAGTCTTTTACAAATAACCTTGTTAGAGTTGAGGACACACTGTCTGAGAGCACACTGCTCAAATAGTGAAGGCTTCAACCTTTTACATAGCAGATACACACTATATCTGGATCTTGGTGAACTAGAAAGTAGACCTGCTATCTTGATCAGTTCCAATGAATATCATATACTCTCTTCTTCTTCACATAGATCTTCAATTGATGATTTCCTATCTCAGTACATTCGTATCTTCTGCTCAACTCACACAATCACACTTTAGCAATCACAACTGACTGGCTATAAGTATCTTTCTCCAAATGATATAATCAAGTCAAAATATTAGAAATTACTTGAAATCATAATAGAGAAACAATATAACTCTTCAATAACATCTCCAACAGGTAAACCAAGCACACAACACAAATAGGACTGCGCAACTCAATATGAGTAGACACATCGCTTCGCATAGTCAGCTCCACCAAATTAACTGAAACTTTATTCTAATGCAAAAATATGTTATGCACTCTTAACTAAACATTCTTAACTCATCAGAAAACACAAAACCAAACATGCATATCAAAATGATAGTTGCAACTACTAAAACAATATAAACACTGTCGGCTCCAACATATAATCTCAAGAAACTGTAATTAGCAAATAGAAACGTCGTAACTCAACTTGTACTACACAACTGACTTTGCATCCATGAACATAGAATCATAAACATGTCTACAAAAAAAATATAAACGCGGAAGGATCCATCATAACCATACTAAAAATCACATACAAAGCTCTACCTGTAACACTGTCAGGAACACTACTGATACAAATAACTACATAACTATCTGTACTCAGAATCAACCTCTGCGTCTATGATATAATGCTGATAACATATCTAAGAAACATATGCTCAAGGCTCTCTACATAAGACTTCAATGCATGCTACTTACCATATGTTGTCATCAATGACAAACATATAGTCAACACTGGCTTGCTGGCAAATCTCCAACAATCTCCCCCTTTGGCATTGATGGAAACATATGGAATGAAAAACACCACCAATCCAATTGTACAATTATTTTATAACATTCTCCATTTCCTCAACAAAAATCCCCCAAGGATGAATCCTCCATCTAGTGCTGAATGCTCTGAATATCAACTATTGTATCTTCTTACTGTATACTCACCCTTACTTCATACTCCTCAACTATTTTGTTTTTCATGACTATATATAAATACTCCCCCTTTGACATCAATGGTAAAGGGTGCCAAAACAAATAAGCATAGGTACTACTCTTGAAGTAGAGTAGTCAACCATTCATCAGTCACTGAGGACTGATACACTACTACAAACTCTAATCAGATCCAGGGAAGGGAATTACTCCCATATTCTCCCTGAGATACTCAAATGTATCCTTTGGTAAATGCTTTGTGAAAATGTCTGCTAGCTATTCTTTTGTGCTTACATAATCCAATTTTACTTCTTTCTCTGCAACTTTCTCTCTTAGGAAGTGATATTTTATCTCAATGTGTTTTATCTTTGCATGCATAACAAGGTTCTTTGACATATTGATAATGCTAGTGTTGTCACAATGAATAAAAATAGGGTAATCAATCTGAATTCCAAAATCCTTTATCATCTTCTTGATCCACACAATTATAGAATAATTTAATGTTGTTGCTACATATTATGCTTCTTCTGTGGATTGAGAAATACAAGTCTTCTTCTTTCTTGTCCAAGTAACAAGTCTATCTCCAAGAAATACTGCTCCTCCTGAGGTACTCTTTCTATCATCAATGCAACTTGCCCAATCTGCATTTGTATAGACATGAAGTTTTACATTTTTTGTATTAGGATAACATAAACCATAGTCTGTAGTTCCATTCAAATATCTGAATATCCTCTTTACTGCCATGAGATGACTTTTTTTAGGTTCTGCTACAAATCTTCCAACAATACCAATTGCATTAGAAATATCAAGTCTAGATTGAGTAAGATATATTAGTTTACCAATCATAGACTTATATAGGATCTTGTCTACTATTGTTGAATCATCTTCTTTAGAAAGCTTGCTTCCTGTTATCATAGGGGTACTTACTAGCTTGCAGTCATCCATATTGAACTTCTTCAATATCTCTTTCACATAATTAGACTGATTAATGAAAATACCTTTGTCTGTCTACTGCACATTCAATCCAAAAAGTACTTGATAGGTCCAATCATGCTCAATTCAAATTCACTCTGCATCTCTTTAGAAAATTATGCACTAAGCTTCTCATTAACACAAAAAATAATGTCATAAAAAAAATAGCAACTAGTAATAATCCATTAGGTGTCTCTCTTATGAATAAATTACAATCTGCTGCTCCTTTCTTGAATCTGATCTTTTTCAAGTAACCATCTAGTCTTTCATACCATGCTCTAGGGGCTTGCTTAAGTCCATAGAGGGATTTCTTCAATCTACATACCATATAAGGTTTGTCTAATAAAGTAAATCCTTCAGGTTGCTCTATGTAGACTTCTTCAACTCTCCATTTAGTAATGCTAATTTGACATCCATCTGATATACTTTAAAGTCTTTGAATGTCGCATAGGCTAGAAATAACTTTATGGCTTCTAATATGCTCACAAAGGCAAATGTATCAGAATAATCAATTCCTTCTCTTTGCGCATATCATTTATATACTAGTCTTGCTTTGTTTCTTATTACTGTAAAATCTTTATTCATCTTATTTCTAAATATCCACTTGGTTTCAATCACATTGTTGTAACTAGGTCTAGGGACCAATTCCCATGTATCATTCTTAACTATATGATCTATCTCTTCTTTCATTGCTTCATGCCAATTTGAATCATTATATGCATCTTCAACACTTAAGGGTTCAATTTGTGAAAGTAAACATACAACTTCATCAACTGTTGAAATTTTTGGCTTTGATCTTGTCATGAATTTGTTATTCTGATCTCCAATGATATCTTCTTTTGAATGGTATCTAGATGTGAATTTTGGATCATTAGGTGTGACTCTCTCATCTATCTTATGTGATTATTCTTCACTTGTTTTAGGATCATTGAATAATACATCAATGTTGTCAAACATTTCTTCAACAACTATTTCTCTACTGATAGGACTAGGTTCTTCTTCAATCATAGGTGCATAATCATGATATCTCTCTTGAATCATAAAATTTTCATCAATCTTTACATGAGCACTTTCAATTATCTTCTTCAATCTTAAGATAAAACATCTATAAGCTTTTCTTTTAGTAGAGTAACCAAGAAAAATACCTTCATCGCTTCTTGCATCAAACTTGCCAATAGCTTCATCTTTCTTGATGTAGCACTTACTTCCAAAGATTCTAAAGTATTTTATTATAGGTACATTCCCAAACCATAGCTCATAAGGTTTCTTATCTATGCCTGACCTTAATTGAATTCTATTGATAGTATAGACTACAATATTGACTGCAACTCTCTAATATGTGTGTGCAACTTTTCCTTCAATCATGATAGTGTGTGCAGTGTCAAGTATGATCCTATTTCTTCTTTCTACAATTCCATTTTGTTGAGGGGTTCTAGGTGTGCTTAGCTTTCTTTTTATCCCATGTTCTTCACAGTACTCATAAAATATGTCAGAGGTGAATTCTCCTCCTCTATCTGATCTCAAACATTTTATCTTTAATCCAGACTCATTTTCAACTTTAGCTTTGAATATTTTGAACTTCTCAAAAGCTTCAGATTTATCTTTTAAGAACACAACCCACATCATTCTAGAATAATCATCAACAAAAAAAATGAATTACCTTTCACCATACTATGATCTTGTTTGAGTTGGTCCACATAAGTCTGTATGCACTAGATCCAATTTGTTCTCTACCGCATTATGCTTGCTTCTGAATGAATTCCTCACATGTTTTTCCATCACACATTCCCTACATATTGTATCAACTAGTTTTGTAATGCTAGGAAGGTCTCTTACTACCTTTACATTTCTTATCTTTACTATATTGTCAAAATTGATGTCACAGTCTTTTGTGCCATAACCAACTGTCATCTACTTTAGCAAAAAAACAACTTGCTTCAAAATTAAGCTAAAAAACATTACCTTTTGTCTTTGAACCTGATCCAATCATTACTCCTTGTTTGTTATTAATGATGCACTTATTGTCTTTTAATTCCAACTGATATTCTTTGTCAAGAAACTATCCAACACTTAGTAGGTTATGCTGCAAACCATCAACATATAGAACATCATCAGTGTTATTCTTTCCATCCAAGGTGATAGCTCCTCTACCTATGATAGGTTTAGGAGTGTTGTCTCCAAATCTAACCATACCACCTTTGTACTTATCTAGATGTACAAATCTATCTTTGTCTCCTATCATGTGATGTGAACAACTTCTGTTAATGATCCAATTTGTTTTGATGTCTGCTTGTGAAATTAATGCTAACTCTTGTGCTTTCTTTTCATCTTCAATATCCATTTCATCAAACATTTTCTCCATATCTTCAATAGAAATGATTCCAATTTCATCTTCTATTGAATCTTCATCTGATACTCCATCTCCAACATAGTAACATTCTTTTGTATACTTAGGCTTGTAATTAGTTTTGAACTTCTTGACTCTTGTAGGACAATTAGATGCAAAGTGACCAATCTTGTTACATGAAAAACATTTGAATGGTAATTGACCTTCATATTTTCCTTTTCCGTTCCTTTCTTTCTTAGCAATCATAGCAATGAAATCATCTAGTTCTTTATCCTCATCATCATCATCAAAGTTACCAGAAGTGTTCAAGGATTTCTTACCATGGACTGAAGCTTTCAAGGTTGTTTCACTTTTAGGTAAACTTGATATCTCGAATGCTGAAATCTTGCTAATTAAGGTGTCTCTTCTGAAGTCTTTTGAAAACTGCATAGTCTCATCTAGGATGTTTATCTTGCTCTCATATTCTGCTGTTAGAATAGTCATCAACTTATCCATTATGTCTTCTTACAAAATTTCTCCACCATTGTTTCTAATTCTTGCAATTGCTTCATTAATTCTTTGATTATAGGCTTTGATGTTCTCTTCAGGTAAAATGTCCAATGTATTGTACTTTTTCATCCATGTCTTTCTATGTGCATTCTTAGCTTGGATATCTCCTTCAAACATGTCTTCTAGATACTTCCATATATTGTAGGCTTTATCTACTTTCTTGATATCTGAGAAATCATTGTCAGACAAGGTGCTGATAAGGGCTTCTTTGGCAATAGCATTTTGAGTGAACATTTCCTTTTTCTTAAGTGACAGAGTAGCATCTTGGGTCCTTGGCAATCCTATGTCACCAAAAACATATTTGAGTTTGTTTGTGTTGCTCGGTTCCTGCTTTGACTAAGTTGGCTCAGTAGTTGGTCAGTTTCCTTTAGTTACCAAGTGTGGTTGGTTATCTCCTGGGAGGTTGGTTGTTTCACTGGTGCTCGATGATGCTTGTTTATTTCTCAGTCACCCTTTCTTACTGAGTAGTTTATTTTGAGTTTTTGTTGAGGCTGACTTGTGCATTAATTATGGGTCATAGATTTAATGTTGGTATCCATCATTGGAAAGTGTGTGGTCCTAGATCTAATCATTCCTTCCATTGATTGTGGATCTAAAGGCTGACTCAGTTTTGTAGCCTCTTGTATAAGTATAGATGTTTGGTTAGAGTTTTAGGAGTGAGTTTTGGGAGAAGATAGAAGATAGTAGAATAAAGAATATTGGTAGATCCTTGCATGTTTGAGGACTTTTGTAATTCATTGTAATATCTATCCGTAACTAGGAAGGCCTTACAGCCTGACATGTATGAATCAATTTGAATGTGATAATATATCAATTTTCCTACTTTCTCTCTCTCACCGTTCTTATTGTTTTTTCTTCCACATGTTGTTGAGTAGGCTAGATCATTAGGGTGTGCCACTTTTTGGCCCCTAAGGTCTGTGCCCTTGCATCATTAAGAGTTGCATCTTCCTTTGCAAGATTTGATAAAAAGGGAATCTGAACTTCTTTAGTCACTACTTCAAAAATCTCAAAAGCAATGCACTACAAATGTGTTGTCATTTTGTTCTTCTAGTCTAGATAATTCTCTCCATCAAACTTAGGGCTTTCTTTTCTAAAAAATGCCATTTGATCAACCTCAAGCCCTTAAAATTTCTCTCTGAGGTACTCGGCTTTGATACCAATTGTTAGGAATAGTCCCAAGAGATAATTGAGAGGGGGGGTGAATCAATTTTATACAAGATTCAATTCTTTATCCAATTAAGTACAAAATAACATTAAACACATACACAATAAGATGACACTTAACACAACACCACAATTTTGGTTACAGGGAAACCCAAATAGGTAAAAACCCTAATGGGAATTATCACCCATTATAAACTGCACTAGAGTATAATGATCCCTGTTCGAAGATCTTACAACCCTATTAGGAGTTGATCTTTACAATGGATGAAGTACAATGACTTGGTCAAGGGTTGGACCCTATTAGGAGTCTTTTACAAATAACCTTGTTAGAGGTGAGGACACACTATCCAAGAGCACATTGCTCAAATGGTGAAGGTTGCAACCTTCTGCATAATAGATACACACTATATCTGGATCTTGGTGAACTAAAAGTAGACTTGTTGTATTGGTCAATTGCAATGAATAGCATATGCTCTCTTCTTCTTCACATAGATCTTTAGCTAATGATTGATTATCTCAGTACATTCACATCTTTTACTCAGCTCACATAATTACACTTTAGGAATCATAATAGAGAAACAATATAAATCTTCAATAACATCTCCAATGACTAAACCAAGAACACAACACAAATAGGACTACACAACTCAATATGAGTAGATGCGTCGCTTTACACAGTCAGTGCCACCAAATTAATTGAAACTTTATTCTCATGCAAAAATACGTTATGTTCTCTTAACCAAACACTCATATCAAAATGGTAGGCACAACTACTAAAACAATATAAACACTGTCGGCTCCAACAGATAATCTTAGGAAACTGTAACTGGAAAATAGAAACATCATAACTCAACTTGTACTACAAAAATGACTCTACATCCATGAACATAGCATCATAAACATGTCTAAACAAAGAATATAAATACACAAGGCTCCATCATAACCATACTAAAAATTATATACAAAGCTCTGCCTGTAACATTATCAGGAACACTACTGATACAAACAAATAAAAAACTATCTATGCTCAGAATCAACCTCTGCCTCTATGATATCATGCTGATAACATATCTAAGAAACTATCTAGTCTTTCATACCATTATCTAGGGGCTTTCTTAAGTCCATAGAGGGCTTTCTTCAGTGTGCATACCATATCAAGTTTGTCTGATAAAGTAAATCCTTTAGGCTACTCTATGTAGACTTCTTCTTTCAACTCTCCATTCATTAATACTGATTTGACATCCATCTGATATACTTTAAAGTCTTTAAATGTAGCATAGGCTAGAAATAGCTTGATGGCTTCCAATCTTCTTACAGGGGAAAATGTATCAAAATAATCAATTCCTTCTCTTTGTGCATATCCTTTACATACTAGTCTTGCTTTGTTTCTTATTATTGTACCATCTTCATTCATCTTGTTTCTAAATATCCCCTTGTTTCCAATTGCATTCTTGTAACTAGGTCTAGGGAATAATTCCCATGTATCATTCTGAACTATCTGATATATCTCTTCTTTCATTGCTTCATGCCAATCTGAATCATTACATGCATCTTCAACACTTAAGGGTTCAATTTGTGAAAGTAAACATATAGCTTCATTAACTGTTGAAATTTTTGCCTTTGATCTTGTCATGACTTTGTTTTTCTAATCTCCAATGATATCTTCTTTTAAATGGTATCTAGATGTGAATTTTGGAACATTAGGTGTGACTCTCTCATCTGTCTTATGTGATTCTTCTTCACTTGTTTCAGGATCATTGAATAATACATCAATTTTGTCAAACATTTCTTCAACAACTGTTTCTCTACTGATAGGACTAGGTTCTTCTTCAATCATAGGTGCATAATCATGATATCTCTCTTGAATCATAAACTTTTCATCAATCTTTATATGAGTAATTTCAATGATCTTTTTCAATCTTAATTTAAAACATCTATAAGCTTTTCTTTTAGTAGAGTAACCAAGAAAAATACCTTCATCACTTCTTGCATCAAACTTGCCAATAGCTTCATCTCTCTTGATGTAGCACTTGCTTCCAAAGATTCTAAAATATTTTATTGTAGGTACATTCCCAAACCATATCTCATAAGGTTTCTTATCTGTGCTTGACCTTAATTGAATTCTATTGATAGTATAGACTATAATATTGACTGCATCTCTCTAATAGGTGTGTACAACATTTCCTTACATCATGATAGTGTGCGCTATGTCAAGTATGATCCAATTTCTTCTTTCTACAATTCCATTTTGTTGAGGGGTTCTAGGTGCACTTAGCTATCTTTTTATCCCATGTTCTTCACCGTACTCATAAAATATGTTAGAGGTGAATTCTCCTCCTCTATCTAATCTCAGACATTTTATCTTTAATCTAGACTCATTTTCAAATTTAGCTTTGAATATTTTGAACTTCTCAAAAGTTTTAGATTTATCTTTTAAGAACGCAACCCACATCATTCTAGAATATTCGTCAACAAATAAAATGAAGTACCTTTCACCATAGTATGATCTTGTTTGAGTTGGTCCACATAAGTCTGTATGCACTAGATCCAATTTGTTCTCTACAAAATTATGCTTGCTTCTAAATGAATTCCTCGCATGTTTTCCCATAACACATTCCTTGCATATTGTATCAACTAGTTTTGCAATGCTAGGAAGGTCTCTTACTGCCTTTACATTGCTTATCTTTACTATATTTTCAAAATTGATGTCACATAGTCTTTTGTGCCATAACCAATTGTCATCTACTTTAGCAAAAAAACAACTTGCTTCAAAATTAAGTTGAAAAATATTACCTTTTGTCTTTGAACCTAATGCAATCATTACACCTTCTTTGTTATTAATGATGCACTTATTGTATTTGAATTTCAACTGATATCCTTTGTCAAGAAACTATCCAACACTTAGTAGGTTATGCTACAAACCATCAACATATAGAACACCATCAGTGTTATTCTTTCCATCCAAGGTGATAGCTCTTCTACCTATGATAAGTTTAGGAGTGTTGTCTCCAAATCTAACCTTGCTACCTTTGTACTTATCTAGATGTAAAATCTATCTTTGTCTCCTATTATGTGATGTGAACAACTATTGTCAATGATCTAGTCTGTTCTGATGTCTTCTTGTGAAATTAATGCTAATTCTTGTGCTTTCGTTTCATCTTCAATATCCATTTCATCAAACATTTTCTCCATATCTTCAATAGAAATGATTCCAATTTCATCTTCTACTAAATCCTCATCTGATACTCTATCTCCAGCATAGTAACATTCTTTTGTATACTTAGGCTTGTAATTAGTTTTGAACTTCTTGACTCTTGTAGGACACTTAGATGCAAAGTGACCAATCTTGTTACATGAAAAACATTTGAGTGGTAACTGACCTTCATATTTTCCTTTTCCTTTCCTTTCTTTCTTAGCAATCATAGAAATGAAATCATCTAGTTCTTTATCTTCATCATCATCATTGAAGTTACCATAAGTGTTCAAGGATTTCTTACCATGGATTGAAGCTTTCAAGGTTGTTTCACTTTTAGGCTCTATCTTCAAACTTGATATCTTGAATGCTAAAATCTTTCTAATTAAGGTCTCTCTTCTGAAGTATTTTGAAAACTGCATAGTCTCATCTAGGATGTTTATCTTGCTCTCATATTCTATTGTCAGAGTAGTCATCAACTTATCCATTATGTCTTCTTCCAAAATTCCTCCACCATTGTTTCTGATTGCTACAATTGCTTCATTAATTCTTTGATTGTAGACTCTAATGTTCTCTTCAGGTAGCATCTCAAATGTATTGTACTTTTTCTTCCATGGCTTTCTATGTGCATTCTTAGTTTGGATATCTCCTTCAAACATGTCTTCTAGATACTTCCATATCTTGTAGGCTTTATCTACTTTCTTGATATCTGAGAACTCACTGTCAGACAAGGGGCTGATAAGGGATTCTTTGGAAATAAAATTTTGAGTGAACATCTCCTTTTTCTTAAGAGTTGCATCTTCATTTACAAGATCTGATAAAGAGGGAATCTAAAATTCTTTAGTGGCTACTTCAAAAATATCAAAATAAAGGCACTGCAAATGTGTTGTCATTTTGTTCTTCCATTCTAGATAATTCTCTCCATCAAACTAAGGACTTTCTTTTCTAAAAAATGCCATCTGATCAACCTCAAGCTATTAAAATTTCTCTCCGAGGTACTTGGCTCTTATACCGATTGTTAGGAATAGTCCCAAGAGATAACTGAGAGGGGGGTGGGGGTGAATCAATTATCTACAAGATTCAATTCTTTATCCAATTAAGTACAAAATAACATTAAGCACATACACAATAAGATAACACTTAACACAACACCATAATTTTTGTTACGAGGAAAACCAAATAGGTAAAAAACCTAGTGGGAATTAGCACCCACTATAAACTGCACTAGAGTATAATGATCCTTGTTAGAAGATCTTACAACCCTGTTAGGAGTTGATCTTTACAATGCATGAAGTACAGTGACTTGGTCAAGGGTCGTACCCTATTAGGAGTCTTTTACAAATAACCTTGTTAGAGGTGAGGACACACTGTCTGATAGAACAATGCTCAAATGGTGAAGGCTACAACCTTCTGCATAACATATACACACTATATCTAGATCTTGGTGAGCTAGAAAGTAGACTTGTTGTCTTGATCAGTTACAATAAATAGAAAATACTCTCTTGTTCTTAACATAGATCTTTAATTGATGATTGACTATCTTAGTACATTCACATCTTCTACTCAGCTCACACAATCACACTTTACCAATGATAATAGAGAAATGATATAACTCTTCAATAACATCTCCAACTACTAAACCAAGAACACAACACAAATAGGACTACACAACTTAATATGAGTAGATGCATCGCTTCACATAGTCGGCTCCACCAAATTAATTGAAACTTTATTCTCATGCAGAAATATGTTATGCACTCTTAACCAAACATTCTTAACTCATCAACAAACACAAAACCAAACATGCATATCAAAATGATATGCGCAACTACTAAAATAATATAAACACTGTCGGCTCCAATAGATAATCTTAGGAAACTGTAACTGGCAAATAGAAACATCATAACTTAACTTGTACTGCACAACTGACTCTGTGTTAAGGAGCATAGCATCATAAACATGTCAAAAAAATAAAATAAAATGTGCAAGGCTCCATCATAACCATAATGAAAATCACTTACAAAGCTCTTCCTGTAACACTGTCAGAAACAATACTGATACAAACAAATACACAATAGTCTGCACTCAGAATCAACCTCCACATCTATGATATCATGTTGATAACATATCTAAGAAACATATTCTCAAGGCTCTCTACATAAGACTTCAACACATGTTGCTAACCATACAGTCAACATTAGCTTGCTAGAAAATCTCCAACAAATTTTCCTAAGCACTACTAGTTGCTGACCCAACAACACATGTACTATTGTGAAAATCATCACAAGTCCATTTGTTGCCAGGTCCAATTCCTAGTAAGGCTTGGTCAAATATGCATGTTTATCAAATGTAAATGGAATACTTTGTCCCTGATATACTTAAATGGAATACACCAAGAAGTACCAAATGATGAATGCTCAATTTTTGTAATAACAAAGCATCATAACCATCCATTTCTAGAACTTGATTTTCTATAGTCTTAATGATTTTTCTATAGTCCGAATGATTTTTCTTATTTTTTGTCTTTTGTCCCTTTTTGATTTCCTATGTCTATGCTTGGTGATAGGATTTTGAACATTGTTGACAAAGCACATTTCTTTTTTTGATTGTTGGGTTCTGCATTGTTTGTTGCTCTTGATAAATTAGGCCTTGAGTTTGAGTTTTTGTTCACTATTTGATTTCAGCTTGATAGTTCATTCATTTTTCATATACATAGAGACTACACATGTTGATAAAAAAATGAGCTATTTGATTTAGGTTTACTATTAATGATTGTAAATGGTCAATATTTATGATGGTACTCCTTGGTGTATTTCATTTAAAAATAATCATGTTTCTATGGCTATGATAAATGTCCCTCTGTGTTGAAAAAATTGGAGTTGAGAAAATTGTTGTTCAATGACTGTATCTACCATTAGAGCCACTTCATATGCATAGGTGATGAACATGCAGATTTGTGTAAGCACTACTGGGAGCTTACCCAACAACACATGTGTTAGGAATGGGAACACTGAGAGGGGGCGGGGGGGGGGGGGGGGGGGTGAATCTGCATTCTATAAATAATTTTTGATACTTGAAACTTAACTCAATTACTTAAATACTGAAATGAATAGTAAAGAAAATGAAGTATTCAACCATAACACATAACACAAGATATGTTTATGGGGAAACCTTGGCTAGAGGAAAAACCTAGTGGGAATTAGTATCCATGAATAATTGTACTTAGTATTATGAACATGTTAATGTTCCTTTTCCCTGTTAGGAGCAGTCTTTACAAAGCTGAGTAGAATGACCTGGTCAAAGGTCAGACCCTATTAGGAGTCTTAAAGTAACAAACCCTATTAGGGGTGTAAGGCTCACTGCTAGAGTTCACTACTCAATGAAGAAGGCTACAAGCTCCTGGCTATCAGATACACACTATACCTGTAAGGTGAACTGTTGCTTTGACATTACTATCTGATCAGTTCTTTCGTGAACTGATGCTTTAACTTCTTGTAAAGCTCTATATCATTCTTACTACTCTAATAGATAGTTCACATACTTCTTCTCTTCTCTATCTTTTGTACATTCTCAAATACAAAAGCACATGTCACATATATACATGTTGAATAGATGCCACCAAAACTAACTACTAGATCAGCCTATAACTTAACACATACAATGCTTCCAAGTGAATTGGGTCAAGAGTGTTTACATACAATGATATTAACATCTTTATAACACAATTACAATAGGTGCATAGCCTTAACAAAAAAAAATGATATACGCTAATAAAAATACTATCTATCGGCTCCATGCTATGTTCTTTTCTATCGCTTATTGACTGTGTCACTTAGACTTGTAACTTCTTCATGCTATCATATCTGACCATGTGTTCTTAGACTTAGCATAGTAACATGCTCAAAAGCTTATATCTAAGGACACATATCAAAACTCAATCATACACACATGTGTCGATGCTCTGATCATCAGGTACTTCTCTATCTACTCCATCTTCCATACTTAGCCAAATTATGATCTTTTAAGTTATTGCGCTGACTAAAAAACTTCATATGACTTTGTTTCCATAATGAAAACATAAATCTTAGTCATATATACTAGTAAAGCCAACTTGCCAATAATCATCACCTTTGTCATTAATGGAAACAAAGGAATGTGGTGAAGTTACTAAACTTAACTTATACACAAAACTTGCTAACAAATTGTACATCATCTTATTCTTCTCTATACACTACTATCTCCTTTATATCGTATACACTACTCCACCTTTGAATTAATGACAAAGGTGCTCAAAAAGGAAAACTTTATGTACTTACATATAAAGTACATCTAGGTATGGAATATGAAGGTTCTTGATTTCTTGCTACTAGAAAACTTTGAGTGCATCCACTATCTGAAGATGGGCACATAATGCATAAGTGATATTCTCCATCTTTTCTAGATTTGTGAAAGGACCTTGATCATATGTTACTATTATAGCATCTATCTTCTTAATGTTCTGATTCAACACATCTAGAGAGGACGCTAGTGCATGTCTTAGCTGAGTTTGTCTAGCCCTTATCTTTTCCATTTCTCTTTGTACCTTCTCAATTTTATCCAACTATCCTTGATAAAAATTATTGCACATGTTTATATCTTGAGATGGGTCTTCCACTGATTTGCTTACTATTGCCATTAGAGATTCTACTTCCTGAATCTTTTTAGAGTGGTCTACAATTAGTTTGTCCTTATTCATGTAGTCAGCAATTATCTTCCTTCCTTTTGCTACTAACTCTTTTAACATTGCTTGACCAATCTTAAGTGAATTAAGGTCAAGTGAGAAATTGCCTATCAATTCATTCAGCCTTTTCTTGATGTATTTCTCTTCTGCAATCTGTGATGCTGATTCTTCTAGACTTGAAAAATTTTCTTTGAAGCTTGACAAGATGGTGATGACATCATCTAATGAATGAACACTGGTCACTTTCTTATCCTTAGGCAGTAGATTGTTCAGTATGCTGACAGATTTAACAAAATAAAGGATTTCTCATTACTTGTTTTTCTTTGTCTTTCTCCATAGCCAATACACTTATTTTCATCAGATCTTCTTCTCCCCAAGAGTCTAGGCTTGTTGTATCAGGTGTCAAAATTGACAACAATGAAATAGATGACTTAGGAGTAAGGAGTGTTTCTTGACTTACATCCATGAATTCATTTTTTACCTTAACTAGGATCTCAACAGAGGGCTCTTATTTTTCAATTTCCTTCTCTTCTTCCTATCCTGTTAAGTCCTCAATTTGGAATTCTTCTTGCTACTTAGGTGATTATTCACTGCATAGAATCTCAAATTCCTCAGTGATCACAAAGGCTTCTTGAAATTTATCTAGATCCTTATCTATTTCCTCCATAGATATTTCAACATTTTCAATCACAATAGTGTCATCTTTTATCTCCATTACTTCAGTAGGTGTTGTCATTGTGGGCACAAAATCATGTGGACCTATCATAGGTGCACCAAGGATCTCAGATTCTTTTTCTTGTTTGGAGGGAACTTGGGTTGCAGGTGCAGAGGGTGGATACATGTGTATTTCCAAGAACACTTTTTAAAATGTCATTTTTGTCTCCTTCACAACTAACTCATACTCTTTGTTCATTATCTTTAGAGTTCTAGTTTTGGTTCTTAGATGTGGCTTTACCAAATCTAGCAACAATGTTTTCTCTTCTAGTGAATAGATAGGGAGGTTTTCATCCAATGTCTTTTCTCTTATCCTAAAATTCTCTTCTATGGCTTGTCTCTTCAAAGAATCCAAAATGTTCCATACATTATTAGGAATGACTGTCTTAAGTTCCAAAACTATCTTTTTGAACTTAATCATGTGCATGATAATCATAGAATGAATCTTTGATTTGTCAATCTCATGATACTTGTCATAAAAATTTTCTATTTGATCTATCCTTCCTTCATCAACAATTCTAGTTCTCAAGACTTGCAGATTTAGTCAAAATCTGACCTCAAGAGGTGCTTGAGTGTTTTTCTCTTTGATTCTGGTTGTCCTTGAGGATGGGTGGCTTGTGCTAGTCTATTTCTTCCTTTTAAACACCTTGCTAGGCTCAAGAGGTGGAGTGGACTCTAGATCAACTGTGGTTGTGGTCGTGGAGATGTTTCTTCTGTCTTTTTCTTCTTCTCCTTAGGATCATCTAATTTATCTATTTTGACTTTAGATGAGGGTGCACTCTCAAGTTGCATGCAATATTGTCTTCCCTTTCTTTATCCAAGTCTTCTTGGGTAACACCATGAATTTTAAGAATGTCTGAGGTAATTCTAGATGCTTTTCTCTTTGTCGCAACACTATATAAGATAGAGTCTACTTGTCTTGTCTTCTCTTTATAAGTTCCCCATCTAGGTTCATTGGGATCCTTATGTGCTGATAGGAGGACTTGTGCATAAGATTCCAAAATGTGTTCCTCTACTTCATATCCAAGTGGATGAATCTATTTTTTCCTAGGCTCAACTACTTCAATGCATGTAATGCCTGTTTCCACCATGAAGCATATGGTGTCCTTGTATTTCTCGACTATACTCTCAGGTATCCTATACCTTCTTTGCATCTTAATTCTAAATGTTTTCATTTCAAGATCCATGAAATCCTTCAAGGTACTCTTTGATGTTGCCTTAAATGAGATTTGAGGCAATGTAGGTAGGCTCTTATCAAGATAAAGATTAGAGACTTCACCAACTATATGAAAGTACATGTAAATAATCAGTGAAATAAATCTAAATACCTTTCTTTTATCATGTTTAATGGCTCTTATGTTTTCTAACAGCTATCTGCACATGATCTCACAAAGGTTAAAATCTCCATTTTCTTTTACAATCCTTATAACTGCCAGAATAGTTGCTACTGATACACTGTTCACTCTGTTAACATGCTAAAACTTGTATCCAAGGATCATAGCCATGAGTTTGATATCCTTCTCCTCTATGGGCTCAATTGTCATGCCACACTTATCACTCCTAGACTTACATGCTTACTCGACCTATTTTTTGACATCTTTACTTGCTGGAAGTATGGTGTTAGTCTTAGAGAGTCTGGTCATCTCATGAATGAGATCTGTTGTTATGTGAATAGGGACTTCTCCAATCCAAAACAAATCATCATGAATTATTCTTAGAAGGATCTTGATCCATTCCAACTCATAGAATTCATACGCAGTTGTATATTCAATTATAGGGTGATTTGTGAAGTGCATGAATTCATCCTTGAATGTCATGTTTGGATTAACCATTGTTTCTATGTGTGATCTTATCTTGTCTACTCCTATAGGTTCCTTCTTACAATAGATGTAAGCATGAATGTCTTCCACATGCATAACTCCCATCAAAGCTCTAGAAAATGCTCCTTCTAGGTTATCTAGGACTGACTTAAATGGATGCTTCTTGAATACATATCTCTTCCTCTCTATGACATCAAATACTACTGGAGTGGCCATACTTGATTCAATGCTTAAGTAGGGTTTTGAAATATTTTTGAAATGTCACATCTGAGCTAGGGTTCCATAACAATTTAAACACTTATTTTTTGATGAAAATAACTTCATTCCTTCAATACTAGCTGCTATGATCTCTTGTGCTCTCCAAAGGCTTGATCTTCTGTAATTAATGCTTGCCGCCATAACACACATTGTAACAGTGAATTCCAATCTTCATTCTTGTTGACAATTAGGCTGTGTGATCTTGTATAGTACAGCAACTAGTAACCAAATAGCTAAAACTAAAGGCACATACTTAGAGGGTGAGTATACCAGCCGCACAGGGGTCTAGAGCTTATCTAGCTCCCCCTATGACCATGAGGGTCATTTATCTAGAAGTAGAAGGTGTGTCCACTGAGGATGCATCTATTACTATGGTAATGACATTATCTTTCTTTACTTCCATCCATATATTGCTTGCATCTTTTGTAGCTTTCACAAACTTGACTTCTCTAGATTCATCCAATATTGATCCTTGAGACTTATCAGGTCTTTCTTATCTTTGTGCTTGTGATCTGCAAAACTTTGAGATGTGTCCAACCTTGTTACAAGAGTAATAAATAACTGGAGGCCTTATATTCTTTGGCACATTCATGTGGGTTCCATACTACATTGTCTAGCTGTGTGACCATTGTAATTGCATATCTGACATGTAATGTTTTGAGGAATTCTAACACTTTTTTGAGGTTGATTTCTTTGATTTGATCTACAATTCATAGCTCTATGACCAAATTTATTGGATGAATAACAATAACCATTGAAAGGTCTTACCTCTTTATAATCTCTTGCTATATGTCCATGCTTGTTACATGCATAACAAGCTCTATTTTCTAGATTGTGTTCATCCTTACATGGTTCTGCTTTAGCTTCAGTATGATTTTCAATCTTCTTAACTTCTATAGATTCTTCAGGTGCTTTCAATCTTTCTTGCATTGTATTGATTTGATTTTGTGCTTCATTGAATCTAATACCATTGGTATCTCCTTTAATATTTTATGCATACAACTATGACTCTATTAGATCAGTACTTGTGTGCAATTTGTCAATATGGTTCCTTGCTTCTGTCAGCTCAAATTCCATCTTTTTCTTGATGTTTTCTAACTCCAAGATTTTCATGTTTGCCTGCCTAAGTTCTTAATCCAATTGTTTGTTTTCTTTGATCTTTTCTTCATAGGCTTCCTGATTGTTAGTTACCTTTTCATCCAAATCTTCAATCTGATCCTTTAGAGATGTGTTTTCTTCATTCATCTTTTTGACCATGTTTCCCAAATCATTTGTTGAACAATCTTTCAAATCTTTTCTCAGTTTCTTGATGAATACTTGTGAACCACTGACCTTCAATTTCAGTTCTTCAATTGTTTTTTAGATCTATCAAGATCTTCAAGAGCTTCTTCAAGATTCTTCTTTAGATGTTTTACTTCTTCTGAAACCATGATCTCCTCAAGTGGTTAAACTTATCTTTAGAGGACCAAAGCTTTGATACCAAATTTTAGGAATGGGAACACTGAGAGGGGGGGGTGAATCAGTCTTCTATAAATATTTTTTGATACTTGAAACTTAACTCAATTACTTAAATACTGAAATGAATAGTAAAGAAAATGAAGTATTCAACCATAACACATAACACAAGATATGTTTACGGGGAAACCTTGATCAGAGGAAAACCTCGGTGGGAATTAGTACCCATGAATAATTGAACTTAGTATTATGAACTTGTTAATGTTCCTTTTCCCTATTAGGAGAAGTCTTTACAAAGCTAAGTACAATGACTTGGTCAAAGGTCAGACCCTATTAGGAGTCTTAAAGTAACAAACCCTATTAGGGGTGTAAGGCTCACTACCTGAGCTTACTACTCAATGAAGAAGGCTACAACCTCCCGATTATCAGATACACACTATATCTGCCAGGTGAACTACTGCTTTGACACTACTGTCTGATCAGTTCCTTTTGTGTGCTGATGATTTAACCTCTTGTAAAGCTCTATATCATTCTTACTGCTCTAATACATACTTCACATACTTTTTCTCTTCTCTATCTACCGTACATTCTCAAATACAAAAGTGCATGTCATATATATACATGCTAAATAGATGCAACCAAAACTAACTACTAGGTTGGCTTATAACTTAACACATTGTTGGTTAATAGTTTGTCCTCCCGTTAGATTTATAATCTCTGACTCTTCTTAACACCCAAGGTGAGAGAACAAAAGGATGTCACCAACAAATGGGTCAGTGTATGTTTACAATCACTACCCTCTAAATTAGTAGGTATAGCTCCCCTATTATATTTGATCTTCAATGACTTTGTTTTTATTAATCATCAAATACTCTAAGCAATGAAATTGTAACCAAACTACTTGTAGGCACAAGTAATTCAGGCAAGGATAAGATGGAGATAATCTACAACCCTCAGTAGATTACTGATTATAGATCATCACATGATTTAAACACCTAAACTAATTCTATTCTACCCTTTTATGAAATGCATATTCTACTTGATGAATAGAAGTAGACCTATACAATGAAAGGTAAATGGAATCACCAATACTGCAACCACTTAGCATGAAATAGAATTCAGGAAGAAATTACAGTCTCAGAATATAAGTGTACTTTCCATTCAAAGATGCAACTGAAATAAAGAGTGAACAGAGGAAGAATTACAAATGAAAGACCAACTGGAATTGATCACACCAAAATTTCTGACATGAAATGGCATTCAATAAGAAAAAAGTAGTTTCACTTATAATTGTTCTTTCCATTCATTAGGCAAATAAACTATGAAAATGGAACAACAAACAAGAATTCAGCTTTGTAAATAGAATCACACTACTTCATTGACAAGTTTGCCAACCCCTTCATTCATTTTCTTCACAGTATTTATACAATGCTTACAAGAAATGATTCATCTTCCAAAATTCAAAAGACAAGGCAGGAAGAGAGATCATCTCGATAATAGAATTTGAAAATCCAATCACTAACATGAGAATAAGAAAAGACATTATAATTGTGATGCTTCAATCTGATTCCTTCATCTCCTTTTTAATAGCATCTGGAAAGTCAAATCCATTAGGCTTCTCAGAGTCAAACTATCTTTCAAACAATAGTCAATCCGATCTACAACTGTACCCAACCTTCTTTGAATGTCTCAGAAATATCTGGCACGATCTTATAGCTTTTATCACTACCACCACCTGTGGCAACTCATGTTGCATCTTTTGGACCACAAGCTACAACATACAATATTGTTAGGATTATATTCTTCATTCTTTTCCTACCCGTGACCTCAGCCGAGAGATCTATCATCAATATCCCCTTCGATTCCTAGTCACCTTCGACTTATTTATTTACGACAATTGAAAATCCTATCTTTTAATCATTTTTTAAAAGCAAGAATACAAAATCTATTGGATTACATTGAATTTTTAATTTCTTTATTTTCCTTAAGTCTTAGGTCTCACCTGACAGCTTCTTATCGGGCGGACAAACTTTTCTTGGCCCCACCTGACACATGGATGAATCTCGCAAGTTCGCAAAAGCATTTGGCAGGGGTCATGATTTTGTGAGGACCGTCAAATGCAATCCTTTATTCCACCATAGGTAAGTCTGTTGACTCGGGTCCCACCTGGTCCTCCATTGTCACATGATCGCAAGAGTATTATTTTATTCACGTGATCATGCAGCCGCTTTATCATTGGTGCATGAAATAATATTTAATACTATCCTCATCGGGCTCAGACTTATAACTTTTCATTATCACATCTGTGCTGTTAGTATATGTGGGTCCTAGTAGAGTGCATTCACCTACCCGAACTCCATTGTCGCATGATCGTGTGGCATTATTTTATTCCATGCGATCATGTGACCGCTCTATGATTGGTGCATGTGGATTCCCAGCCTGGCACATTTCAACATCAAATCATACACTGTTTTCACTGTTAGGATCATGGAGACTTAAGGAATTGATTTATACATTCATTTCATGGAGAACATCAGTTTCTACTGTTACTTGAAAATACATTAGATTGATGAGTTTTTGGCTTTGCAACATCAGTAGTTTGAACTTATTATTAAGTCCTTCATAACATCATAACACTATTCTTAGATCCCAGGAGATTCCAATGAAAACTCCATGTCATCTTCAGATTGCTACAGATAGTATTAACCTCTGTTTGAAACATATTCAAAACATTGAGATACAATAGGCATGATAAAATCCTTTGTAAACACTGTAATATGACATAGTTCGAACTAGTCAATCAATCTATCAACAATATCTTTGCACCTGTCCAATCCATAGATTTATCTAATCACATCAAAGAATGATCACATTTAGCCTTGATAAAAAAAAACTTCACAAGAGCTCAAATGCCATTTAATAGTTGACTGTATATAGTTCGATTACCAACTAAGATGCATTCCTTTCAAGTATCTTTTATACTTTGAACCTGTGCATTGTGATGTCATATAAGATGCAACCATACATTCTTTGGTAATTCTTTCGAAACATATCTTGAGATCTCTTTGACTTGCAAATTTTAGTATAGCCCCAATGTATTCAACTGCAAACTTTACTTTTATATAATCAATGTACTCATTAAGAATAAGAGGAGTTCATCAACTGAATGCATACACTATCATAAGAAGTATAATTCTAAATGTTTCAATGCCAACTTTGTTATTACATCAGTCACATGAAGACTTTCCTCTGATCCCTTGTAAATAACTGAAGATCATGATCCATAATTGTCATTCCATCTGAGAAAGAGCATCAATATGAGCATATAATCTTTGCCGGGTTGGGATCTACAACCTACCCAATATAATGAGACTTTGAAAACATCCCACCCAGTTAAAACATGAAAGCAATTTGGAGGGAAACCTGGCAAAGATTTCCTATCCTAGAGGAAATCTAGACCTAGACATTACATGACCCAACCCGACCTATAACATCAAGACTACTACATTAACATCATGGAAATAGGACAAGAAGTGGGGCAACACACATACAAGGCTTCCAAGTTAAATGGCTCAAGCGTGTTTACATATAATGATATTAACATGTTTATAACACAATTACAATAGGTGCATAGCCTTTACAAAACAAAATGATATACACTAATCAAAATACTAGATGTCAGCTCCATGCTCTATTATGTTCTGTCTCTTACTAATTGTGTCACTTAGACTTGCTGTAACTTCTTCATGCTGTCATATCTGACCATGTGTTCTTAGGCTTAGCATAGTAACATACTCAAGAGATTATATCTAAGGGTGCATACCAAAACTTGATCATATACACATGTGTCGATGTTCTGATCATCAGGTGCTTCTCTATTTGCTCCATCTTCCATAGTTAGCCAAATTATGATCTTCTAAGTTAGTGCGATGACTACAAAACTTCATATGACTTTGTTTCCATAATGAAAATATAAATCTTAGTCATATATACTAGTAAATTCAACTTTCCAATAACATGTACTATTGAGAAAATCATATCACAAGTCCATTTGCTGTTGGGTCAAGTTCCCAGTAATTTTTAGTCAAATTTGCATGTTCTTCAAATCTCAATTGTTAAAGAAATTGTTAAAAAAAATTATTCATTGGTCATGTGATTAGAGAAGGTATATGCACAGGTGATGAACATGCAAATTTCATAATAATACTTTGAATATTATTTTGACCCCTTCTCATAACAATAATAATATTAGTTTGTGTTTTACATGATTGTATTTCGCAAATCATTACTGGCAAAATTTTGAACATATCTAAATGGAATACTTTGTGCTTGACATACTTAAATGGAATACACCAAGAAGTACCAAATGATGAATGCTCAATTGTTGTAACGACAAAGCATTAGAACCGTCCATTTCTAGAACTTGATTTTGTATAGTCTTAATGATTTTTCTATACTCTTAATGATATTTCTATAGTCCTAATGATTTTGAACATTGTTGACAAAGCGTGTTTCTTTTTGTGATTATTTGATTGATCCTCTCAAAAAATTAGAGTTGACAAAATGGTTGTTCAGCGATTGTATCTACCATTAGAGCCACTTCATATGCACAGGTGATGAACATGTAGATTTGCCTAAGCACTACTAGGAGATTACCCCACAACACATGTACTATTGTGACAATCATCACAAGTTCATTTGCTGCGGGGTCAAGTTCCCAATAATTTTTAGTCAAATCTGCATGTTTTTCAAATCTCAATGATTTTTCTATAGTCGTAATGATTTTTATTATTTCTTTCCTTTTGTCCCTTTTTTATTTCCTATGTCTGTGCTTGGTGACAAGATTTTGTCACCTTTTGATGGTATATTTTATTCACTCTATGTGGAATACTATTTTGTTCACTATTTTATTTCAGCTTGATATTTCATTCATTTTTCATATACACAGAGACTACACATGTTGATAACAAAATGAGATATTTGATTTAGGTTTACTATTCATGATTGTAAATGGTCAATATTTATGATGGTACTCCTTGGTTTATTCCATTTAAAAATAATCAAGTTTCTATGACTATGATAAATGTCCCTTTGTGTTGAGAACATTAGAGTTGACAAACTGGTTGTTCAGTGTTTGTATCTGCAGGTTGCAAATAAATCATCATTCTTCCACCAATGAGTCATTCCATTCAAGAAAGACCATGTCTGACAATATCAACCCAAAACAAAATAAGGTGACAATTTCTAGATTATGGTCTAACTTTAAAATAAAAGGTGACAAAAAATGTTATTTTCCCTGCAAAATTTGCAAGGGCTTAAAAACTCAAAGATATCTAATCAAAACAACCGAGGAACATTGTAGGCAACATGGTCACATTGAAGGGGGAAATGAATTTCATCCATTGGTATGTATTTTAATAATTTATAAAATACATAAGACATGATTTGATGATGACATCATGGTCATGGTTAATTTAAGGTCATCATTTTGATATAGGTCAACCACCCCAGGTTTCATGTTATGGACCATGACAATTCAAAGAATGTGGATTTCCAAATGAGGGAACATGGAGGTGTAAATATCGAAGTAGAAGGTAATGATCCCATGGAAGAACATCACGATGATCAAGAAGATCACAACAATCAATATGATCATGATGACCAAGATGATGATGATGATGTAGATGACCTTGATGTACCTATACTTGAGAAGACATACGAGCCCCTATACGAAGGCTCCCAAACAACTCTTCTTGCCACTGTATTATTTTTGGTGAACTTGAAGGTTATGAATGGTTTATCCAACGTAGCAATGACATGCATGTTAAGGTATGCCATCTTTTTTCATTTTTTTAGTTGTAATTTCCTTACAGTTAACAAACGGTGAATCATGTAGCAATTAATATTCTTTATATTAACAAATTATATTTTTGGTCACAGGTTGATAGGTGAGTGTTTGTTACCACCATCAAACATTCTACCTCGCTTGTACCAAGAATTATCTTCCATTATGAACGATATTGGAATTGAGTATCAAACAATACATGCATGTCTGAATGATCATATATTATATATCATAAACAAAATGAATTTGCAGCAGAATACCCTGATTGTCATATTAGTAGATATCGATCAGATGAAATAATAAAAAAGGTGCCTCGCAAGGTTCTTCAGTATATTCCCATTATTCCACATCTGCAATGATTATTCAGGTGCAATAGCTTGGCACAATTTATGGATTACCATGCACACAATAGAAGTCAAGATGACATTATGAAAATGCCTATGGATGGTTCAGCATTTAAGGAAATAGAGGAAACTTGGCCACACTTTAAAGAAGAACCTCATAATTTCAAGATTTCATTAGCATCAGACGATGTCAATCCATTTGGAGAGATGAGATCTATTTATTTGGTGTGGCCTATTTTTGTTATCAACAATAACATTCCTCCTTGGATGTCCATAAAGATGGAGCACATAATGTTGGCAATGATTGTTCCAAGTATTTTTTCATTTAATAGTCATCTAAATTAATTTATTATAAATAATCCATCAAAATGGTCATAATAATTATGTAATGTTTTTGTTCATTCAACTAGGTAAGTACCAAGTTAAAGATATAAATGTATATATTGAGCCCCTTATTGACGAGTTTATGGTGTTATGGAATGGGGTCACTATGTATGACATCTCTAGACCAATAGGACAAAGAAAATTTCAATTCCATGCAATGCTTGTATGGACAATACATGATGCCCCTGGGCTAGCACTTTTTTATGGTATGCTCTCATCTTAACACCTATTTTTTGGTATGTTATAGTGCTAACACAAAATTAACATATTTAATCCAATTATACACAATCTTGTAGGTCTCCAGACAAAAAGAAAATTTGCATGTCCAGTTTGTGGTCCAAAGATGAAATCTCGTCATTCAAAAAGTTTAGGAAAGTAGATGTTCGATGAGCATAGACACTTTCTCCACAGAAATCATAAGTACCAAATTACTAAAAAAAAATCTTTTCAATGGGAAAGAAGAGACTACATCAAAGCCATGGAGAATGAGACCTCACCTATGGAAGTTAGAATACAATAAAATAAATCGTTGAGGTAATGCCATTCCATCTGATGGTTTTTGTTTTAAATTTATATTTTGATATTGTGTTTTATTTACTACTGATGTAATTGATGCTTGTGAAGGTTGTCAAGGCATTAATGACCAACTTTCAAAAGGACTAAAAATTTATCCTACATAATTTAGTGGGTTGTCGTACTATGAGAAACTCCCAATTGTGCATTTGTTTGATGCTATGCATATTGGAAAGAATGTAACAAAGGCATTATGGAGAATATTGGATGGAAGGTGTGACAAAGACAAAATTGTCAAAATTTGTAGTGACATTGAAAAATCCAACCATGTAATGAAAAATGTCATTCAATCAAATAACAATGGAGAGAATATTGATATAAGTGCCCTTACTTGGTTATTGTCAGAGCAGCAGACCAATGCTATAAAAGAAGTCATAAAAAAAATACAATTTCCCATAGGATTTATTGCAAACATAAACAATCTCATATTAAAGAAAAGTGAATTTGGGCCAGGGATGAAAACACATGATTGGCATACATTTATTAAGGTAATTCATTTTATTTTGTATTCACTATATATTTTTATATTGCATGTAGTTTTCATTGCATTATTTTATAAAATATTGATAAGATCATTTTGCAATTCTCACAGTACGTTCTACCTCTATCTCTCCCACACCACTTCGACAATAGTGTCAAATAAGTTATATATGTGATATTGCTATTAGGATTCAACTGTATAGTTTTTGAGTCAAACTCATTGACCCATGTTTCATGAGTAGGGGTTCACACGAACCCATCTCTCATGAGAATGAATGGAACACTTAGCACTCATTAAATCTAGGTGATGCTCATAGAGGTGAAGCACTGGGACTTCCCGGGAGGTCACCCATCTCCTACTTATCAAGTTATATATGATCTTGGAAAATACATGAGGTGGTTGTCATAAAAAGAAATCAGTAAATTAGTGTAAGATGAAAAATATGGATGAATAGGGTTTAGAATAATACACATGAAAGAGACCCTAAACCCATATTTTACACATACATATGAATTATAAGGGGATGGAATGTAAATATAGAAATGTTAATATTGAAATGAAGAAATAAAGGTACTTACCTATGAAAAAGAATCCGCAGAAAACCCTGTCAGACAATCTCAGAAATTGTTAATTTCTACATTCTTGAACCGAAACTGTGAGACCTACAAAACCTAGAATTTTTTTTTTTTTAAAGTAAGGTCATCCTTGACCTTAGGATAGGGGTAAGATCTTACCCTAGGGTACAATCTTACCCCAAACATTCATCCTTGACCTGCACTGCTCTGACATAAATTCTATTCGTAGATCCTAAAATTTTGTTGAAAAGGGTATCCAGATTTGCATTGATATTCACTGTCCCACACCTGTACCAGAAAGAAAAATGGTTTTGTTTGTTGGAGGGAGGGGTTTTCCTTAGTCAAACCCCAATTTAGGAATTAACCTTGAAATTGAATTGAAATTGTAGAGATAAATAAAGTAAATGAAACAATTCACCTTGCTTATGTTGATACCCTTGTGGGGGATTTGAATCCTTGAATCCACAAGTATGGATGCTCCAAATGAATGTATAATTAGATGTAGGATGTCTCAAATCAATTTTATTAGATCTTCAACACCAATCTTGAATGGATCTTAAAATTTGAAGAGGCTTGGATGAATGTGGATGGAGAAATCTTCAACAAGAGGGCTCCATAGAGATTGAATCCTTCAATGGCTAACAATGGATCTCCTTGATGAATTGGATCTTGAATGCTTGAATGCTTGAATGAATTCTTGAACTATTTCCTTTTCCTTCTTGCTTGCTTGATTTCACTTGCTTGAGTGCTTGAGAGATTATGAAAATAGATCATGAAAAGAGATGATTGAAATGAGAAAGGAAGGCCTCCTTTTATAGTGATCTAGGGCACAACTTCTAGAGAGGTCTACATAGGAGAAGTAAATTCCCATTTAAACCTTTACCCATAGAAATGGACCTAAATTAAATATAATTTAAGATTTTACCATTTCAGAGACCAAAATAGCTGACTAGGAAGCAGGAAAACAATTCTTTCTGAAAATTGACATCCAAAAATCATGGATCCTTGAAATTTGGACCTTGGGTCAGGGTTGAGGTCATCCTTGACCTAGGTTAGGGTTGAGGTCAACCTTGACCTTGAGGTAAAAAATCTCAGGATCTCAGTCTAGAATGCCAGAAAAATATAGAAAGAAAGTGGAAAAGGGGGCAGAATCAGGGGAAAAAGCCCAATCTAAATCAAGGACCCATTCAAGGCACTTGACGTGACCCCAAACCACTTACTCAGAGGGTTAAACCAGTCCTAAATGGAAGTTCTTCCATTTTTTGACATACATTTAGTCCCTACTTTAGCAAGAGAATAGACTTGATGCAAACTCTTGGTAAAGGAGATCATAAAGAAAAAGATTAATTTATTGACATCAAAGGGACAAAGAAATCTTCAAGCCCCCAAGGACTCAAGTCTTTGTAAACTCCAAGATTACAATAAGAAAGACATCACTAGAAAAAATAGAGAAAATGGGAGAGAGGAGTGGTTAGCTCGCCCAGTAAGATGTGTGTATCTCACTGTGAACCACAAAAAGGATAGGATGGCCCACCAAGAAAGAACTTGATAGTCACCCCATAAAGTTGTGTGCCTTTTGGAGGCTTTGTGCATGTATGTAGTGCATCTTCTAATGGATTTTATGAAGTACCCATGGATCCATATCCTCATATTACCATAGAATACATTTGTAAAATGCATATCTCTTCAGGATTTAGCAACTTATGTGCGTTACCTTCCAAGGATTTAACATATTTAAAATTGGAAATGCATGTCTCTTCAAGATTTAGCAACTTATGTGTGTTACTTTCCAAGGATTTATCATATTTGAAATTGAAAATGCACGTCTCTTCAGGATTTAGCAACTTATGTACATTACCTTTCAAGGATTTAGCATGCTACAAGATAAAATGTTAAAAAAAAATACATAATATAGAATGAGGGAGGCCATATATATGCCCCCCTCCTTAAGATGGAAAAAAAAATACTATTTTGACATGTTAAGGAAAGAAAAGAACAAGGATAAATCCTTCTTCAACATCAAGACAATATCCATAGACAACACCCAGTCCAAGACCTAGTCCAAGCCAAGAAGGTCACAACTCCTATGAGGCCATGGAAGGGATGAATGAAAAGAGATATCATACAAGAAGGGAAAAAGTAACCTTTGTGAGGGATAGCATACTATTCATTTTCTAAGGTGAGAGATTTATCAACCATGGAAACCCAATGTCAAACAAAAAAATAGGTTATGATCAAGGAAATTTATCCTTAATGCAAACCAAAATTTTCATGTATGATTGGATATCACATAATAGATAGATATTGCTTAACCAAGGGAAAAGTGGATCCTGAAAAGATAGAAGAGAAGGAGATGGCATCCTTTCCCCCCAAGCATAGGAACAAGGATGGAAGGGGACTTGTTATATCACTCACAACACTATATAAGACAACAAGCCCCCAAAGATTAGGCTAACATTGTTTATATAATGTGGAGCTCCATAATAGGAACATAAATTTTATTTAGAGAAAATACGATTGAAATACAACTCATTGCCACATGATATATAAATAACCTTACTATCGATGAGATACCTAATCTTATAATGTAAAGGTTGACATTCATGTTAGAAAGTAAAGTCCACCAAGATAACTAAGAGGGGGGGGGGGGGGGGTGAATTAGTTATCAGATAAATATAACTTTTATCAACTTGAATAGATTTTAACCATGTAATCAATGTAAACAGCAACCATAGAAAGATATACATGCACAATAACACAATGACCCAAGATATGTTGACTAGGGAACCTCTTGATCAAAGAGTAAACCCTGGAGGGAATGATGCCCACAAAAGATGCACTAATATGAATATTCCTTGTGAAAGGATGGAATCTATTAGGAGTCTTATGAAATACATTCAGTACATATGAACCCCTGTTAGGAGATTTTGAATCCTTGTTAAAAGATTCTAACTCTATTAGGAGTTATGGAAGATAGAAGGACCCAATACCCAAATAGCTTCAGGGTAAGATCACCGAACTCACTGTCCAACTAATCTTTGTATTACTCAATAGAATATTACCAAAAGATTACTAACCTCAATAATTCAATACTCCTTCTCTGACCATTCCAAACTGCACCAACTCCTTCATCAGATCTCAATACCAGATCTCAGTACTTCACATATCTTCTTTCAACAATTTTTCTTTCATAATACACTTACATTCATCACATTCCATATTAAAAAAGGAATACATTCCTTCCTTTATACCATAATTAATTAAAAATGAGTCAGCATACAAATTACAAAATAAAAGTTTCCACACGTTACATCAAAATTACACAAAACTTTTGGCTTCCAATCAATATAATTATTCACTCATGTGACCTCGGATCTTGCGCTATCAACCATGTAACTATCAACATGTCTCAAACTACTCTCTAACTACACATAACTAGATTCAATCCTGATTAGGAGATATCATCCGATTTCCACAAACCGTTACTTAGGAACACTGCTTGAATACTGCTTCCACTGATTTCCTCATAACTTCCATGAATAAATGAATTACTATCTGCACTCTTAACCATGATCTAATAACACATCATAGAATAAGTCCTCAACTGCACATAGCTTCATCTTCAATATCCCAAGTGTGCTAATTCAAACACTGTATGCTTCTCTACTAATCTTTAGTAGATCACTGTGTTGACATCAATGACAATCACTGTCATGAATTCAACAACAACTGCTATAGAATGGCTGCTAATACTCCCCCATAGGATATATTCAACATTCATTCCTAACAATCTCCCCCATTGTCATTGATGGCAACATAGATGAAAAAACATCCAAGTTCCATAAATCCAATCACTGCAACACTGCTGTACTAAAAATGCTTCAAGTCTTCTTCATTAATTAAATCTTGCTTCGTTTTCCTATTTAGTTCTCTCCAATAGATGGTACAAATGGTTTTTCATGTACACTTCTCCCCCATTGACATCAATGATAGAAATTTCATCATTATGTCAACAACAACTTCAATGTCAAAAGCCACTGTTCAGAAAACACATTCACTTGAATCCTCATGACTCAGCTCAGATACACATACTCCCCCATAGAGGAAGTACCTGTATGCACCCTAAAATGGTTGCCTATACTTTGGGCCTCATTATTCAATTTATCAAATGATGAACCAATTTATCAAATTTCTTGAATCAATATTTTTAAAATTAAATCAATATCTTTGATCAAATCCTAATTCTATCATTTATTTGATTATATCTATGGATTAACCATTTTATCCTAAGTCTTTATTTAATTAAAAGGAATTCCCTCCCCTTTTTATTAAATAAAAAAACCCCACTTTCCTCTTATCCTAAGTGGCACAAATAAAGCATTATTCTTTTTTTATAAAAAGGGAAAAAGGCCTTTTTGTCTCACACAGGGCACAAAATTCAACTCTTATTTCTCATTGGAGGAGACTTGTGCACATGAATTTCTCCCACTTTCAAACTCCACTCTTGATCAACTCTTTTTGCCTCTTAATCTCCACCATCTGTTATTCTCATTTTCTATAAAAGAAGAGCTCTCTTCTCATTTTAGCATCCCACTTTTGAATACTAATCTTATTTTTCATTCTTCACTCTCTATTCTTGATGATGGATCATGGAGTGTGATTTGAAACATCAATGCTAACAAAACTTACACAATCGAATCCAGAAACTAATTGCATCATAATGGATTGTGGACATCTGATGTTTTTACAAATCTTATGCTGCAGGTTTTCTTAGAGATTTTCAAGCTTTGGAGATCTTCTTGCATCTTAGTCTTCATTCTTGCATCATAGCTTAGCTTCCATGGCATTTCTAGTTTAGCTCACATAGCTTAATTAGTAAGGCTTGTAATACTTTCATCTTTCATAGATTACTTGCATCTTCATTTTAGTATAGTTGCATTGCATTATCATTCAAGATTCTTGAAGATATTGACATTCTTTCTCTTGTCTCTATTGAATCTCCCATTTTGTGGTTTACTAGAAAGGTTGTATGCTTCATAGCTCTAGCTGAGAGCTCCATGAACACCCTTGTGACTCCGTGCTTAGGGAACTCTAGGTCACTTTCTCAAGGTTTCCCATTTATGGATTCTCTTGGAAGTAATGACTTAGAGCAGTACACAATCTAAGTGTATATTTTTGGTGCCCACCGTGGTGCAAAACAACTTTAATTTTATCCTTTATTTTCATGCATTTCTGTTAATTTTTCATCATAATTTTGCTTGTTGTTTCAGCTCTATTTTCTATTTTTCTGATAGATTATCATATGATATTCTGCCAGTATAATGCGATATTTTATTAAATACCTGTGTGATACTTTTCCAGTAAAAGTATCATACGACCATACAGGTTTCTGTGGCAGAGACATACAGGACTTCATCGTCTAGACATACTGCGATCTATTGCATAGAAAGAAAGTATCGCACTCCTGTACTATGAAGTATTGTGCGATCTTTCTCTGACAACAAACTATCACCTAGACCTGGAGGTGACTATTTTTTAGTTGTTTTGTTTGCTACAAGTTGGTTTTCAGTCATTCGGATTTTTTTCTGATTATCTGGTTTTAGTTTGTTGTACCTAGATAGATTTCCATTTATAGATTATCTTGGTTTTGATGTACTAACCATTGTGGGGCTAACAATTTGTGCTTGTAGGTGTGCCCTCATTGCTTGAATATTTTCTAAAAAGAACACATGTCAAAGCTTTAAATGCACAAGGGCTACTAATCATTTTTGCAGGGCTGCCCAAAGCATAAAAATAAATTAAGTGCTTGTTTATTGCTTTTATCTTTAAGTGCGGCATTATACTAGTTCTTTCATTTCATTAGGCACTTAATATCTTTTTGTAGGAGTCTTTTGGTGGTAGGAGAGTATGCTCTTCACCCTTGTGGTGAACTAGAAATCTTGACCCATCTTTAGATTTTGAAAGAAAGAGGCTAAATGAACATTGCTTGGTGTGTTTGGGAAAGATTTTTGAGGTAGGAGAGTATGCTCTTCACCCTTGAGGTGAACCAAAAATCTTGACCCTCAAAAGTTGATCCACTTTTTTTGTAGTTTAAGATCCTTTAGAGGGCCTACTCTTGAGTAATCAAGAGGAATGACCCAAGTGGGGACAAGCTAATACCAAGCTATTCCAACCTACTATAAAATCAAGGCTATCAAGGACAAAAAACTTTGGTAGACATAGTACTTGTCTTCGCTTGGTGTGAGTACTTGTGGGATTGTGACCATGAGGAAAATGCTAAGCAAGAATGCTTAAGGTACTCTTGTGGCTGTGAGATTTGTTACTTGCCACAAGGTAAGGAGTCCCTTTGGGGAGCAAGAGGGGTATTATGAACATAAGTCCTTACTATGAACCATAGATAGAGGCTACCCAATTTTGCTGCTTAACATCTTGGTGCAAGGATTGATCCTAGTGGACTAACCCGAATCACCCCAAGACTACTCACCATTTGTGTTCCTTTGGTTGTGTCATTGACACTTCCATGACAAAGCTAATATCTATTGTGGGAAACCACTTTGTGTGAGGCAATGGGACATCAAGTGTGGGCCAAGTTGTTAAGTATTGAGCCTTTGTCTTTTTAGGCTAGTAAGTGCTTGAATTATCTTCATTGTGATCTACCCATGTAATCATTCTTGAACATTAAACATCACAGTACTGCTCATAGGATTTTTCTATTTTGATATCCCAAGTGCATGTCTTGACAAGGTTGCCTTTTCCCTTGTTCAAGTGTTTTATGACATGTTTGATCACTTACTATTTGCAAACCTATCTATTTTCTGCTAGTACTGTGTTTGAAATTGAGAAATTCAACTTACCAAACTACAACTTTGACCAAATTGCCTTCAAGACTAAGATTTACACATTCACTGGTCAAGAGTCATACAATATTGAACAATCATCACACCACCTACCTGCATACTATTGCATCGATTGCCTGGAAACTATCACACTTCTTTGTATGAAATATCACCTAAAAAGATTGTATCATTCTGCTACCCTACAAACTATCACATAGAGTCATCTTGCTATCTTGCTATTGTTTACAATCTAAAATTGATCTGTGTCATTGCCAATCTCCCTTGGTCAGTCCAGGTCAGATCTTAGGTGCTGTGACATGTTGCTCAACATCCAAATGAACTTAAATGGTATCAAGTTGCACAAAATGAGTCTTGGTCTTCTTTCTTCCACATCTCCCTTGTATTCCTAGTCTCTCATTTCCATCCTTTCTCTTCTTCCTTCATGCTTCTTCCTCTTCTTCCTTTTTCTAGTTTGCCTTCTTCTATTCATCTCTTCTATCACTTCCATGCTTGATTCCTCCTCTTCCAAAACCATGAATTTCAACTATCTTGTTATGGAACCTCTCTTGAAAATGGATGATCTCAAACTCATTAATCAATTTGAAGAGTTTTATTCCTCTAATATTTCTTCTAGATATCTCACGAGTGATCAACTTAAGCCAAAAATAAAAGAAAATTTGAATGAATCATATGCCTTTGCTAGGATCATAGACATGATCACATCATGACCTCCTTCTTCCAAATGTTTTTCATCTTCTAAGTCTTCTCATCCTTCCTCATCTTCCAAGTCTTACCATGACTCTTCTAGAAATTATTTGCATTCCTCATTATCCAAGTTTTCTTCCTCCACTAGGTCTTCACTTTCCTCTTCTTCACAATCTCATTCCTCTTCTACTTCTCCCAAGAGTCTTACTTCTCTTCTCAAGACATACCATAATGAGAAATGTGAAAATCCTTGTGATACCTCTTCCATGAAGAGTGACATGCCCATCTTTGATGACTATGATGAGGAACAATGTAGTGATACCTATGACACCTCTATTCCTAAGGGTCCTCCTAGTCATCTGCTCGTGCTTACTAGAAATGGGTTGTCACATTGGATAGACCGTGATGGTGATCCATATGATTTTGATTTTGAAATAGACTTTGATGATTTCTATGAAAAATACCTAGATGATACATCTACTTCACTTGAGGAAGAGAAAGCTCAGTGTGCTAATTATAAACATAAATACTATAAGAATCTTTCCTCTAAGAACTCTCATGTTGAAAATAAAGATTACACTCTCAAGCAAGATTATGTTAATGATGTACCTTTGTCTTGTGATGGTTCTCTTCCACCCCCTACTTCCTCCAATACCCATACATTTCCTAAAGCTTCCAAGTCTTTCAAATCTTTCACAAATCCTTCATGCAACAAAAATTCCAATACTTTTCATGTGGTTCCCTATAGTTATCTTCAAGGGCTACCTCTTCAAGAAACTCAAGCTAACCTTCACTTGGCTACAAATACTTTCAATAATGCTACACCTAAAGATCCTAAGCCTTTATATGCTATAATGCCTACTTCAGCTAGTCCTTGAACATCTCTTCCAAAGTCTTCCATACAATTCCAACATGCTTCCTTGTCCTTAGAAGTGGCTCCATGTCAAGAGGACTTTAAAAATGATAAAGAAAAGAACATAAATAAAGATCAAGATCAAGCACCCTCCATGTCATCCAATCCTTTTCACGAGGTCTCTTATTTGTTTCATGGTTCTTTTGATCCTCTACACCCTTTCTCATTCATTCCACCATGTCTTAAGTCTTCTCATAAGAAAGATCAAGCTACTACTTACACCATTGAGCTTACTGACAATCAAAATAACCTTACTACACATGCACTTTCCAAGGATGACACTTCCTTTAAGGTTATTAAAAATAGTGTTGTTACTTCCAATGTTAATCCTATTGAAAATCAAGAGAAAATTTATATCCTTATGCTATCCAAAGCTCCTTGTCAAGATCAAAGTCTTCCATCTTCTTGTTCTACCACTCCATGTTCGCTTCCACTTTCTCCTCTTCCTAAGTCTTTTCAAGCTCTGAACAATCCTATCAAAGAAGTTGCTCCTATTCAAGATGTTCATGATCCTATTGCAAATCCTAATGCTCACTCTAAAAATGTTGATGTCCTTGGTTTTCATATAGATGTTGATGAACTTATTGATTATCCTTTTATATCTTCCACATCCATCCTTGGACCTCCTCCAACAATACTAAGGGCTTCACGTCTTCCTTCCATCTTGGGACCTTATGTCCCTTCACTTTCTCCTCCTAACTCTCCTAATTCATCATCCATCTTAGGTCCTTACATCCCTCCATCTCCTATCTTTCCTCAAGATCAATATAGATGCATACCCTTGAATCCTTTTCATCTACCCACCTATCTAAATCAGTCATATCCTCCTTCTTCCACAAGTCCCAAGTCTTTTGGAAGTAACTTAAATGTTTGATACAAGAAAAAGAAGCAATACAAGAATCCATAAAAAAAAGAAGATCACCACGTCTCCTCTAATTGACATGGAGGCATAAAGTCAAAAGAGATATCTAAGAAGAAAATTACAAGACAACTATGGGTTCCAAAATCCATCATTGAAGATATTCTCTCTAAATAATTAAAAAGAAATGAAAAGCCTATGACTATATGGATTCCAAAGTCTCTCTTGAAAGAGTATGATGTTGAGAAAAAAGTGAAGTTTACATTCAAGCTTCCAAAGGCTTTCACTTCATCTTCTTCCAAAAACATTCTTCCATTCCATGCATCTAAACTGCAACCTCTGCTATCCATTCACCATATTCCTTCATGTGTTCCTTCATTCACATTTCCTCCATCCTCTCATCACCCTTCAAGGTGTGTATTGATTTTGATCTTTCCTTCCTTTCCATCTACCCTTTCACAATCCTTCCATTCATTATCCTTCTACCTTCTATCCTTTTTTCTCATTTTCCTATTCCTCCTATCTTCCAACCTCACTTGCTTTACATAAAACCTTATCCTCCATTTTTCTCTTCCATCTTCCTTTCCCTATTAGCATCTTTGAGCATATCATTTTGAATGCTTGGTGTATCATGATTTATTCTTTCAAGGAGCATTATCTAAAAATCTTGCCTTCTTCCAAAAAAGAAAAAATGAAAAAAAAAAAATGAAAAAAATTGAAAATGTGCCTTGGTGGAAACCTGGAAATAGGCACCTTGGTAGCAAAAGTAAAGAGAAATAAATTCATCCTATGGTGAAAACCACTCCCTTGTGGTGCCTTGGATAAGTACCATGATGAAAACCTAGTAATCAGGCATCATGTGTAGTTCTTCTACATATTTCATCCATTCCATCTTCTCTCTTTGATCTTAATAATGTTGACCTATACACTAACATTTAGCTATCTTTTGAGCTATCTTACAATGATCTTTCTTTCATTCCATTCATGTTTAGCCTTCACATTTATTTTCCTCCATTCATTCTAGCCTTTCACTATCCTTTTCCCCTTTGGTCTTGATCTAATTAAAAAAGAGTAAAACATGATGTTATGAAGCCTCTTAACATGTCTACTCCTTTGGACTGCATCCTTTCCTTCTTTTGCATTGCACTTTTGTGACTTATCCTATGCTGGCCTTTCATTTCTTATTGAAATGTGCTTTACATGATAATTTTTTCCTAGCTTGGGTACTCTTGAGGAGCTTTCCTTTGAGGATTTCTTCCCTTCATTCTCCTTCATTCTCTTATCTTCCACTAGCTTTCTAATCCCTCTTGTTCTCCACCTTGCTAGACATTGGGACTACATGATGTAATATTGCTTGGGAGTTTGATGCCTGTTCTATTTGGGGGCATCCTTTGTACATATTTATTGATCCTGAAAAAATTTTAAAATTTTTTTTCGTATATGATGCTAAAAAAATCCTAAAAAGCATATAAAGTCCTGAAAAATTACAAAAAAAATAAAAAATAGCAAAAAATACAAAAAAAATAGAAAAAGTGCCTTGGTGAACACCTGGAAACAGGTGCCTTGGTAGCAAAAATACAAAAAAATTGAAAAAATCAAAAAAATCTATCAAGTGGTGAAAACCTAGAAACAGGCACTACTTGAAGCCTTTGCACCTATTTCTCAGCATGCGTCCTCGGCACTCAACCTTCCTCCATCATACCTTGTCCTTATTGCCTTGGTTGGAATTGGTCTTTGTCTTTGTCTATGGGGCATAATTGTGTTAGCTTTGGTCTCTTGGATGTGCTATTCTTTAGGACACCTCACACATAGTGTTTCTTAACACTCCCTAATTGTGTTTTTAACACTTTCCTAGTGTCAAGTGTTTTTCAACACTCATCAGATATCCTACTTGCAGTCTAGGATGATATGATATTTCTCACTGGCAGATGCGATACTCAAAGTTTGACTCTATGACCTACAGACATGCATTTAAACATTCAAATTGCTAAGACTTGCTTGACTTTATTTCTTTGTGTGGTATCTATGATGATTTCTTTGATGAGTGTTCTCTCCCTAATAGTTTTTGATGATGCCGAGCTAGAAGACTGGGGGCATGAGGACATGTTTTATTTCTTTCTCTACTGGTGGGTGTATCTTGTTGATCCTCACTTTCATGAGCATTCATGCTTGTTCCACTTGACAGTAGGATCTACAAGGTATTATCCTTGACTATTTTCTGCAAGTGCATGCTTATAGTCATCTTAACCTTTTTGTGTCTCGATGTGAGCATAATCTTGCTATAAAAAACTTAGGGAACCTCACTGCACTAGTCATCTTGACCTACATGTCTTTGATGCTTAGCTAAGATTCCCACATATCCATCTAATATAGATCATATTCATATATTCATAGTTATACTAGTGTGTATTGTATGATCTCACAACACTACCAATAAAGCTTGATGATGATTATTAGAGTCCAATGGCTTTGTGACCTTGAAAGTAAACCACTTCTCATAGTAGCTTGTATTCTTAAGTTCATGTTAGTTTACTTTTTCATCTTGCATATGGAGAGAGCTCTCCTTCATCTTTATTTAAGACTTTTACTCAATTGTGGTCACATTTTGATCTTCATTTCCTTATCTTCTTTCATGATCTCAATCAAAATTTCCTGTCTTAAAATAGTTGATTGATTTTGAGGCATTCTGTTTCTTAAGGAAAATTCTCTTTCTTCTCTCCATTTCTTTTCACCTCTTTCAACTTTTATCTTCCATTCCCTTTCACCTCACTTCTTTTCTTCTAATTCAACCCTGGGGCATATCTTCACTGCTTGGTGGTTAATCTATCATCTTTCATCTTTGATAATGATTTCTAGTGGTTTGATCAAATTTATCAATTTTCTATTTCCCTCTACTTGATTTCAATTCTGATCTCGAGGGGGCAATATCTATCAAAATTTGATCTTGATTCAGCTTTATCAACCAAACCTTGAGATTCTTATCTCTTATCTGAAACTTGACAATTACCTATTTATAGGGGTGTTGGCCTTGTCTTTTTCAATCAAGTGTATCTTTGTCCTGATATGTTCCCATCCATTGAACACATGCCTGGGTTGTTTTGTGATCCCAAATCGATCTCACATTTCAACTTCATTCTTTGACTGCATGTGTTCCCATAAAGATCACACATTAGTCAAAGAGGGGCAAATGTATGCACCCTAAATTGGTCACCTAGACTTTGGGCCCCATTATTCAATTTATCAAATTTCCTAAATCAATATCCTTGATCAAATCCTAATTCTATCATTTATTCGATTATATTCTATGGATTAACCATTTTATCCTAAGTCTTTATTTAATTAAAAGGAAATCCCTCCCCTTTTTATTAAATAAAAGAACCCCACTTTCTTCTTATCCTAAGTGGCACAAATAAAGCATAATTCTTATTTTATAAAAAGGTAAAAAGGCCTTTTTGTCTCACATGGGGCACAAAAGTCAACTCTTATTTCTCATTGGAGGAGACTTGTGCACATGAATTGCTCCCACTTTCAAACTCCACCCTTGATCAACTCTTTTTTCCTCTTAATCTCCACCGCCTGTTATTCTCATTTTCTATAGAAGAAGAGCTCTCTTCTCATTTTAGGATCCCACTTTTGAATACTAATCTTATGCTACACGTTTTCTTAGAGTTTTTGGAGCTTTGGAGATCTTCTTGTATCTTAGTCTTCATTCTTGCATCATAGCTTAGCTTCCATGGTATTTCTAGTTTAGCTCACATAGCTTAATTAGTAAGGATTGTAATACTTTCATCTTTCATAGTTTACTTGCATCTTCATTTTAGTATAGTTGCATTGCATTATCATTCAAGATTCTTGAAGATATTGGCATTCTTGCCCTTGTCTCCATTGAATCTCCCATTGTGTGGTTTACTAGAAATGTTTTATGCCTCATAGCTCTAGCTGAAAGCTCCATAAACACCCTTGTGACTCCATGCTTAGGGAGCTCTAGGTTACTTTCTCAAGGTTTCTCATTTATGGATTCTCTTGGAAATAATGACTTAGAGAAGTGCACAATCTAAGTGTATAGTACCAACATCCAGTCCAAAAGAAAAATAGGGCTCATATACCACTAGATGGATGCAAAAATCTACATCACTTCTCAAAAGTAGGCTAGGGCATAACCCCAAGCATACCTCTTAGATACTCAAATGTATCCTTAGGAAAAGATTTTGTAAATATGTCTGCAATCTACTCCTTTGGGCTTATGTACTCAAGTCTGACTTCTTTCTCTACTACTTTCTCTCTCACTACATGATACTTTATCTCTGTATGCTTTATATTAGAATGTAACATAGGGTTCTTAGACATACTAACTGTGCTGGTGTTATCACAATGTATAACAATAGGTTCAACAAGTTTTACTCCAATATCCTTCAGCATTTGCTTCATCCAAATTATCTAGTTACAATTGTTTGTTACTGCTACATATTCTACTTCTAATGTGCTTCGTGAAATACAATTCTACTTCTTGCTTAGCCAAGAAACCAATCTTCCTCCAAGGAAAAATGCTCCACCACTGGTGCTCTTTTTATCATCAACACTATCTCCCCAATCAACATCTATATATGCACATAGGGTAAAATCATCATATTTTTCATACCACAATCCATACTCAAGTGTGCCTCTTAAGTACCTCAGTATTCTCTTTCCTACTATATAATGTGATTCTCTAGGTTCAGCTTGAAATCTTGCTACAATTCCAACTGAATGTGCTATATCAAGTTTTGTTTGAGTCAAATGCTGTAATCCTCTAATCATAGATCTATACTTCTTCTATTCCACTGTAAGAGTCTCATATGTTCTAGATAACTTATGTCCAGTTACCATAGGTATTCCAACATGCTTATAGTTCTCCATTCCAAATATCTTCAATAAATCATTCAAGTACTTTGTCCAACTTACAAAGATACCATCACTATTCTATGTTATCTACAATTCTAAAAGGTATTTCATCTCACCAATCATACTCATTTCAAATTTAGTCTTCATTTCATTTGCAAATTTATCATTGGCTTCATCTTCTCCTCCAAAGATAATATCATCAACAAAAATTACTACAATCAACAAACCATTTTCAATTTCTTTTGTATACAGGTTACTATCAGCTGTGCCTTTTGTAAATCTGAATCTCAACAAATACTTATCTAATCTTGCATACCAAGTTCTAGGTGCTTGCTTCAGTCCATATAAAGCTTTCTTCAATTTGCATACCATGTCTCCTTCTTGAGTTAAAGGAAAACCTTTAGGCTACTCAATGTAAACTTCGTCTTCCAATTCTCCATTTAGAAATGCTAACTTCACATCCATCTAATATACTTTTAATTTCTTAAAAGCTGCATAGGCAAAGAAAATTCTTACTACTTCAATTCTTGCTACTGGTGCAAAAGTTTCTTCATAGTCAATTCCTTCTTGCTGTGAGTATCCTTTACATACCAATCTTTCTTTGTTCCTTACCACTTCTCCTTGTTCATTCATCTTGTTTCTGAATACTCATTTTGTTCCTATAACATTCTTATCTTTAGGTCTAGGGACCAATTCCCATGTCTTGTTCTTTTCAACTTGATCTAGTTCTTCTTTCATAGCTTTGATCCAATGTTCATCTTCTCAAGATTCACTAGTAGATTTAGGTTCAATTTGAGAAATCAAACATAACTATTCTTGTCCTTTATTTCGAGTCTGAAATCCTCTGTCTATGCTTCCAATAATCTACTCAACAAGATGATTCCTTGATAGATTCCTGTTAGGTGTCATTATCTCAGATCTTACTTCAAGTGTCAGTTCTTTAATTACCTCACTATAGCTTTCATTCAACAAACCACTGTCAATATCATAAAATAATTCAGTAGTCTCAGGGTTAGGTCTAGGGTGAGTTCCTTCATTTGATTCATAATCAAGCATTCTTTCCTGAATTCTAAACTTTTCATCAACTTTAACATTTGTGCTCTCAGCAATAGTCTTAGTTGTGTTATTGTAACATCTATAAGCTTTTCTCTTCAATGAATAACCAAGAAATATGCCTTCATCACTTCTAGGATCAAACTTTCCAATGTCATCATCTCTCTTAATATAACATTTGCTTCCAAAAATTCTAAAATACTTAACTGATGGTGCATGTCCAAACCATAGATCATAGGGTGTCTTGTCTATGTCTGCTCTGATTTCTACTCTATTCATTGTATACATGGTTGTGTTCACTACTTCTCTTCGGAATATCTTTGCTAAGTCATTCTCAAATAAGACAACTCTTCCTGCTTTAGTTACTGATCTGTTTCTTCTTTCTACAATACCATTTTGTTTAGGTGTCCTAGGGGATGAAAACTATCTCTTAATACCATTAACTTCACAAAAGATGTTAAATTCTTTCGAAGTAAATTATCCACCTCTATCTGATCTCAAACATTTAATCTTCATTCCAGATTCATTCTCAACTTTGTTCTTAATGATCTTAAACTTATCAAATGCTTCATATTTTTCTTTAAGAGATGCAATCCACATCATTCTTGTAAAGTCATCAACAAGAATCATAAGATACCTTTCTCCATAGAATCCTCTAGTCCTTGTAGGATCGCTCAAGTCTGTATGAAGAATCTCCAACTTCTTTGCTGTTGTAAACTTCTTGCTAGGAAATGAGCTTCTCTTCTGCTTAGCCATCACACATTCCTTGCACATCATGTTAGTAGGCTTCATAATTTTAGGCAAATCTCTTATTGCAAGAGTAGTACTTACTTTCACAATGTTATCAAAGTTTATATGAGAAAATCTTATGTGCCATAACCAACTATCATCAATCTTAGTAATCAAACATGTCATCTCAGTAGGATTCAACTGAAATACATTACCTCTAGTTCTAGATCTAGTACCAATTAGATTTCCATCTTTGTCTTTTATCACATATGTTTTCTTAGTAAACCAAACTTGATATCCCTTATCAACTAATTGTCCAACACTCAAAAGATTATGTTTCAAAACATCCAAAAAGTAAACATCATCAGCATTAGTCTTTCCATCAAGAGTAATAGATCCTATACCTTTAATCAAACAAGGTGCATTGTTTCCAACTCTAACAACTCCATCATAATTGTTTAACTTTATGAAATTTTTCATGTCTCCAGTCACATGATGTGAAAAACCACTATCTATAATCCAATCATCTTTCTTTTCTACTTGAGAAAATAAATCTTTTTCTTCCTTAATTTCAGTTTCAGGATTTTCTTCTTTAATTTCTACAAATCCTATATCATCATTGTTCTCAGTATCACTTTCACTCAAGGATTTCTCCAACCTAGTTTCAAATTCTTCATCATTTGCATAGTAACATTCTATAGATCTTCTAGGATTAAAGTTCTTCCTATACTTCTTGACTCTTTTAGGACATTTAGATGCAAAATGACCATATTCTTGACAAGTCCAACATTTAAAATTTTTCTTACCATTTGGTTCTCTCTTCAAAAGCAAGGCAATACCTTCTTCAATCTTCCTTTCTTCTTCATTTCTAGATCTACTGCTACTAGCATAATCTTCACTCACATTGATGCTTCTTGAAAAAGTAGGATGAACACTAAGAGCACTGAATGTTTTCTCCATTCTAGGTAGGTCTCTTGATAACCTCAGGTTCATTTCAGCTACTTCCAATCTTCCAAGAAGAGTCTCTCTTGTAAAATTTGTAGTACAAGGTATGACTTGTTCAATCATTTGTGTTGTCTGCTTAAATGCAGGAGTCAATGTCCTCAGAATTTTCCATATCACTTCATTCTCTGTCTCTGTTCCACCACAAGATTTTATACCTGCAACAATCTCTAACATTCTACCAATATAGCTTCTAACAGATTCATCTTCCATCATTCTTATATCTTCAAAAGCACATATCCAATTATGTAATCTGACTTTCTTTGCATGTTCATCACCTTCAAAAGTAGATTGTAAAGCTAACCAAATTTCATGAGATGTTTTAAAATATTTTACCTAACTATACTCATTCTCCGGAAGGGCTGATGTGAGTGCTTCTCTAGCAAGTATGTTACACATGAATAGATCTCTTTCATCATTAGTTCATGTTTCAATGTTATCCTCATCAATGATAGTCTTCTCATTCTTTGTAATCAACCAATAACTTGGTCCTAAACACAATAGATGTGTCTTCATCTTTTCTTTCCAACTGTCAAAATTTACTGCATCAAACTTAGGGCTTTCTTTCTTGAAATTCACCATGGATCTCCTTAAGCTATTAAACTTTTCTTTCAAGGACCTACCGTTCTGATACCAATTGTTAGAAAGTAAAGTCCACTAGGATAACTGAGAGGGGGGGGGGGTGAATTAGTTATCAGATAAATATAACTTTTATCAACTTCAATAGATTTTAACCATGTAAACAATGTAACCAACCATAGAAAGATATAAATGCACAATAATACAATGACACAAGATATGTTGACTAGGGAACCTCTTGATCAAAGCGTAAACCCTGGTGGGAATGATGCACACAAAAGATGCACTAATATGAATATTCCTTTTGAAAGGATGGACTCTGTTAGGAGTCTTATGAAATACATTTAGTACATATGAATCCCTATTAAAAGATTCTAACTCTATTAGGAGTTATGGAAGACAGAAGGACCCACTGCTCAAATAGCTTCAGGGTAAGATCACCAAACACACTATCAAATTGATCTTTGTATTACTCAACAAAATAATACCAAAAGATTATTGACCTCAATAATTCAATACTCCTTCTCTAACTATGCCAAACCACACCAACTCCTTCTTCAGATCTCAATACCAGATCTTAGTACTTCGCATATCTTCTTTCAACAATTTCACTTTCACAATACACTTACATTCATCACATTCCATATTACAAAACTGTCGGCTTCCAATCAATATAATTCTTCACTCGTGCGACCTCAGATCTTGCATTGTCAACCACACCACTATCAACATGTCTCCAACTGCTCTCTAACTATGCATAACCAGATTCCATCCCGATTAGGATATATCATCTGATTTCCACAAATCACTACTCAAGAACACTACCTAAATACTACTCCCATTGATTTCCTTATAACTTCCATGAATAAATGAATTACTATTTGTGCTCTTAACCACAATCTAATAACACATCATTGAATAAGTCCTCAACTATGAATAGCTTCATCTTCAATATCCCAAGTGTGCTAACTGAAACACTGTCTACTTCTCTAATAATCTTCAGTAGATCACTGTGTTGACATCAATGACAATCATAGTCATGAATCCAACAACTACTACAAAATGGTTGCTAATACTCCCCCATAGGATATATTCAGCACTCATTCCTAACAATTCATTAGTAGAGTGATCATGAAATCTATGATACAAACAAAAAGGAAGAGTCTTCAAGTGTGGACTATGTTTATTTTTGCATTTAGGTCTAGTAATCATCTTAGCACGAAGGAGTTTAGGCAAAAAAGCTTCTTGGTCAAATTCCTTAATAGTTTCATCATGTTTTGAAGTTTTATTTGAGATGTTGTTAACATTGATTTGTTGTTGAGGATTAAATCCCAATCCATAAGAATGCTCATGCCCCCCATTTTGTAAGGGCATTTGAATTCCCTATTTATGCTTACCACATCGGTGACCATTGAATCCCTGTTTAACAAGGAAATAATAACTATGACCATAACAACAAGCCATATTAGGAGTCAATGACACTTTAGTAGTCACTATGTTATCACTAGTAGGTTTGACATGTTTATTTTGGGTAGAAGTAGTGACAAAGTTATTACGAAGGGTATTAGAAGTAGAAGTAAAAACTCATTGTTCAAACTCACTTTGTTGCTTCATAAAATCAAGAATAGAAATCTTATACTCTCCAATGAAGGTAGGATTAAAATCCAAGGTTCCCAAATCATCGTCAGGAAGAGCATTAGAGGAAGAAGAATTAGGAATAGGAGTATTGTAGGTTTGAATATTTAAATAAGGATTTGGCGCATCATCCTCATGAAGTGTATACATCATGTTGTTATGTATAAACTTGACTTTACAGTGAAGGGTGGAAGGGCCAACATGCATCTCATGCAATCAAGGTCTACCCAAAAGAAGGTTATAATTAAGAGGTCCAGGCATAACATGAATAGTTGTATTCAAGATAATTGGACCTACTTTGATAGGTAAGGTAATGATGCCTAAAGTTTTCTTAGCAATGTTATCAAAGCCACGCATAGGAACATTGTTAGGTTGAATAGTTGAAAGATTAGCTTTAATCGCTTTGAGCATGTCCATGCTACAAACATTAAGCCCAGATCCTTTATCAATCAAGGTCCTACAAATGATACTTTTATTGATAGTAACAACAACTATAAGAGCATCATATTGATTTTGAATTTCTTTAGAAGGTAAATCCTTTTGAGTAAATACAATGTCAGGAGGACCCAGGGTAGTATGCATGCAATACTATATGAAGGAATTGATGTTCTCTTGATTAGGAGGTGGAGTGGGTAGAGTTTCTGGAGCTTTTTTCAAGGATTCATAGTAGGTAGGTGAATTTTGAAAAAGCTACCATAAATAAATCTTGGTAGGGGTATTTTGAAATTGGTTTATCAAATCATAATCCTTGCTAGGAAGATGGGGTGGAGGAGGAAGAATGGGTTGAGAAGGTGGTAAAGAAGTAGAAACCGCAGGTTTAGGTTGAGGGTTATTCCTTGTAAGATATGTGTGAGCTATAGAATCTTGGTCATTGAAAGACTCTAAAGACTCCATAGGTTTACCTTTGATAGCAATGCAAGGACAACCTTTGATAGGCAACAAAGGTTCTTGATAAACCATGTTAATTGTCTCAACACTACAAATAGATCCATAAGAAGGAAGCCAAAAAGACATCCTAGGAGGAGATGAGGTAGGATCTTGATTCTCCATAAGATCATCACTAAGAGGGAGAGCATTATGGGAATTCATATCATTTTCTCCTAATGCCTCATCACTAGAAGGAATCCCAAATGGAGGTAAAGCATCTATAATGTCATCTTCTTTTGTTAAAATGTCTGGATAAGGGGAGTGTGTTTTAGAAAAAGAGTCACCATCATGTATGAATATGTCATCAATTAATAAATCAATCTCTTGTATCAAATATTCTTCACAAGGAGGGGATAAATAAATGTCTTTATCCAAGGTTTCATCCCAAAAAAGTAGAATCATCCATAATGGTTTCATGAGGAAGAGAGTAATCAACATCCCAATCCAAAGGTTCATCCCAAATAGGGGGATTATCATCCCTATCAATACATAACATTGTAGGAGTGCCATAAGTTGCTTAAGCTTGATCCCTAAAGAGGAAATAAGGTAAATTATATTTTAAAGTAGGCTCATAGAAAAGACATCTATTAGGAGAAGAATTAACATCAATCCCCAACTCATCTTTGTAAGGGTCAAATGAAGAGGTTGTGGAGGAGGGTGAAATAGAAATAGGATCAATGGAGATCTCATTCGAACAATTTTAATCCTCACTTCCATGTACCTCATTAAGGGATCTATCATCTTTTGTAAGAAAGAAATCATCAAAGTATTCAAAACAAAAATCATACATGTTGAACACAAAGTAACACTACAAGCATGAAAAATGTAAATATTTTTGTATTTTGAAAGAAATTTTGTAATTTTTTTGTATTTTTGAAATATAAATGTAAGAGCATAAAAGAAAGCATGTAAGATCTAACATAAAATGAAAATGTTGTTAGAGTAGTCATATTATAGCTAATAATTAATTAATTTAATTATTAGTCTATTATTCTCTACACTTAAGTTAGACTTAGGCATCTTATTATTCTTTAGGGTTTTCCCTTTTAGGGTTTTGTGATTCCTTTTATAAGGATTCACCTCTTTGTATTTCTTGAACAGTTTTACAATATCATATTGTAATATTGTGCATATGATGTCTCTGGCTTTTTGGCCTCCATAGTTTTTTCTTGCTTCTTTTCTTTGCTTCTTCCATGTGACAGGGTTATGCATGCAGGTGTTCTTGGGAGATTAGTTTTTCACCTAATCTAACAAATCTAACACCAAGAAGAAAGAGTTGTCACAATAGGGCATCTAATTCCACAAAAGATAGGGGGTAAGCTTGTCGGGTTCACCAAAATGTAAGATGAAAAATATGGATGAATAGGGTCTAGAATAATGCACATGAAAGAGACCCTAAAACCATATTTTACTCATACATATGAATTCTAAGGGGATGAAATGTAAATCTAGAAATTTTAATATTGAAATGAAGAAATAAAGGTACTTACCTCTGAAAAAGAATCGGCTAAAAACCCTATTAGACAATCTCAGAAACTGTTGATTTTCGTCATCCTAAACCGAAACTATGAGATTTAAAAAACCCAAAAATCTCTTTATTTTTTGAGCAAGGTCACCCTTGACCTCAGGATAGGGGTAAGATCTTACCCCGAGGTAGAATCTTACCCCAAAAAGTCATCCTTGACTTGCACTGCTCTGACAGAAATTCTGTTTGCAGATCCTAAAAGTTTTCTGAATAGGGTATCCAGATCTGCACTGATATTCGATGTCCCACACTTGTACCTATGTGTGTGTGAAAATTTTACCTAGCTGGAGACACAACACTTCAGTAAAACTTTAGAGGTTAGAAAAATGAAAATCTATAGATAAATGAAACTAAGCTAACTAGGCGATTTACTGCCTTCTAGTAGGTGCGAGTATGGTATTCTTAGATTAGACCAAGATCAGTGACAATGCAACACCTAAATGAAGGATTTGAATGCAAATGAAAGAAATGAGATATGAATGCAGATTAATCTATTTTTAAAATTTTTTGATGCAATAAAGATGAAAAACTGTATGAATCTAATCTAGATGAATGGAATTGATATACAAATTATTCTAACAAGGTTATGAAAATGATATTGAAGATGAATGGCAAGCTATGAAAAATAATGAAAGATCTCACAAAATCGCTTGTCACAAGAGCTTGATTCTTCAGATGCAATTTCACCAGCATAATTGTGCATATTCAAGAGATGTCTTTGTGAAGGGCTGAGCCTTGATTTTATAGAAATCTAGGGCTTGAGGATGCATTGAGAAAAGCCATAAATCACTCTTGATAAACTTAGGTTGATTTTTGAGTTAACAAGAAATCAAAATTAATTAACTCATAAAATCATGCAAAATCATGCAAAAACAACTTTTTAACTCAAATCAGAAGTTTAGATCAACTTTTAACTCAAAATAGATCTCGAGTTTCAAAAATATAACAACTTGAATTGATTTTCTGATTTAAAGTTTAACTACTCTTTGAATGTGCATAGATAATCATGAATTAATTTAAAAATAAAATGATTTATTCTCAACTTAATTGATTTTGAATTAAAACAATTGATTTATGGGTTGATCAATTATTTAATCAAACTTTTATTCAAAACTATATTATTAAATATTGACAACTTGATTTAATTAATTAAATAAGAATTTAATCAATTATTCATAGGATATTTCAATTTATTGTCAAAATTAAATAATATAATTAGGAATAATTAGAATTAAGTATAATTAAATGATTAAGTGGCAGAATTAAATTAATTAATCAAATATTCAACATATTCAATTAATCAACTTTAGGATAAATGAGATTTATCACCAAATAATACTTAATTAAAGATAATTAGAATAAATAGGAATATTCAAGGAATATTCCCTGATGTAAAATTAAGGTAATCAATTAGGTTTTGATGAGCTGATGTGTAGATGTGCCTTAGGTTAGGACTTTGATGTTGATTTCATTCGATTTGATGATGTAGGAGGTTAATGAACCTATGGCCCATTTTTGGGGTATTACATTTTGCCCCTCTTTGAAGCACTATGCGAAGCATAGTGGTTAAAAGACTAATCTATTTTTGATGTTGAAACTGATTTGAAAGATGAACTGATTTTGAAAAAAAACCGATTGAAAGATTGGAAAAGCTGATTCAGGTCCTAGTTGACCAAGAATCATGATGATGTTTAACTATAGCAACAATGAACCGATGATTACGAAGAAGTGAGTGACCTAATTCCAAACCTGATTCTCCAAAGGAATTGAAATGGTATCACATTTGAACCCTTCAGTTATGAAGAACCAAGAAAATAACACTAATGAACTAATAATTATGAAAAGCTAATACAGTTTACAAGATTGATTAGGATACTAGATTGATATGGATCTTGATGAATCTGATATGCCCCAAGCGATGTGCCCCAAGTGATGATGAATTTTGATGAATCAGTAATTAGACATGCTTATTGTCTTGATCACTGAGGAAAGAAATTTGATTTACAGATTTGATTGATATGCAATACCATGCCCCCTTCGGGATGAAAATTGAAATCTAACAAGAAAAGTCAACATTAAATGGTTTAGAAGAATGTTAATTGATTTGAGAAGTGGTTATACATGTCCAAGAATGCGTTCTACATCATTTGGAAGTCCTGGAGACCAAGTTTGACTAGCTTTGACCATGAGTTGACCATGGTTGACCAAGTTGAAATTTGAAAATTTTGATGTAAGATAATCAGTTAAGTTGAATTTTGTATTTCTATGATGATTGAAGGTTGATTATGGAAGCAGTCGGCTGTCCTCGGTCCTAAAATTTTAAATCACAATTTTGACAATGTAAACAATCTCAGATTTTGATTTTGATCCCAAAAATGGGTTTAGAACGTCAAAATTAGCCAGGGATACCTGCTTGGTGATATGTTAAGAAGACCTTCGTGTGATACTCAGTCATTATGATATGTTTAGCATAGATTTGAATAATCATTTAAGTGTCAAGTTGAGTTGGCAATCGTGAGATAAATGGAATCATGCAAAGTGCAAAGTGACATGCAAAATGAAATGCAAACCTAGGACCTAGGACTTAGTCACTGATCATGTGTCGATCATTTTCATCATAGAATATTTTAGGTAACCGGATAAGTCAATACAACATCCACTAGTTAGGAAACTATAGACATATGAATATTGATTTGTATGCTCAAAAGTTAATACAACACCCACTGGCTAGATAACCATGGACATGAATATTAATTTTATTTTTGAAATGTTAGATTAGATATAAGTACCAAGGCACAAATGCCAGGATGACTTGAATATCATGTCCATTTTGGTATAGAAATTTGTATAAGAATCAAAACATAGCCGTCATGATGACCTGAATATGCCTTGCGGTTCAAACACATCAAGCAATCAAGAGATCATTCTAAATCCAATGCGAATTACTCGTAGTGACCATTTATCATTCACATCCTTAGGTAAGATCATGTTTCATAGTAGGAGCAAGAACTCACTCAAAAAGAGAATAGTTAGATCAAACTTCCTTGAATTTTTTTGGTATCGATGGTCGAGGTACACATGGCCATCCAATACATGATGGAGGCTCTTACAGATGGACACCATTTCAATCCAGAATTTACAAAGTTGTTAGATTTTCACTCAAAGTAGAAAACAAAGAAAAGATTATGCCACCAATCATCACTCTCTAAATTCTATAAAGGACATCATCGAAGAGCTCAAAAGGATACAATATGAAAAAATCTCAATGTGAATCAGTAAGCATACAAAGAGATAAAAGTAGTGAAGCAAAGGTTGTTTTTAGTTTATTTTGATGTTTGTTTGTGTTATTGTAGATGCAAAATCCTTTCTGGTGAGGAGATAGATAGATTGAATTGGATGTATCTTCAAAGGAATTGACTGGATATGACTCATCTAAGGTATATTGGAGACCATAGGATATGACATTGATTGCCCCCAAGTTTGAAACATTGATAGGATACAGACACTTGTACCAATTGGTGTACAAATTGACTTTATTGAAAATAGGAATGCAGAAATAAACCAAGAGATATGTACAAACTAAAGCAAGACTAAAAGATGGGAAAGACCAAGATTGCACTAATAGATGGAGCATTTTGAACAAGTGGCACCCATTTTATGGGTTTTCACCATCTTGGCAGAGATTCTATTTTTGCTACCAAGGTGCCTGTTTCCAGGTTTTCACCAAGGCACTTTTTTTTTCTCATTTTTTCTCATTTTTCATTTTTTCAATTTTGTTTTTGTGAATCATCAAGGTGCATATTGCTAGGTTTTCACCAGAATGTTCATTTTTTTAGGACTTTTTCAATTTTTATGATTTTTTTTAGGACATTTTACCATAGACTGAATGCTTTAGGCATATAATTTCTTCAGATGGATAATGTTGATTGGTTCTCAGAGCTATTCTCCTTCAATCATTGAGAGTTGATAGGTTCCAGAGCCAAAAGTAGCAGTGATAACAAAGGGACCCAACCAGTTGGGTTCAAACTTCCCCTTGCGTTCTTGATGTGATTGATTTTTAGGATTCTCTCTCAAGACTAGATCGCCAACCTAAAATTCTCTGTGACTGACTTTCTTGTTGTAGCCTCTAGAAATTATTTTCTAATATACTCTAAGATGATCATATGCTACTTGTTTATGCTCATCTAGTAGTTCAAGTTCTTGCCACCTAGACACTCTGTAGTCATCATTAGTTACTAGACCATGCATTCTGATTCTTAGTGATGGGATTTCAACCTCAATAGGTAGTATCACTTTAGACCCATAAACTAAAGCAAATGGTGTAGCCCTAGTGGGTTTTTTTATACTTGTTCTATAGGCCTAGAGAGATGGATTGATCATGAGATGCTAGTCTCTTCCTATTTTATTAACTGTGCAATGTAAAATTTTTAATAGATTCTTGTTTGAAGCCTCTGCTTGTCCATTCCCTTGAGGATAGTAGATTGATGACCAAAGCTGTGTAATCTTGAATTTGGCACATAGATCATCTAAGTCTCTATTCTTAAATTGACCACCATTATCTTTGACTATTGAATGTGGGATACCATACCGACATATGATGTAGTTCAGGATAAACATAGAGATTTTCTTGCCGATTGCTTGAGTCAAAGGGACTACTTCTACCCATTTTGTAAAATAGTCTATAGCTATAATAATATGGGTATGTCCATTAGAGGAATGGGGATTTATGGCTTTGATGAGATCAAATGCCATTATGTAGTAAAGGGAATAAGATCTCTCCCTGGTGCATGAATCAAGTTTCCATGTACTTGACACTTTTGACAATTCTTTGCATACTTGATAGCCTCTTTTTCCATGTCAGGCCAATAGTACCTAGCCCTAATAATTTTTTGAGCTAGTGTTAAACCATTTGAATGTGATCCACATATTCCATCATGGACTTCTTCTAATGTGCATTGAGACTCGTCATGTTCTAAGCACCTAATAAGTGTACCATCTAGACTTTGTTTGTAGAGATCATTACCAATGATGACATACCGGGATGCATTTCGAATAAGGTATCATTTCTCATGGTGGTTGAAGGTGTCAAGAATGATTTGGTCTTGAAGGTAGGAGAAAAGGTTTTTGTATCTAGAAGAATCATGACCAACAACAGTGCAGATCATGTGGGTTTCAGGGGAGTCATATGCATGAAACAACAATTCTTCCACTAGGAACTGATAGCGTTTGGGCTGCTGTAGTAGAGATGATAACATTGCCATAGAATTAGTAGCCTTGTTCTCCATTTTAGGAATCTATTCAAATGTGACTAAGATGAAATATTTCTTGAGGTCATCGACCATTCTCTTGTATGGAACTAGTTTTTCATCTTTTGTTTGGTACACATCATTGACTTGGTGTATGACTAATTGTGATTCTCCATGAATGTGTAATTATGTCACTTGCCACTCAATTGCTATCTTCATTCCATTAAGTAGGGCTTCATATTCAGCAATATTATTTGTGTAAGGAAACTTGATTTTGAATGCTTTAGGGATGGAGTAGCCTTGAGGTGTGATGAATAGTATGCTGGCTCCAAATACATTCTTTGTGTAAGATCCATCAAAGAAAAGTTTCCAAGTTTGAGAAGAAATGTGCATGATGGATGAATCAAGAAATTCTATCTGTAATGGTGTATCATAAAAAAATGGTGCTTTAGCAAGTTGGTCTGCAATGACTTGTCCTTTAATAGCCTTGCTTTCATCATATTCAATGTCAAATTCTCTCAATATCATCACCCATTTAGCTAGTCTACCTGTGAGGGAAGCTTTGCTTAATAGGTGTAATAGTGGATCAATCTTAGCTATTAGCTTTATTATGTGACCTAACATATAGTGTCTTAGTTTCTATGATGCAAAGATCATAGCTAGATAAGCTTTCTAAATCATTGAATAGTTCTTCTCATATGCCACCAATGTTCTACTGATATAATAAATAGCTCTTTCCTTTTTGTGTTCATCATGTTGTGCTAATAATGCCCCCGGTGATGTATCTATGGTAGAGACATATAGGATCAATGGCTTCCCTTGAATAGGAGGCATTAAAATAGGAGGATTCACCAATGACTACTTGATATGGTTGAAGTTCTTTTCACATTCCTTGTTCCATGCAAATGTCACACCTTTATGCAATGTTTTTGTGAAAGGTTGTGATATGTCTACCAATTGAGATATGAAATGTTTGATAGACTGCACTCTTCCTTGTAAAGTCCTCATTTGACTGATATTTTTAGGAGGTTGCATCTCCATGATAGCATTGACTTTAGCTGGATCAACTTCTTTGAAACAATGTAACCTAGGAGCTTTCCTAAAGTGACACCAAAAGCACACTTTTTAGGGTTCAATCTGAGATTGAACTTCTCCATTCTATCTAGTATTTTTCTCAAGTCATTCAAGTGTTTTGATCTTATCATAAACTTAGCTAAGGTGTCATCAACATAATCTTCCATAGTTCAATGCATCATGTCATGAAAGATAGATGTCATTGCTCTTTGATATGTAGCATCAGCATTTTTAAGGCCAAGTGGAATGACATTCCAACAAAAGGCACCCCATGCACATGTAAAGGCAATTTTCTCTTGATCTTCTGGAGCAATCTTGATTTGGTTGTATCCAGAGAAACCATCCTTTAAAGAATACACCTTAAAGCCCGTCGTCATGTCCACTATCATATCAATGTTTGGTAATGGAAAATCATCCTTAGGGCATGCTTTGTTCACATCTTTGAAATCTATGCACACTCTAATTAATTTGTCTAGTTTTGAAACAGGAACAATGTTGGAGATCCATTCAACATATTCAATAACTTGGATAAATCCAGCTTTTAGTAGTTTCTCTAATTCAACTTTGACTAAGATTGCAAAATGTGGATGCATCTTTCTCAATTTCCATTTTACAAGTTTGACCCCTAGAGCAATAGATAAATGGTGCATTATAAGATCGAGATCTAACCCAGGCATATATGAGTATTTCCATGCAAAGTTGATCTTCTTTTCTATTAAGAAAGTAGTGAATGCTTGTTTTTATTCTTCTGAAAGAGGTTGTGCCACATGAATCAGTTGTGGTTACTCTATTGTACCCATGTTGATAGATTGAGTGGGCTCTCTCAATACTAGAGATCTGTCCTATAAATGACTTGGAAGGACATCAAATATCTCATCCTTAGGTCCCTTAGAGAGTTTTTCACCTTTGGATACATCTTTTATTTTTACTATTTTAGGTTCTGAGACTACCACAAAGTGGTTTTCACCCTTATAACTCTTCTTGCTTTTGTTCTTATTCTTTTGACTGAGATATTTGATATCTGAATCTATCATGCTAATGCTAGGTTCATCGATGGAAGTCATCATAGGTTCCACTACATTAAAGTAGCAAGAAAGGGCATATTGATTTTGAGAGGTATAGATATCTTGGCTCAGATCAGTAGATGTTTGGTCAATAAGCTCTAGATGTTGGATAGTCAATGTAGGGGAGGATTGGGAAAGGGTGTTCATGCATATGGTGTTGTCAGCAATGGTCCTAACTAGACTCTCAAATTCAAAGTGATACCACTACTCAAAATGTTCAGTTCATGAATTATCCCAACATCATTATTGGATTCCACTTTAGCCATAGGTGGACTAGAGTTGTTAAGTTCATCATTTCACTCTAGACTCACTTTGGATTTAGGTGAATATTGGTGAATGACATCAATTTTTTTTTGGGTGATAAGTTCATCTTCTTTTGGAATAACTCCCCATTCATAGTCGTTTGAATCATCCTTTGATTTTTCATCTAGACCTTTGGGAAATCTGAGAACATGTGTAAAGTCAAGATGGATACCCCAAGAAGGGTTACCTTTAGATTGTTATTTGAATTCATACTCATGAGAATCTGTCTTAGAATAGCTACCACCTTCCTCCTTGTCTATTTGGTTCTCTTCAAGATTAGCTGGTTCTTGTGGTGCAACTGTCTTTTGTTCCATAGCAGGTTCTTGTGTGTCTACTACATTAATAGTCTCCTTAGGTTTTTCTTCATCTTTAGGGAGGTTTATTATTTCTTTAGACAAGCACTCATAAGGAATAAGCTCATCAGTGGTGTCTGAATCCTCACTATTAGATTGTTGTGTTTCTCTTTTTAGCTGAATTTTGGTTGATGGTTCAATTTGTTCTAAGACATGTGGAGAGTTTTTATTGAGATAAAAAGGCTTCTTTTGATAGCCTAAACCCATAGTATCCTTGTTTTTCTAGCCATGGTGGTCAATTGGTGATGTAAGACCTTTGCCTCTTGTTCCTAGAGGGCCTTTTCCTTTGTATCCCATTTTAGACATAAGTTTGTGACCTGGTCCATATAACTTGGAAGGAATTTTGTGTGACTTGGAGTCACACTTTTGAACTGATTGGGATTCATCTTTATATAGCCATGCAAGCACAAATTAATCTTCTTCAAACTCTTGTTGGATACTTTCTCTGTGACAAAACTCCCATTGTAGATAGTTTGATGTTCTTTAGACTCTTGTTTTGTCTCTTTTAAAGGCTGCCCATAAGATTTGGGTGAGACTGGGAGAGATGTTAGGGATAGGAATGGTTCCATAGTATGTTCTCACATACCTGTGTCCTTTATTTTAACCTCTTTAGCAATGTCTTCCATCTTGGATGTAGATGCTATGTCTGTTTGTTTGGTAGGAGATTATCTATTGTGTGGGACAAGTTTGTCAGCACTCTCCTTCAATGCATTACAAGATGTGGATATGTCAGCTGGAATCATGACCTCTGCTCCATCATAAGGAAACTTTGCACATTGATGGTATGTGGATGTAATAGCTTGCATTTCATGTACCCAAGGCCTCCCTAGAAGAATGTTGTAAGCCAAAGGAAGATCTAGAACCTGACATGTGATATCTCTTGTAACAGGTCCCGTTCTGATAGGTTGGACAATGGTTCCTTTTGAAGATATTTCTTGCTCATCATATGCCTTTATAGTTATCTTATTTTTAGGATCAATATCATCTTCTAATAATCCCAGTTGTGTGACCAATTTGTAAGAATAGATGTTTAAACCAGCACCTCCATCTATCAACACACGTTTGACATGATGGTTTTGGATCAAGACTTCAATGTGTAAAGGCTGGCTATGTGGATAACTCAATGAGTTATCATCTTCCTCTAAAAAGGAGATATATTGGGGTGATGTCAGATGACCAACCATAGTTTGGAATCTATCTAGATCAATATTTTCAAGAACATTGGAACTGAGTAGAGCTTTATCCAGAATAGCCCTATGAGTAGGAGATATCTGAAGCAACTCAAACATTGATATTTTAGCATTGGTATGCTAGAGTTGTTGGACAATATTGTATGATGTTTCTCTAGTCTCTGTAGGTTCTTTAGGAGTTGATTTCAAGGCAGCCCTCTGTTTGGAAGTGGATGAAATATTGAAAGGCACCTTAGGGGTATTGGATGAATTTGAGTTTTGTCCTTGCAGATGCGCCTGAGCTTGTGATTGATTGAATGCATTTGCTGATTGATTATCTCTATCCTTCCTTACAATTGTGATGACATTGCAATGTTCAAATAGGCCTGGTTCAACCATGTTTATGACATCATTGTTTCTAGAGTAAGAGTAATTGACTTTAGCACCCATATTAGGCTGAGTAGTAGAAACTCCTTGATTGTGTTTCAGAAATGGTGCCGTGAATGCTGTATGATCATTGTTCATTTTATGATTGTCAATTACAATCTCTCCATTATCAATTTTGTCTTGGATGATATGTTTTAAGCATATGCAATTATTCATTTTATGACCCTTGTTTCAATGGAAGTCACAAAAATTGGTCTCTTTCCACCATTTTGGTTTAGGTTCAGGATCAAATGCTTTTATCTTAGGCAATGTGATGATATTATTTGCCAATAGAGTTTTCATGGCAGATTCTAAGGACTCACCCAAAGGAGTGAACTCATGTTTAGGTGTTGTAACCCAAGGTTTATAGTCTTTTGAATTTTGAGACGGTTCAGATGCCTTTTGTTCAGAAGCTTTGATGCCTTGAGTGCCCATGGTAAGATTGAATGTAGGTGCCTTTGATGGAGCACTGATATGATCCACAACACCATCTGTTACAACATTCTTGTTCCAAAATTTGTTTTTATCTTTGTTGTTGTTGGAACTAGAACCAAATTCATACTTGCTATCCTTGTTAATGGATATCTCTCCCTTTCGAGAAAGCACTTTTTCAATCTTTATGGCATTTTCTACCATTTTCTCAAAAGAAGTATGATTTTGCATTTGCTGATGATAATTGAGTTTCAAAATCAGATTGTTGATGAAAATTTCAAGTTTTTCAGTTTCCGGAATGGATCTAGCATAAAGTGAGAATTTCTTCCTCCATCATTTCAAGAAAGTCAAGAAGGGTTCTCCTATTTTCTATTTCAGATTACAGATATCGATCGTGGTGACCGGATGTTGAATATTGTAGGAGTAGTGTTAATAGAATAGTTTGATTAACTCCTCAAAAGTTTTGATTATGGGAGGCATTTTTTAGAACCAATGAATGGCTGACCCTCCCAGAGATGAGGGAAAAGATGCATTAGATAAGTTGGTTCATGTATAAACTCCATATATTGAGTATAGAATTCCCTAACATGATCTTGAGGATCAGAGTTTCCATCGTACTTATCATATTTAGGGATCTCCACTTTCTTGGGAAATGGCAGCATGTACAAGTTTTTATCAAATGGAAAGGGGCATAGAGCCTCCATAGAAAATTCCTTGGGTTCTTTCTCTTTTTCCATCTTATTCAGTTTAACTTGCATAGCATGCATTTGTTTCATCATAGCTGAGATAGGAGTTTCTTCCTCTAGAATAATGATATCTTCAGCATTAAAGGTGTGAGGAAGCTTGGCTCCTTGTCTTGCCAATTCCAAGAAGTATATCTCCTTCTCTTCTTGCAAGAAATGTTTCATCATTCTTTGAAAGTGCTCATCATTTCTATATCGTTTGATTTCAGAAAGAGTTGGTTCAGGATCTTCATGAGTAGATTGATGACCTTGGGATCCTTGGTTTCCTCCTACTTGAGACATTGTGTTACTATGAGGACTACCAAGGATTGATTGGTGTGGACTTGTTTGAGTACCTTCGTGAATAGACACAGGAGGGGTGACATAACCACCTTTTAAGAAGAGATTGCCAAGAACATCTTCTCTAAATTTGTTTGTGTCGTAGGATTGATGAAATGTCTGAGCAATAATAGAAGATGTTGCTAAAGAGGGTTTGGGGTGTACTCTTTGTTTTCTTTGTGATGAATCTCTATTTTCCACCATTAATCTCTGATGAAGCAAAAGAGTAATATGAAGACAACTGAAAGATGACTTGATTCAAGAAAATTGAATGACACAACCTTGTCAAGATTGGGTAGGTTTTGGATGAAAAGATTGATTTGGATGTAAATGAAGGATATTGTGCTCTAGTTGTATGGGTAGATGCCCAAAACATGGTGGACATGAGCTCACGACACTTAGCCATTTTTTATGAAGATCGAATTGAAGATGATTAACAAGGTTTTGACTCAAGATGAAAAAGATTCAAAATCAATAGATCAGAAGGCTAATCAGACTCAAGAGACCAAATTTAGAAAATGATTGGATTCTTCTGGTTTCTGCTTTGTTCTTGACATAATGAATTTTCTGACATGCTGGAAGTAGGCTATAAAAACTGGATTTCTAACAAATTCTAGAGTTTGCTGTCAACTTTTCAAATTTCTGATATGAGTTTCTCTAGGGTTGTACAAGTCTGGGTAGGCTCTGGCACGATAGTTGACAAAACTCATATGATAATTGACACTAGGATTTGTTTTTTCTTGACTTTTGAGACAAAACTTGTACGACAATGTATAGGCTCCCGTACAACAATCTGGGGGTTCTAAAATGATTTTTGGGGAAACTCATATGACTTTCTAAGACCATGGGATGACTTTTGACTCTAGAAAGGATTTTTTCTTTAGATTTGCAATTTTTTAGTTTTTAGAATCAGTTTGTTTGCAAATTTCTCTATCTAGGTTTGAAGATCTATGTAATAGTTCATCTTGGGTTCATCTGTTTTCAATAACCAGGCAGATAACAAGCACACAAAACAACAAGAAAGTGATTTCCAAGCACATCTACAAATAATGAGCAAGGGAAAAAGTAACCTTGCACATGAACAATCAAGTGACTTATTGCTCTAACCCTAGGAATGCTACTTGTGTATGTTCTCAAAAAGTTTCTCAATAACGCACATAGTCCTAGAAAATGAAAAATTGGCATCACTAAGGTTTTTAGTAATTTTCTGACTCTGCAACTTTTGTGATCTCAAGAGGGAAAACTCCAATCTAGGTGCACTGGGGTTTTGACATAGTCCAAGAAATTAATCAATCAGGAGCTGCTAGGGAGATTTGACAGCCCAAAAAGACACCACACTTGTGGAGATTTCTTCCACAAAGACATTTATATAGAGGCTTTTGCTACCACGATGAAAATAGCTATTAATTCTTGAAGTTCATGTGGTTGACCCAATAAAGGGAATGTACACTATGGTTAACCCTCTCTAAAGGTGACTCACAAAAGATACCACATGGGGACTTGGTCCAAATTCAAAGATCTGAGGTTCTGATACTACTCAAAAAGGGAGTAGAGCATAGTCCTCTAGCCTTTTCACTTTTACGCAAACATAGCAGATAGATTCTTTGACATGCTAAGACTGAAATCACCTCACCAAGGTTTGTGATGTTAACAAAAATGTCTACTGAGCTCTCTAAGTGGGACCAAGAGAGAATGTATTGATCAAAGTTGAGGACCAAACCAAGTATAACATGAGATAATTATTTATAGCTGAACATGGACCTCTAATCCACCCATATACACAACATAGTAATTACTCAATATCAAATCATGAAGATGAGTATGGATTACTCAATTTGCAAGATTCTATTAATTCGACTTGTTGCCTCCTAATTAGCTGGGGTGTTTGAATTTCTCTCAGAATGAGAGCCAACAACCAAAAGACCAAGCTAATATGAAGGATTTTTGAAAGCTTGAAAGATAAACAAATTGTAATTAATCTACAATGAGTATGCAAAATGTAGATTTAATCTAAGAATTTGAAAGAGATGAGAATTAAGCTAATAATAATAAGAAAATTACACTAATATGAGAATGCAATTACACTAAGTGAGAATTAAACTAAAGTGAAATGAAAGCTTGGAAATATGAAAATAATTGAGACAAAATTTAACTATAGTTTTGATACTCTCAGAATTGCCCTCCTTTCGAATGAGGAAGAAGGTTCATAATATAGAAAATTCGGGAGAGAGGATGAAGAGTTTCTTGAAATGAAATGGTTGACTCTTCATTTCCAATTGAGACAAATAGTGAGGAATTACTTAATTAAAAGAATGAATTATTGCCACATATGGGTGACCCTTCGAATAATTTGAATTATTAAATCCAAATAAGATAATCCATTCAAATAACCAAATAATATTAATTCCTTTTATGTGTATTAGCTAAATGGGGTGGTTTTAATTTAATTTAAAGCACTTAGGACTTTAGAATTAAATCAATTTATCATAGGGATTATTTAGCTAATAAAGTCGAATACTTAGGAATTAATTATAGTGTAAGATTAATGAAATTTAGGGTTTTTGCAATTGATACCAAGTCAAATAAAGTCAGGTAGGAGAGAGAAAATTGCCTAGTAAAATAGGACTTTAATGATGAAAAATTGAAGAAAATGCATCAAAATTGATTGAAATTATAAGGTGCCAATTTTGGGGTATTACATTTGCCCCTCTTTGAATTGATGTGCAAGTAGCGCGTTGATTCAAAGAACAACCTGATGTGATAGATGAGGTTTCAGGATTATCCCCAGAATGGAGCTTAACCCTTGGAAGTCAAGGTTAGGATGCCAAGACACTGAAATAGATTGAATTGCAGAACCACCTCCAGAACGAGGCATGATTCTCCGAAGTCTAGGTTAGATTGCAAAGACAACGGTCTAGTGACAACTTGAGAGGAGACTGGAATTAGGGTTAGATTGCCCCAATGCCCATTGATCAAATGATGATAGATGAAGATTTAGGAGTAATCTCTAGAATTAGGGTTAGATTGCCCCAATATGAAGCTTAGCCCTTTGAGACCTGGGTTAGATTGCCCAGATAATGGTCTAAAAAGAGATTTCAAGAGCCATCTCCGGAACGAAGCTTGAATTTTAGGAATTAGGGTTAGATTGCCCCAATACCTAATGAGATTTTGAGAACCATCTCCAAAATGAATCTTGATCCTCGAGGATCTGAGTTAGATTGCTAAGATACCTAAAAGATAGATGACTAGATGACTAGATGTGAGGCACAAAGATGCCCCTAGTGAAGAGATGCCCTAAGCGGTGAGGATTTTGATTTAGATCAGATTAATATGAGACTAGTTCGACAAGGTTCAAATGATGCAATCATCCTGCCCCCTCAGGAGTGAAATCAAAAAATGACATATCATAAGGATGATTGACAACAAGAGGTTATAGAATAGAAGCAAGCAGATTAGATTTAAGAAGCTGCAAAAGCAATTTGGAGTGATTGGGAGGTCTTGTTGACCAAGTTTGACCAAATTTGACTAGATTTGACTAGAGTTGAATTTAGATGGAAAAGATGAAGAAGATAAGAAAATGATGAGGAGATGAGAATCTGGCAGGAAAATGATGCCAAAATGTTGACTGCACAAGCGTCCAATCCCAAAGGATCCTAGAATTTAAAACATGATTTTGAGCCATCTAGAGATGTCAAATTTTGATTTTGATGCCAAAAATGGATTCAGAGTAGTCAATTTAGCCAAGGGTGCAATTTTCACGTAAAATAAAGCACTTTGAAAATTAGGTCAAAAAGCTATATAAGGCCTAGAGGGGTCATTTTCAAATCATTATTCACTTTGTCTTTTAGTGATTCTGAGAGCTCTGAGAGATAATGGAGGGTTTTCCAATGCATACACATCGATTCAAGGGGTCCCATTGCCATAGCCAACCACCAGAGTATGACCCACCTATAAGTAGTTGATAAACCATCCTGCATTTCAATTTTTAATTGCTTTTTAGGTCATTTAGGCTAGATTTAACACATTTTGAGGACTAGTTCTTCTAATGTCACATGAGGAAATGGTTTCCTCATGATGACCTAGGTCATCTCTCACATGAGGAAATAGTTTCCTCATGTAGCTTAGGGCTTCCTCACCCAGGGCTTCTCTGTCAGCTTGCACAAAGTGCTACTTGATGCCGCATGAGATTTCATCTTCTCGCATAGGAAGAGAACTTGTCTCGCATGAGCGAATAGTTTCCTCACACAGGAAGCTACTATAGTTTGCAAAAGCTTCATCCAATTTTCTATAGAATTAGCCAATTCAAACATTCCAGAGTCCTGTTTAGGATAGATGTGTAGCCTCATTTACTGTTATTATTTTGAGAAACCATCATGTTGAGATATTGATCCAATGTCATCACTTGCTTTGTAGGTTGACTTTCCAAATGTCACATTCTGGTCCCACCATCTAGTCATCACCACATTAGTACATGGGTTGATTGATGTTGAGGGTGCCCACATTGAGGGGCTAGGATTGACATACTTGCATGATATACTTGACATTTAGGTAAATCACGGTCTTCTAGGTGCACTGGTCAAGCGTTTCCATTCGAAGATGAACACATTTCATTTATCAATAGGGGACATAACAGTCACTCCCAAGGACATCTATAAGATACTGAGGATACCCTTCCATGGCACCCATGTTGAGTATGATATACAACTGAGGGTAGGTACACTGGCACTAAGGGCCATATTCAGAGATGAGTTAGTAATGGGTTAGGTCATCTCATGGGATGAGTTGGTTAGTAGATATGGTGGTGCTCACCAATTGGTAGTTTTTTTAGCCATATTCTTGAGCTGCTACTTGGTTCCAGATAGGGGCCAACACAGATTGGAGTGCAATTGGTGATAGATGCTACAGAGGATGCTGGATAGGCCAGCCATTAGATTTAGATGGGGTGAGTGCATGCTTGCATAGATGTACTATGAGATGCATGAGGTTGTGTATCTAAGTGCCAAGACGATGGCCGCTAGAGTTTTTGTATTGCAGATCTAGGCCTGGGAGCATCTCCCTATTTGCAAGCCAATATTTTATGATACACGATAGGCTCTCAAGCCTTACATCTACAGATATGCAAGCCTATGACTCAACCAGCACTGGCTAAGACTAAGCAGTGCAGGGCACAGTTAGATGATATGGTAGTAATTGTGTGGTGACCTTGGGTAGCCACAGAGCCATGGGATGATGCTCGATAGTAGCTGGCACACATGTTTGTCTCATGTCCACTGATTGGAGGTACTATTAGCATCATTGAGTGCTTCTTTCTTACATGTGTTATGAGATAGTTTGAGAGATAGCAGGACATCTCCCAGGAGTATACTTCATATGCTCGCTTTGTCGATGAGATGAAGAAGGGTTGGCAGCCCAGGTTAGATCATAGTAGATGCACTATTGAGGCATGAGTACCTCTAGCTCTGTAGGACTATATGGTTGATGTCATCAATGTAGGGATGACACCTGTATGTCAAGATCATTTCTTGGCACACCCCTCCCAAGGTTCATAGATCCTACTGGGATGGGATAGAGAGCACAATAGCAGCCTGCACAATAGTAGCCTACATAGCAGTAGCCTATACAATAGCCACAAGGACAATAATAGTAGTAGTAGCAGGTACCTTCCTAGCAGCAGATACTAGTATAGTAGCCTAGGTAGAGAGTATTGAGGTTGAGGATAGGGCAGACAGACATCCCTACCAGATAGATGGGGTCAGATATAGGTGATGGGAGTAGTGGGACCCAATAGAGGTCCACTAGATAAATTAGGCCACACATGGGCCATATATAGGTGATGGGCGATGATATTGACTTGTCAAATTAGGCCACACATGGGCCAGTATAGCTAGCATAGCTACAGGAGGCTCTCAGGAAGAGCTGAGAGAGAGTGAGATAGGTATAGTGAGAGAGGGATGATTACCACACCTAGGTCATCATCCAAGAGATGTGGGTGGCTGACCGGGAGTGAGAGATTAGAGAGCTCCAAGAGGAGCTAGCGAGGTCACAACTAGAGACTAGATATGAGTTTGCCCAGGTAGCCTACTACTATGCGACATATGTTGGTGTTGTTCTAGATCTATCAGAGTAGGTGCCTCTATTTTATGAGTATGCCAGAGCACCATAGGGACCTCCACCTTAGGCACTACCATAGGCACCACCATAGGTACCACCACAAGTACCAATGCCTCCTCCACAAAGACTGATGCCTCTTCCTTAGGGACCACCACACAAGGCTCCTCCACCTCCACCTCCTCTAGGTGGTAATAAATCATGATGTATATTATAGCCCATATTTTGATACTATGCTTGAGTAGCACCATTCTTTTGTACATGACATTGATTGACCATGAGATATATATGTGAGCTCAACTCTTTGATATCATTGTACTTGTTTAGATATTTCTTTAATGTTGATGTTCATGTTTTATGAGATGTTTCCTAGATGATTTAGATGTATGGATTAGATATGTATGAGATGCACATATTTTCTTTTATGATATGAATATGCACATGTTTTATTTTATGATGGTATATGAATATGCAATGTGAAATGCAATGATAGATGATAGATAAATGAATGTAATGTATGATTTTATTTATGCTTATAATGGATGCAAATGGAAGTGAGAATTTAGATGTGGAATGTATGCATATGGATGTCATGGATGCAAATGGAAATGTAATGTATGTGGTACTAATCATCTCATGTAGGATTTTCCAATATATGATAGGTATTAACCAAAAGAATGTTTCGAAGATCGAGAGTGAGGATTAGACACTTTTTCAGCCAAGATGAAACTGAGATAAAAGATGAGAACCTTTGATGAATAGATCTAGAAGAAGACAACCAAGAGATCACCAAAACACTGTCTCAATGCAAGCCTAAGCTAGATGCAAACCCTAGGACTTGGTTGTTGGACTCATTGTATTATCATCATAGAGTTTTTAGGTACAGGATGATCGCAAGATGCCATACAATCCTCACTAACATTCCAATCATGAGAATATGAATATGACATAAGTCTTAGATTTGTTGGAATGAGGTGTAAGCATTAAGGCACAAGAAGAAATAATACCTAAACACCTATTCCTTTTGTTTTAGCAAGTTAACATAAGCATCAAAGCATAGCTAATAGAATGACCATAATTTTGCTCACATACAAACACACCAGACACATGAGAGCTCCTTCCTTTGCCAAAGAATGCTCATAGTGACCCTTACATTCACTTAGTAGGACAAGCGTTTACAATTTTATTTGTAGCAGAAAGAAGTCACTCAAAAAAGACAAGGAGAAGAACCAACCTCACCAAAGTTTCCATATAAAAGGAGTCAAGGTACACATGGCCATTCAATATGTGATGAAGGCTCTTACAGATGGACACCCCTCTTATGTGAATTTTTTTGGATCATTGGAACTAAACTAGCAAATAGAAAGCAAAGGAAAGATCATGCCCCCAGTCTTCACATTTCTCGGTCAAGAAAAGATGTCTTAGATTTGCTCGAGGAGGAATGATAAAATGAAATAACAACACACAAAAGAGAAAAGCTCAACATGCTTAAGAGAATAAAAAATTTAGGTTTAGTTTCAGTTTAAGTTTGTGTTCAAGCAGATTGAAGTTGAAGGGGAAGTGTACAACATTCGAAGTCTCAAGAAGACAATGACCATAGGTAGAAACAATGAGAACCACTGGTGACTATCATGAGAGATGAAGTCTCAAGGGGATATTGAAGTGCTAACCAATTATCAACAGGCAGATGTTGTGAGAACCACTGGCGATCGATACAAGAAGGATTCTCAAAAGAGAGAACCAAGCACGAATGAAACATCAGTAGGCAGACACAGTGAGAACCACTGGTGACTAACATAAGGAAGAGGTCCCAAAAGAGAGGGGTTCAAACAAGAGCCAGGTATCAGTAGGTAGGCACAGTGAGAACCACTAGTGACCAATACATGAGAGATACTCAAGGAGAGAAATCTCAAAAGTAGCTAGGTATCTGCAGGCAGACACAGTGAGAATCACTGGTGACTGATGCACGAATAAAACTTCCAAAAGTGATAGGACAATGCCCCCTAGACCAAGAAGGTTCCCCCAAGTGTGACTATTTCCAATCCAAGTAGAGTCAAGGAAAATATTGAAGATAGGTGAAAACGAATGCATGAGCTAGCAAGCTAAAGTGGGAAATGAACTAAAGTAGGAAACTAGGAAAGAAAACTAAAGTAGGAAACAAGGAAAGAAAACTAAAGCTAGAAAGAAAGAGACAAATGGTGCTGAGATGAGATATAGCTTTAGGAAACAAGAGTCACCTATTTACCACGTTTTCACCATCTTGGCAAAGATTCTATTTTTGCTACTATGACGCCTGTTTGCCAAGTTTTCATCAATGGCACATTTTATCTTCTTTTCAATTTTTTTTTGTTCTTTTCTCTTTTATTTTTTTGTATTTTTGAATATTTCATTTTTTTTATTTTTTCAAATTTTTCAATTTTTTTTTTATTTTTCAATATTTCATTTTTTTGTATTTTTTCAATTTTTCAATTTTTTGATTATTATCAAGGCACTTGTTTACCAGGTTTTCACCAAGATAATAGATACATCAAAGCGCCTATTTACCAAGTTTTCACTGAGATCATTTTTTTTCAAGACATTTTGCAATTTTTAGGATATTTGACAATATACCATTTTTTTTAATTTTTTCAGTATCAATAAGTATGTACATGAGCACACAAGAAATGTCTTAGTTGTAGAATCTTTTAAGGTGTAGAGCATTGATCAGCTCTTTGAGCTGTTCTCCTTTAGTAATAGATAGTTGATATGCACTAGACCCAAATGCTGCAGTGATAACATACAGACCAAGCTAGTTTGGTTCAAATTTCCCTTTCTAGATTTGCTATTGCTGATTTTTTGGATTTTCTCTTAGGATGAGATCACCCACTTGGAATTCCCTTTGTCTGACTTTCTTATTGTGGGCTTTAGAAATTCTCTTTTGGTATTCTTGAAGATGATCGAATGCCACCTTTTGATGTTCATCTAGTAACTCTAGCTCTTGTAGTTAGGATATTCTATTTTCTTCATCAGTGATGAGGCCCTCAGAGAGACTCACAATGTAGGAATCTTGACCTCAATAGGCAATACTGCATCTTCTCCATAGACCAAGGAAAAGGGTGTGGCCCTCATTAGTGTTTGGATACTTGTTGCATAGGTCCATAAAGTCAAATTAATTTGGAGGTGCCAATATCTACCAGATTTATGAACTATTCTATGCAAGATTTTGAGAATTATCTTATTAGAAGCTTCTGCTTGTCCATTACCCTAGGGATAATAGATAGATGAACAATGTTGAATGATCTTGAATTTGGTGTATAACTCTTTTAGGTCCTTGTTCTTGAATTGTCCCCCATTGTTAGTGATAATGGATGAGGGTACACCATATCTATAGATGATATAGTTTAGTATAAACATAGCCATAGACTTTCCATCAACTATAGTCAGAGGCATTGCCTCAACCCACTTAGTAAAATAGTGTGTAGCTGTGATGATAAACTTATGTCCTCTTGAAGAAGAAGGATGTATCTGACCCACCAAATCAAGGCCCACTACTGGAATGGCCAAAAATTGATGAAAGGAATAAGCTCTTTAGCATGAGCGAGCATGGATCAGATTTCTGTGAAATTGGAACTATTTACAAGTCTTGGAATATTGTACAACTTCTTTCTCCATATCTGGCTAGTAATAACCAGCTCTAATAAGTTTATGAGATAACATTAGACCACTTGAATGAGACCCATAGATACCTTCATTTACCTCAGCTAATGCACGTTTGGACTCATTTGGTTCTAGACACCTAAGGAGGGTACCGTCTAGACCCTGTCTATATAAGTCATTTGCTATGATGACATACTGTGAAGCATTACAAATTAGGTGATGCTTCTCATTTTGGGTATAGGTGTTAGGAATGATTTGGTCATGAAGGTAGGAATAGATATGGTGGTAGCGGGATGAATCATGTCCAATGACTAAAAAGATCATCCTAGATTCAAGGATGTCATAGGCTAGGTAGCATTATGCCTCCACCAAGAATTCATGTCTGAAGTTGTTTTCTAGCATCTATAACATTGAGGCAAGAGTGGCCATAGCATCGGCTACTTTATTGTCTACCCTTGGAATTTTCTGGAAAGAAATGTGTGCAAAATACTATTTGAGATCATCCACCATTCATTTGTAAGGCACTAGCTTGTCATCATTTATTTGATAGATATCATTAACTTGGTTAATGACTAACTAAGAGTCTCCAAAGACCTTGAGCTCATCCACACGCCATTCAATGGCTATCTTCATATCGTTGATGAGAGCTTCATATTTAGTGATGTTGTTTGTGTAGGGAAACAACATTTTATAAGCTTTGGGAAATGAGTATCTTTGAGGTGTTATAAACAGAATGCCTACACCTAACTCTTGCTAAGTGAATAATCCATCAAAGAACATGCTCCAAGCCTGATCTATGAGAAGCATGATGGATTCATCTAGGAATTCAATGTTCAAAGGCTAGTGATCTTTTAGAGGAGTTTCCACCAACTGATTAGCAATTTCTTGTCCTTTAATAGCTTTTCTTTCCACATACTCAATGTCAAATTCATTGAGTTTCATAACCCATTTTGCTAGTCTACCCGTGAGGGCAGCCTTGCTCACTAAGTACTTTAGTGGATCAATTTTTGCAATGAGCCTTGTAGTGAGAGTGAGCATATAATGCCACAATTTCTATGAAGCAAACAATACTAATAGACAAGCTTTTTCAATGACAAAATAGTTCATTTCATAAGAAACCAATTTTTTGCTGATATAATAAATGGATCTCTCTTTGTTGTTCTGATCTTCTTGAGCTAGGAGAGCACCCAAAGATGTGTTTGTGGCTAAGATGTATAGTATGAGTGAATTCTCATGAAAAGGATGCATCAATATAGGTGGATTAGCAAGATACTATTTAATTTGAGTGAGTCCTCTATCACATTCTTTATTCCATTCATAAGTCACACCCTTATGCAAAGTTTTAGTGAACGGTTTTGACTTGTCGGCCAACCGTGAAATGAAGCACCAGATAGATTGTAGCCTTCCCTAAAGTCCTCTCATTTGAATGATGTTCTTTGGTGGAGGCATGTCCATAATAGCTTGAAATTTTTTAGGATCAACCTCTATGCCTTTAGCTGAAATGATGTAACCCAAGAGTTTCCCAGAAGTGTCACCGAATGCACATTTTTTGGGATTAATTATGAGACTAAATTGGTCCATGCAGTCAAGTATGGGACCCAAATCTATAAGATGAGTTTTCTGCTGCATGCTTTTGGCCAAAGTTCCATCCACATAATCTTCCATTTTTTTATGCATCATATCATGGAAAATTGTAGCGACATCTCTCTGATATGTTGCTCCAACATTCTTAAGCCCAAAGGGCATGACATTCCAGCAAAAGGTGCCCCACACACATGTGAAAGCTATCTTTTCTTGATCTTCTAGTGCAATTTTTATTTGATTATAGCCAGAGAAGCCATCCATCAAGGAATACATATCATAACCCGCTATCATATCCACTATCATGTCAATATTAGGCAGCGGGAAGTCATCTTTTGGACATGCCATATTTAGATCCTAGAAGTCTGTGCACACACGAATGGATTTATCATGTTTGGTAACTAGAACAATATTTGAAATCCACTCTACATAGTCAATAGTCCTTATGAAACTAGCCTTAAGAAGCTTTCCTAGCTCTACTTTGACTAAAAGTGCCACGTGTGGATGCATCTTCCAAAGCTTTTGTTTGACAAGCTTAATACCTAGTGCAATGGACAGATGGTGCATGATTAGATTGGGGTCTAATCTAGGCATATTAGAGTAAGTCCATGCAAATTTTATTTTCTTACTTTGAAAGAAGCTAGTGAACTCTTCCTTTTCTTTTGCAGATAATGACTGTGCTAGATGAATAATTTGTGGAGCAGCCTTTGTACCCAAATTCAATGGTTGTGTCGGCTCAATCAATACTGATGATCTCTCCTGAAAGTGGCTCAGAAACATATCAAGTATCTCATCCTTGGGCACCTTAGAGAGGTTTTCACCCTTGGATACATCTTTTATTTTTACTATTTTTGGCTCTGATACTACCACAATGTGGTTTTCACCATCAGAGCATCTATTTTTTCTTCTTTTAATTTTTTGACTAAGATACTTGATATCTACTTTTGTCATGTTGACACTACATTCACTAGTGGAGGACATTATAGGTTCAATAGCATGGAGGTAACATGCTAGAGTGTAATCATTTTGGAACATTAGGACTTCATTAGATGAGGAGGGGGAGTTCCAGTTTATCAGCTCAAGATTTTTGAGTGAGAGAGAAGTAGTGGCTGGTTCAATTGTGTTCATGGTATAATCATCAAAAGCACAGATGAGCAAGTCAAGACCTAGAGTGATCTCATCCAAAGGAGCATTTGAATCCCTATGAGACCCCATGCTAGAAGTAGAGGACAAGTTGACATCGATGGTGTCTAATTTGTGCATCCTAACACTAGACCCTTCACCTACTTCGAGAAGGTTTTCATAGGTATGCACCATGTCTATATCTTTATCATAAGTAGCATCAGACAAAGAGTCAAAATCATACTCATGTGATTCAATACTTGATGTGGGAATTCCATTAGCACTGGCTATATCATCTAACTCATCTTCATCCCTTGTAGCATTAATGGCTTGCTGAAGTTGGTCTTGTTCAAAATGCTCTTGGAAATGTGGTGGTATGTACCATTCACCCTAAGAATTGGAATCAGCCATTTGTATTTCTCTCCATTGGTCATACATGAGTTGATGCACTAAAGTGGTGTCATTGAAATCACTATTAGTCCCTACTAGGTGGACAGGTATAACAGGTTCATCTGGTTCTGCAAAGATTGTAACAAATTGTGGAGGAATAAAATATGGAAAAGTGTCTTCATTAGAGCTAGCCTCAGGATTTACCTTTGGGGTAGTATCTTCAAATTCTAGTTCAAGTTCAGGTTCAAGTTCTGGCACAAATTTTTTTATCCCTAAGTGAAAGGGGATCTTTTTGAAGCCTAAGCCAGTAGTATCCTTTGTGCAGTGACCTATAGCTTCAATGGGTTTCAACAAACCATTGTCATTCATTCCTATAGGACCACTCCCTTTATAGCCAAAGCACTTCATGATTTTGAAGGCTTCACTATATGGCTCTTGTTCTAAGTCTGGAGGTGGAGTAGTCATTTCAGATGTTTCTTTCCCTTTATAGATCCAAGCTCTGATAGCTCTTTCTTCATCCTCATATTCTAAAGGTGTAGAATCCCATACAAAGGTGTCATCATAGACTATTTGAAGAGTTATCAGAAGGTTTGTTACTCTTAGAAGGTCTACCATAAGAATGTGGAGACAGAGGGAGAGTAGCCAGTGATAACATAGGTTCAATTTGATATCCTCCCATGCTTGTATCCTTAAGTTTCAGAGTCTATTTCATTTCTTTGAGCTTAGCATCATAGAACTCAATGGAATCTCTATTAGCTAGAACAAAGCTATCTGTAGATTGCACAAGGGTATTGCAAGAATAGTTGGTATTAGAAGGCATAGTGACTTCCACCCCATGGAATGGAAACTTGATGCATTGATGGTATGTAGATGGAACTGATTGCATCTCATGAATCCATGGTCTACCCAACAAGATATTGTATGTGAGAGGAACGTCTAGAACTTGAAAGGTAACATCTCTCTCAACAGGTCCTATGCAGATAGGTAGCAAAACTAAACCTTGGGATTTGCATTCCTCTTCATCATAAGCTTTGATAGTAATCTTCTTGTTGAAATCTATACAATCCTCATCATAACCTAGCTGGGTAAGCAACTTAGTAGAATAGATATTGAGACCAGCACCATTTTCTATGAGCACTCAGAAGACATGCTTAGGGCCTATCATGACTTCTATATGCAAGGGAGCATTATGCAAATGGTTTAGAGAGTGATCATCTTCTTCAGAGAAGGAAAAATAATGAGGCGAGGTCAAATGACCCACCATAGATTGGAACCAGTTGAGATCAAGATCTTTGGGGATGTTTGCCTTGGTGAGGTCTTTATCTAGAATCTACTTGTAAGCAAGCGAGATCTTCAACACCTCAAAAATAGTGATCTGAGCATTGGTCTATTGGAGTTTATCTAAGATGCTATAACTATTTGTGCTAGGTGTAGGGATTGATTTCATGTTCTTTTTGGAAGGGCCAATAGTAGTCTTATCCATAGGTTATTTTGGAGCAGATAAAAGAGGATCGGGACCTTTCAAAAAAACCATTCCATGTGATCGAGTAACAACATTGGCACAATCCTAAGGTTGTTCAGATTTAGATGAATGAGACATGGAACTACGCAAGATGAAAGGAGTCTTAGGTTTGGGAGCATCATGACTCCCCTTAATAGTAATCACATCACAATACTCAACCTCAATAGGTTAGATCATGCCAATGACATTGTCATCGTTAGTGTATGTGTAATTGACCTTAGCATTGGTATTCTTAGTCTTTGAAGATTCACCCTTCTCATGAGGAGGGAAGGGATCCTTAAATGCCTAATGGTCCAAATTCTTGTTATGGCCATCCACAACAATTTCACTGCTATCAATCAAATCTTGGACCTTATGTTTTAGCTGAAGACAATTAGAAGTCTTGTGACCCTTATTTTGGTGATAGTCACAGTATGCATTGTTATTCCACCAATGAGGTCATGGTTGTGGGTCATAGAGATGCTTTTCCAAAGGAGAAAGTATCTGATTCTACACAAGAGTTTTATAGACCACATCAAGTAGTTATCCCAAGGAAGTGAATTCATGCTTGGGTTGAGATGCCCAAGGTTTGTTTCTAGAAAACCTTGAAGGTTGCTGATTTTCCATCATAGGATTTTCCATGGCTTTGATCACCTGTATGCTAGAAGAAAGATTAAAAAAAAACTTAGTAGGCTTTGGGGTCACACTGTCGACCACTCCATCATTCACAACATCTCTATTCTTGTTGACAAACTTCCCTTTATCTTTGTTTGAGGAAGAAGATCCTTGTTTGTTATCCTTGTTCAAAGTCAATTCCCCTTTCTTGATCATAAATGCGTCTATTCACATCGCTTGTTTAATCATGCTATCAAAGGTTAGGGTACCTTGTAATTGCACTTGGTATTTGAATTCTAGGATAAGATTTTCCAAAAAAATGTCGAGTCTCTCAGACTCTGGTAGCTTGTGAGGATACCTTGTACATAATTGCCTCCACCTTTGGAGAAATGTTAGGAAAGGTTCCCCTTGTCATTGTTTCAAATTGCAAAGATCCCAGATGTTGACCAAATGCTAAATATTATGTGAGTAATGTTGGAGAAATAGATTATCCATTTCATCAAAAGTCTTAATGCCAGTGGGTAATTGAGAAAACCACTCCATAGTTGATCCACCCAAGCTACGAGGAAATAGGTGCATAAGATATGTTTGTTCATGCATGAATTCAATAGATAGAGTGCCAAACTCCCTTAATTGATCTTGGGGATTGGTAGTACCCAAGTATTTGTCATATTTAGGGAGCTCTACACCTTTGGGAAAAGGTGGCATGTGAAGACTCCTATGAAAGGGGAAAGGACAAATGCTTTCCATTGTGAATTGTTGTGCAGGTTTGTCCTTATTCTTTGCAAGTAGGCTAATCTAATCTTGCATGTCTTAGACCATCTTTTGCAACTTTACAGTCTCAATTTCTTCTTCTTTGGCCACACGCATTTCAAATTGATAGTCTAAGGGTAATTTGGCCCCTTGTTTGGCCAGCTCAAGAAAGTATTTTTCCTTCTCTAGAAGGAGGATCTCCATCATCTTGATAAGACCCTTGTTTGCTTTCATAGTGTCTATGTCATTTTGAGTTATTGTGTCATCACCATCATTGCCAAGAATCTCATAAATTCTTGGGACTTGATCTTGACTCTGATCATAAGGAGGAGGATAATAGTGATATGCTGGTTGACCACCTTGGGCTTTGTTTTGAGCTTGGTGCTGATTTTGATCATTTTGGGATTGATCATAATGTTGCTCATTTTGAGGTTGAGCATGAAATTGGTCATTGGAAGATTGACCATGATGCTAGTTATTTTTAGATTGATCATAAGTTTGGTTGTATTTGCCTAGTTGGAAGTCAAATAGATCTCCCATCTTGTCAATGTAGGACTGTGCAACAAATCAATACTCAATAAAATGGTATGAACAATGTCGAAAGGGTGTAGATAAGGTAACTTTTGGTGCATGAATAGGATCAAGAGGGTCAATAGGTTCAAATGAGTCTATATCATCAACAAGATTGATAGGTTCAATGATAGGACTAGTTCGAGGAAGTGGTCTTCCAAACTTATGAAATAATGAGTTATTTTGGAAGAATGAGTTGTCCTATTCTTGAAATGAAAAACTATGTTGTGCTTGAAACAATGGATTAAAAAACTCTTGGAACACTGGAGGTGATGATTGAGATGGGCTATCTTTCAATGTACTCAATGAAGAACTTGAGGATCCCTCACAATGTTCAGATTGCACAATAGGTTCAAGACAACATGTTTCCTAATTACAAGATCTACCTCTACCTTGACCAATATTACAAATGGGGGTAAGTGTCACCACTTCTAGTAATAACAGTCATAGATGAAGATTTAAGTATCAAGAGAGGACTTGGGATGATGCTAAAACTCCATCTCTAGGAATAATGAAAAGGAGATAAAGGCTAGAACAACCAAGATGTGAGATGCACTCGGCATGAATCGTCAAGAGTATGGCTAGAACAACTGAGATAAGACTATCATGAAATGAGGTACAAAAGCAAAAAAGATGAGACAAATAACAAGGAGACAATCATGAGTTCAAGAAAAAATCATTTGATTCGCAACTTGAGATACTTAGTTTCAGATAGTGGACGATAGGAAAATAGACAAATAGACCTCAAACAAAAATCAAATCAGGTAAAAAGTTAACCAGTCAAAGGGAATAAGCTCACTATTTTTGAAATCTAGGTATAGGTTCACACAAGAAAGTGTTGGGCTACGTGAGAGAATGCCAAACTTCACGTGAGAGAATGAAATCTTGTGTAAGGAAATGCTCTAAAAAGTGAAATTTCACACGGGAAAGAACCAAAGTTTGATAGTTTGACACAATTTTTGAGGTAAAAGGTCAAGTTTTGAGACACAGCTTGAATTGTTCTCTGACAGAATTTCTAGTTTTCAAATAGTTTGAAGGATAGTTTAATCAACAATCTTAGTTTGAAGGTTTCAAGCATTCATTTACAAGCATGAAGGTTTAGAACAAGCAATGGTGACACAAGAAGTAGTTGTAAATAGACCTACCAAGAACAAAGAAACTCAGTAGTATCATAGGAGTCTTTTTTTAATCATTATAGACAAGTTTAAGACTTGATAACAAACACATAGTTATCTCTACAAAAAAAAATTGCGAGAAGACAAAATCTATGCCTCACTACTTATGTGCATGCGTTCACCTCACACAGCCATGTTACCCCCTAGAGGGCACCTGTGTTTTTGGTGTTTCCAAGGACTCAATAGTATATGTTCAAAGGTTACCCTTGAATCAGGGGCTTGTGTCATATACCACCTTCAAACATCTAGGTGCATGCCTATGGTGAGAATCTACGAGAGAGATTCTTCCCCCTCCCTGCGCAAAGATTATGTCTCCTTTCAGAGGTGATCCAAGTAGGAAACTAAATAAGGAAAGTTTTTTAGTGGGCTTTCATTTACACTAACCTTTGATGCCCCTGATATAGGCCTAGGGTCTCGCAGCCACACCAACACTCGAAATTCATACACCCCCACAAGCAAGGCTAGGAGTGGCGCCGCTCAGTACAATAGACATAGCCTTCTCAAGATGATAGTCAAAATCAAGAGAAGGAAGTTAACATGGTTTTGGAGTCTTTAGACTCAACAAAACATTCTTTATTATAGTGAGGTGGAATCATCGGCAATAGGTGCGTACTCACTTGAGTCGTTCCTAGAGGTTCAACTTCTGGTAGGCCCTCTAAAGGTGACACAAATTGGCTTGGATTCGAGGGTCATATTTTTTGATTCTCTCAAAGAGATAGAGCATACTTCTCTACCTCTTCACCTTATCCAAACACATCAAACATATTCATCACCGAGCTAGTTTCACTCCACCAAATCCACAAGCTTTTGGGTTTCTGGTTCTCTCAAAGAGAGAAGAGCATAATCCCCTAACAAGTAGATGTGCTAAAGATTCACTACCTTGCTTTGCTTCCCCAGGTATCCATCATTCTAGCAACATCTCGGTCTCGGTTTCATTCATGGGCATCACTTCCATGTAGTGAAGAGCCTATTCCCCTACTTTACTATCAGGACCCTTAAGAAATTTTAACAAAGTCCTAATTAGACTATTGTGAATGAAAAATAGTAAACAAGCACAACGTTTTAAATGATCTTCGACAACCATCCTGCAAGAAAACTGTTAGCAAGTTTTTATGATCTTTGCCAAGCGACCTACAAACCACTGTTATGCTGTAGCAGAAATCAAAAATATGAAATCAACAATAGAAAGTAAATGTCAGGAAAAATAAATAGTAAATTAGAGAATCTAGAAAATTTAAATGACTAATAGAAGATCTTTGCATGAGAAAGTATAGCGCTTTGCGGGAGAAAATGTAGGCACCTACATGAGAAAGTGTTTCTTCGTGTGACAGAATGCTCCTGGGAGTAAAACTTCACATGGCACACTTTGAAATTTTGTGCGAAATTTCATACATATTGAAGTACGGATGCACGAAAGAGTTCAAATTCCTTATTAGAAATTTTTTGAGAGTGAGGTCAGAAATGATTTTTCTGCCCCATGGTGGGTGCTAGAATGTTTATAACTAAATGTGGACCTCTAATCCAGCCATATACACAACATAGTCATTGCTCGATCATCAAATCATGAAGATTAGTATGGATTACTCAATTCACAAGATTCTATCGATTTGACCTGTTGCCTCCTAATTAGCTAGGGTGTTTGAATTTCTCTCAGAATGAGAGCCAACAACCAAAAGACCAAGCTAATACGAAGGATTTTTGAAAGCTTGAAAGATAAACAAATTGAAATTAATCTAGAATGAGTATGCAAAATGTAATCTAAGAATGTAAAATGTAGATTTAATCTAAGAATTTGAAAGAGATATGAGAATTAAGCTAATAATAATAAGAAAATTACACTAATATGAGAATGCAATTACACTAAGTGAGAATTAAACTAAAGTGCAATGAAAGCTTGGAAATATGAAAATAATTGAGACAAACTTTAACTATAGGTTTGATACTCTCACAATTTCCCTTCTTTCAAATCAGGAAGAGGGTTCATAATATAGAAAATCCGGGAGAGAGGATGAAGAGTTTCTTGAAATGAAACATCTGACTCTTCATTTCCAATTGAGACAAATAGTGAGGAATTACTTAATTAAAAGAATGAATTATTGCCACATATGAGTGACCCTTCAAATAATTTAAATTATTAAATCCAAATAAGATAATCCATTCAAATAACCAAATAATATTAATTCATTTTATGTGTATTAGCTAAATGGGGTGGTTTTAATTTAATTTAAAGCACTTAGGACTTTAGAATTAAAACAATTTATCATAGGGATTATTTAGCTAATAAAGTTGAATACTTAGGAATTAATTATAGTGTAAGATTAATGTAATTTAGGATTTTTGCAATTGACACCAAGTCAAATAAAGTCAGGTAGGAGAGAGAAAATTGCCTAGTAAAATAGGACTTTAATGATGTAAAATCAAAGAAAATGCACCAAAATTGATTGAAATTATAAGGTATTAAAATTATAAGGTGCCAATTTTGGGGTATTACCATAGTAACCTCCCTACCTACAAGGGGATCTATCGTCAAGAGGAGCTTTGCATGCAAAATAAGCGAATGAAACCCACTCTCTCAAGATCATCCGCAAATAGTGTTCATAGGGCCTATTTACTACATGTAACAGATATGCAAAAAGAAAATCTATGTTCATTTTATAGCCCAAAACTGAAGTGTGAATTATGAAAGCTAGAAATGCACACAAGCTTGACACGTGAGAGTAGGTTCTATATCCCATATTGAAGTGTTATCAAATGCAACAAAATACATGAGTTCCTTCACAATGCGCTTAGTAGATTTTTACCTGATTTTTAGCTATGTTGAGCAATCCCGCGAGCAAAGAGATCAGAAACAACAGATATCAATCATTAGGATTAGCTATTAAAATCTAAAATCAAATCTGAAATGACTATTTTTGCAATACTGTTATAAAAAAAATAAAAATTATAGTACCAAAACTCGTATGATAGTGGACTATTGCTTGTACGACAATTCAGGCATGAAATGACAATGGGTTAGCATGCACATGACTTTTCAAAAAATCGTATGATAGTCCACACATAGTCGGCATGACATTTCAGATTATCGTCTGTTGTACAATAGACAGGGGGTGCTGGTACGACAATCTGTCAAATGTCATATGAAAAATGTACGAACATAAAGTAAAAATTGTAGTTTTGAAAGAAAAATGATAGAAAATTGATTAGAAAGAAATGGAAACCCATTTCAGGGCCCCACGGTAGGTGCCAAAAATGTGTGTGAAAATTGTGCCTAGTTGGAGACATAACACTTCAGTAAAACATTAGAGGTTAGCAAAATTGAAATCTGTAGATAAATGAAACTAAGCTAACCAGGTGATTTACTACCTTCTAGTAGGTGCGAGTATGGTGTTCTCATATTAGACTGAGATCAGTGACAATGCAACACCTAAATGAAGGATTTGAATGCAAATGAAAGAAATGAGATATGAATGCAGATTAGTCTATTTTTTTGGATTTTTGATGCAATTAGGATGAAAAACTATATGAATCTAATCTAGATGAATGAAATTGATATGTAGATTATTCTAACAAGGCTATGAAAATGATATTGAAGATGAATGCTAAGCTATGAAAAATAATGAAAGATCTCACAAAATCACCTATTGCAAGAGCTTGATTCTTCAGATGCAATTTCGCTAGAGTAATTGTGAAAATTTGAGAGATGTCTTTGTGAAGAGCTGAGCCTTGATTTTATAGAAATCTAGGGCTTGAGGATGCATTGAGAAAAGCCATAAATCACTCTTGATAAACTCAGATTGATTTTTGAGTTAACAAGAAATTAGAATTAATTAACTCATAAAATCATGCAAAATCATGCAAAAACAACTTTTTGACTCAAATAAGAAGTTTAGATCAGCTTTCAACTCAAAATAGATGTTGAGTTTCAAAAAGATAACAACTTGAATTGATTTTTGATTTAAAATTTAACTGCTCTTTGAATGTGCATAGATAATCATGAATTAATTTAAAAATAAAGTGATTTATTCTCAACTTAACTAATTTTGAATTAAAATAATTGATTTATGGGTTGATCAATTATTTAATCAAACTTTTATTCAAAACTATATTATTAAATATTGACAACTTGATTTAATTAATTAAATAAGAATTTAATCAATTATTCATAGGATATTTCAATTTATTGTCAAAATTAAATAATATAACTAGGAATAATTAGAATTAAATCTAATTAAATGATTAAGTGGCAGGATTAAATTAGTTAATCAAATATTTAGCATATTCAATTAATCAACTTTAGGATAAATGAGATTTATCACCAAATAATACTTAATTAAAGATAATTAGAATAAATAGGAATATTCAAGGAATATTCCCAAATGTAGAATTAAGGTAATCAATTAGGTTTTGATGAGCTGATGTGCAGATGTGCCTTTGGTTAGGACTTCGATGTCGATTTCATTCGATTTGATGATGTAGGAGGTTAATGAACCTATAGCCCATTTTTGGGGTATTACAGTAAATGTAAGAAAAATGGTTTTGTTTGTTGGGGGGGAGGGTTTTTCTTAGTCAAACCCCAATTTAGGAATTAACCTTGAAATTGAATTGAAATTGTAGAGATAAACAAATTAAATGAAATAATTCACCTTGCTTATGTTGAAACCCTTGTGGAGGATTCGAATCCTTGAATCCACAAGTATGGATGCTCCAAATGAATGTATAATTTGCAAATATTTGAGTTCAAAATAAATCAAGAGCATAATCAATTTGATCATTTTAAGCTTTTTGATTTTGGTTTCCCCTCACTTTGTATGAATTTGTGTTGACTAACTTGTTGGTGGAGGGAACATTTTGCTAAGGTAAGGGAAGGATTTGGAGAGAAAATGAGAAAATCTACTACTTAAAAATGCACCTAGCCTTTGCTAGAATCAATTAAGGTATTTTTCTCATCAAGCTTGCACATTCCCTTAGCTTGTGGCATTTTCAAAGTTCAAAACATAGTTTAATCAAAAAAGGAAAAGAACAAACATTTCAATTCTAAGAACCCCTTTGTCACGGAGTTGAAAAAGAACCAAATTGATTGTGAGTGTTTGGGATAAGGGAAAAGCAATAGGGATATGCTCTTCACTCTTTGAGTGAATCAAATTCCCAAATTTGCTCTACCAAATCCACTTTTCATGCTTTCAAATGAACATGTTTAAAACTTAGTGGGCTCGCCTCCCGAGATTTTCTTAAAAGGGCCAGTGAGAGGGACAACCCAAAGTGGGATACACTTGCTTTTGCCGCGAGAATCCGACCCACTATAAAATGAAACGCGTGTATCCTTAATGGGGTGCACGACAAAAGGATTTTAGCTCTTTCGAACTTCCTCTAGTAGTCTTAACAGATTGCGCAAAATCGTGCTTCGGTGCGTGTGGGAAGCCCCTTAACATACTTGGGGGATGAAAGGCTAAGATCTATTTTGAATGGAAAACTTACTACAAAATGGTAAAAATAGCAAAAACTACCTAATAGAGCCATTTAAAAGCCAAATTTGTGCTAGGTAGCTTGCTTGGAAGTCTTTCTTGTGTTCAAACCCGTGGAAACATTCAAGAATATACACATTAGAATGATCTAGGGACATGGTGAACTATTGATGTGTGTGTTGAGATTGTCTTCACCTTTTCAAACAAGAAGTTCCAAAGTATTTGATCAAAATACAATTAAAATTTTTAAATCTTAAAAAATTGATCAATACCATTTACCCATTCCAAACCAACCCAACCGGATTAAAATTCACAAAGGAAGTTTATTTGGGAAACAAATCAACCCTATTATGGAGCATAATTATCAAAGTCAAGAGCAAGATCTCCATAGGAATCAAAGCGATGAGGTTTCTGAAGATGACGTTGTTGAAGCATCCCAAAGTCCCATGTTTCTGGAAATAATGGAATTACTTTTGAAGTGGGATAAAGACACATATTTTCTAACTTTAGCTCAAGCAGGGGCTAAACTTCCTTATAATTATGACACATCAACCTTGAGAAAGAATGAGGAAAACCAAAGAGATACATCATATAGAAGGCCATTATTATTATCAAGCTATTCTTTTCAACGTGATGAGGTGTCTAAAGATGATGTTGTGAGAGCATCCCAAGATCCCATGTTTATAGAAATAATGGAATGAATTTTGAACTGGGATAAAGAAGCATATTTCCTAACTTTAGCTCAATCAGGAGCTAAGCTTCCACATAATTATGACATGTCAACTTTAAGAAAGGATGAGGAAAAACAAAAAGATACTTTATCTAAAAGGCGATCATTAAGATCAATGTGTCCTTTTCTTTATAATGATAGGCCATCCATATCTTCATTGTCCTCATATCAGAATGTCCATTGGAATCAAAATGATGAGGTGTCTGAAGAAGAAGTTTCAGAAGCAATTCAAGATCCCATGTTTATGGAAATAATGAAATTAGTCTTGGAGAAGGATAAAGAAGCATATTTCATGGAGTTAGTTCAAGCAGGAGCTAAGCTTCCTCGTAATTTTGACATATCAACCTTGAGAAAGGATGAGGAAAAAAAAAAAGATACTTTATCTAAAGAGCCATCATTAAGATCAATTTGGCCATTCCTTTATGATGATGGGCCATCCGTATCTTCATCCTCCTCATAAAAAGAAGCATTTCAAAGAAACAAAGTTATCTCAGATCAAAGGAAATTGTATAATCAACCTATTTGTGATCAAGATAATAAAGAATATGGAGTGAAAAATACCACTCTCAAAAAAGATCTAATTCAAAAACCTCCATATAGCAAGAGTAATCCATTCATCCTTTGTCCATCTCCTAACAAGGTTTCTCCCTAGATGACTTGTACACCTTTCATCCTTCATTCATCTCCCGAACCTCTATCTAGCAAAGACCCTCCCATAACTAGCATTCCTTTCATCTTTTCTTCATCTCCCAAAGCTCCAAAATAATCCAAAATTCCTCCATCAAAGAATGAGCCTAATGATGATACTTTTCCCATTGACTATGTCTACCCTCAAGGGCTACCTCTAAAAGAAACCCAAGCTAACTCACATCTTGCTGCAGATTGTTTCCATGCTTCAAAGATCTTAGAACCCAAAGCTTCATGTGCCTCAATGCCTATTATACCTATTCAAGAGGATCCTACACCATTCTTCCAAACATTCCCCACACATATCCAAACATCTACCTTGTCCTTAGAAGTGGCTTCATGTCAAGAGGATAATCTAAAAAGAAAAGAAACAAATATTGATAAAGATCAAGATCAAGATTATATACAAACCCCTCCCATATTTGATGAAGGTCCCATATCCCTTGAACCTTGTGATGATCCCCTTGCATCCTTTCATGTCTTCCAAGATGATGTCCTTCCATTCCAAGAACAAAGTACCCTTCCAAGTTCCATATTTTCTCCACTTCCCGAGCAAGATCAAGATATCCCTTCCATAACTTCCAATGAGCATATTGAAAATCAAGAGAAAAATACTTTCGCTACACAATTCAAAGATCCTTGTCAAGATCAAAGTATCCCATCATTTCCTTGTCATATTCCTCCATGTTCACCTCAAGAAACCATCATTGTTCCAAATCCCTTGCAAGATAATAAATCCCTTCAAGCTTCAGTTGATCCTATCAAATGTGTTCCTATCAAAGCTACTCATGAGCCTATTGGTATAAAGATAAATCCTAAAGATGAGAACGTTGACGATGGAGCTCCTTTCAAAGATATTGATATCCCTTTCACACCTTATATTCCTCCATTCAAATACAACCACATACCTCCACTATCCTCCAAATCCATTTTGGGTGCCTATGTCCCAAAACAAAAGTCTTCATTGCTCCCATCCATACTAGGTCCATATATTCCCCCATCATCTATTCCTATCATCCCTAGTTATCCATTCACTTACCCTACCATGTATCAAGATCAACAAAGACACACATACTTGAAGAATGTCCAAACACCAATCCATATGAACCATCCATATTATTCCTATTCATCCACAATTCCTAAGTCTTTTGGAAGCAATGTTGATGTGCAACATAAAAATCATAAATCCAAGAATCCAGATGTGCATAAAAATCACAATGTCCCATCTAATCGACATGTGAATGAAAAGAAAAATCAAATATCCAAAAGGCCGCAAAGGTCCATCAAGCAAAAAGAAAAAAATAAAATGTGGGTTCCTAAATCCCTCATTGAAGAAATGCATTCAAAAGCATTCCAAAAGGAAGAAAAATCAAAGAATATGTGGATTCCCAAGTCATTGTTGAAAGACTTGCACACAAAAGAAGAATCAAAATTGACATTCAAGCTTCCAAAGGCTTCCATTCCATCTTCTTACATCCCAAAATCCACTACCTCAAAAAGATCCTTACCTCCATCATCTATTGTTCCTCCATCATTCCACCACTCTTCAAAGTGTGTGTCAAAGTTGATCTTGCCAACATTTCCATCTTCAACATACCTTCTTCTTATCCTCACATTCATTTTCCAATGCGTACTTTTTGTACTTCCATCCCTCTTATCAATACCTTTGAGCATCCTAGTCATACCCATGGTTTATTATAGCATATCTTTTAGAGGAGCATTGTCCAAAGATTCTAATGTTGGGAAAATATCAAAAAATACAAAAAAAAGAAAAAAGCAAAGAAAAAAAGAAAAAAATGAAAAAAGAGAAAAAGTGCCTTGGTGAAAACCTAGCAATAGGCACCTTGGTAGCAAAAATAAAAAGAAATAAATCTAGGGTGAAAACCACTTCTTGTGGCACCTTAGACAAGTACCATGATGAAAACTTGGCAAACAGACATCATGCGTAATTCTTCCTTCTTGTACTCTACACTTGGGGGTAAGTTTCATCCATACCATCTTCCATCTTCCTATCATTTACCTCACTTTCATCTATATTTCCTCTATCACCTTCATCTTGACAAGGTTGAACACATCCATGAGCATTGAGTATCTTAACATCCGTTATCCTTTCCATCAACTTATGTACTTGCTGCATCCCTATTACCCTATCATGATCTTGCTTATCCCAAATTCACCTCCATTATTCCATCAGCTTTTTCATAATCCCAAAACATCCCTTCATAGCCTCCATCACTCCTTTATCTTGATTGTGTTATCTTATACACATCTTACCCAAATTGACCCTTGGTCTTGATCAAGATGAACTTAAAAAAATTTTTTTTTTATCAAAAACTTCTTGACATGTCCACTCTTTTGGATCACTCCTTTTCATGGCAGCAAATCGTTATCCTATACACTATCTAGCCCTGCACAATTGGCTTTCATGGCTTATCCAAAAACATGCTTCACATTGCTATATCATTTTTTCCTTAGCTTGGGTACTCTTGAGGAGATAGTCCTATGGGTCACATTCGCATACTTCTTCCATCATAGCCTTTCCATCTCTAATCCATCAGCTTGCAAATCCATCCTTCATGTCCTATATCTTGCTAAGACATTGGGGGCAAACCAATGTGATCTTGTTTGAGAGTTGGTAAAAAGGAAAGCATAAAATGCTTTGAGCTGCATCTTGCATAAACCAAGCTTCGGTAATATTTTGGAAGTTTTTCCAAGTCCAACATTTTTTTCTATCCAACTGGGGCATTTGATCTTAATCAGTGGATTTCAACAACAAGCATGAATTCACATGAAGCAAGGCATTAACTTCAAAAGGATTCAATAGTACAACATTCAATCACATCATAGAGACTTATCAGAGCTTCAGAAGAGAGTGATTTTTGTGAACCTTTGATAGATATCATTGTTCATAAACCAAGAAATTGATTACCACAACAAAATCCTTGAGCCTTAATAGACTTTATTATTCGAGATTAAAAATTGACAACACTTTAAAGATCAGAATACTTGGAAATACTTTTTGAAAATCATGAAACATTGCAAAACACTTGAAGCTTTCTTTTGATGATTTACTTACATTGATTTTTATCACATCTTTTTAGCTAATCGATGATGTTTCAACTAGATTGGCGATGATGGAGACATGATATTTTTCTTGCCTTTGAGTGACTGTCTTGAGGGATATCCAACAACTTATGTGAATTCCTCTAATGACATGGTCATCAAAGAACCATCAAGGACTTTCATATAGGGTGGAAGGTTGACCTTTGCTTGTTTATGCAACATTGAATTCGTTGAAACTGGTATTCATACTCTCATAGTTGGTTTATTCGACTAGTGTGGGTTGTACTAGTTCAAAAAGGAGGTTACCAAATGAGATAAAAAGTGGTATTCATATCATCATGTCAGTGGGCAGTGGTGATTGTACTTGCTTTCCGGTCCCAAAGTGCTCAATGATGAAAATTTATCCTCAAGGCATTTATTTGCTAAAAGCTAGTGACACTTAGCTGCATTGCATTGCATTATCATGGAAGGTTAATTGCATTATCATGTTAGATTAATTGCATGTGCATTTGTTTGTAGTATTTTTCCAAGGGAAAAGGGGGGTCATTCAATTGAAATCTTGATCAATCATAAAATGGGTCATTCAATCAAGAATCAAGGAAACTCCATAAATCATAAGTGTCCATAATATCAAAGATCCATGAACTTTGTCTAATCAAAGATACAATGTCATCAATGTGATACATCCAAGTCCTGATCAATAACTAAAATAACATGATATAATATTAACAAACTAAAGGAGCTCCATATTCAATCATCTCAATAACAAATACTCTAGTTGGGTCAAACTCATGACTTAAGTCTAAATATCCAAGAAGCTAAGGTCCGTATATATATATATATCATTTACAGAAATGTGCCTGTTTCACAAATCAAGGGAATCATATCAGTATTTTATATCAATGAATCATCTTACGTCAATCAATCAAGTCAATCAAAGCAATCAAACCTATCATTATTTGTCCGTGTCTCTATGTCTTGAGAGTGAAGTATCAGTTTATCAATCCTATCAGGATCCCGTATCGATTTTCACACTGATCAAGATCAATCCTATCAACTGTATCGATTTTCACACTGATCAGTTATCCCATATCAGTTTTACTATCCTATCAGATTGACAAATCACATTCATTGGTACCATTATCCTATTATTATAATCACTTGTTTTGCTTAACTACAACAGACCTATCTATCTTGGATGTGAAAATTGCAAGTCATGGCATATCATCAATATTTTTTAGAAATGAAAACATATTGGACCGATCAATCAAAATCTTTCAAATCAAGCAATTAATATGTTTTATTTCTGAGGGGGCATCAGAACATCAAATGGGCATCACATCAAAAACATTTATCAGTGGGGCATATCATATCATATCAGGAGGCATATCAATTTCATATCAGGAGACAAATCAATTTCATATCAGGAGAAAAGTCAATATCAAATCTGCTATCATATCAAACCTATCAACATATCAGCAATCAATAAAAACCCAGGACCTTTATCAGTGCACCTAGGACCTTTATCAGTGAACCCAGGACCTATCATCAAACCAAGACCCATATCATATCAGAGGCATCAGAATCATATCAGCACCATCATCAGAGGTACATCATCATCATCAGGAAGTACATCAATCAGAATGATCAGAGGCATATCAGAACCAGGACTTGAATCAGATCATCATACTAAAGGGAATCTTTGAATCGGTGTTCTTCACACATCGATCCAAAGAGGGGCATTTGTAGACATGGAAAATTGGCAAAAGGCTTAAATCAATCAAAAGGTGCAACAAATCATCAAAATAACATGAAAAATCAATAAATGGAACAAAGGCAATTCAAATCAAAGGAAAATTCAATTAAATGATTAAATGATTAAATAAAGCTTGAAAAGGGGAAAAACACTAAGAAATTGATTAAATTCAATTGATGACATAGTTGTTGAAAGCAAAAATCAAAATGAACCTCTTACCCTTCATGGCTAAATTTAATTACTTTAATTAATTAATAAATATGAATTTCCCTCGACAAAGCAAAAAGGAGACAAAATGGACACAAATCACTCACTTTTGTTGAAATGGTCCAGCCTTTTGAAACCATTTAAATGTTTGTCCCCCAATTTAGGGACAAAGCAAAGCCAATTGACCTTACCCAAGCATAACCATGGTTATCTCACTCTACCCCCTACCCTTGGGAAAATCTTATAAATAGAAGGCATTTTGAGGCATTATTCATCCACTCCATATCTTTGAATTGTAGCAAAGTTCTTGCAATTTGCATCCACATCACTCACTTAGCAATTTTCATTGATAATTAGCTTCAATTGTTGATCATTTTGTAGATTTTCTTATCAAATAGAGCTAGAATTTGATAATTAGATCTAGTTTGCATATCATTCTTAGTTCAATTCTCATAATTAGAGTGTCACTAGTGAGGATTTGCAGCTGAGAGCCTCACTTACTACTTCAATTTAGAGAACCATGAGATATTTAGATTAATTTGTGCATTATTTAGATTAGTTTGCTTTGAATAGTGTAAATTCTCTTTAAATCTTGTTATTTCATGAAGGTGTAAATCACTCACACACAGTAGGATGTCTCAAATCAATTGTCTTAGATCTTTAACACCAATCTTGAATGGATCTTGGAATAGGAAGAGGCTTGTATGAATGTGGATGAAGAAATCTTCAACAAGAGGGCTCCATAGAGATTGAATCCTTCAATGGCTAACAATGGATCTCCTTGATGAATTGGATCTTGAATGATTGAATAATTGAAGACTTTAATGAATGCTTGAATTTTTTCCTTCTCCTTCTTGCTTGCTTCTTGATTTCTTGATTTCACTTTCTTGAGTGCTTGAGAGATTATGAAAAGAGATCATGAAAAGAGATGATTGAAATGAGAAAGGAAGGCCTCCTTTTATAGTGATTTAGGGTTCAAACTTCTAGAGAGGTCTATATAGGATAATTAAATTTCTATTTAAACCTTTACCCATATAAATGGACCTAAACTAAATATAATTTAAGATTTTACCATTTTGGAGACCAAAATAGCCAACTTGAAAGTGGGAGAACAATTCTTTCTGAAACCCGACATCCAAAAATCATGGAACCTTGAAATTTGGACCTTGGGTCAAGGTCGAGGTCAACTTTGACATAGATCAGGGTTGAGGTTATCCTTGACCTAGGTTAGGGTCAAGGTTTACCTTGACCTAAAAGGTTGACCTTGACCCTGAGGTCAAAAATTTTAGGATCTCAGTCTAGAATGCCAGAAAAATGTAGAAAGAAAGTGTAAAAGGTGGCAAAATCAGGGGAAAAATCCAGATCTAAGTTGAGGACCCATTCAAGGTGCTTGATATGACCCCAAATCACTTAATCATAGGGATAAAATAGTCCTAAATGGAATTTCTTCCATTTTCTTATGATACATTTAGCCCCCACTTTAGCGAGAGAATGGACTCGATGCAAACTCTTGGTAAAGGAGATCATAAAGAAAAAGATAATCTTATTGACATCAAAGGGAAAATGAAATCCTCAAGCCCCTAGGGACTCAAGTAGTTGTCAACTCCAAGATTAAAATAAGAGATACATCATTAGAAAAAAGAGAGAAAAGAGGAGAAAGGAGTGGTTAGCTCACCCAGTAAGATGTACGTTATTGGAGATTTGCCAGTAGGCCAGTACTGACTGTATGTTTGTCATTAATGACAACATATGGAAAGTAGCATGCATGGAAGTATTATATAGAAAGATTTTAGTATATGTTGCATGGATATGATATCAGCATGATATCATGGGTGTAAAGGTTGAATGTTATTACATATAGTTAAATAGCAGCTTGTGTCAGCAGTGTTCCTAATAGAGTTACAGGCAGTGTTATGTTTATGGTTGTTCGTACAATTGTCCTATGGGCATGCACCCTTGGATATATGTTTTAGACATGTTAGTGATGTTACATTCATGGACACATGGTCTAGTGATGAACACAAGTGAAGTTATGCAGTCGCTATTCGCTAGTAGCAGTTTCCTATGTTTGTTTAGCAGAGCTGACAAAGATTTTATTGGTTCTTGAGTTGCACCTATCTTTTTGATATGCACCCTTGGATTTAAGATTAGAGATGATTTTTTGATGTTTTATTAAGAGCACATGAGTTAATTTAGCTTGTAGAGAAAGTTCCAGTTATTTTGGTAGAGCTGACAGTGTGTAGCATGCGTCTACAATTATCTTCTTTGGACAAGTCCCAAAATATGTTGCATGCATAATAGGGCTGATGAATATTTGTTGGAGTTTGTTATAGTTTCTCTATTATGATTTCAAGGTGGTTCTAATAGGCTGAATTTATTATATCATTTAGAGGAAAGATATTTATAGGTAGTCATTTGTGATTGCTGGAGTGTGGTTCATGGTTGATTAAGAAGAGCAGAGCAGAGTGTGTGAAGTGTTGAGCCATCAGAAGAAGGTCTATGTGACCAAGTAGAGTATGTGTGCTATTCATTGGAAATAATCCAAATAGAAGGTCAAAGCATAGTTCACCAAGATCCAAATATAGTGTGTATCTTTTATTCAGAAGGTTGTAGCCTTTGCCCCTTTGAGCAGTGAGCTCTCAGACAATGCATCCTCTCCCCTATTAGGGAAAATTGTAAAAGATTCCTAATAGGGTCTGACCCTTAACCAGGTCTAATGTACTTCATATATTGTAAAGCTACTCCTAACAGGGTAAAGGATCTTCTAACAAGGATCATTATACACTAGTATAGAATATTAGTGGGTATCAAGTCCCACCAGGGTTTTTACCTATTTGGGTTTCCCCGTAACCAAAATATTGGTGTTGTGTTCATGTGTTCTATGCTTTATGTTTAAGTATACTTAATTGGATAAATAATTGAATCTTGTAGATAACTGATTCACCCCCCCCCCCCTCTTAGTTATCTCCTGGGACTATTCCTAAAAATTGGTATCAGAGCCAAGTGCCTTAGAGAGAAAATTTAACAGCTTGAGGTTGATTAGATGGCATACTTCAAGAAAGAGAGTCCTAAGTTTGATGGAGAGAATTATCTTGATTGGAAGAACAAGATGGTGACCCATTCGTAGTGTATTTCTTTTGAAGTTTTTAATGTAACTATCAAAGAAGCCAAGATTCCTACTTTAGAAGACCTTGGAAAGGATGATGCTATTGACACACAAAAGGAATTGTTTCATCAGAATGCTATAGCTAAAGAAGCCCTTATCAACGCACTATCAAACAATGAGTTTTCAGAGATAAAGAAGGTAGATAACACCCACAAGATATGGAAGTACCTAGTAGACATATTTCAAGGAGACAAGAAAGCAAAGGATGCACGCAGAAAGACATGGAAGAAAAAGTTCAATGCATTAGATATGCTACCTAAAGAAAACATTAGAGCTTATGATCAAAGGATCAATGAAGTAGTTGCTGGAATCATGAACAATGGTGGAGAGATCTCTGAGGAAGATATAATGGACAAGTTGATGACTACTCTCACTCCAGAATATGAAAGCAAGATCAATATCCTTGATGAGACCATTTTACTTACATCTAATTTCAAGAGAGAGACCTTGATCAACAAAATCTCAGCTTTTGAGATTTCAAGATTGAAGACAAAACCTAAAAGTGAGATAGCATTCAAAGAAATAGTTCATGGTAAGAAATCTACAAACACTTCTGGTAATTTTGATGATGATGATGAAGAGAAAACTTTAGATGACTTTATTGCTATGGTTACTAAGAGAGAAAAGAAAGGAAAAGGAAAATATGAAGGTCAATTTCCTTTTAAGTTCTTTTCATGCAATAAGATAGGTCACTTTGCATCTAAGTGTCCTATTAGAGCTAGAAAATACAAGAAGGATTACAAGCCTAAGTACTCTAAGGAATGTTACTTATCTGGAGATGGATTTTTAGATGATGAATCAGGTGAAGAAGAAATTGGATTCATTTCTATTGTAGAGAAAATGAATAGTAAGTCAGTTCCTAAAGATGAGAAAGTAAATCAAGAGCTAGCATTGATTTCCCAAGCAGACATAAGGACAGACTGGATTATAGATAGTGGTTGTTCACATCACATGATAGGTGATAAAGGTAGATTTATTCTTCTAGACAAATACAATAGTGGTATGGTTAGATTTGGAGATAACAATCCTAAACCAATAGTTGGTAGAGGAGCCATCACTTTGGATGGAAAGAACAGTACTGGTGATATTCTCTATGTTGATGGTTTGAAACATAACCTTCTCAATGTTGGACAATTACTTGGAAAATTATATCAGTTGGAGTTCAAAGATGACAAATGCATCATTAACAACAAGGATGGTGTTATGATTGCATCAGGCTCAAAGACAAGAGGTAATGTTTTTCAACTCAATTCAGGAGCAAGTTGTTTTGTTGCTAAAGTTGATGATAGTTGGTTATGGCATAAAAAACTATGTCAGATCAATTTTGATAACATAGTGAAGATAAGTAATGTTAAGGTAGTAAGAGATCTACCTAGCATAGAAAAGCTAGTTGATACTATATGCAGGGAATGTTTGATGGGAAATCATGTGAGGAATTCATTCAAGAGCAAACACAATTCAACAAAGAACAAGTTGGATCTGATTCATACAAACCTATGTGGACCAACTCAAACAAGATCATACTATGGTAAAAGGTATTTAATTTTATTTTTTGATGATTATACTAGGATGATGTGGGTTGCATTCTTGAAAGATAAGTCAGAAGCCTTTGATAAGTTCAAAATATTCAAAGCTAAGGTTGAGAATGAATCTAGATTAAAGATAAAATGTTTGAGATCAGATAGAGGAGCAGAATTCACCTATGATAGATTCTATGAGTATTGCAAAGAACATGGCATAAAGAGAGAGTTAAGTGCACCAAGAACACCTTAGTAGAATGGGATTGTAGAGAGAAGGAATAGGATCATTCTTGATACAGCACACACCATCATAATAGAAGGAAAGGTTTCCCACACCTATTGGAGAGATGTGGTCAATACAACAGTCTACACAATCAATAGAATTTAGCTAAGGCCAAGCACTAACAAAACACCTTATGAGCTTTGGTTTGGTAATGCTCCCATAGTAAAATACTTCAAAATCTTTGGAAGCAAGTGCTACATCAAGAGAGATGAAGCAATAGGCAAGTTTGATGCAAGAAGTGATGAAGGTATTTTCCTTGGTTACTCTACTAAAGGTAAAGCTTATAGATGTTTCAATTTAAGATTGAAAAAGATAATTGAAAGTGCTCATGTTAAGATTGATGAAAAGTTTATAGTTCAAGAAAGATATCATGATTACTCACCCATGATTGAAGAAGAACCTAGACCCTCTTCTAGTGAGATAGTTATTGAAGAAATGTTTGACAACATTGATGTGTTGTTCAATGAACCTGAGACAAGTGAGGAAGAGACTCCTAAGGCTGATGAGTCATCAATAGCTAAGGTGCCAAAGTTTACTTCTAGAAATCATTCCAAGAAGGACATCATTGGATATCAGAGCGACAAAGTCTTGACAAGATCACAAGCAAAGAACTCAGCTAGTAATGATGTGGTATGTTTACTATCTCAGATTGAACCCTTAAGTGTTGAAGATGCATCTAAATATTTAGATTGGCATGATGCTATGAAAGAAGAGCTTGATTAGATTATTAAAAATGATACTTAGGAACTGGTTCCAAGACCCAGTGATAAGAATGTGATTGGTACAAAGTGGATATTTAGAAACAAGATGAATGAAGATGGTATAGTAGTAAGAAATAAAGCAAGATTAGTATGTAAAGGATATGGGCAAAGAGAAGACATTGATTATTCAGACACATTTTCACCTATGAGTAGATTAGAAGCTATTAAGTTGTTTCTAGCCTGTGCTACAGTCAAGAACTTCAAAGTTTATCAGATGGATGTCAAGTCAACATTCTTCAATGGAGATCTGAAAGAAGAAGTATACATTGAGCAGCCTAAAGGATTCATCTTATCAAACAAACCTGATATGGTATGTAGATTGAAGAAGGCCCTCTATGGACTTAAGCAAGCCCCTAGAGCATGGTATGAGAGACTAGATGGATACTTAACAAAGATTAGATTCAAGAAAGGAGTGGTAGATTGTAATCTATTCATTAGAGAGACATCTAAAGGTTTGTTACTTGTAGCTATTTTTGTTGATGACATTATCTTTGGAGGTAATGAAAAAATTAGTGCTGAATTTTCCAAGGAGATGCAGAATGAATTTGAGATGAGTATGATTGGTCCTATCAAATACTTTTTAGGATTGAATGTGCAGTAGACAGAGAAAGGTATTTTCATTAATCAATCTAAGTATGTGAAAGAGATATTAAAGAAATTCAAGATGGATGATTGCAAGCTAGTAGGGACTGCTATGATTACTAGATGCAATCTTACAAAGGAAGATGACTCACCAGTAGTTGATATAACATTGTACAAGTCTATGATTAGAAAACTAATTTATCTTACTCAGACTAGACCTGATATTTCAAATGCAGTTGGCATAGTTGGAAGATTTGTAGCATAATGTAAATAAAGTCACCTCATGGTAGTGAAAAGGATATTCAGATACTTACAAGGCACTATAGACTATGGTTTATGGTATCCCAATTTAGAAAATGCTGAGCTTCATGTGTACACTGATGCAGATTAGACATGATGTGTTGATGATAGAAAGAGTACATCAGGAGGAGCAGTGTTTCTTGGTGATAGACTTGTCACTTGGACAAGAAAGAAACAAAATTATATTTCTTAGTCAACAATAGAAGCAGAGTATGTTGTAGCAGCCCTGAATTATTCTACAGTTGTTTGGATAAAGCAAATGATAAAAGATTTTGGAATTCAGATTGATTATCCTATTGTTATTCACTGTGATAACACTAGCACTATCAATATGTCAAAGAACTCTGTGATGCATGCAAAGACAAAGCACATTGAGATTGAGTATCACTTCCTAAGAGAGAAAGTGGTAGAGAAAGAAGTTAAGTTGGACTATGTGAATACTAAGGAATAGTTGGTAGACATATTGACAAAGCCCTTGCCTAAGGATACTTTTGAGTATCTCAAGGGGAAGTTGGGAGTAATTCCCTTCCATGATTTTGCTTAGAAGGAAGCAGGAATGGCATCATTCCTCTGGGACTGATGGAAGGTTGACTACTCTACCTCAAGAGTAGTACCGGTGCTTAAAATGAATGGCACCCTTTTCCATTGATGTCAAAGGGGGAGTAGTATACAGAGTCATGAAAAATAGAAGGATTAATATACTTAGGGGGAGTAGTATTCAGTTGTGACAGTTGAGAAAATGGAGAATGTTAGAATATATTGCAGCAAATAGAGGATTCATCTTTGGTGGAGTTTTGAAGAGGAAATAGAGAATGTTATGAAAGAATTGTTTGTTTGGGTTGATGGTGGTTTTTTATTCCACATGTTGCCATCAATGCCCAAGGGAGAGATTGTTGGAGATTTGCCAGCAAGCTAGTACTGACTGTATGTTTGTCATTGATGACAACATATGGAAAGTAGCATGCATGGAAGCCTTATATAGTAAGCTTTTAGTATATGTTGCATGGACTTGATACCAGCATGATATCATGGACGCAGAGGTTGAATGTTAATACAGATAGTTATATAGCAGCTTGTGTCAGCAGTGTTCCTGACAGAGTTACAGGTAGTGTTCTATGTATGGTTGTCCGTATAATTTTCCTATGGGCATGCACCCTTGGATATATGTTGCAGACATGTTAGTGATGTTAAGTTCATGGATGTATGGTCTGATGATGAACACAAGTGAAGTTATGCAGTCGCTATTCGCTAATAGCAGTTTCCTATGTTTGTTTAGTAGAGTCGACAGAGATTTGATTGGTTCTTGAGTTGTGTCTATCTTTATGATATTCACCCTTGGATTTAAGCTTAGAGATGAGTTTTTTATGTTTAGCTAAGAGTGCATGAGTTAATTCAACTTTTAGAGAAAGTTCTAGTTGTTTTGGTAGAGCTGACAGTGTGTAGCGTGTGTCTATAATTATCTTATTTGGACAGGTCCCAGAATATGTTACGTGCATAATAGGGCCAATGAATGTTTGTTGGAGTTTGTTATGGTTTCTCTATTATAATTTCAAGTTAGTTATAATAGGCTGACTTGATTATATCATTTAGAGGAAAGATATTTATAGGCAGTCATTTGTGATTGCTAGAGTGTGGTTCATGGTTGATTAAGAAGAGCAGAGCAGAGTGTGTGAAGTGTTGAGCCATAAGAAGAAGGTCTATGTGACCAAGTAGAGTATGTGTGCTATTAATTGGAACTAATCTAGATAGTAGGTCATAGCACAACTCACCAAGATCCAGATATAGTGTGTATCTGTTATTTAGAAGGTTATAGCCTTCGCCCCTTTAAGCAGTGAGCTCTCAGATAGTGCGTCCTCTCCCCTAACAAGGACAATTGTAAAAGACTCCTAATAGGGTCTGACCCTTAACCAAGTCTACTGTACTTCATATATTGTAAAGCTACTCCTAATAGGGTAAAGGATCTTCTAACAAGGATCATTATACACTAGTACAGAATATTAGTGGGTATCAAGGCCCACCAGGGTTTTTACCTATTTTAGTTTCCCCGTAACCAAAATATTGGTGTTGTGTTCATGTGTTCTATGCTTTATGTTTAAGTATACTTAATTGGATAATGAATTGAATCTTGTAGATAACTAATTCACCCCCCCTCTCAGTTATCTCTTGGGACTATTTCTAACATGTGTATCTCACTGTGAACTACAAAAAGGATAGGATGACCCACCAAGAAAGAACTTGATAGTCACCCCATAAAGTTGTGCACCTTCTAGTAGCTTTGTGCATGTATGTAGTGCGTATTTTGATAGCTTTTATGAAGTACCCATGGATCCATATCCTCATATCACCATAGAATACATTTTTAAAATGCGTATCTCTTCAAGATTTATCAACTTATGTGCATTACCTTTAGAGGATTTAGCATATTTGATATTGGAAATTTGTGTCTCTTTAGGATTTAGCAACTTATGTGCATTACCTTCCAAGGATTTAGCATATTTGAAATTTAAAATGTGTGTCTCTTCAGGATTTAGCAACTTATGTGTGTTACCTTTCAAGGATTTAGCATGTTGCAAGATAAAAGGTTAGAACAAAAATACATAATATAGAATGAGGGAGGTGGTATATATGCCCCCCTCCTTAAGATGGCAAAAAAAATACTATTTTGACATTTTAAGGAAAGAAAAGAACAATGATAAAGCCTTCTTCAACATCAAGACAATATCCATAGACAACACCCAGTCCAAGCTAAGAAGGTCATAGCTCCTATGAGGCCATGGAAGGGATGAATGCAAAGAGATATCATGGAAGAAGGGAAAAAGTAACCCTTGTGAGGGATAGCACACTATTCAGTTTCCAAGGTGAGAGATTTATCAACCATGGAAACCCAATTTCAAACAATGAAATAGGTTATGATCAAGGATATTTATCCTTAATGCAAACCAAAATTTTCATACCAAGTACATTTATCCTTAATGCAAACCAAAATTTTCATGTATGATTGGATATCACATAATAGATAGATACTGCTTAACCAAGGGAAAAGTGGATCCTAAAAAGACAAAAAAGAAGGAGATGGCATCATTTCCCCCCAAGCATAGGAACAAGGATGGAAGGGGACCTATTATATCACTCACAACACTATAGAAGACAACAAACCCCCAAAGATTAGGATAACATTGTTTATATAATGTGGAGCTCCATAATAGGAACATAAATGTTAGTTAGAGAAAACAAGATTGAAATACAACTGATTGCCACATGATATATAAATAACCTTACTATTGATGAGTTGCATAATCTTATAATGTAAAGGTTAACATTCACTAGTAGAGTGATCATGAAATCTATAATACAAACAAAAAGGAAGAGTCTTCAAGTGTGGACTACGTTTCTTTTTGCATTTAGGTCTAGTAATCATCTTAGCATGAAGGAGTTTAGGAAAAAGAACTTCTTGGTCAAATTCCTTCATAGTTTCATCATGTTTTGAATTTTTATTTGAGATGTTAACATTTATTTATTGTTGAGGATTAAATCCCAATCCATAAGAATGCTCATGCCACCCATTTTGTGAGGGCATTTGAATTCCCTATTTATGCTTACCACATCCTTGACCATTGAATCCCTGTTTAATAAGGAAATAATAACCAAGACCATAACAAGAAGCCATATCAGAAGGAGTCAATGGAACTTTGGTATAGTAGGTTTGACATGTTCATTGTGGGTAGAAGCAGAAAAAAAGTTATTATGAAGGGTATTCGAAGTAGAAGTAAAAACTCATTGTTCAAACTCTCTTTGTTGCTTCATAAAATCAAGATTAGAAACCTTATACTCTCCAATGAAGCTAGGATTAAAATCCAAGGTTCCCAAATCATCACCAGAAAGAGCATTAGAGGAAGAAGAATTAGGAATAGGAGTATTGTAGGTTTGAATATTCAAACAAGGATTTGGTGTGTCATCCTCATGAAGTGTATATTTCACGTTGTTATGTATAAACTTGAATTTATGGTGAAGGGTGGAAGGAACAACATGCATCTCATGCAACCAAGGTATACCCAATAGAAGGTTATAATTAAGAGGTCTAGACATAACATGAATAGGTGTATTCAAGATAATTGGACCTACTTTGATAGGTAAGGTAATGATTCCTAAAGTGTTCTTAGCAATGTTATCAAAGCCACGTATAGGAACATTGTTAGGTTGAATAGTTGAAAGATCAACTTTAATCACTTTGAGCATGTCCATGCTACAAAAATTAATCCCATATCCATTATCAATCAAGGTCCTATGAATGATACTTTTATTAATACTAACAAAAACCATAAGAGCATCATATTGATTCTGAACTTCTTTAGAAGGTAAATCCTTTTGAGTAAATACAATGTCAAGAGGACCTAGGGTAGCATGCATGTAATACTATAAGAAGGAATTCATGTTCTCTTGATTAGGAGGTGGAGTGGGAATATTTTCTAGAGCCTTTTGCAAGGCTTCATAGTAGGTAGGTGAAGTTTGAAGAAGCTCCCATAAAGAAATCTTGGCAAGGGTATTTTTTAATTGGTTTATCAAATCATACTCCTTCCTAGGAAGACGGGGTGGACGAGGAAGAATGGGTTGAGAAGGTGGTAAAGAAGTATAAACCATTGGTTTAGGTTTAGGGTTATTCCTTGTATGATAGGTGTGAGCTATTGAATCTTGGTCATTGGAAGACTCTAAAGACTCCATAGGTTTACCTTTGATAGTCAACAAAGGTTTTGGATAAACCGTGTTAGTTGTCTCAACACTACAAATAGATCCATAAGAAGGAAGCCAAGAAGACATCCTAGGAGGAGATGATGTAGGATCTTGATTCTACATAAAATCATCACTAAGAGGGAGAGCATTAAGGGAATTCATATCATTTTCTACTAATGCCTCATCACTATAAGGAATCCCAAATGGAGGTAAAGCATCTATAATGTCATCTTCTTTCGCTAAAATGTTTGCATAAGGGGAGTGTGTTTTAGAAAAAGAGTCACCATCATGTATGAATATGTCATCAATTAATAAATCACCCTCTTGTATCAAAGATTCTTCACAAGGAGGGGATAAATCAATGTCTTTATCCAAGGGTTCATCCCAAAAACTAGAATCATCCACAATGGTTTCATGAGGAAGAGAGTAATCAACATCCCAATCCAAAGGTTCATCCCAAATAGGAGGATTATCATCCCTATCAATAAAGCACATTGTAGGAGTGCCATAAGTCACTAAATATTGATCCCTAAAGGGGAAAGAAGGTAAATTATATTCTAAAGTAGGGTCATAGAAAAGACACATATTAGGAGAAGAATTAAAATCAATCCCCAACTCATCTTTGTAAGGGTCAATTGAAGAGGTTGTGGAGGAGGGTGAAATAGGAATAGGATCAATGGAGATCTCATTCGAACAATTTTCATCCTCACTTCCATGTACCTCATTAAGGGATCTATCATCTTTTGTAAGAAAGACATCATCAAAGTATTCAAAACAAAAATCATACATGTTGAACACAAAGTAACACTACAAGCATGAAAAATGTAAATATTTTTGTATTTTGAAAGAAATTTTGCAATTTTTTTGTATTTTTGAAATATAAATGTAAGAGCATAAAAGAAAGCATGTAATATATAACATAAAATTAAAATCTAACACCAAAAAGAAAGAGTTTTCACAATAGGGAATCTAATTCCACAAAAGATAGGGGGTAAGCTTGTCGGGTTCACCAAAATGTAAGATGAAAAATATGGATGAATAGGGTTTAGAATAATGCACATGAAAGAGACCCTAAACCCATATTTCACACATACATATGAATTCTAAGGGGATGGAATGTAAATATGGAAATGTTAATATTGAAATGGAGAAATAAAGGTACTTACCTCTGAAAAAGAATCAGCTGAAAACTATGTCAGACAATCGCAGAAACTGTTATTTTTGGGTTCTTGAACCGAAACTATGAGATCTACAAATCCCAAAAATCTATTTATTTTCTAAGCAAGATCATCCTTGACCTCGGGACAGGGGTAAGATCTTACCCTGGGGTACAATCTTAACCCAAAAAGTCATCCTTGACCTGCATTGCTTTGATGGAAATTATGTTTACAGATCTTGAAAGTTTGCCGAAAAGGGTATCCAGATTGTCACCGATATTCATTGTCACGCACCTGTACCTATAAGAAAAATGGTTTTGTTTTTTTGGGGGTGAGGGGATTTCCTTAGTCAAACCCCAGTTTAGGAATTAACCTTGAAATTGAATTTAAATTGTAGAGATAAATAAAGTAAATGAAATAATTCACTTTGCTTATGTTGAAACCCTTGTGGAGGATTTGAATCCTTGAATCCATAAGTATGGATGTTCCAAATGAATGTGGAATTGGATGTAGTATGTCTCAAATCAATTGTCTTAGATCTTCAATATCAATCTTGAATGGATCTTGAAATAGGAAGAGGCTTGGATGAATGTGGATGGAGAAAACTTCAACAAGAGTGCTCCATAGAGATTGAATCCTTCAATGGCTAACAATGGATCTCCTTGATGAATTGGATCTTGAATGCTTGAAGGCTTGAATGAATGCTTGAATGCTTTCCTTCTCCTTCTTGGTTTCTTCTTGATTGCTTGATTTCACTTTCTTGAATGCTTGAGAGATTATGAAAAGTGATCATGAAAAGAGATGATTAAAATGAGAAAGGAATGCCTCCTTTTATAGTGATCTAGGGCACAAACTTTTAGAGAGGTCTACATAGGATAATTAAATTCCCCTTTAAACCTTTACCCCTAGAAATGGACCTAAATTAAATATAATTTAAGAGTTTACCATTTTGGAGACCAAAATAGCTGACCCGGAAATGGGAAAACAATTCTTTCTGAAACTTGACAATAGTACATTTGAGACCTTTTTTCGTTAGTAGGGCATTGAAATTGGGATGGTTTACCATCGATATTACAACACTACTCACTGTCACAGTTTTGTAGTAAAAAAAATGACAGCTACAATTTGCATCGTAATTAAGATGACTATAGTTGTCACAAAAAGGGGGTTTCAACACAACAAATACATTGTCATGTCTATTTGTAGCCATCCTAATTTCAACGAGTAGATGTCAGACATAGTTAGTTTACCAAAGTAAATGTTGTACATGTGATGGTTAACTATCCTAATGTTCTGATGGATAACCTTTTTTGGTAGTTTATTTACTGACATAAATTTTGTGCATGTGATAATTTTTCGTCAGAAGTTTCTAACAGATTGCCATCACTTTTCTAGTGATGTCATAATTGCGACATAATTCATAATTTTTAAAAATATATATATATATTTTGATTGAGTTTGTATCAATTTAGAATAGTGTTCTTTCAGATCTAGTTCCAGCTGATTGCATTACTTTTAGATCTTGATTGACTTGCAAGGTGGTTTGGTGAGTCGAGGTCTTTTATTCATGCTCATGATTTGGTTATGCCATTTGGAGATGACTTTGTAGTAGATTTGGTAGATGATAAGAAGCTAGTGCTATGATCAGAGATGCATTCTTCCTGATGTGTTCATGGGATATATGCGGACCTGATTGCATCTAGATCTGATTCGAGTGACTTCTTAACTTTGTTGGTTTGAATTTGATGTGCTTTATTCCTATGGAGTGTAGCAGTGACTTGAGTTGCAAAACTTGCACAATGGAAATTTGTAGATTGCTATTGTGTCTATAATGACTTCGGAGAAGTCTTCTTCTTGGTGAACCAAGCTGAGAGACTTGGATTAAAGAAAGTGGGTCATTTGATGCAACTTATGAGACATTGGATTCCTCTTCATAGTGGGTTCATGGTGTGGTTTGTGGTGTTTGTCTGCGATTGGGTTCTTGGCAGAGATCTGTTGATTTGGTAGCCATTGAGATGGATCAATATGACTTGATCTTGGGTCAAGACTTCTTGAGGTGAGCTGAAGTGATCATTTCTCCTTGAAGTGATTGATGTTTCCAATAGATAGTCATTGCTTTTAGTTTTGTCGTTGGTTATTCTTTGGTTTCTATCATAATTGCAATAGCTTACACTATTTTTTAAAAAGAAATATATATTTTTCATACGTTGATCGAGATCTTAAATTATTGAGCTTCTCTTTGTTTTGATAATAGTTTAACATTCTCTAGTTAACAGGGCCAACCAGGTGAAGGTGGAATCTCATCTGGCCCCTCCTAGGATCCTCTTATGACCCTTTACGACACTTTAAGACCTCTAAGATGTATTCTTAGGGATCGTAAATGGTCATAAAGGGTCATAAGGGGTCCTGAGACACAATAGCTAAGAAACATAAATGTAGGCATCATGGTCACAATTGTTTGGAGACACAACATAATTTATTGCAAGTGTAGTACTTACTTTTACAATGTTATCAAAGTTTATATGAAAAAATCTTCTGTTCCATAACCAACTGTCATCAATTCTTGTAATCAAACATGTCATCTCTAAGGGTTCAACTAAAATACATTACCTTTGGTTCTTGATCCAATTCCAATCAAATTACCATCCTTATCCTTGATCACACAAGTTTTCTCAGTAAAAAAAACTTGATAGCCCTTATTAACTAACTGTCTAACACTCAAAAGATTGTGTTTCAATCCATCCACAAAATAAACATCATCATTGTTAGTCTTTCTATCAAGAGTAATAGATCCTATTCCTTTTATCAAACAAGGTGCATTGTTTCCAACTCTAACAATTCCTCCATCATAGTTGTTAAACTTTATAAAATTCTTCATGTCACCAGTCATATGATGTAAACAACCACTATCTATAATCCAATCAGTTCTCTTTTCTACTTGAGAATCTAAAGCTTTTTCTTCTCTAAATTCAATTTCAAAGTTTTCTTCTTTTATTGCTACAAATCCTATATCATCATTCTCATTATCACTTTCACATAGAGATTTCTCAATACTAGCCTCAAATTATTCATCATTAGCATAGTAACATTCTTTAGATATTTTAGGTTTAAAGTTCTTCTTATACTTCTTTACTCTTTTAGGACATTTAGATGCAAAATGACCATATTCTGGACAAGTCCAACATTTAAATATTTTCTTACCTTCTGGTACTCTTTTCACAAGCAAGGCAATTCCTTCCTCAATCTTTCTATCTTCTTCAGTCTTAGATTTGTTGCCACTAGTATAGTCTCCACTCACACTAATGCTTCTTAACAAGGTAGGGCAAACACTAAGTGTGTTGAATGTTGTCTCAATTCTAGGTAGATCTCCCAAATGTCTCAAGCTTATCGTTGTTGCTTCTAGTCTTCCAAGAAGATTTTCTTTGGTAAAGTTCTCAGTACAAGGTATAACTTGTTCAATCATCTACACTCTATGATTAAATACAAGAGTTAATGTCTTTAGAATCTTCCATGTCACTTCATTCTCTATCTTGTTTCCTTCACAAGATTTGATACCTACAACAATCTATGACATTCTACTAATATAACTTCTAACAGATTCATCTTCCATCATTCTTATATCTTCAAATGTACATATCCATTTATGTAATCTGGCTCTTCTTGCATGTACATCACCTTAAAAAGTAGATTGTAAAGATAACCAAATTTCATGAGATGTCCTTAGATATTTTACTTGACTGTATTCACTCTTTGGAAGGGCTGATAAGAGTGCTTCTCTGGTATGTATGTTACACATGAACATATCTCTTTCCTCATTAGTACATTCTTCAATTTTGTCTTCTTCAATGATAGTCTTTGCATTCTTTGTGATTAACCAATACCTTGGTCCTAAACATAGCAAATGTGTCTTCATCTTTTTTTTCCAACTGTCATAGTTTACTCCATCAAACTTAGGGCTTTCTTTCTTGAAATGATTCATCATGGATATCCTCAAGCTCTTAAACTTTTCATTCAATGACCTACTGCTCTAATACCAATTATTAGAAAGTAAAGTCCACTAGGATAACTAAGAGGGGGGGTAAATTAGTTATCAAATAAATACAATTTTGATCACCATTAATAGATTTCAACCATGTAATCAATGTAAGCAACATTCATAGAAAGATAAACATACACAGAAACATAATAACACAAGATATGTTGACTAGGGAACCTCTTGATCAGAGAGTAAACCCCGGTGGGAATGATGCCCATAAAAGATGTACCAATATAATAGTTCCTTCTGAGAGGATGGACTTTGTTAAGAGCTTTATGAAATACATTTAGTACAGATGAGTCCTTGTTAGGAGACTTTGAATCCCTGTTAAAATATTCTAACCTTGTTAGGAGTTAAGGAAAACAGAAGGATCCATTGTCTAAACAGCTTCAAGAGTAAGATAACTGAACACACTATCCAAATGATCTTTTTATTACTCAAATAGAATAATACCAAATAATTATTGATCTCATCAACTTATCTTTTCTCCTCTGTCTGTGCCAAACCACACCAAGTGCTTCACCAGATCTCAATATTAGATCTCTACAATTCATATATCCTCTTACAACTTATATTGCTCAATTCCATAATTCCTTGCACATATTACTTACAACAATAAAGGAAAATAATCATTCCTTTATACCACACTCAAATAATTACAAATGAGTCGGCCAACAAGGCTTAACCAATTACAAAATATAAACCTCCACACGTTACATAGTATTTCATAATTACATAAAATTGTCAGCTTCCAAACAAAATAATTCTTCACTTGTGAGACCTCTGATCATGTTTTCATGTCACTATCATAATGTCTTCATCAATTGTACAAATTTGCATGCCTAGATTCTATCCTGATTAGGAGATATCATCAAGTTACCACAAGCCACTTCTCAGGAACACTGCTTGAATACAGCTTCTATTGAATTACACATAACTATCATGAATAATTGAATTTCCATACGTGCTCCTAACCATGATCTTAGGAAAAAATATAAATTAAGTGCTCAAATCCACATAGCTTGATCTTCAATACTCCACATGTGCTAATTCAAACATTGTCTTCTTCTCTTCTAATCTCTAGTAGATCACTATGTTGACATCGATGATAACCACAGTCATGAATGCAACATAAAAATACTATAGAATGGATTTGAATACTCACCCATAGGATATATTTAGCATTCATTCCTAACACCACACCCCCACCACCACTAGTGCCACCATCAGGGGCTCTAGTAGGAGTAGGGTCATCGAGCGGAGGAGGAGGAGATCTAGCAGGGTGTCTCACCTCACTATAGGAAGCCTTTAATTAGACTAGCCAGATGCATCATGACACATAGGGTGAGTGAGATGCCTTGATAGCACATCTAGCTTAAGATATAAAGGATTGGATTTTGACAGTTGATGATAGAGAGTAGCTGAGGAGAGAGAGGGATGGGATGGTGGCAAAGAGGGATCTACTGAGAGGGGAGAGGGATAGTCTGCAGTCAGAGAGAGACCATCTATAGGGGGAGCATGATATGGCTATGCAGCAGCTGGTGGTGGAGAGGCATACCCCTAGAGGAGACAAAGTGGTATGGAGCTCTCAAAATCAATCAAGAGAGGTATCTCATCTATGGAGGGAGCTAGAGAGGATGAGTGAGTAGATTGGATGGTACAGGGGTGTATACCATGCATCAGTTCCACCTGAGCGATGCTAGCATTATAGACATGTTAGCCACTCAGGAGCCACAAGGTTAGGGATAGATGGGAGCTTAGGTATAAAGGATGGTAGTAGCCAAAGGATAGGGGGTAGCACACCCATGGTTGGTACCTCCCAGAGGACAGGACAGGAGAGCCATTGGTCAGGGCATACATAGAGTTAGCAGCAGTCAACCAGTGGCTCTATGCAGATGGCAAAGGTGGAGGGGTCAAGTGCAGGGATGGAGGTGGATTTAGGGATAGGGAACAGATCCACATAGGTATAGGGTACATGTATATAGGGCACAGTGGGGTGATTGACATTTTTATAGGATCCAGTGAAAGTTGACCCCCTAGTTGATGATGTTGATATGCAACCTCCCTCAGGAGAGGTAGATAGATAGTGATATTCTTCGATTTTGATTATGTACTTTAGTTATTCATTGATGGAGGGCATAGTCCCTATGTATATTAGATATTTACTTTTGATGGACATGGACTGGGACATACATTTTATTCTTTCATTCTTTGGGATGGGAAATGCTTGTACTTTTATTCATGATTATATATACATGATGAGCTAGGTGGGATATGATGGGTTATGATGAATGTATGGATGTCTACAATGCACTAACATGGGTGATGTAGGATGTGATGCTATTTTCTATATGATGTGAGACTGACATATGTGTGATGTAGGATGTAAGGTGCCTTATGTGATATTTGAGATGATGTGTGTATGGAATTACTAATGGTTTGTGGATGCAGGATGTGATGTGATGCCCTATATGTGATGTATGATTTATTTATATTATGATTTAATGTTCATATGGATGGATGATGTTTTTAACAATGCAAGATTAAAAACTAACCTAACAATACAAGATAAAATGAACCTGTGATGAATTAATAATGCAAGATCTAAAATGAACTTAACTATGCAAGATTAAAATAAACCTAAAATGAAGTAACAATGCAAGATCTAAATGAACTTAACTATGCAAGATTAAAATGAACCTAAAATGAAGTAACAATGCAAGATTAAAATGGACCTCAAATGAAGTAACAATGCAAGATCTAAATGAACTTAACTATGCAAGATTAAAATGAGCCTAATCTAAATGGATAGCAATGCAAGATGAAATGAACGTAAAATGAATCTAAATGGATAACAATGCAAGATTAACATGAACCTAAAATAAATCTATAATAAATGGGAATCATTAAAAATGCAATCTAAAATGAATTTGAAATGGATTTAATCTAAGGTGAATTATGCGAGATGGAAAATGAATCTAGATGCAAATGAACGTAAGATGGATCAAGAATGCTTAACTAGAATAGGGTGAATCTACAATGATTGGGAATGATTAATGATACATGATGAAAATGTACCTAAAAGGAATGTATGGATGCAATGAGAGATGAAGAGTGTTGGAAATATAGATGGAGTAACTAAGAGGGGGGGTGAAGCAGTTAACCACAAAAATATTACCACAGATCCCTTAGATGTCTTAATAATCCATTTGTTGTTGTTACTCGGTAAACATACAGAGAAATGCTGTAACTCGGTTATTGCAGTGAGTATTAATTATAACTGTTCTTAGGCATTCATTAGTGATTAACATGCATGCATAAAGAAAATAACATAAACACAAGAGACACTAGATTTAATGTGGAAATCCAATATGGGAAAAACCACCAATGTAACTATTTTTCACTCTTTTGAAGTCAGCCCTGTTAGGAGCCAACCTGGTAAGAGGTTACAAAACACACTATTAGGTGTGACCTTGTTAGAGGATTTAATCACCCTATTAGGAGTGGCCTTGTAAGAGGTCTTTGAAACAATTCAATAGGACTGTCACCTTGTTAGAGGATTTACAAAATGTCTGTTAAACCAACTCGGTTAAGACATTTTGAAATCATTACTACAATGGTAAGAAAGTAACAATGAAGTGACCTGAATAAGATGCAACTAAATTGCTGATTACAAATCTCTATTCTACTTCACTAGATCCTTCTTGATCAAATAAATCTTTGCTACTCCTCAAGGATATCTAACCATCATTCAAAATTTGCACACACCTTCCTTCAAAATGATTTGCATGTTCGCTCACAAAATTCCACACTTTCACTCTACACTTTCTCACTTTAATTCACCACTTAGCCTTATATATATATATCACATTTAAATTTTCAAGTCGGCACTAATAATCATTACAAACATTAACACTCATTACAACAGTTTCCTTGAATAAACAAACTTTATTTCTCAAATTAACAAAAATTCTTTACTGGGCCGACCTTGCTCGGTAAATACTAATCCTAAAAAGATTTCCTTCGGTGACCAAGTGAACTCGATAAACACTATGAATTTTGAAACATCCTTTTGAGACTAAGTGAACTCGGTAAACACTAACTTTCCTTCAATAACATTGGAAGCTCGGTTAACACCATTTTCAGCCATACTTTCCTTTGACACTTGAAAGATCTCGGTAGACACTAAAAATTGCCTGCTAACTGACTGAGCTTGGTAGACACTAGGAACTACTTTTCTGACCGAATGAGCTTGATAATTGATATGACATTTGTGTGACATCAAAGACAACACATAATTAATCCAACAATCTCCTTCAGACAATTGTATCCAACAATCTCCCTCTTTGGCATTGATGGCAACACAACGTGTCATAGCACAATGAAATTTCACAGAAAACATAGAGTAAGGAACATATCCTTAGCTTCATTCTAATTCTCATCTATGAGAACTCCCTCTGTCAACAAACTTCTCTTTCAGACTGAAAACTCTCCCTCTTAGAAACCTTAAGAAATTTATTGAATTATGACAACAAACTCTCCCTCTTTGACAACACATGCCAAAGACAACACATACCAGGTGAATAGCAATGTAACTTAAGTACTAATTCATATGCAATGATTCCTTGACTAAGCTACATCAACTGACTGATCTTCAATATTCTCTGGTTGATGCATCACTTAAACTTTATTTAGTGAGCCTCAAATAGGGGAATGACCCCTAACTTACCTCTAAGATACAAGAATGCATCCTTAGGTAGTGGCTTGGTGAATATATCTGCAATCTATTCTTTTGTATGAATATATTCCAATCTAATTTCCTTGTCCTGCACCAATTCTCTGACAAAGTGATATTTTATAGCAATGTGCTTGGTTTTGGAATGCATTACTAGATTCTTTGAAATATTTATTGCACTTGTATTATCACAAAACATGGCAACTAGTTCTTTGATCTCAACCTTCATGCCTTCCAATAACTATTTAAACCAAACAATATTAGAGCAATTTATGACTACGACAACATATTCTGCTTCTGCTGTGGATTGGGATGTGCAATTTTTCTTTTTACTAGTCCAAGATACCAACCTCTTACCAAGAAAGAATGCTCCACCACTTGTACTCTTTCTGTCATCAATGTTTCCTACCCAATCAGCATCAATAAACACTTTTAAGTCCAGATTGCCTCCAAATTTATACCACAAGCCATAATCTTTAGTTCCTTTCAAGTATCTCAGGATTCTTTTGATTGCCATCATATGATTTTCTCTGGGTTTTGCTGAGAATCTTGCTACTATACCAACTGCTAAGGCAATATCAGGCCTTGTATGAACTACATACTATAATTTTCCAATCATTGATCTGTATAAGGTCTGATCTACTTCTTTTGAATCATCATCTTTGGTAAGCTTCAATCCAATACACATGGGGGTACCAACTAGTTTTGCATCTTCCATACCAAACTTCTTAAGTATTTCCTTGATGTATTTAGACTGAGTAATGTAGATACCGTTCTTGCTCTGCTGAATTTGAAGACCAACAAAGAACTTTATAGATATTTCAAATTCTTTTTTCATTTTCTCTAAAAATTCTTTGCACTGATCATCATTACTTGTAAACATAGTATCATCCACAAATATTTCTGCCAAAACAAATTTTTTATCTGGTCCTTCCTTGATGTACAAACTACTGTTATTATTAGCTCTTTTGAAATCAATCTGAATAAGATAGTTATGTAATCTTTCATACCATGCTCTAGGGGCTTGTTTCAGACCATACAATGCTTTGTGTAACTTTCAGACCATATTCATTTTGTCTGGATCAACAAAACCTTCAGGTTGCTCAATGTAGACTTCTTCATCAAGAATACCATTGAGAAATGCAGATTTTACATCCATCTGATATACCTTAAATCCTTTATGTTCTGCATATGCAAGTAGAGTCCTTACACCTTCTAATCTTGCAACAAGAGAAAAAGTCTCTCCATAATCTATACCTTCTTCTTGAGAATAACCTTTACATACCAATCTAGCTTTGTTTCTTGATACTTGACCATCTTCATTCAACTTATTCCTGAATACCCATTTTGTTCCAATTACATTTTTATCTTTAGGCCTAGGTACAAGAGTCCATGTTTTGTTCTTCTCTATTTGTTTTATTTCTTCATTCATAGCCTCAATCCAACTTTCATTTTCCAATGCATCTTTGACATTTCTAGGTTCAAAATTAGCAAGTAAACATGTGCCTTTTAGTTTACTTCTTGTCATAGTACCATCTAATTTGTTTCCAATAATTTGATCTAGTGTATGATGCCTTCTGACATATTTGGCCAATACAGGTTCCTTGCCTCTTGAATGAGTTACATTGTCATCTTCTTGAATTTCATCTTCAGGTTCAGGTTGCTCAAGCTCGGTAGATATTTTCTTGATAGCTTCAGACTGAGACTCGGGTCCTTGTGACTCAGTTTGAACTTCTTCTTGTGACTCGGTTTGATCTTCTTCTTGTGACGTGGTTACTGTACTAGGCTCAGTAGATGTAGTCTCCTTATTGACATATGTGTCTAGTAATGTATCAGGTTCAATGTAAACAAATCTCCTGTAATCCTCTGGTTCCTTTTTGCTTTCTTCTTCAGTCTTTTCTACAAACTCATCAACTTTCACATGTGCACTTTCTATGATTTTGTGAGTAGACAAATTCAAACATCTATACACCTTACTTTTGCAAGAATATCCCAAGAATATTCCTTCATCACTTTTCACATCAAATTTTCCTTTTCTAGATTCTTTTAAGATGTAACATTTACTACCAAATACTTTCAGGTAACTTACATTGGGTTTATAGCCATACCATAACTCATAAGGAGTTTTGAATGTGTCTTTCTTCAACTGTACTCGGTTTAAGGTATGAACTGCAGTGCTGATAGCTTCCTTCCAGTATTTCATAGCAATGTTCTTTTCAATCATTAGAGTCCTTGCATAATCCATGATAGATTTGTTCCTCCTTTTAGCTATTCCATTCTACTCAGGAGTTCTTGGGCCTGATACTTATCTTTTGATTCCTCCTTCAATGCAACAATTATTGAATTCATGGGAGATGAATTCACCACCTCTGTCTGATCTTAAGCACTTCAATCTTTTCCTTGTTTCCTTTTCTACTCTTGCCAAATACCATTTGAATTTCTCAAATGCTTTTGACTTTTCTCTTAGATACATAACAGTCATCATTCTAGAGTAGTCATCAACAAAGAGAATAAAGAATTTTTCTCCAGTATAGCTCTCAATTCCAATAGGTCCACATAGATCAATATGCACAACTTCCAAAATATCTTCAGACTGATATTTTTACTTTTAAAGCTAGTCTTTCCCATTTTTCCTATCTGACAATTCTTGCATAGACCAACATCAGGTTTCTTCAAAGTAGGAATGCCTCTTACTCTCTTGAATTTGCTTATTTTCACCATGTTATCAAAATTTACATGACATAACCAACTTTCTTCAATTTGAGCAATAAAACATGAGCATTCACCAAGATCAAGATAAACCAAGTTACCTTTGGTTTGTTTGCCTGATCCAATTAGTTTTCCCTTGTCATCTAGCAGTCTTGCTTTGTCGTGCATGAATTCAACCTTGAATCCAATGTTGATTAGCTGTGCTACACTTAGAAGATTATGCTTTAGTCCTTCAACCCAATATGCATTATCACATATAAGTTCTTTGGTTAATGAGATTCATCCTCTTCCTTTTATGCAACAAGGTTCATTGTTTCCAAACCTTACATTACCACCATCATAGTCTTCAAGGTGTTCAAACTTTGTTCTATCACCAGTCATATGATGTGAACATCCACTGTCTATGATCCATGTATCATTTTTGCTTATATGAGAGATAAGTGCCATCTCATCTTCATCATCATCAGATTCATCTTTTACAACAATGAGGAAAATATCTTCTTCACTATCATCAAAATCCTTAGCCAAAAAACATATTTTCTTACCTTTATCCTTGAATGATTTGAAATTCTTCTTGCCATTGTACTTGTGACTTTTCTTCTCATCCTTTCTTTGCTTGTTTGGGCACCTAGCTACAATATGACCAATTTCTTCACATGAAAAATAGATTAAGGGAGTTTTACCTTTGTATTTACCTATGTCTCTAGTATATTTCTTTGCAAGTAATGCTTTAATAACTTCAAGATCACTATCAGAACTTTCCTCTGATTCTTCTTCACTTTCTGACTGGATGTCCTTTATTTTCTTGCCCTTCTTAAGTGAAAGTTTAGCCTCAAATGCTGATTCAATATTTTTGGAAGTTGGAACATAGTTGTCATAGTTATCCAATTCAAAGGTTGTCAATCTTCCCACTAAGGCATCCAAAGTTATATTGTGATTTTCTTCACATCTTCTTTCTTGAATAGTAGATACTCTTATTGCATAGATAGGGAGTAATGTTCTAAGAACCTTACTTATAACAGTTTCATCATGAATTGTTCCTCTAGAAGCTCTAATTGCACTAACACTTACCTTGATCCTTTCAACATATTTGCGATGTTTTCATCTTCTCTCATTTTCATCTGATAAAACTATCCTCTTAGGCTTTCTGCTTTGGCTCTCTTCACATTTTCATCACCACCATAAATTTTCTTCAGCTTGTTCCACATTGCATAAGAAGTTGTCCAATTTTTGATCTCATCAAATTCTTCATAGCTGAGGGCTGATGTAATGTCTATCATCATGGTGTTATGGTTCTTTTTCTCTGCAATGCCTTCAATAGTTAATGTGCCAGTAGGAGCTGTATATTCTTAATCAAGATATTTGCATCCTAAATCACCAATGGAAGCTAGATGAAGTCTCATGAGACCTTGCCATGCTGAAAAGTTATCTCTATTAAGCCTTGGAATTTCTCTCTTGTAAGACATCCTGATCTTTAGGTTAGGTCCTTGAAACCCTTTCTGCAAGCACCGAAAGCTCTGATACCAATTGTTGGAAATATAGATGGAGTAACTGAGAGGGGGGATGAATTAGTTAACCACAAAAAATTACCATATATCCCTTAGATGTCTTAATAATCCATTTTCTATTGTTACTCAGTAAACATACAGAGAAATGTTGTAACTTGGTTATTGCAGTGAGTATTAATTATAACTATTCTTAGGCATTCATCAGTGATTAACATGCATGCATAAAGAAAATAACATGAACACAAGAGACACCAGATTTAACATGGAAACCCAATATGGGAAAAACCACCAATGTAACTATTTTTCACTCTTCTGAAGTGAGCCCTGTTAGGAGCCAACCCGGTAAAAGGTTACAAAACACACTGTTGGGTGTGACCTTGTTAGAGGATTTAATCACCCTGTTAGGAGTGGCCTTGTAAGAGGTCTTTGAAATAATTCAATAGAACTGTCACCTTGTTAGAGGATTTAAAAAATGGTTGTTAAACCAACTTGGTTAAGAGATTTTGAAATCACTACTACAATGGTAAGAAAGTAACAATGAAGTGACCTAAATAAGATGCAACTAAATTGCTGATTACAAATCTTTGTTCTACTTCACTAGATCCTTCCTGATCAAATAAATCTTTGCTGCTCCTCAAGGATATCTAACCATCCTTCAAAATTCACACACACCTTCCTTCAAAATGATTTACATGTTCACTCACAAAATTCCACACTTTCACTCTACACTTTCTCACTTTAATAAACAAACTTTATTTCTCAAATTAACAAAAATTCTTTATTGGGCCGACCTTGCTCGATAAATACTAATCCTGAAAAGATTTCCTTCGGTGACCAAGAGAACTCGGTAAACACTGCAAATTCTGCAACATCCTTTGGAGACCAAGTGAACTTGATAAACACTAACTTTCCTTCAATAACCATGGAAGCCTGGTTAACACTATTTTCAGCCATACTTTCCTTTGACGCCCGAAAGATCTCAGTAGACACTAAAAACCACCTGCTGACTGACTAAGCTCAGTAGACACTGGGAACTACTTTGCTGACCGACTAAGCTTGATAATTGATATGAAATTTGTGTGACATCAAAGACAACACACAATTAATCCAACAATCTCCTTCAGAAAATTGTATCCAACAGAAGAGGCGAAGATGAAATGAGACAAGGGAGCCTGGGATAATGACTAAATGAGTCTAAAATGAGATGTAATGTATGTAGGATGGTAAGGGGATGGTTAATGAAATGAAGAAGATGAAAATGCCATGTGGGTAGTGTGGGTGAGAGGGAGATGTAAGAATGTAGATGAGAAATATGAGGTGAGGTGTGAGGATGAGATGGCATGGCATATCACTACCTGACTAAACCTTTGCTCAGGGATTGGGGGGGAGGTGTAGCAGTAGAGGGGATGGTCAAAGGGGATATTTGCACAATCAAAATCCATGGGTTAGGAACATGAGCGGAAGAGGACTAAGGTAGATAGGTTTGCATCAAGATGAGGCCTATGGGGGGATGAAGAAAAATGGGTGAAAAGGATGTGAGGGTGAGGTTGTTGGGGATCTTTGAGGATGATTGTTGAGATTCAATAGGGATGTGGTTTTAGCTAGGAATTTTGATAGGAGATGGGGGAGATTTATTGAAGCTTGAGCATGGGGTATCCCAAAGGAGAATACCACCATGTAGTTTGAGCACTTAGTTTGATATAGAAACAAAAGGGACCAGCCAAAGTTACTGGGAACTTGAGGCTATGTCGCTAGCATTGCATAGGACTGACTCAAAAAGGACACGCAAGGGTTTCCCCAACATCATGCATGAACCTAGGAATAAGCATGGTGAAAATGATACTAAGGAATCCAAAAACAAATGACACCTCCCGAAGGCTCCATGTGACCCAGAAGATGCCAGGGTTGCATTAGACTAACTCACAGGAAGAAACACAAAAGAAAAAAGACCCTTCCCCAAAAAATGTCTCTCCTTGCAGTGCACCATGATATAAAGGATCACGACGACCTTGAAGAGAGAAGAAAAATGAGACCTCAAAAAAATAGATAAATCAAAGCAAACATTAGGAAATCTATGTGATAAGACCAAAAGATGTCCTTTGCCAAAAGAGATTGACTGAGTGTGGATGTTTTGATTAGGTCAGACAGGAGGAAAGATGTTCCTACAAGGACCTAACTGGTGGGTTTGATTGCAAATTGAATTGCTGATGGGCAAGAGGAGAACCTTGGAGAATCATAGTGGCAAGGAATGTTTCCTGAGGAGAATGTTGATATTGTGATCATGATAGGTTAATGATTTTGGGGTCAAGATACTATGAAGAAAATTGGGCAATATGTACAAATGAGCCAAAGATGCGAGGATAGGATATACAATCAGATATCTACAAAAGCTCAGGTGATCAGGACATGCCAATAAGTGACAATTATGTATATAGCTTAGTGTTCTGGGAATAGGTCTTGTCTCAATATATACAGGAAGCTCAGGATGTAGGATAGTAGTCCTCATGTACTGGTGTAATAGGAATGACACCTTGGGAACAAGGGTGAGTGAGATGGATGAATGATGGGATGGCGGGGGATGGTGAGTGGGTTTGGGAGTTTGATAGATAATGATACAGTCCACTATGTGTGGCACCTTTTTCTAGGTTTTAACAAACATACTTACCCAAGGCACCTGATTGCCAAGTTTTCACCATTGGGTGGTTATTTAATTCTCTTTACTTTTTTCTTTTTTTCATTTTTTTATATTTTTTTATATTTTTTACTTTTTTATTGATTTTTTCAGGATCACGTAGATGGTTCAAGCATAGAACCACTTCAGATGTATGATATTAATGGGATCATTGAGGGGATTTCCTTTGGGTGTGGATAAATTGTAAGCTCTAGAGCCAAAATAAGATGTGACCACATAGGGACCCAACCAGGTGGGTTTGAACTTCCCTTTCTTCTCACGATTGGCTTGCACTTTTTGGTTCTCTTTTAGGACTATGTCTCCTACTTGGAATTTTTGGGGTTGAACCTTTTTACTGAAGCTCCTCTTGAGTCAATTTTGGTACATGATAAGGTGATCATAGGCCTATTTCCTCTTTTCATCTAATAGGTCCAACTGGGTAAGATGTGCCACGTGATAGTTTTCATTTGTGATGTAATTCTTCATGGACATGTGGAGTGAAGAGATTTCAACCTCAATTGGAAAAATGGATTCAATACCATATATGAAGGAGTATGGGGTGGTTCCTATGGGTGTGTGAAATGAAGTGTGATAGGCCTAGAGGATGGGATTAATTTGGAGATGCCAGTTGCGGCCAGAATCATTGACAACTTTTTGTAGGATTTTAAGGATAGTTTTATTAGTTGCCTCAGCTTGACCGTTTCCTTGTAGGAAATATGGGCTGGAAAAATGTTGGTGGATGTGGAACTAGGCACAGAGTCCTTTGACATGATGGTTCTTGAATGGCATGTTGTGGTCTATGAAGATGGTGGAGGGGATACCAAAATGGAAAATGATATGGTAGAGGATGAATTTTGATATCTGGACACCTATAGTTAGGCTAAGCGGAATTGCCTCAACCCACTTCATAAAATATTCAATGGATGTTATGATGTATTTGTATCTTTCAGAAGAAGAAGGAGAGATCATGCAAACAAGGTCAAAACCCCAACACAAAAAGGGCCATGGGGGTGCGATGAGCTGCAGATCTTGTGCTTGTACATGGATTAGATTAGCATGTTGTTGACACTGTAGGCACTTCTTTACAAACTCATAGGTGTCATGCTCCATCATCGACCAATAATACCCAACTCTAAGTAGCTACTTTTTGAGAACCATGCCACTTGTGTGGGAGCCACAAATGCCAATCTGAACCTCTTGTAAAGCCAAAGTGGCCTCATTTGATTCTAAACATCAGGAGAGGAAGTTATGATACCCATGATGATATAGGGTGTTGGCTACAAGAGTGTAGGGGGAAGCTCTGTGAATGAGGTTTTGGTGTTGGGTGTTGGTGAGGTGAGGAGATATGATACCATTCTTTAGATAAGTGTTAATATAATGGTACCATGGGGACTAGGGACCAACCAATATGCTCACCATCTTAGAGTCAGTGTTCTCGTAATTGGGTGTGTGTAGCTGCTCGACTAAAAAACTTATATTGTGTCACATCATGGGGGATCTCTAATAATAACCCAATAGTTACCATAGCATCAACTACCTTGTTTTGAAGTCTTGACACTTGTGTGAATTGTATGCTAATAAATTGTTCTTTAAGCTTATCCACCAGCTCTTTGTAAGGTAATAGCTTGTCATCCTTTGTCTGAAACACATCAAGAACCTATTTGATAATCAGTTGAGAGTCCCCAAATACTTTTAACTCTATGATATTCGAGTGGATAGCTTTTTTGAGACCTACAATAATGGCTTCATACTCTGAAATATTATTTGTGCACAGGAATCATAATTTGAAGGATTTCAGGATGTAGTCACCTTGAGGGGTCACAAACAATATCCCTGCCCTTGATCCATGAGATGTATATGATCCATCAAAGTATAGTTTCCACATGGGTTGTTCCTCAATCATACATAGATGCTCATCTGGGAACTCCATCACTAGGTTGTCCCTTGATGCCCTTTTGATTAATGTACTAGATGTTGAATTCACTAAGAAGCATTACCCACTTTTCCATCTGTTATGTGAGCATGGTCCTTGAGAGTAGGTACTCAAGAGGATCCACCTTTGAAACTAGATTTATCATATGGTTGAGCATATAATGGTGAAGCTTTTGAGTGGAAAAGACCATAGCTAGGTATGCTTTTTCCATAGGGGAGTAATTCAACTCATAGTCAACTAGTGTATAGATGATATAATAGATAACCCCTCTCCTTTCCATTATCGTCAAGCTGGGCTAGGAGTACCCCTAGTGCTGTGGTAGTTGTAGATATGAATAAAATGAGGGGCCTATCTAGTATTGGTGGCATAAGGATAGGTTATTTTTCTAGGTATTCCTTGAGGTTCTTGAAACTGTGTTGACTGATGGGGTCCAATTTGAAAGCAGTATCCTTGCGCAACAGATGGGTGAATGGTTGGCACTTGTTTGCTAGTTGAGAAGTGACTCTTTGAACTAACTGTAGCTTCCCTAGTAGGCTTCACAACTACTTGAGAGTTCTAGGAGGGGGCATCTTTGTGATGGTTTTTACCTTATTAGGGTCGATCTCTATGCCTCACCTGGATATGATGAATCCTAACATCTTTCCAAACGTAACACCAAAGACACATTCTTTGGATTGAGCCTTAAACCATAGTGATGTAGGTGATCAAGGACCTATTTGAGGATATCCAAGAGCTCCAACTATGTTCTTGATTTGGTGAGGATGCCATCTACATATTTGTGTGTGTGAAAATTGTACCTAGCTGTGGACACAACACTTCAGTAAACATTAGAGGTTAGCAAATAAAAAATCTGTAAATAAATGAAAGCTAAGCTAACCAGGTGATTTACTACCTTCTAGTAGGTGTGAGTATGGTATTCTTAGATCAGACCAAGATTAGTGATGATGCAACACCTAAACAAAGGATTTAATGCTAAAAGATGAATGTAGGATGGATGCAGATTAATCTATCTTTTTGTATTTTCTATGCAATGATATGAAAAATTGTATGAAACTAATCTAGAATATATGAAAAGGATATGTAGATTATTCTAATAGTGATGTTCTATGATATAAAAGTGGATGCAAAACTATGAAAAAAATGAAAGATCTCACAAATTGCCTATTCGCAAGAGCTTGATTCTTCAGATGCAATTTCACTAGAGTAATTGTGCAAATTTGAGAGATGTTTTTGTGAAGAGTTGAGCCTTGATTTTATAAAAATCTAAGGCTTGAGGATGCATTGAGAAAAGCCATAAATCGCTCTTGATAAACTCAAGTTGATTTTTGAGTTAACAAGAAATCAGAATTAATTAACTCATAAAAATCATGCAAAAACACTTTTTGACTCAAAATAGAATTTAGTTCACTTTTTCAACTCACAATCAAATGTTGAGTTTGGAAAGTTGACAAATTGAAATTGAAAATTGATTTAAAGTTGACTGCTTTTCTGATTGTGCATGATTTAATATGAATTAATTTACAAATAAAGTGATTTATTCTCAACTTAACTAATTTTAAATTTAAAACAATTGATTTATGGGTTAATCAATTATTTAATCAAACTTTTATTCCAAACTATATCATTAAATATTGACAACTTGCTTTAATTAATTAAAAAAGAATTTAATCAATTATTCATAGGAGATTTTGATTTTATTCTCAAAATTAAATAATGTAAATTAGGAATAAATATAATTAAATCTAATTAAATAATTAAGTGGTAATATTAAACTTAATTAATTAAATATTCAAAATATTCAATCAATCAAATTTTAGGATAAATATGATTTATCGCCAAATAATCATTAAATTAAAGTTAATTAGGATAGATTTGGAATAATAAGGAATATTCCCCAATGCAGAATTTGAGATAAAATCAATGAAGGTTTCGATGATTTGATGTGCAGATGTGCCTTAGGTTAGGACTTTGATGTCAGATTTGTTCGATTTGAGGATGTAAGAGCTTAATGATCCTATAGCCCATTTTTGGGGTATTACATTTTGCCCCTCTTTGAATTATTGTGCGAAGCACAGTGGTTCAAAGAATAATTTGTATTTGATAAAGATATGGACTCATTTATCTGGTGGAAAAACTGATACTGAAAGATTAATAGATTTTGAGATAGAAATTGACTAATAGATTTGAAGATGTTTGATTCAGGTCTTGATCAACCAAGAATCGAGATGATGCTAACTATATCGACAATGAATCTGTGATTACGAAGAAGTGTCAAAACACTTGATTCTAAACCAATGATTATGAAAAAATGACTGTCCTAACTCCACACCTGATTGCCCGAAGGAATTGAAAAGGATGCCAAATCTAAACCCTTTAGTTATGAGGAACCAAGGAAATAACACAACTGAACTGATGGTTATGAAGAGTTGATATAGTTCGCAAGATTGATTAGGATACCAGATTGATATGGATCTTGATGAACCTAATATGCCCCAAGTGATGTGCCCCAAGCGATGAGGACTTTTGATAAATCAAAAACTAGACGTGGTTGTTGTCTTGATCACTGAAAGAAAGATTTGATTTATAGATTTGATTGATGTGCAATACCATGCCCCCTTCAGGATGAAAATCAAAATCTGACAAGAAAAGTCAGCGTTAAATAGTTTAGAAGCATGTTAATTGATTGTAGAATTGGTTGTGCACATCCAAAGATTCTTTCTTCATCATTTGGAGGTCCTGAAGACCAAGTTTGACTAGGTTTGACCATGAGTTGACCATGGTTGACCAAGTTGAAATTCAAATAGTTTGATGTTAGATAATTAGTTAAGTTGAGTTCTAGATTTCTGTGATGATTGAAGGTCGATTATGCAAGTAGTCAGCCGTCCTGGGTCCAAAACTTTTAAATCATGATTTTGATAATATAAATGATCTTAGATTTTGATTTTGATCCCAAAAATGGATTCAGAATGTCAAAATTAGCCATGGTTGCCTACTTGGTGATCTATTAAGAAGTCCTTCATGCGATACTTAGTCCTTATGTTTAGCATAGTTTCAAAGAATTATCAAGCATCGAACTGAATTGAAATCGTGAGATAAATACAACTATGCAAAGTGTAAAATGAAATGCAAACCTAAGACCTAGGACTTAGTCACTGATAATTTGTCAGTTATTTTCATCATTGAGTTTTTAGGTAATCGGATAAATCAATACAACATCCACTAGCTAGGAAACTATAGATATATGAATATTGATTTGTATGCTCAACAATCAATACAACGCCCATTGGCTAGACAACCATGGACATATGAATATTGATTTTGTTTTTGGAATGTCAAATTAAATATAAGCACCAAGGCACAAATGGCAAGATGACTTGAATATCATGTCCATTTTGATATAGCAATTTTGTATAAGCATCTAAACATAAATGTTGTGATGACCTGAATACGCCTTGCGGTTGCAAAAACATCAAGCAATGAAGAGATCATTCCAAATCCAATGTGAATTACCCGTAGTGACTCTTTATCATTCACATCCTTAGGTAAGATTGCATTTCACAGTAGGAATAAGAACTCACTAAAAAAAAGATAATAGTTAGATCGAACGTCCTTGAATTTTCTAGGTATCAATGGTTGAGGTACTCATGGCCATCCAATACGAGATGGAGGCTCTTATAGATGGACACAATTTCAATCCATAATTTCCAAAGTTGTTAGATTTTCATGTACAAGTAGAAGACAATGAAAATATTATGCCCCTAGTCATCACTCTCTAAATCTAACAAAGGACATCATCAAAGAGCTCGAAAGGACACAATAGAAAAAATATCAATGTGAATTAGTAAGCATACAAGGAGGTAAAAGAATGAAGCATAGATTGTTTTCAATTTGTTGTTGATGTTATTGTTGTAGATGCAAAATCCTTTCTGGAGAGGAGATTGACTAACTGACTCAGATGAAACTTCAAAGGACTCTGACTGGATATGACATTGATTGCCCCCAAGTTTTGAAACTTTGATTGGATAAAGATGCTTTTGCAGATTGGTGTACAAACTAACTTTATTGAAAATAGGAATGTGGAAACAAACCAAGAGATATGTACAAACTAAAGCAAGACTAAAAGATGGGAAAGACCAAGATTGTGCTGATAGATGGAGCATTTTGAACAAGTGGCACTTGTTTGCCAGGTTTTCACCATCTTGGCAGAGATTCTATTTTTGCTACCAAGGCACCTGTTTCCAAGTTTTCACCAAGGCACTTTTTCTTTTTCTCTTTTTTTTTGTATTTTTATTTTTTTAAGTTTTTTGTATTTTTCCTTTTTTTATTTTTTTGTACTTTTGATATTTTTTTAATTTTTTTTGAATCATCAAGGTGCCTATTGCTAGGTTTTCACCAAGATGTTCATTTTTTTAGGACTTTTTCTGATTTTTATGATTTTTTCAAGAGATTTTTTAATACTGAATGCCTTAGGTGTAGAATTTATTTAGATGGAGAACGTTGATTAGTTCTCAGAGCTGTTCTTCTTTAGTCATTGAGAGTTGATAGGCTCTAGAGCCAAAATTAGCAGTGATAACAAAGGGACCCAGCTAGTTGGGTTCAAACTTCACCTTGCATTCTCGATGTGATTAATTTTTAGGATTCTCTCTCAAGACTAGATCGCCAACCTGAAATTCTCTATGTCTGACTTTCTTGTTGTAGCCTCTAGAAATTCTTTTCTGATATACTCTAAGATGATCATATGCTACTTGTCTACACTCATCTAGTAGTTCAAGTTCTTGCAACCTAGACACTCTGCAGTCATCATCAGTTACTAGACCATGCATTTTGATTCTTAGTGATGGGATTTCAACCTCAATAGGTAGTACCGCTTCAGACCCACAAACTAAAGTGAATGGTGTAGCCCCAGTGGGCATTTTGATGCTTGTTATGTAGGCCCAGAGAGCTGGATTGATCATGAGATGCCAGTCTCTTCCTATTTTATTAACTGTTTGATGCAAGATTTTCAATAGATTTTTGTTAGATGCCTCTTCTTGTCCATTCCCTTGGGGATAGTATATAGATGACCAATGTTGTGTTATCTTGAATTTTGAGCATAAGGAATCTAGGTCCTTGTTCTTGAATTGGCCACCATTATCTATGACTATAGAATGTGGAATACCATACCGACATATGATGTAGTTCACAATAAACATAGAGATTTGCTTTTTTGTTGCTTGAGTCAAAGGGACTTCTTCTACCCATTTTGTGAAATAGTCTATAGTTGTAATTATATGGGTATGTCCATTAGAAGAATGTGGATAAATGACACCTATTAGATCAAAGGCCATTATGTAGTAAAGGGAATAAGATCTCTCCCTGGTGCATAAATTAAGTTTCCATGTACTTGACACTTTTGACAGTTCTTAGCATACTTGATAGCCTCTTTTTCCATTTCAGGCCAATAGTACCTAGCCCTAATAAGTTTTCAAGCTATTGTTAAACCATTGGAATGTGAGCCACATATACTATTGTGGACTTCCTCTAATGCACATTGAGACTCTTCTCATTCTAAACACCTAAGACGTGTACCATCTAGACTCCATTTGTATAGATCATTACCAATGATGACATACTGGGATGCATTTTGGATAAGGTATCATTTCTCATGACGGTTGAAGGAATCAGGAATGATTTGATCTTGAAGGTAGGAGAAAAGGATTTTGTATCTAGAAGAATCCTGACCAACAATAGTGTAGATCATGCAGGTTTTAGGGGAATCATATGTAGGGAACGATAATGCTTCCACTAGGAACTCGTAACATAGCTCATGTTTGGGCTGATGTAGTAGAGATGATAGCATTGCCATGGCATCGGCAGCCTTGTTCTCTATTCTTAGAATTTGCTCAAATGTGATAGATATGAAATATTTCTTTAAGTCATCTACCATGCATTTGTATGGAACAAGTTTCTCATCTTTTGCCTTGTACACATCATTAACTTTGTGTATGACTAGTTGTGAGTCTCCATGAATGTGTAACTCTATTACTTGCCACTCAATTGCTATCTTCATGCCATTAAGTAAAGTTTCATATTCAGAAATATTGTTTGTGCAAGGAAACTTTAGTCTGAATTCTTTAGGGATTGAGTAACCTTGTGGTGTTATGAATAATATGCCTGCTCCAGATCCATTCTATGTGTAAGATCCATAAAAGAAAAGATGCCAAGTCTTATAAGATATGTTCATGATGGATGAATTGGGAAATTCCATTTGTAATGGTGTATCATCAAACAATGGTGCTTCAGCTAGTTGATTTGCAATGGCTTGACCTTTGATAGCTTTTCTTTCAATGTGTTCAATGTAAAATTCACTCAATAACATCACCCATTTAGCTAATCTACCTGTGAGGGCAGCCTTGCTTAGTAGGTACTTTAGTGGATCAATCATAGCTATCAATTGCACTGTATGAGCTAACATGTAGTGTCTCAATTTCTATGATGCAAAGATTATAGCTAGACAAGCTTTCTCAATCATGGAATAGTTTTTCTCATAAGCTACCAATGTCTTGTTGATATAATAAATAGCTCTTTCTTTCTTATTCTCATCATGTTGTGCTAGTAATGCCCCCAGTGATGTATCTGTGGTAGAGACATATAGGATCAATGGCTTCCCTTGAATAGGAGGCATCAAAATATGAGGATTTGATAGATATTGCTTGACATGGTTGAAGTTATTTTCACATTCCTCATTCCATGAGAAGATCACACCTTTATGTAATGTCTTTGTACAAGGTTGTGATATGTCAGCTAGCTGAGATATGAAACACCTGATTGATTGCACTCTTCCTTGTAGAGTTCTCATTTGACTGATATTTTTAGGAGGTTGCATCTCCATGATAGCTTTGACCTTAGTAGGATCTACTTCAATGCCTTTCTTTGAAACAATGTAGCCTAGGAGCTTTCCATAAGTGACACCAAAAACACATTTCTTAGGGTTCAGTCTAAAGTAACTTTCAATCGAAAGTTTCTAATTAGTGACTTTTGATCAAAAGTCACTAATTAGGGTTTGTTTTAGCGAAATAAGACAACTGAAAGTGACTTTCAATGTCACTTTCAGTGACAATGAAACTCGATAGCCACAGTGGGGATGGCTTCCGAAGTTGCAAACATAGTTTTGAGGTATTTTCATATTTCATTTTTCTTATTTTCAATTTTTGATAGATGCATAAATAGTATATATGCATATATATGTATATATACATGTATACATGTATACATGTATATATGTGCAAATATATGTATATATACATGTGTATATATATGAATATATACACATGTATATATATGCATATATACACATGTATACATGCATATATATACATGTGTATATATGCATATATATACACATGTATATATGCACATGTGTATATATTATATATAGATTTTTCTTTATTTAAAGTTTTTGATATACATGTGTGTATTGATTAAATATATAGATTCTTCATTATTATATATATATGCATACAATATATACACACACACACATGTGCATGTATGTGTGTGCATGTATGCATGTATATATGTATGTATACATACATGTACATGTGTATAGATAGATTTTTATGTATACATGTGTATGTACATAAGACCTAGATAAGACTAATTACACATAATAAAAACTAGATAAGACTAATTAGACCTAATACTTGACTAAGAAGACATAATTAAATATACCTAAAATTAGACCCCTTGAGTAAATTGTGACCCATTAAGACCTAATTTTTAACCTATTACCTGACCTAATATGAGTAATAAGACCCAAATTAGGACCTTTAATATCATTAATAAGATGGGCCTTAAAGACATAATTAGACCTAATAAGACCAATTAACACCTAATAAGACATGTGTAACTAGTCTCAAGTATACCTAATATGAGTAAGAGGACCCCTTAAGACCTAATTAGACCTTTAATTAGACCTAATTAGACCTTTAATTAAGACTAATTAACACCTAATATCATGAGTAATAGGACCTGCTAGTACACCTAATATGAGCAATAGGATCCCTTAGGCATAATTAGACTAATTAAACCATAACAAGACCTTTAAATTAAACATAATTTTATACTATTTAATTTACCTTTAAATACATGTGAACTGAATACATACCTAATATAAGTAATAGGAACTAATTTATTGAATAGTAATAATGCCTACTTAGGGACATATTTATGAACTTAATAGGACCCCTTAGACCAAATTAGTCATAATAGGTTGCCCTAATTATCTATGTAATATGAGTAATATATGAGTAATAGGACCCCTTCTAACCTTGTAATTAGATCAAATTTAAAGAGTAATTAACACCTAATATACTCGTACTACATGACCCTTTAAGACCTAATTAGACTCAATATGCTTAATATGAGCTCTTAAGACCAAAGTAAACATATTAGTTCACCTAATTAGACCTACTTAGATGTAATTAGACCTATTAGGTCATCATATTTCCTAGTTATCTAGGTCTATTTTAAGAGGTCTATGATAGGTTATATGACCCCTTAAAACCTTTTAGGACCTAATTAGACCCAATTAGATGCATTAAAACCTAATTAGACCTAGATAAGACTTATTACAATGGAATTAGACCTAATTAGCACCTAAATAGACCCAATTAGACCTATTCAGACCAAATTCAACCAAATTAAACCTATTAGGACCTAATTTAATACCCAATTAAACCAATTATGTCCTAATTAAACCTAGTAGACCTATGACAGGTTATATGACCCCATTAGACCCACTATGAGTAACACGACCCCTTAAGACTTATATTAAAGCACCTAATTAGACCTATTAGTACCTAATTAGACCCAATTAGTTGTTATGACCTATTAGGACCTATAATACCTGTTATATGACCCCTTTAATACCGAATTAGACCCACCATGAGTAATATGACCCCTTAAGACTTATTAGCACCTAATTAGACCCTATTAGATCAATTTTGTCATAATTAGACCCAATTAGACCAATTAGGACCTAATCACACCCAATTAGACCTAATTATACCTAATTTTTAACCTATTACATGACCTAATTGGACTTATTAGGACCTGTGATAGGTTATATGACCCTTTAAGACCCCATTAGACCTATTAAAATGTAATTTACATTTAAACATGTAATTTATATGTAATTGATTTTACTTTCAAACAATGTAGTGAAATGTGCATAGTATTTAATTTTATTTTTATTTAAATTAGGAAAACGTACATGTATATATGTAGACTTTATTTGATAGTAAATAAAATCTTTCAGGTACATACATATTCTAGATCTATTAGACATATTATTGCACATAACACATCATGGCAGATGCATCGATTCCCTGTGCAGAACTATTTTCACGCACTAATAGAGAGATTCAACGGTTGCAAGAATCTATAAATAATCCATTTAGCTCTACTATCTATAAGAGCACATGTCAGTCCATCCTTAATAGCTTGATTAGCATTAGGGATGACATTCATGGTACCACTCCCTATGCCCCAGATATTATAGAGGCCATACTCGAGAGGAAGAGACAAGAGGTTGGCTCTAGTCTTTCTCTTAAGGAGGTACAGGCTTTAGTGCCTAAAGAAACCTTGAAAGGGGAAGTTTTACCATCTTATGTAGATAAAAATTATGTGAAGGGATATCAGGTTACCAGGTGTGAGGATCCTGCTATATCAACATTGATATACCCTAGATTTCTAGCTGCCCATGGTTGTTATTTGAATAATGACCAGATTCCACTGTACTTTACATAGTAGATTTTTGTTGAGGTTCATTTAGGTCATGCTATTAATTAAACTAATTTTCTAGCACATCTAGGATAGCGGCATGGTAGGCTTGCTGATAGAGATGCTTATCATCGACTGATCAACAGAGACCAGTACACAGGGCCATTGTTGGTCAGAGGGCACCTACTATAGCTCCTTCATTGGGCCTTATTGCAGATGATGTTATTCATAGCACCCAGATTTGAGTTGCAATTGATAGTGTGGGGGACATTGTAATAGCTACCACATCCATATCTAGTGATTAGGTTGGTCAGTACCTGATGTCTCGACGACACTCCAGATTGTCAGGTGGAGCATCCACTAGCAGGACCTTAGATGACATGTACACTGTAGCAGGCATCCCTTCACTTTCTAGCCTAGAGGGACTTACAGGGGAGATGTCACGTGTGACACTGACTAGCTTGGCTAAGGATCTATTGGATGCATATGCATTTATAGCAGCAGAGCATGATATCCCCATATCAGAGGTTAGATCTCGTGTGGGTACTGTTAGATACACTCAATCACATCCTTCTCACCTAGACCATGGCCATAGTGGTAGTGCTCATGAGGATCCACCTATTGACCACTCTATCACTGCACAGGGAGAGGCATAGTGTACAGACCCTTCAGTCAGTACAGGGCATCAGTTCTCAGATGTTGGTCTTGACGATGTTGAGTTCAACATGACCACTACAAGTTATCTAGATTTGTTGACACATGATGATACAAATTCCATGCCATCTCATCTGGTTAGTCCATTACATTCATCATTGGAGAGGTGTGTGTAGTCTACTCATGTTGCAAATGCAGATTTGAGCTTGGACCAGCCACAACAAAATCTTGATATCTTGGTTGATAGGATTGAGGCCAGGGAATCCAAGTACTATCAGTTTCCACCACCTACACAGGTATAAATCAGATTATATACATGTATTTAATGTTACAATTAAACTTAAATTTATTTTCAAAATTCCAATCAATTAATATATTAATATATATATATATATATATATATATATATATATATATATATATATATATATATATATTGTCTACCAAGATATGCCTCTTGTTACAACTTCTTTGGGTATTGATCGTGTACGTCATTGAGACCCACTCGATGATGACATCAGTAGTGGACAAGTGAGTTTTTAATTTATTATTTGTGTGTACACACTTTATAACATGTTTTTTTGTACAATATTTTATACAATGTTTATATGTTTTAAACAATGTTTCTTTGTACAATGTTTATATGTTTTAATTTATATATCTCTTTCTTTGTAGGGATCTGCACATCCTTCACAGCATGATAGTTACTTTGGGTCTGACCGCTTAGTGAGGAGTTGACATTATGAGTCCTAGGCACTTTCATATTTGATCAGAGACATATTTCATATTATGAACTATATTTCATTTCTAGACTCTACATGACCAATTGATGTGTTTGATGTTATATTTCATTTCTAGATGGGCTTTTGATAGAATGTTTGATGTGCATGATTGATTCATATGTTTCATAGTTACAGTACTTGATCTAAACACATGATTGATGTTTCATGCATGTTATATATATACTTTCACTCTAGATACATGTGCATGTGTGATGAATTTGTAAATTTTCAATACTTTCAATAGATTACATACACATGTACACATGTTTAATTTAAATTTGATGAACTTGATTTCAATAGATTACATACATGAATGATGTTTGGTTGTACACATGTTTATAATGAAAGTTGTACATTCAATTGTACACATGTTTGATTTAAATGTACATTCGATAATAGTTGTGCATGTAGTTTTAATTTAATGTTGTTGTACTTCAAGTAGATTTTATATTTAAAACATGCACATCCTAATGTAACCCATGCAAATTCAATACATACACACATTCATATTCCAAAGTTAGAGTAATTCATAGTTAGGTAGATAATTAATACATCATATCCAGTTGTAAGACATAAATTTGAGATCTATATATTCTTAATTTTTAATTTAATTAAAGCTCCATTCACTATGGGCCCCGGTAGCAAAGAATGGAGCTAAGAAAACCTTTGGTCTCACCCATGAAAAATTTAGTTCAAATCATATTTCATGCATGATTTAGTCCACATCAAGTGGTTCATCTCTCTTTCGAATAACATTTAATATTCTCTCATGGTCGTCAGTATCAAGTCTCCACTTACGAATGCCACATCCCGTCACAGGAACAAGAGATAGGACGGTGGCAATTACAAGATGACTATACTGATAAACCTTATTGTTAGGTTGATAATCAATAAAATGAATCCCTTGTTTAAGTATTTTGATTTGCTTCAAATATGTTCCTTGCATGACAACTGAACCTACACAATGTGTTCCTCAATGTGAAGTATATAGATGTGATAAATACTAACCATATAAACAAACTTAAATATAGTACTAGAACCTATGGAAAACATAATTCCATTACTTGTTTCATTATGTGTTAGCTTCATCCTCTCCTTACAGTAACGTAATAAATAGTAACTAACACCTTCCACATTTCCAAGCTCTGCTAAGTTACTACAAAAATATGTCCTACATTTAAAGTGAATTTTTAATTTTAGGAACTTGTAAATATAAATTAAACAAACTTTATTTAAATGAATTGAGTTTATGAGTCCTTTTTAAAAACATGTACATAAACACACATTTACCAATTTTGATCAAACCTGAAATATGGTAATAATCTATAGAAATCAATGGAATGTTGTCAAAGCTTTCATCCTAAACATCATTTGTGTTTGTAACATCTAGTGGAATGAAATTCAATTCACTAACATATCCACATTTTTGGTTGATACATTCGTCATAGTTTTTAGAAATGTAGTCATAACAAAAGCATGAATAATCTCTAGTGTACAATGACCACACATTACTATCCGTACTCATAACTGAATGTATGGATCTTGTTTTGTCTACTCTCTTGCATCCATAGATTGATCTTCTGTCAACACCTGAACAATAGAGAGGTCACATGTAAAAATTAAAGACATATATATAAGTTAACTCAAACAATGATCAATAAATTTAAAAAATTAGTACCTGTTATCTCCTAGAATACTCAGAAGGGTATGACTCAATCTGATGGTGATGATGTGTTATCATGATTTGGCACCATAAAATGCATCTTGCACCACTCAACTACATCATGAGCATTATTTATATGATATCCCTGATAGTCTAGTTGATACTTTCTTAAAGCACATTTGATACAAGCTCCTGCACCATCATGATCTCCCTTTCCATGTCCACTCTCAAAGAAACTCCAAATATGTGGTATCTTTTGGTATCGATGATATCTACATAGTGCGTAAAATGGCCTTGCTGATTTAAATTGTGCTGCACATTCATTCGACCAAACAAAATGCTTTTCAATTTTGATGCCTTTGTTTTCCAAATATCCAAAAAATGTCTTAAAGCAATGCTTGACAAAATGTATGTCATGCTCTTTATCATCACTAATGTAAAAGTGATATTCTTTCTTTATGACTCGTGCTTCATATGTACTTTCAACACCATCCAAATCTAATTGTGCATGTCAACAAGACACATGTACCATGATAGTCACTTGCTCTGTATAGTAGTATTCTACTTGAACTTTTTTTTGAGATACAAAAGAGTAGTTCTCTGCAAAATCAGCAACCGATAAAATCGTTTCAACTGGAAAAGATTCTTTTTGTATTTGGAATTGTTCTGCCTATCATTTAGTATGGTTGAATCAATTTATGAAAATTCTCCATAAATGTTGCAATAGGTATCTCATCTTCTATATATTCCAACCTTGTTGATTCTTTCTTGACTTTTGTTTCAGACTTTATGTACTTGTATCTCTTACATTTTATCATCCTCACCATGTCAGTATCTTCAAGTCTTAAAGGAAATTTAGCCAAATCCCCACATTTTTGAAAAGTTCCTCTTATGGAATCTATTTCAGGTATTTCATGATCAATTGATTTGTTACATAAGATTAATGTTATGAATTGACTTGGAAATTTAGGAAAATCATTTTGAGAACCACCACTTTCTTCTATCATCTTTCTAAACCCTTGGTAGTAGAGATCGAATTCAATGTGATATCGACAACAACAAGTTTCAAAAGATTTATTTATCTTTACAAAAAATGGCTTTAATCTTTCAAACATTGTTTGTCCAATCTTAATGTCAGGATTTGAGTTACAAAATGAGAGATACAATTCATGCTGTGTGGTGTCCAACCAATGTTTTGTGCGCTGGAAATATTCCTTAGGCCCAGTCCTCTTCTTTATAACATCTCTTGTATTTGGTGAAGGATGAGTATGATCAGTCCAAAATGACATAACTAAGTTCCTAATTGTTTCATTAATTCTATCAAACTGAGGAGCTCTACACATTAGTGCCCAATTACCTTCGAATGTAGTATCATCCAAATTGATTCTTCTTTTCAAATAGTGTGTCATCGTCTTCCTACTATACCTGATTTGAGATGAAAGTGAAGAAATTTGTCTTCTTTGGGACATGTTTTTATTTAAAATAGATGTTAGTATCACTCTTCTTGAAATGGACCTATTTGTACATCTAGTTGTTTTGCCAATGGAATGCAAACCTTCCTTAACACTGTCAACAATATTTTTTTGTACATTACTTGATTTTAACTTTTTCAAACTTGCATCTACACCCAATAATTTTAATGGCTCTTTTAACTCATCTTTAAGAAGTGTAATTGATAACAATTGAGGTTTTTCAAGTGTACCAAGATTCTCAAATTATTTCATTATTTTCTTAGACTTTTTATTCAATGCCCTCTTCGTAATATTTATGGGTTGTTTAGCATAATCTCTCAATTTTTCCACATCCATTTCAATTAAATGATCTATGCTTTTATGATTAATTTTTCTCTTCAACTGTTGGAGTAGACTATCATTCACATATGTTTCTTGCACTTCCACTGCAAATAAAATAAAATAAAAAATCTTAATATCTCATCTTAAGGGGACCTTCATCAAATAAGTATTTACAAGCTCTTGAACATGTTCTACCTATAATAATTTATACATTAATGAGAGAAACACATACTTATTTGACCTTGGGTTGATTCAACTTGGGATGCCCCTTGTCCAACATTTTCATCATCAAAGGCTGCATGCACACAAGAAAAACAATAACTTCTTCTTAGGGGAAAGACCCAAAATATATATTCACCAAGAAGAGACTAAATCGAGATAGTGACTAAATCGAGAGCGTATGTGAGAGAAAGAGAGAGATGTGTACTTATTTGATATTCTGAGACTTGTGCTTATTGAGCTTGTGATGACCCTTCTCTAACTTCTGAAGGTTGGGCTTGTTGAGCTTGTGATGACCCTTCTCCAACTTTTTAAGGTTGGGCTTGTTGAGCTTGTGATGACCCTTCTCCAACTTCTAAAGGTTGGGTAGCTTGTTGAGCTTGTGATTCTTGAGCATTTCCTACACATGTACATGAAGTATAAATTAGTCCTAGAATTGAGTCCAATTAGTCCTAAATTTTGAGTCTAATAGGTCATAATTGAATCTAATTAGTCCTAATTGGTCCTAATTGAGTCTAATTAGATCTAATAGGTCATAATTGAATCTAATTAGCCCTAATTGAGTCTAATCGGTCATATTAGGTCCTAATTGGTCCTAATTGAGTCTAATTAGTCCTAATTGAGTCTAATAGGTCATGTTAGGTCCTAATTGGTCCATATTAGGTCCTAATTGAGTCTAATTAGATCTAATAGGTCATAATTGAATCTAATAGGTCATAATTAAGTCCTAATTGGTCCTAATTGAGTCTAGTTGGTCCTAATTGAGTCTAGTTAGTCCATATTAGGTCCTAATTGGTCCTAATTGGTCCATATTAGGTCCCAATTGGTCCTAATTGAGTCTAATTAGATCTAATAGGTCATAATTGAATCTAATAGGTCATAATTAGGTCATGATTGGTCCTAATTGGTCCTAATTGAGTCTAATTAGATCTAATAGGTCATAATTGAATCTAATAGGTCTTAATTAAGTCCTAATTGGTCCTAATTGGTCCTAATTGAGTCTAATCAGATCTAATAGGTCATAATTGAATCTAATTGAGTCTAATAAGTCATATTAGGTCCTAATTGGTCCTAATTAAGTCTAATTAGATCTAATAGGTCATAATTGAATCTAATAGGTCGTAATTAGGTCCTAATTGGTCCTAATTGAGTCTAATAGGTCATGTTAGGTCCTAATTGGTCCATATTAGGTCTTAATTGAGTCTAATTAGATCTAATAGGTCATAATTGAATCTAATAGGTCCTAATTAAGTCCTTATTGGTCCTAATTGAGTCTAGTTGGTCCTAATTGAGTCTAGTTAGTCCATATTAGGTCCTAATTGGTCCTAATTGGTCCTAATTGAGTCTAATTAGATCTAATAGGTCATAATTGAATCTAATTGGCCCTAATTGAGTCTAATAGGTCATATTAGGTCCTAATTGGTCCATATTAGGTCCTAATTGATCCTAATTGAGTCTAATTAGATCTAATAGGTCATAATTGAATCTAATAGGTCGTAATTAGGTCCTAATTGGTCCTAATTGGTCCTAATTGAGTCTAATAGGTCATGTTAGGTCCATATTAGGTCCTAATTGAGTCTAATTAGATCTAATAGGTCATAATTGAATCTAATAGGTCCTAATTAAGTCCTAATTGGTCCTAATTGAGTCTAGTTGGTCCTACTTGAGTCTAGTTAGTCCATATTATGTCCTAATTGGTCCTAATTGGTCCTAATTAGATCTAATAGGTCATAATTGAATCTAATTAGCCCTAATTGAGTCTAATAGGTCATATTAGGTCCTAATTGGTTCATATTAGGTCCTAATTGATTGTAATTGAGTCTAATTAGATCTAATAGGTCATAATTGAATCTAATAGGTCATAATTAGGTCGTAATTGGTCCTAATTGAGTCTAATTAGTCCTAATTGAGTCTAATAGGTCATGTTAGGTCCTAATTGGTCCATATTAGGTCCTAAATGAGTATAATTAGGTCCTAATTGGTCCTAATTAAGTATAACTAGATCTAATAGACCATAATTGAGTCTAATAGGTCCTAATTAGGTCCTAATTATTCCTAATTGGTCATAATTGAGTCTAGTTGACCTCCTAATTGAGTCTAGTTGGTCTATATTAGGTCCTAATTGGTCTTAGTTGGTCCTAATTGAGTCTAATAGGTCATGTTAGGTCATAACTAGTCCATATTAGGTCCTAATTGGTCCTAATTGAGTCTAATAGGTCATATTAGGTCCTAATTGGTCCTAATTGAGTCTAGTAGGTCATGTTAGGTCCTAATTCATCCTAATTGAGTCTAATTGGTTCTAATTAGTCCCAATAGGTCCTAATTAGTCCTAATTAGGTTCTAATAGGTCCTAATAGGTCCTAATTAGTCCTAATAGGTCCTATTAGGTCTTAATTAGTTTTAATAGGTCCTATTAGGTCCTAATTAGTCCTAATAGGTCCTATTAGGTCCTAATTAGTCCTAATAGGTCCTATTAGGTCCTAATTAGTCCTAATAAGTCCTAATTAGTCCTAATAGGTCCTATTAGGTCCTAATTAGTCCAAATAGGTCCTATTAGGTACTATTTGGTTCTAATTAGTTCTAAATGGTCCTAATTGGGTATAATTGGTCCTAATTGAGTCTAATTAGGTGCTAATTTATTATAATTGAGTCTAATTGGATTTTAATAGCTCATAATTGGTTCTAATTGAGTCTAATTAGGTGCTAATTGGTTCTCATTGATTCTAATTGGGTCCTAATAGTCCTATAATAGGTTCTAATTAGTCCTAATAAGTCCTATTAGTCCAAATAGGTCTACAATTAGGTCTAGTTAAGTCTAATAGACCTGTACAATATCACATTTACATGAACATTAAGACAAGTCTTGACCATCAACTTAAAATATCTATCTAGAGACATCTTAGACATACCTTATTTTTGACAATGATATCATTCTCATGATTCTTCACATAGTCTTTGTTTAGTCTCTTCTGAATAATGTCATGTAATTTTGTTTAGCCTTCTCTTTTTATTTCCCATCACAACTTAGAAAATTATTCTGTGCCAAAATGTCTTCCTTCCCCTAAATGTGAATTATTTTACAGCTTTCAGATTTATGAAATGAAAAAAATATACATTTATTTATACCTGACTCTTATAAATTGGAAATGCCACCAAAAAGGCCAACATAGGTTTCGATCAAAAGTCAAACTTGACTTTCGAGAAAAACTAAATGACTTTCGATTGAAACTATCTTAGTAATGACTAAATTTTTCATTTTTGGCAAAGTACTTTCGATTGAAAGTCAAAAATTCTGATCGAAAGTCCCTAGTTTGGGGCATGGTTTCAAGTTTTGAAGAAATTCTGAGAATTTCATGGCTTCAGGCCTCAAGCACATTGATCAAATGGATGAATAAGAAGACATCCTTTTGCATACAAGTAAACAGAACTAGCTTTCTAATGATTATATATTTGACTATTTTTAAATTTATTATGTGTATGGTTTTTGATGTTAAATGAATGTAGATTTTTTATCAAATATAGACCTTTGAGTTTGACGTTCAATGAAAATAGGAAAACAAGGAATTTTTTTTTTGAAAAATAATAGTGCCCTCTGTATTTGAGTCTACTTTCTATTAAAAAAATAATAATTGAAATTTGATAAATACACAATAAGTTATAAGCTATGTAGTCAAGGTACGTCAAAATTTTGGTTTAGTCAACTTCAAACATTAATAAAATATGCAATAATAGTGATAATGTCATCAAACCAATTGCATACCCTCCGTATGGATGTTACAAAACTAAATTCGAAAGAATAACATTCATATCTATTTTAGAAAAAAAGTTATGCTCTATGAAAACAATGTTACTATTTGAAAATGACGTTTTTAGAACCATACAAGTTTTCGTGGGAGAAAGAAAAAAGTATTCAAATAAATTAAAAATAAATAAATTTAGAATCTAGACAGAAAATCCTAAAAGACTCTAATTTACTTCATCCTCTGATTTTGAGCAGTTCAATGGCAATATGCATTTGAATCTGAAAGTTTTTCTCAAAATGTAGAGTTCAGTGTCCGTTCAGGCTAAAAAGTGTAACCCACTATTGTGGGTTCACCCCAACATAGTCTTCCATAGTTCGATGCATCATATCATGAAAGATAGATGTAATAGCTCGTTGATATGTAGCACTGGCATCCTTAAGACCAAATGGCATGACATTCCAACAAAAGGTACCCCATGCACATGTAAAAGTTGTTTTATCTTCATCTTCTAGAACAATTTTAATTTGGTTGTTTCTAGAGAAACCATCCATTAAGGAATACCTCTCAAAGCCTACACTCATGTCCACTATCATATCGATGTTTGGAGATGGAAAATCTATTAGAGTAATAAAGTGTTTACTGATTAATTGAATCATATTGATTTAATTATTTAGTCACTTATTACCTCTTTCGACTTAAGCTAAACTTTAGGCATATAATAATTAATTATCTTTATTAATTATTATCATGCAACCTAGGGTTTCACCTTTTTAGGGTTTCTGATCTCCTTCATAAGGGTTGATCTCATAATACTTTGTAACCTTTTCTGACATTTCATTATTGATTGCAACTTTTGTTTTTGCACATCAAGGATTTCTCCTCTCTCATGGATCAATGTGTTCAGGCCTCCATACCTGTTTGCTTCTCTCTCTTTCTGTGACAAGTGTTTGTGTCTAGGTGTTCTTGAGAGTTGTGGGTTGTTTTTCATCAACTCCATCATGGTATCAGAGCTTCAGATCTGCTTGCCCCTGTCCTCTTTCTGAGAGATTCAGTTGTGTTTGTCAGATCTGGGGGAGACCTATTTTTTTGGTTATCTTGGCTTCAAACAAACCTCATAGTTGTGTTCAGAGCATCCAAGAACCCTAAGATCCATATAAAGTTTATCTAATTTGGACACAGTTGGAATTTGTGAGAATTTTTTTTTGCAATTGGCCTCGACATGGATCTTGAGGTGATCATTGATTTTTGGTGCACTTCTGGCCCAAATGGACCTCACGATTATGTCTGGAAGGCCCAAGATACTCAAAATTCATATAAAACTTGTCAAATTTTGACAAGTTGGCCTCTGAGGAAAAATTTTCTTGCCTACTAGGGCCGCATGACGCTGGCACGCACTCCGAGGTGTAGGTACTATACGATTGTCAAAAAAAATAAAATTATTAGCACCGACACCGAGTGGCCACCTAGCGGTCACTGCAGCCACCACCTGAGCGACCATCACCAGCGGCCTCCCTCAGCCCCAGAGATCGCGCCACCCACTGTGACCACTGCCGTGTCGCAGCCTCGTGGTCTCCACGCAGCCCACCACATTGCACCGCCTCTGCCGCCCCCACGGCCTCCACCTCCACCACCGGTTCAGCAGCCAGCCCCTAGTCACCCATGTGACTAGGGTGAAACCTTTTTAGCCCCCAGTGGTTAAGCCCTACGACGGCCATTTGGCCGTCATTTTTAAGCAGGGAGGTTGATGATGTTAGCATAGCCCTTTACTCTTTTTGGAGCTTTTTAAGGGTGCCTGGACATTTTTTTGCGATATCTCGAGCATATGGGATCGTAATTGGGCATGCGATATATTGTCTGAAAGCTAGTTCTGAGCCTGATCCGAATTTACTGGTATGGTTTTTTGATTTTTCCATTTTGATGCTCTTTTTTGCTGTCAAAGTCAGATGTTCTATGTGATCGTGGTATTTCAGACCTTCTGCCTTCCGGGATCTGTTTCTCTTGCATCCGGGCTCCGTTTTCAAAAAATAAGATATTGCTGAAAAGCTCTTTCTGAGCTTTTATCAGATCTGATGGTTTCATGTCATTTTTTATCCTTTTTCTGATGTCACCCATCCTCAGATCCTTGCAGACACCTTCTTTGGGCCCTCTAGTGCAACTATTTGTTTTTTGCTCATATTTTGAGCATACGATGTCAAAATTTGGCAAACAAGATATCATCGGAAAGCTAATTCTAAGCTCTTTCCAGATCTAGAGGTTATATTTTCTAGTATTATTTTTCTAATAGTGTTTTTCTCTATCAAAGCCAGATCTTTAGTTATGCACTCTGGGAGCTCTATCTTGCACATCCGGACTCCATTTTTGGAAAGTGATATATCATTGGAAAGCTTGTTCAATGAGCTTTTCAATGCTATGAGTCATTTTTCTAGATTTTGTTCCAATTTCATTTTATTCAAATTCTTTATTTTTTTACAGTCTGGTGGATATCTTGGTTGTTTTAGGTCCTAGGATCTCTTCTCTTTAAGGGATGACTTGTCTTAGGTTGTTCTTTTGTTTTAGCAGCCTTTGATCTTCTTTGAGCTATGTATACTTCACTTTTGTAGCATTATTTTATGCACACACACTGAGATAAAGTGCCATTCTATTGCTTTGATGGGATCTTTCACATGTTCGTGCTCTTTGTACTCGCACTCGATTATAAAGTGTCAGGGGGGTTTGATGTTTGCCTTTGTTTGCCATCTTCTTTTGTCATGTGAGCATTCCTCCAATGACATTAGCCTCAAGTATCTTTCTTTATGTTTGTACTCTCTCTGCACATTCAATGTTCCAGATTCATCTTCATCATGTAGTTCATATTGGATGATCTTCTCAATGTACTTGTCATGACTCCCTTGTCAGCAGTATGGGGGGGTTTCTACTATTGTTCTACTACTTCCTTGGTTTGATAGTGTGAGCTATGTATTCAGTATTTGATCCTATGTACTAGGCGGTTGCAGTGGCTGGGTACCTATGCATTCTGGTGAGATGGATCATTTATCATATAGACACTCTTCTCTTTCCTCTTTTTGGATGCAATCTTCTAGCTTTGATTGATTAGCTCTTTAGGATTTTGGTGTTTATGCCATCTGTATCTTTGAGTTTAGGTGTTTGCCTTTGTTTGCCTCCTGATTCACGTAGTGTTATTTGAGGGTACTCATGCAGATTACAGTCTTCTCTACCTCATCATATTTTTGTATAGGATCTTCAGACATCAATTTCTTTTGATAGAGTTTGTAGTTTCATGCTTCAGTGATGGTGTACATGTTCATCTTTGTTCCTATTTTTTGGAACATTACTAGATTTGGAGGCTTCTTTAGTCCTTCAGACTAGGCTTTGTCTCTTTTTGGGGTAGAGTTTTTCCCACTGGGTTTTCTTTATTTCCCTGCTTTACAGAGATTTCTTGTACTTGGGTAACTGATCAAGCCTTTGTTGCCGGGACCCATTTGCTTTTAGTTGTTATTTCTAGGTTTTTAGCTTCTCCCAAAGTTTATTTTAAGGGGGGGTGTTAGAGTAATAAAGTGTTTACTGATTAATTGAATCATATTGATTTAATTATTCAGTCACTTATCACCTCTTTTGACTTAAGCTAAACTTTAGGCATATGATAATTAATTATCTTTATTAATTATTATCATGCAACCTAGGGTTTCACCTTTTTAGGGTTTCTGATTTCCTTCATAAGGATTGATCTCATAATACTTTGTAACCTTTTCTGACATTTCATTATTGATTACAACTTTTGTTTTTGCACATCAAGGATTTCTCCTCTCTCGTGGATTAATGCGTTTAGGCCTCCATAGCTATTTGCTTCTCTCTCTTTCTATGACAAGTGTTTGCGTGTAGGTGTTCTTGGGAGCTGTGGGTTGTTTTTCATCAACTCCATCAAAATCATCCTTAGGGCATGATTTGTTTACATATCTGAAATCTATGTACACTCTAATTGATTTGTCTGGTTTTGATACTGGAACTATGTTTGAGATCCATTCAGCTTAGTCAATAACTCAGATAAATCTGACTTTTAGTAACTTTTCTAGCTCAGCTTTAACAAGGAGTGCAACATGTGGATGCATCTTTCGCAACTTTTGTTTAATAGGTTTGACTCCTGGAGTGATAGAAAGATGATGCATTATCAATTTCAGATCTAACCCTGGCATATCTAAATACTTCCATGTAAAATTGATCTTCTTCTCTATTTATAAAGTGGTGAATGCCTGTTTTTCTTCTTCTGAAAGAGATTGTGCTACATGAATCAGTTGTGGTTCCTCTATTGTACCCAAGTTGATAGATTGAGTTGGTTCTATTAATATTGGAGATTTGTCCTATAAATGACTCAGAAGGACATCAAATATCTCATCCTTAGGCACCTCAGAGAGGTTTTCACCTTTGGATACATCTTTTATTTTTACTATTTTAGGTTCTGAGATTGCCACAAAGTGGTTTTCACCCTCAGAATTCTTTTTATTTTTACTCTTATTCTTTTGACTGAGATATTTGATATCTAACTCTATCATGCTAATGCTAGGTTCATTGATGGAAGTCATCATAGGTTCCACTGCATTGAGGTAGCAAGCAAGGGCATAGTCATTTTGAAAGGTATAGATATCTTGGCTCGAATCAATGGATGTTTGGTTAATAAGTTCTAGATGTTGGATAGTTAATCTAGGGGAGGATTGGGAAATGGTGTTCATGTATATGGTGTTGTCATCATTGATCTTCACTTGAATCTTTAATTCAAAGGTGATATTACTTCTCAAAATGTTCAATTCATGAATAGTCTCAATGTCATTATTAGATTCCACTTCTGCCATAGGTGGCTCAAACTCATTAAGTTCATCATTTCACTCTAGACTCACATTAGTTTTAGGTGAATATTGGTGAATCACATCAATGTGTTTCTTAATGATAAGTTCATCTTCTTCTGGAATAACTCCCCATTCATTGTCATTTGATTCATCCTCTAATTCTTCATCTAGACCTCTAGGAAGTTTGAGAACATGTGTAAAGTTAGGACGGATCCCCCAAGTAGGATTTCCATCTGATTTAAATTTAAATTCATACTCATGAGAGTTTGTTTTAGAATCACTACTGCATCCCAAATTTTTAGGTATCGTGATAGGTTTACCTTCCTCTTGTTTAGTAGTAGGTTCTTATGGAGCTACCAAATTGATATTCTCCTTAAGTTTTTCTTCATCTTTAAGGAGATCTTGATGTAGGGAGAAGGATGAGGAGGGGCCAAAATAATGGTACACCCTACTTGATCCACCTTTCTCAACAACATGTGGAAGCAACAACAACACTGAGAAAGAGAAAGTAGGATTATTCATATATTATCATTCAAATTGATTCATACATGTTGGGTTGTAAGGCCTTCCTAGTTTTGGCTAGATATTACAATGAATTACAGAAGTCCTCAAACATTCAAGGATCTATGAACAATCTTCAATCTTCTCTCTTTCCACTAAACTGACTCCCTAAAATTCTAACCAAACAACTATACTTATACAAGAGGCTACTGAACTGAGTCGGCCTTTAGATCCACAATCAATGGAAGGAACAGTCAGATCTAGGACCACACACTTCCTAATGATAGATACTAGTATTAAATCTATGACCCATAATCAATGCACAAGTCAGCCTCAATAGAAACTCAAAATAAACTATTCGGCAAGCAAGGATGACCGAGTAACAGACAAGCATCACCAAGAATCAGTGAAACAATTGACCACCTAGGAGATAATTGACCAAAAATGGTAACCAAAAGAAATTGACCAACTACGGAGCTAACTCAGTCAACAAAGGAACTGAGCAACATAGAGAAACTTCAAAAATCCTTTTGGTGACACAGGATTGCCAAGGACTCAAGATGCTCCTACATCAGATACCTAGGGTTATTTAGAAATGATTCTCTAAATCATTCAGTAGGTATGATCTAAGATGCATCCAACTCAAACTATTAAATCCATGACCTATCTTCAATCGGTCTATTCTTCCACTTTACAAGATATTCCATATATTGTTTACCTCTTGTTCTTTTGCTAACTCTTTGCTCCAAAATCTATTCAACTTCTTCATTCTGCTTCTTCGGATACTCCATTGATACTGTCATGTCTTCATTAGGTTCATGATACTCATACAAATCAACAGTGTTGAAAATTGGTGATATGTCCATCTCATCAGGTAACTCAATCTCATTTGCATTTCCACTATCAAATTTCTTCAAAATCTTGCAAGGTCCAAATTTCTTCATCTTTAGCTTCCCATATGTTCCAATAGGAAATTGACCTTTCTTCAAATGAACCATCACTTCATCACCAACATCAAAAGTATTATGTCTCCTTGATCTATCAACTCTGTCTTTGTATTTCTGATTACTCTTTTTTAGCTTGATTTTCACATCTTCATGCAATGTCTTCATGTACTTAGAAAACTTCACTCCTTCAACACTTCTCTTTATTTCATCAGCAATGTCCCTTAAATCAGATATACCTCTCAGTTGTATGCCATTCACAATCTCAAAGGGTGTTTTCCCAGTACTCCTATTCATTGAATTATTGTATGCAAACTCTACTTGTGCCAACACATAATCCCAATTACTAGGTGTGTCTCCAACTAAACATCTCAAAACTTTTGTTTACAACTTCTGTCTATCCATCAGTTTGTGGGTTAAATGTAGAACTATATTTCAACCCAATGCCAAACTTTCTCCAAAGAGTCTTCCAAAAGTATCCAACAAATTTACTATCTCAGTCAGAGATAATATTCCTCAGTAATCCATGCAATCTGACAATTTCCTTAGGGAAAATATTTGCTACTTGTACTGCATCTGATGTCTTTCTAAAAGGTATAAAATGTGCCATCTTTGAAAATCTATCTACCACAAAAAATATAGAATCATTACCTCTTACTGTCTTCGGTAAGCTAAGAACAAAATCCATACTGATGTCAGTACAAGGTTCCTCAAGTACAACAATCGGTGTATACAATCCAGTATTCTAACTTACTCCTTTTTCCATTTGACAAATTCCATAACTTTTCACAAATTTCTGAACATCTTTATACAACTATGGCCAAAAGTATTTCTCCTTAAGAAAATTCAATGTCTTATCAATACCAAAATGTCTAGCCAAACAACTACTATGTTTCTCCTTTATCAAATTAGTTCTCATTTGTCCTCTCAGTATACATAACTAAATACCTTTAAACAACATACCTTCTTGAATGAAATATTCTTCCCATTTTGTACTCAATTGATCTTGAATAGGTGCTTTGCACTTACTCCATGGCTCAAAAAAATTAGGATCAATTTCATACAAATCTCTCATCTCATCAAAACCAAGAGCTTCAATTTTCATCTTGATCATCAAAGATCTTCTTGTACTCAATGCATCAGCAACTCAGTTAGTGACTCCACTTTTATGTTTGATCACAAATGTATAACTCTGTGAATACTCAACCCATTTCATATGTCTCTGATTCAACTTATTCTGACTACCCAAGTATTGTAAAGCCTTATGATCAATATAAAACACAAATTCACTCGGTATCAAATAATATCTCTATTTCTTCAGTGCTTGAACAATAGCATAGAATTCTTGATCATACACAAAATACTTCCTTCTAGCATCATTCAGCTTTTCACTAAAGAAAGCAATAGGTTTACCTTCTTGACTCAACACAGCTCCAATTTCACTTCCACTTGAAATACCTTATTGAAATCAGGCAATGCCAAAATAGGTAATTCAACAACCTTCTCCTTTAGGGTCTCAACACTCTTATTAGCTCCATGTGTCCACTTGAATTCTCTTTTATATCCTCTCATAGTCTCAGTCATAGCATTACAAATTGAACTAAAATCCCTTATGAACTTTTAGTAAAAACTTGCCAAACCATGAAATGATCTTACCTCACTAGCATTCATGGGTGTAGAACAATTCAGAATAGCTTCAACCTTTTAAGGATCCATCTTCAAACCATCAACTGAAATTACAAATCCCAAATACACAATCTCCTTTTTCATGAATGAACACTTTGTTAGATTTATCAACAAATTTTCTTCTTTCAATCTCTGCAAAACTTGTCTAACATGCAACAAATGTTCTTCTTTGGTCTTATTGAATATCAAAATATCATTAAGATATACAATCACAACCTTACCCAATAATTTCTTCAAAACTTCATTCATCAACCTCATAAAAGTACTCAGTGCATTAGTTAAACCAAAAGGCATAACCAACCACTCATACAAACCTTCTTTTTTCTTGAAAGCAGTCTTCCATTCATCACCTTCTCTAATTCTGATATGATGATACCCACTTTTCAAATCAATCTTTGTGAAATACTTTGCTCTAGTCAAACTATCCATTATATCATCCATTCTCAGTATAGGAAACCTATACTTCACTATTATCTTATTGATTGCTTTGGAATCAGTACACATTCAACATTCTACATTCTTCTTAGGTGCCAATACTGTAGGTACTGCACAAGGACTCAAAATTTCTCTGATCAAACCTTTCTCGAGCAACTCTTGAATATGTTTGTTCAATTCGTGATTCTTGGTAAGTATCAACCGATGAGGTTCCTTATTCGGTAAACTAGATCCAGGGATTAGATCCATGCAATGATCAATACTTCTCTTCAATGGAAAACCATTAGGTACATTATCAAAAATGATATCACTGTACTTGGTGAGTAACTTATCAATCTCCTTTGGAACACTATCCTCTACTTTCTTACTTGATTTGTTAGGAATCACAGCAAAATATACATCATTCTTCTTCAAATCCTTAACAAATTTTCTTCCTTCCATCAAACAAACTTTCATAGATGTGCAAACATTACTAACAAGTTCTTCCATCAAAGGTAACAAGATTTGTTTTGTTCCATCAGCCACAATAGTATACTTATGTCATCTCCCATCATATATAGCATGTCTATCATATTGCCAAGGTCTACCCAACAAAATATAACAATAATCCATAGGCATGATTTCACACAAAAGATTATCATAGTACTTTCCAATCTTCAAATTCACATAACATTGTTCACTTACCAAGAGTGTATGCTCAACTTTGATCCATAAAATCTTATAGGGCTTCAGATGTTCCAACCTTTTCAATTGCAACTTTGTGACCATTTCCTTAGATGCCAGATTCTCTGAGCTACCACTGTCAATGATTACCTTCCAAACTTTGTCAGAAACTCTACATCTGGTCTTGAACAAACTTTTCCTTATGGGATCTTCCTTTTTACTTTCATTCCAAAGTGCTCTTCTTACCATCAAGTTATTTTCCTTCTTAGGTTCATTCAGTGACTCCTCTTGCACCAAATCATTTCTACTACTACCAGCCTTCTTACTAGCATGTATACATTCAAATGATCTATGTCCTTCCTCTCCACAATTGTAACAAGTTCCTCAGGAATTACCTCTACTATAACCACCTCGGTAGTTACTACCTCTACCTCTAGATAGACTTTCACCTTTCCACTTGGTCTTTCCTTTATCTAGATTTTTCTTTTTTGGTTTAGATCTACCATTTTCACCATTAAATCTACCTCTTCCTCTAGAAATCTACCACCTCTACCTCTTTGTCTCTATTCATGTCTCTTCTTCAATTTATCCTCAGCTTTCAATGCAAATTGATAAGCCTCTTCAATGTTCTCCAATTTGACCAAACTAATTTCCTCTTGGATGGAAACTCTCAAACCATTAAGGTATCTAGCAATTCTTTCCACATCTTCCTCATCATGTCCACATCTGACATCTAATCTATAAAATTCCTCAATATACTATTTTACCGAGCTATCTTTCTGCCTTAGACTTTGCATTTTCCTAGCTAGGTTAATTTGATAATCACAATGTAAGAACTTTCCTTTCAATTTATTCACCATTTTATTCCATACCTTGATTTTGTCTTTACCTTTCTTTTTTTGATCCAATTGCAGATGTTCCCACCACAAGGATGCATGACCTTTCAACTTTGTGCCTACAATTTTCACCTTCTTTTCCTTAGATACATTTTCATACTTGAAATACTTTTCCATTTCAGTGATCTAGTTTATCAATTCATCAGAATCCAATTTCCCACTATACTCAAGAGGATTGAAATGTGGTGTCGACTTCAAACTTGTCAAAGCCTTCAAGAATATTTCCTCACCCTGATCCATCACAGGTGTAGGTTTTGCTTCACCTTGTTCCACTTCAATTTCATCATCACTAATATCTTCAAGATGTCTGCCTCTTCTCTGGGCTATTTCAACAACTTCTAATCTAGAAACAAGTTGTCTCAACATGCCTACCAATCCTGGATCTGCTTCTCACCTCCCACGAACCATCTTGAAAAACCCTCTGCAATATTAGGTTAGATTGCAATCTGCCAGCCCATAATAATTCAATTAGAGCTTTGCAACAAGGAACCTACAAACCTAGGTCCACAGACCTAGGTCCAGATCTCACTTCATTCTAATACCACCTGACACAAGGAGAAGGAGGAGGAGGGGCCAAAACAATGGTACACCCTACCCGATCCACCTTTCTCAACAACACATAGAAGAAACAACAATACAATGAGAGAGAGAAAGCATGATCATTCATATATTATCATTCAAATTGATTCATACATGCTAGGTTGTAAGGCATTCCTAGTTTTGGCTAGATATTACAATGAATTATAGAAGTGCTTAAACATGTGAGGATCTGCGAACAATATTCAATCTTCTCTCTTTCCACTAAATTGAACCCTAAAATTCTAACCAAACAACTATACTTATACAAGAGGCTACTAAATTGAGTTAGCCTTTAGATCCACAATCAATGGAAGGAATGGTCAGATTTGGGACCACATGCTTCCCAATGATGGATACTAGTATTAAATCTGTGACCCATAATCAATGCACAAGTCAACCTCAACAAAAACTCAAAATAAACTACTCAGTAAGAAAGGATGACAAAGTAATAGACAAGCATCACCAAGCACCAATGAAACAACTAACCACCTATGAGATAACTTTCCAAACTTAGTAACCAAAATAAACTGACCAACTACCGAGCTATCTTGGTCAAAGAAGGAACTGAGAAACACAGACAAACTTCAAAAATCTTTTTGGTGACACAGGATTTCCAAGGACCTGAGATGCTCCTACATCAAATCTAGTATTTCTTGAGGTAAACATTCATAAGGAATAAGTTCGGAGTTGTTTGAATCATCACTATCTGATTGATGTGTTTCTTCTTTTTCATTGTTCTCTTTTGGTTATATCTATTCTATCACATGAGAAGAGCCCCCCTTGAGATAGAAGGGTTTCTTCTAATAGCCTAGACTTGTAGTATCTTTTTTTGGTCGACCAACATGTCCAATGGGTGCCACAAGACCTTTACCTCGTACTCCTAGAGGTCCTTGACTAGGATATCCCATTTTAGTCATTAGTTTATTCCCTAGTCCATATGACTTTGAAGGAATTTTTGATGTTTTAGAGTCACATTTTTTAACAGTTTGGGACTGAGACTCATCTTTGTATAGCCATGGAAGCACATCTTCATCCTCTTCAAACTCTTTCTTGGGTACTTTTTCTATGACAAAACTTCCATTAAATATGACCTAAGATTCTTTAGCTATAGGTTTCACTTTGTCTGATAGTTGTCCATAATATTTTGGGGACAATGGGAGAGATGTGAGAGATAAGGCTGGTTCCATGGTATATTCTCCCATACCTGTGTCATTAATTTTGACTTCTTTGGAAATGTCTTCCATCTTGGATGTAGATGAAATGTTTGTTTGCTTGGTGAAAGATTCTCTATTATGTGGAACAAGTTTGTCAGCACTTTTTTTCAAGGCATTGCAAGATGTGGATATGTTAGCTGGAATCATAACCTTTACTCCATCATAAGGAAAATTCACACACTGGTGGTATGTCGATGGAATAGCTTACATTTCATGTATCCAAGGCCTCCCTAGAAGAACATTGTAAGCCAATGGAAGATCTAGAACTTGACAAGTGATGTCTTTAATAATAGGTCCTATTCTAATAGGTAGGACAATTGTTCCCTTAGAAGATCTTTCTTTCTCATCATATGATTTTATAGTTATCTTCTTCTTAGGATAAATAGAATCTTCTGATAATCCCAATTGTGTCATCAATTTGTAGGAATAGATATTTAGACCAATGCCTCCATCTATCAACACATGTTTCACATGAGGGTTTTTGATGTAGCGGCATCCAAGGTTAAGGCAGGGGCATTCTTTGTCCTTAGTGAAATTGCATGGGGTGTTTGTATTTTGGCCGGTGTTACTTAGTTGTAGCCTTAACTGACAACCTCATTCATTGAAGGAAGCTTAGTAACTAAAGGAACTTGGTAGTCTCTGGTGCTCGGTGAAGTGTTACTCAGTCATGCCTATGGTGCTTGGAGATGCCTAGCGTGCTCAGTCAATTCACTATTGCTCAGTAGTTCTAGCTTACTGACTAGAGTTCTATGTGATTTGTTGAGCTGACTTGGTGAATTTATTGTTGGTAGCTATTGTTATAGGCTGACATGCTGAATTAAATGTTTGTATACAATTGTAAGCTGACCTGTATGGCATTTAATTATTTTTTTGGGGAGTTAATGGTTTCATCTAGCTAACTTGTGGCTAATGACTAGTATTTATAGGATGTTTGGGTAGATGTTTGAGGACAGAGGAGAGATCATAGGATCATTGGGAGATCATAGAGGTTCATGACTTAGAAACCTTAGTGAATCAAATCTAAGGTTCTAAAAGCTAAAGTTGGTGAAGTTGTGGAAAGATCTTGCATGATCTTGTAGATCAGATTGTTATCTGATAGTTTTTGTGGCAGAGCTAGTGGTTTGCACACTTGGAGACAAGGAGATTTCTTGGAGGCTTGCGAGCTCAAGTTTAGATCTACCTTAGAGTTTCCATCAGCTTCTGATTATCTTCAGAGCTGAATTGGCTAAGACTGTATTGGATCTATTTGTGGATCTTGTAGAGTTGTTTCTATTTGTAATTGGCCCTAACCCAAAAGGCCTTATAGCCAGGCATGTTGATGCAAATTACTTGAAACAATTGTTGTGTTAGCTATTGTGTTGAGTATTTTACTTTATAATTCTTTTGGTTGCAAGGTTTGGACTATCCTTCATTAGATCCACCATCATTGACTGCATTAGGTGGTATCAGAGTGAAGGTTTTGTTCTTGTTGGAGCTAATAGTTAATCTTGTGAAGCAAAGATTGACCCAGCAAGGCTGATCTTGCAAAGTTGATCCTGTTGGAGTAAAGATTGTGCACAATCTAGATTGTAGATCTGGAGCACTAAACTTATGGATCTTGCCCTAGTTGTTTGTTCAAGGTGGTAGGTTGAGATCTAACTTGTACACAACTTGGAGATTGCCACAAGGTGGTCGGTGAGGGTTTGTTGTAGAGGGTTATTTTTGCATATCTTTAAGGATGCCTCCAAGAAGATTGGACCCTAGAGCTATTGCAGATCTTTGTGATGCTATAGAATCAAATATTTTTGATAAAGTCAGATCAGATGTCAGATCTGAGATAGAATTGATCAAGAATGACATGGTCACTGAGATCATGAGAGTTGTTGTTGGTGTACCTCAAAATTTTGGTACTGAAGATGGCTATGAAGAAGCTATTGAAGAATTTGAAACTACTAGATCTAGTGGTGATGACTGAAGGAATAGATCTAGTGAAGATAGAACTGCTCAGTTACATAGATCTGGAGATCAGTTTAGTAGTGGTTACCGAATGGAAGTTTCTACTTTCTCTGGTACTTTAAAGCTAGACAATCTGATTGATTGGATTGGTGAACTTGAATATTTCTTTGAGATGGAAGAAATTGAAGATCCTCTTCAAGTGAGATTAGCATAGACAAAGTTGAAAGGACATGCTACTCTTTAGTGGAAAGAACTACAAAGAGATAGAGAAGATCAAGGTGAAACAAAGATCAATCGGTGGAGGTTGATGGTGACTAAGTTGAAAGCTAAGTTCATACCTTTTGACTATGAGCTTGACTTGTTTAAGAAGTTGCAGAATTTGAAATAGAAGCATTTGTCTATTGAAGATTATACTGAGGAGTTCTACAAACTTACTATTTGGTCTGGACACCAAGAGCTTGGTAAGGAAAAGCTAGCTTGGTATGTGAATGGTCTAAAATTAAATATTTAGGATGAGCTTGGTATGCTAAAGATTGATTCTATTGAAGATGCTTATCAGTATGCTCTGAAGGTAGAGGATAAGTTGAAGAGGAAACAACCTAGTAATCCTTGAGGAAAGGAAAATATTGATCACTTGGTGAAGGATAAGTTGACTAATGCAGAAGATGAACCAAAACTCATGGAACTAAAGAAGAAGATAGGTAGAATTATCTTTAAGGGTACTTTCTATAAATGTGGAGAGGAAGGACACCTCTCTTTTGAGTGTGCACAGAAGAAGGTTGACCGATGAACTGCTATGATGAATGAGAACATTCAAAATGACCCTGAATTAGAGAACTTGCTACTTCAGTGAACATTGCTTGGTACAAAGGAGGAACCTTGTCAGAGGAGTAACTTTTTTAGGACCCAATGCAAGTCTAAAGGTAAAATCTATGATGTTATTCTTGATAGTAGTAGTATTGATAACCTTGTTGCTAAGGACATGGTTCTAAAACTTGGGTTGAATAGAATGAAGCATCCTTATCCTTATAGGCTTGGATGGTTACAAGATGTTCATGCTTTGAAAGTGATAGAACAATACTTTATTGATGTTTAGATTGGCCAATGCAACAATCTTGTCTTATGTGACATTGTGAAGATAACTAGTTATGATATATTGCTCGGTAGACCTTGGAAATATCATTGTAGAGCTATTTATGACTATGTCAGGAATGTGTTTACTGTTGAGAAAGATGACATGAAGTTTTCATTGATACCTTTGATGGATACAATGCTCAATAGGAGAAGCCTGAGTATTGGTAGCCAAGTTGAGATTGTCGATCCAGAGAAAATGAATGATTAGTTTGGAGAACCAACCTGTATATTGTCAAGAAAAGACTTGAAGAGACAGAGGAGACTGAAGTGGAAGAATTTTCAAGCAGAGAAGATGGAGGATTTTTATGTGAAGAACTAGTTTAGGATTTACGTGTTGAATCCTAAAAGATGTTCTTCTCACATATGAACATCTTTTGGAACTTGGGATGTTTGATGCAGGGGCATCCAAGGTTAAAGCAGGGGCACTCTTTGTCCTCAGTGAAACTACATGGGGTGTTTGTATTCTAGCCGGTGTTACTCAGTTGTAGCCTTGACAGACAACATTGGTCATTGAAGAAAGCTCAGTCATTGAAGGAACTTGGTAGTCTTTGGTGCTCGATGAAGTGTTACTCATTCATGCTTATGGTGCTCAGTGACACTGGTGCTCGGTGATGCTTGGCATGCTCGATTAATTCACTATTGCTTAGTAGTTCTGGCTTACCGATTGGAGTTTTATGTGATTTGTTGAGCTAACTTGGAGCATTTATTGTTGGTAGCTATTGTTATAGGCCAACATGCTGAATTAAATGTTTGTATACAATTGTAAGCTAACTTGTATGGAATTTAATTATTTGTTTGGGGAGTTAATGGTTTCATCTAGCTGACTTGTGGATGATGACTAGTATTTATAGGATGTTTGGGTAGATGTTTGAGGATAGAGGAGAGATCATAGGATCATTGGGAGATCATAGAGGTTCATGACTTGAAAGAATTAGTGAATTAGATCTGAGGTTTTGAAAGCTAAAGTTGGTGAAGTTGTGGAAAGATCTTGCATGATCTTGCAGATCAGATTGTCTGATAGTTGTAGCAGAGCTAGTGGTTTTCACAATTGGAGACAAGGAGATTTCTTGGAGGCTTGCGAGCTCAAGTTTAGATCTACCTTAGAGTTTCCATCACCTTCTGATTGTCTTTAGAGTTGAACTAGCTAAGATTGTATTGGATCTATTTGTGGATCTTGCAGAGTTGTTTCTATTTGTAATTGACCCTAAATCGAAAGGCCTTATAGCTGGGCATGTTAATGCAAATTACTTGAAATAATTGTTGTGTTATCTGTGTGAGTATTCTGCTATGTAATTTTGTTGGCTACAAGGTTTGGAGTATCCTTCATTGGATCCACCATCCTTGACTGCATCAGTTTTGGACCAAGACTTCAATGTGCAAGGGTTGGTTATGCAGATGACTCAATGAATTGTCATCTTCCTCTGAAAAGGATATATACTGGGGAGATGTCATATGACCAACCATAGTCTGGAATCTATCTAGATCAATATTTTCAGGAACAATGGAACCAAGCAGAGCTTTATCCAGAATTGCTCTATGAGTAGGAGATATCAGAAGCAACTCAAACATGGATATTTTTGCATTGGTATGCTGGAGTTGTTGGACAATATTGTATGATGTTGGTCTTGTCTCTTTAGGAGTTGATGATTTTGAGGTAGCCCTCTGTTTGGAAGTAGATGAAATATTGAAAGGCACCTTAGGGGTATTTGATGATCCTGATTTTTGTCCTTGTGGATGTGCCTGAGCTTGTGATTGAGTTACTGCATTTCTGATTGATTATCTCTATCCTTTCTTACAATTGTGATGACAATGCAATGTTTAGATAGGTATGGTTCAACCATATTTATGACAGCATTGTTTCTAGAGTAGGCATAATTGACTTTACCACCCATGTTAGGTTGAGAAGATGAATCTCCTTGACTATGTTTCAGAAATGGTTCTATGAATGTTATATGATCATTGTTGGTTTTGTGATAGTCAATTACAATTTCTCCATTGTCAATCTTGTCTTGTATGAGATGCTTCAAGTGTATGTAGCTATTCCTTTTATGACCCTTGTTTCAATGGAAGTCATAGAAATTGCCCTCTTTCCACCATTTTTGTTTAGGCTCAGGATCAAATGTTTTTATCTCAGGCAATGAGATGATTTTGTTCACCAAGAGAGTTTTCATCATAGATTCTAAGGACTCACCCAAAGGAGTGAACTCGCATTTAGGTATTGTAACCCATGGTTTGTAGTCTTTCAACTTTTGAGAAGGTTTGAATGCCTTTTGTTCAGAAGCTTTTATGGCTTGAGTGCCCATGGTGAGATTGAATGCTGGTGCCTTTGATGGGACATTGATGTGATAGACAACACCATCTATTACAAAATTCTTGTTCTTGTTCCAGAATTTGCCTTTGTCTTTGTTGTTGGAACTAGAGCTAGATTCATACTTGTTTTCCTTATGAAGTGATATATCTTCTTTTTTGACAAGTACATTCTCAATCTTGATGGCATTATCTACCATTTTATCAAAGGATGTATGATTTTGCATTTGCAAGGGATAATTGAGTTCCAAAACCAAATTTTGGATGAAAATTTTAAGTTTTTCAATATCCGAAATATGTAGAGCATAAAGTGAAAAATTCTTCCTCCATCATTTGAGGAAAGTCAGGAAGGGTTCTCCTAATTTTTGCTTCAGATTAAAGATATCGATCATGGTGATCAGATGTTGAATGTTGTAGGAGTATTATTGATAGAACAATTGGATCAACTCCTCAAAAGTTTTGATTGTTGGAGGCATTTTAGAGAACTAATGAAAAGCTTACCCTCCCAGAGATCAAGGGAAAAGACACATTAAGTAGGTTGGTTCATGCATAAAATCCATAGATTGAGTATAGAATTCTCTAACATGATCTTTGGGATCAGAGTTTCCATCATACTTATCATATTTTTGTATCTCCACTCTTTTTGGGAATGGTGGCATGTACAAGTTTTATCAAATGGAAAGGGACATAGAGCCTCCATAGAAAATTCTTTAGGTTCTTTCTCTTTTTCCATCTTGTTTAACTTGACTTGCATAACATACATCTGTTTCATCATAGTTGTGATGGGAGTTTTTTCCTCTTAAGTAACGATATCTTCAACATTAAATTTCAGAGGATGTTTGGCTCCTTGTCGAGCAAGATCTAGGAAATATGCCTCTTTCTCTTCATGCAAGAAATGCCTCATCATTTTCTTGAAGTTATCATCATTTTGATATTGGGCAATTTTGAAAGGTGTGGGTTCTTGATCCACACCATGTTGAGACTGGTGTCCTTGGGAGGCTTGGTTTTCTCCTCCTTGAGACATCATGTTATTATGAGGACTACCAGGGATTGACTAATGTGGAGTTTGTTGAGCACCTGCATGAACTGATGTAGGAGGGGTAACGTAACCACCTTTCAAAAAGAGATTACCAAGAGCATCTTCTCCAAATTTAGTTGTGTCGTAAGGTTGATGAAATGTTTGAGAAATCATAGAAGATGTTGCTAAGGAGAATTTGGGTTGTTCTCCTTGTTCTCATTATGAGGAAGCTATAGTTTCCACCATTAACTTTGAGTGAAGCAAAAGAGCAAGATTAAGACAATTGAAGAATGACTTGATTCAAGAAGATCGAATGACACAACCTTATCAAGATTGGATTGGTTGAAGATTGATTTGGACTTAAATGAAGGATATTATGCCCTAGATGTATGGGTAGATGCCCAAAAGATGGCAGACATGAGCTCGCAACACTTAGCCATTTTGTTGAAGACTGAATTGGAGATGATTTTGACAAGGTTTTTGACACAAGATGAACGAGATTCAAATCGATAAATCAGAAGACCAATTAGAATCAAGAGACCACTTTTGGAAAATGATTGGATTATTTTTGGTTTCTGCTCTGTTCCTGACATAGTGAATTTTTTGATAGAATTTGGAAGTAGGCTGTAAAATTTGGATTTTTGACAAATTCTGGAGATTTTTGGTAGCTTTGCTAAATTTTGATATGAGTTTCTCCAAGCTCGTACAAGTCTTGGTTAGCTCTAGCATGACAGTTAACAAGGCTCGTATGATAATTGACACTAGGGATTTGTTTTTTCTTGATTTTTGAGACAAAACTCGTACGATAATATACAGTCTCCCATACAACAATATAGGGGTTCTGATACGACTCTTAGGAAAAACTCATATGAGTTTTTGAGACTATTAGATGACTTTTGACTCCAGAAAGGATTTTTGCCTTTAGATTCGTAATTTTTTCAATTTTTCAATATCAGATTATTTGCAAATTTTTCTGTCTAGGTTTGAAGATTTGTGTAATAGTTTGTCTCGAGTGTTGTTCATTTCCAAATGACCAAGTAGATAGCAAACACATAGAACAGCAAGCAAGGGAAGAGAGCAATCATCTTAAAATAATGAACAAGGGGAAAAGAAACCTTACACATGAATAAGAAATAGTGACTTATTGTGTTAATCCCTAGGAATGCTATTTGTGTATGTTCTTAAAAGTTTTTCAATAACGCATATAGTCATAGAAAATGAAAAATTTGGCCTTGCTATGGTTTTTAGTAATGGTCTAACTCAGCAACTTTTGTGATCTCAAGAGGGCAAACTCCAATGCAGAAGCACTGAGGATTTGACATAGTCTAAGAATTTAATCAATTAGGAGCTGCTAGGGAGATCTGACAGCCCAACAAGAGACCACACTTGTGGAGATTTCTTCCACAAAGACTTTTATATAGCATCTATTGCTACCATGGCAAAAATGACTATTACTGCTTGAGGTTCCATCCACATGGTTGATCCAATAAAGGGAATGCCCACTATGGTTAACCCTCTCTAGAGGTGACTCAAAAGATATACCACATGGGGACTTGGTCTAGATTCAAGGATCTGAGTTTTTGATACTATCCAAAAAGGGAGTAGAGCATAAATCTCTAGCCTTTTCACTTTTACCCAAACATAGCAGACAAATTCTTTGACACGCTAAGACTTAAATTACCTCACCAAGCTTTGTGATGTCAACAACTATGTCTACTGAGATCTCTAAGTGGGACCAAGAGAGAATGTACCGATCAAAGTTGAGGACCAAGCCAAGTAGAATGTGAGAAAAAAATAGTATCCTCCCTACCTACAAGGGGATCTATCGTTGAGAAGGACTTCACATGAAAAGCTAGCGAATGCAGTCTAATCCCTCAAGAACTCCATAAATAGTGTTCATAGGGCCTATTTACTATGTGTAACAAGTATGCAAAAAGAAAATCTATGTTTCATTTTATAGCCCAAAACTGGAAAGTGAATTATGAAAACTAGAAAGGAACTCAAGCTAGACACGTGAGAGGTTTGTTTTATGTCCCAAATCAAAATGCTATCAGATCATAGTAGAATACCTAAATTCCCACACAATGCGCTTAGTAATTTTTACCTAATTTTTAGCTTTGTTGAGAAATCCCACGAGCAAAAGAGATCAGAAACAACATATATCAATCGTTAGGGTTAGCTGTCAAAATCTGAAATCAAATCTGAAATGACTATTTTTTTGTGATTCTGTTATGAAAATTGAAATTCTAGTATCAAAACTTGTACAATAATGGACTACTACTCATATGAAACTTCAGGCACGAAACGACAGTGGGTCAGTACACACAAATTTTCAAAAACTCGTACGATAGTTTGCATATATTCAGCATGAAACTTCAGATTGTCATCTGTCGTACGACAAACAAGGAGTCTGGGTATGACAATCTATCAAATGTTGTACGAAAAATGTATGGACAAAAAATAAAAATCACAGTTTTGATAGAAAATGATAGAAAATTGATCATAAAGAAATGTGAAACCTGTTTCAGGGCCCCACGGTGGGTGCCAGAAATGTGTGTGAAAATTGTACCTAGTTATGGACACAACACTTTAGTAAAACATTAGAGGTTAGCAAATCAAAAATCTATAAATAAATGAAAGCTAAGCTAACCAGGTGATTTATTGCCTTCTAGTAGGTGCGAGTATGGTATTCTCAGATTAGATCGAGATCAGTGATGATGCCTATCTTTTTGTGTTTTCTATGCAATGATATGAAAAATTGTATGAAACTAATCTAGAAGGTATGAAAATGATATGCAAATTATTCTAACAATGATGTGTTATGATATGAAAGTGGATGCAAAACTATGAAAAACAATGAAAGATCTCACAAATCACCTATTCACAAGAGCTTGATTCTTCAGATGCAATTTCGCCAGAGTAATTGTGCAAATTTGAGAGATATTTTTGTGAAGAGTTGAGCCTTGATTTTATAGACATCCAGGGCTTGAGGATGCATTGAGAAAAACCATAAATCACTCCTGATAAAATCAGGTTGATTTTTGAGTTAACAAGAAATTAGAATTAATTAACTCATAAAAATCATGCAACAACACTTTTTGACTCAAAAGAGAGTTTAGTTCACTTTTTCAAATCATAATCAGATGTTGAGTTTGGAAAGTTAACAAATTGAAATTGAAAATTGATTTAAAGTTGACTCCTTTTCATATTGTGCATGATTTAATATGAATTAATTTAAAAATAAAGTGATTTATTCTCAACTTAACTGATTTTAAATTTAAAACAATTGATTTATGGGTTAATCAATTATTTAATCAAACTTTTAATCCAAACTATATCATTCAATATTGACAACTTGATTTAATTAATTAAATAAGAATTTAATGAATTATTCATAGGAGATTTTGATTTTATTGTCAAAATTAAATAATATAAATTAGGAATAAATATAATTAAATCTAATTAAATAATTAAGTGGCAATATTAAAATTAATTAATTAAATATTCAAAATATTCAATCAATCAAATTTTAGGATAAATATGATTTATCGCCAAATAATCATTAAATTAAAGATAATTAGGATAGATTAGGAATAATAAGGAATATTCCCCGATGCAGAATTTGAGATAAAATAAATGAGGGTTTCGATGATTTGATGTGTAGATGTGCCTTAGGTTAGGACTTTGATGTCAATTTCATTCGATTTGAGGATGTAAGAGGTTAATGAACCTATAGCCCATTTTTTGGGTATTACAATAGTCTTCCAAAATTTTATGGATTATATCATGGAAGATTGCAGTCGTCGCTCTTTGATAGGTAGCTCCTACATACTTGAGCCCAAATGGCATCATGTTATAACAAAAGGTGCTCCATGGCATGGTGAATGTTGTTTTGTGCTGGTCTACCTTAGCTGTTCTGATCTGATTGTACCACGAGAAGTCATCTATGAGTAACAACATCTCGTGACCTACTATGAGGTCTACTATCATGTCAATGTTGGGTAGCGGGAAGTCATTTTTAGGACACACCTTGTTCAAGTCCTTGAAGTCTGTGTAGATTCTTATTTCTCCTGAAGGTTTGGTGATAGGCACCATGTTGGAGATCTATTCTAAATAATCAATGGCTCTGATTATCTTTGTTTGTAGCAATTTCTCCAGTTCCATCTTGACTAAAAGATCTACCTTAGGATGCATTTTTTAGAGTTTCTTCTTTACTGGCTTGGCACTAGGATCCACTACAAGATGATGGACAATGAGATTTGGGTCAAGTCCTAACATGTGGGCATATGACCATGCAAAATTTATGATTGACTCTTGAAGAAGAGCTATGAGGGCTGATTCTTCACCCCCAGTTATAGATGCAGTGATGTAGGTGACTCACGGGCACTCTTCTATGCCCAAGTTGACTAGTTTAGTTTCTTTGATGATGATGGATGACCATTCTAACCGATAATCCTAGATGGGAGGAAGAGGTAAGTCTTCATCCTCCAGCACCTCAGAGAGGTATTCACTAGAGGATATGCCCTTTATTTTTACTATTTTGGAGTTGGTATGTGCTCCAGAGGGGTTTTAACATAAGGACTCTATTTTCTTTTTTCTTTTTAATTTTGTGGCTGGAGAGTTCCTCTTCCTCAAAGTATCCCTTTGGGTTCAGCTGATATTCTTCAAGTAATTCCTTCCCCCACTCTGATTGTTGATATGTGGCACTCATGAGTTTTAGGAGTGCTTTGTCACTTTGGAACTCATTGATATGTGCCATGCTTGGTTGATCCTAGTCTTTGAGGTTGGGCTGAAGGAGTGGGAGGTCAATGAGGTTGATGGTGAGTTGGTAGAGGAAAAAATTGCCTAGGAAAGTTTCATCATCAAAGATATTATCGTAGGAACTTTTTTCTTCCTCTTCTAGAATGTCGTCAACTTCCATGATTTCCTTTTGGATATTCAAGAGGGTCACACTAGGTGAATTAGTGCCCCTAGTTATGACATCAGGTCCTCGTATGTGTAGGCAAGTGGTGTTAAAACTGAGGCCTTTATATTATGGATTTTGGATGCCTCCAAGGGTTCTTTCATTCTAGCCTCAACAGGTTGAAGGCCACCACCTTAATAGTTCCATTATTTGGTGGTTCATTTATAGGATATGGGGTACTTGTCCTTTAAATACCCTATAAGTTCAATATCGGGAGGTGGGGATCCTTGTACAATCATTGATTGATATTAGGTGCCAGCTCTTGACCATTCAAAATTCCATTGGAGATGAAGGTAGATGAGCCCAGAGTCTTAATCTTGGGGCCTTTTGGAGGGGCCTTGGTTTGATGACATGGGCAGCCCGTGTGGATCCAAAGGGAGAGCCCCTACTGCAAATGCATCAGTGAGGTTTTATTTTCCATAGACCCTATTGTTGATCTTGATGGTAGATGGGGTGGAGGTGACGACTGTCTCTAGATCATAGTGCGATTGGGAGGAACTGGTGACAGATGTACCAATGTCAATTCAAGGACAATGAGTGAAATGGGGGATGGAAGTTTCTATCGCATGATAGTATGTGAAGGGCTAGGGATTTGCATGGATGGTGATTTTAGTGCATTGATATGGGAATTTGGTGCACTGATGATAGGTGGAGGGAATGACCTTGATGTAATGGATCCACAGATGATCAAGGAGAATGTTGTAGGGGAGGTCAAGATCAACAACATGGTATATGGTTTCTTGGATTACAAGGAAAATATTTATAGGAAAAAAAATGGTACCTTCAAAGGTATGCTCTAGGTTGTCATAAGCCTTTTTGGTGATTACATCATGAGATATGTCTACTTCTGTGAGACAAACTTGCTGGATGAATTTTAATGTATAAAGATTTAGGGCCGAACCATTATCTATCATGACCCTTTTTATGATGAAGTCATTAACCATAATGGTGATGCATAGTGGGAGATTATGATCTAGTTCAATAGGTGGCATGTCAGAGGCTTGGAAGGAGAGCATGGAGGATGTAGATAGGTATTCTACAAGGCTCTTGAATTGGATAGTGTTAATGTCTGTGGGCACACGGGTCTCTTGGAGGGCATTATTGAGGACTTCCTGGTGAAGCGGTGATGTGTGAAGGAGGTCAAGGATGGAGATTTGTGTGGGTGTGTTCCCAAGGTGTTCAAGGAGGTTGTACTGCACATTAGAGATGGTCGTGGTATTGGTGCCGACAACAAATATCCAACCTCTTCGTAGGGTAACGGTGCATGGACTGTTAGTACCTTTGACATGGATTATGTTCATAGTTGGTTTGACCTAGGAGATGCAACCAATGAATTTATCATAGTTGATGTAGGTGGTAGTATAATATTTTCCATCAGTGTGGTCACCCTGTTTTCCCTTGCCTTGGTTCTAGGGAGGGTTAGCATTGGTTTGATTTTGTCCTGCATTGTGTTGAGGAAACATATTTTGGTAGATTTGTAGGTTGGCATTTGGCAATGTCAGGGAAGGGGCATCAACTATGATCTCCTTCTTGTCAATAAGGTCTTGGAAATAGTTCTTGAGTTTCATGCACTTCACGGTAGTGTGTCCCTTCATACGGTGATAGTCACAGTACTCATTTTCCTTGTACTGGGTTGGCTTAGGTGTTGATTCATAAAATGGCTGAGTTTGTAGATATACAATAAGATTATCACTGGCCATGTAGTGGAAGATAATGTTCTAGAGTTCTTTGAGGGGAGTGAATGTGTGTTTCTGGTTGTTTTGAGCACATGGTTTATTTTGTCCCTAGGTGACAGATATAGTGTTGGCTTGATTGACAGGTGGCTGACAAGGTGGTTGCTAGTAGGTGGGTGCTTGTTGTTGGTATACAGGTGCTTACTATTGGTACATTGGTAGAGGGGGATTGGGCTCAGCTACAAAAACTTGGATGTGCTTGGTGTTTGTGGCTCCATCTGTGACCACATTTTTATTTTTCTTGCACTAGCAGGATTGATCATTGTTAGGCCTATCTTGTGAACTCTCCTTGTAATGTTTAATGGCACCATCATCCAAAAGACCTCATTCCATGTCCATTCCCTTCCCTTCCCTTTTTTATCCTAATAAGTTTGTATGTAGTTCATTCACATGAAGTGGGATAACTTTGGATGCAAATTGTCGATGAATATCTTAGTGAGGTGTTTTTCTGGCAGTTGATATGACAACCTTATGGTGAGGTTTTTCTATCTTTGTAAATAGTCAACAAGGGTTTCACCTCCCTTTTTTTTGGCATTACATAGGTCCAAAAAGGAGAGGTCATTCTCGATGTTATGCGCATATTGGGCCACAAATTTCTTCAAGAGTTCTGCGAACATGGAAACAGACCCATATGGTATTTGGTAAAACCACTCGATGGTAGTCCCTCCTAGACTTTTGGGAAAAAGGTGCATGAGATAAATGTCATTGTATGCCACCTCTTGGCATGCCATGTAGAACTCTTTGATATGGCTGATTGGGTCTCCCTTACCTTGATACTTGTCGAACTTAGGTGTTTCAAAATGCTTAGGGAAGGGGACCACTATGATTGATATGTCAAAAGGGTATGGACATACTTCCTTGAATTTGACTGCTTTTCCCTCATTACCAGCTTTGAGTTCTTTGAGAGCATTCTTCATTTCTTCCCTTTTTGGCATTGGAGTGGGTACTCCCATTGGGAATGGATCGGATGGTGTGGGTAAATATATAGGGATGTTCAGAAGATACTGTGGGATGGGATAGGTGGATTTCCCTACTACATAGGTGGTTTGGAATGGATTTTGGAAGGCTTTTTGGGTGATGTAATGTTGCTGCATAGTTGAGGTATGATGATGCATTAGGTATGACATAGTTTGTTGTTGTGGGATGAGAAGATTAGGTTGTTGTGTTAGGAAGTACTATTTCTATGGAGGAGGTTAGTATAAGGGTTGTTATTGGGACTGGCATTGGGCTTGGCTGATATACGAAGGGTGCATGCCCATGTTACTGAAAGGGGGGATGGAGGCTTGGGTATGTACTATGGGTGGTTGAGAAATAGAGTTAGTAAAATAGGTGGAGAAAAGATATTATGATTGTGGGGGGATGGCTTGAGGAGAAGTGGGTGGCATAGATAGGTAGTTAGTGAATGTGGGAAAAGATGCAACAAAAGGAGGTGGTAGTGGTTGTTATGCTATTTGTGCAATGGTTCCTTACTGATAAGCTGGTTAGGAGAGGTGTGAGTGTGTGGGTATTCCCAATGCATTCATCTATGCTTGGTTGAGGCTCCAAGTAGCAACAATCCCTATTATGGGTTGTGATGTAGAGGTTGCTACGAATGTGAGAGCAAAAGTGGGATTTTGTGATGTAGATAGAGAGTTTTGGGATGCCATGAACAATATTCCTATTGTGAAGGTGACTTTTTGGGCCTGTGTGTCAATGCCAAAAGGTGGGGGAGGAACTTGTGTTGGATTAGGCTATGTAATGGACTGGGTGAATGTGGGTTGGGTGGCTTATGTTGGTCCTTGTGAAAGTGGTGTTGATGTGGAGGCTTGGCTTATGGCGGGTGGAGGTAACATCTGCATAGTATCTTTTGTGGGGGGTGGAGGTGGCACTTGTGCATAAGCTTATGGTTGTGTGATCATTTGTGATGTTTATGGGAAGGAGATAAACCCATGACAGAGAAGGGGGCAAATTGGGTCATTGTTTGAGTTTTGGGGGCTGTTGAGCTGGGCTACAAGAGATGCGGGATGGATGAAGATATATGAGATATTTGCATGGTCGGGTCATGGATTTTCTAGATGAAAAAGGGGTGGGTGTTGGTGGAGATATGGATGGGTTTTGTGGGATCAAAAGGGCATAAATGTGGGGGAATGGGAGTACCCTCCTATGCATAGTTTTCTAGAATAATGAGACAGTTATGTGCAATAATTGTGCTTACCATATGTGCATGTCCTGGAAGGTACATGAAGGCTTCCATGTAATTAGTGGTAGGTATCTCATCGGGGTCTTCCCACATGTTCTAAACCAAAGGTGGTTGAGGATCATACATTACCATAGTATCAATAGGCTCATTTGGGTCCTCTGAACTAGTGGCTTTGTTGGGATCCATTCCTTTCCTCTTCTTTGATCGTGTCTCAACAAGCATGAAAATGCAAAGTCCTAGGATGGGGAAGATGCAGATGTTTTGGATGATGCTTGGGATGATGGTATAAGATCTAAATGATGTGCATGATATCCTAAATGTAGGATTTGAGATGCCTAGATAAAAAGGATTTTCAGATGATATGAGATTTTAGTGATGTACTTTGATGGGTGGTTGAAGGTCGAGATGAACTACCTTTCTTGATGTGGGATCAAAATATGAAGGATTTCCATCCTCAGATAGACTTGTGATCTTTAGACAATGAGATCCTTACTAGTGTGAGCCAAACTCTAGATTAATATGCTGAGGTTCATAGGAGTAAGTACTAGCTACCCTAGACAATGCGTAGTCCAATGGGTGAAGCTAAGATTTTGATTTCTTTGGATAAGGTTTGAGCAGCTCAAAATGAGTCTTTAGATGGGACGTGGATCTAGGATGGGATGTAGATCTAGGATGATGATTTAGGATTTGGCTAAGAGATTGATGAAGGGTGCTCCCCTTAATACCACAAACACATAATAGAAATAGAGAAACAACAACAATATGCAAGAACAAAAAAATTGGCTTTTTATTATCTCCACAAATGTGGAATTACAAACTTTCAGAATTACAATATACAAAGCCACATGAGCATTCCCTTACAATATTCTGTAGGACAAAGCCTCAAATCAATACCCAGAACTACTACCCAGAACTGCCCTAGACAACACTATGAGCCTTCTTTATATAGGCATTTTCCACCGCCCGAGAAGGTTCCAGAAATTTAGCCCTAAGGGCCGACCAAACTTAGAATTATTTTATTTTATGATTTATTACATCAAAGTCATCTCAAAATAACTTTTGAAACCCGAACAAAAATTTTGAAGGAAAATTATTTTCCACCAATTCAGGTGACCCAACTTTTGGAGACCATAAGTCATCACCAGTTGACCCGATTGACTATTATAACCCCATTTCAGAAATGCCACGAAGTGCTCTACAGGATTGACCCGTGCAAGCACCCATCACCCAAACTTTCAACCTCATTCGGGGCCTCTAAAGCCTTCAAAACTGAGTTTGAAGTTTCTGTACCCTGTTGCCAATACTGAAAATCTTCAATATCTTCAAAACTAGACCTGATCTAGCCATGAAACCTTGCTGGCAGGTTGATATGACTGAGATGAACCTCCACATGTAAAATTAGAACATTTTGAGATCGTAAGACCAACTTACTAAAAATAGCAAGTTTCCTTAAATAGCAGCTCTGCACAAGATAGCCCTTATTGAATACAAAAAAATAATTTGTTTTTTTTTGGGTGATGCAAGATTGCTCTTACACCCAGGATGCTCCTGCATCAGACACCCGGGGTAATTTGAGAAGTGACCCTATCACGACTCAGGTATGTAGAGGAAAACCAAGATGGTTAACCTCCTCCTTTGTTAGCCATGATGAATCTTCAATAGGTCATCCTTTCTATTTGACTAGATATTCTTCATATGTCATGTTCCTTGTGCTTCTACCAACACGACTATCTAGTATATCCTCAATCTTTTTGGTATCTGAACTAGTTGCTAGAATACTCCACTGTGCTACTGTAACCTCATCTTCAACACCTCCTTCATGATACTCTGTCAAATCTAAAATGTTAAATACTGGTGAAATATTCAGCTCAGTAGGCAATTCTACCTCATATGCATTTCTTGAATCATGCTTCTTCAGTATCTTACATGGCCCAAACTTCTTCATTTTCAACTTGTTATATGTACCAACCAGAAATCACTCCTTTCACAAATGAACCATGACTTCATCTCCAACCTAAAATTTCTTATGCCTCCTTTTCACATCTGCCCTAGCCTTATACTGTGCATTCATCTTGGTAATATGCTTCCTCACCTCCTCATGGATGTTCTTCAAGTGTTCTGCAAAATCCTTAGCTTCAGCACTACTTATTTCTCCTTTATCTATCTTTCTCAATTCAGATGCATTTCTTGGACTATGCCCATATACAATCTAGAATGGTGATTTACCAATGCTCCTGTTGACATAATTATTATATGCAAATTCTACCTATGGTAAAATCAAATCCCATCTTGTTGGCTTATCCCCAACCAAACATCTCAGCAAATTTCCCAAACTCCTATTCACCACCTCTGTCTGTCCATCAGTCTGTGGATGATGTGATGAACTGAACTTCAAATCTGTCTTCAACTTCTTCCACAATGTATGCCAGAAATATCCAAAAAGCTTAGTATCTCGATCTGAAACTATGCTCTTTGGCAAACCATGTAGTCTCACTACTTCTCTGAAAAACAATTCTGCTACATGAACGACATCATTAGTCTTCTTGTAGGGAATGAAATGTGCCATCTTTGAAAATCTATCAACTACCACAAAAATTGAATCATGTCCCCACTGTGTCCTTAGTAAACTAAGAACAAAGTCCATATTGATAGCCTCCCAAGGATTTTTTGGTATAGGTAATGGCTAATACAACCCTATATTTTGCTTCACTCCTTTCACCATCTAACATACTCTACAACTCTGTACAAACTTCTTGACATCTTGCTGCAACTATGGCCAATAATGATTCTCACTAACCAAAGTAAGGGTTTTATCATGACCAAAATGTCCAGCCAATCCTCCGCTATGTTTCTCCTTGATGAGATTCTCCCTCATAGAACTTCATGGAATGCACAACTGACTCCCTCTGAATAGCATATCATCCTGAATGATGAAATCTAGCCAATTCGTTCTGTCTAGAGTAACAAGTTCTTTACAAGCTTTCCAAGCTTCACCAAAATTAGGATCCTCTGGATACAAATTCTTGAGTTCCTTGAACCCAACCACCTCAATCTACATCTTTGTCAGCAATAGTTTCCTTCTGCTAAGTGCATCTGCAACCCTGTGAGACTTTCCACTTCTGTGTTTCAAAACAAATGTATAACTCTGCAAAAATTCAACCCATTTCAAATGCCTTTGATTCAACTTTCCTTGACTATTCAAATATTGCAAAGCTTGATGATCAGTATACAAAACAAACTCCTTAGGAAGCAGATAGTGTCTCCACTTCTTCAATGCCTGAACTATAGCATAATATTTCTGATCATAAACAAAATATTTTCTCTTGGCATCATTTAACTTCTCACTAAAATAAGGAACAGGTTTTCCTTCTTGGCTCATAATAGCTCCTATTGCAATACCACTAGCATCATAGTCTACTTGAAACACCTTATTAAAATTTGGAAGTGCTAAAACAGGTTGTTCTATAACTTTTTGTTTCAACAATTGAAACTCTTTTCTACCCCATTAGTCTACTTAAACTCTTTTCTATCCCCTCTCATTGTTTCAGTCAAGGGTCCTCAAATACTGCTAAAATTTTTGATAAAATTTTTGTAAAAGATAGCCAACCATGAAAAGATCTTACCTCAGTAGCACTCCTTGGAGTAGGCCAATCAAGGATAGCCTGTACCTTCTCTAGGTCCATTTTTAAACTTTCTGCTGAAACTACAAATCCCAAATACACTAACTCTTTCTTCACAAAACTGTACTTCTTCAAATTAATCAAAAATTTCTCATCTCTTAACTTCTCAAACACCATACGAATATGCATCATATGCTCTTCTAATGTCTTACTAAAGATCAAAATATCATCTAGGTACACAATGACAAACTTACCTAAAAATTCTTTCAGAACCTCATTCATGAGCTGCATAAAAGTGCTCGGTGCATTAGTTAGCCCAAAAGGCATGACTAACCACTCATACAATCCTTCCTTTGTCTTGAAGGTAGTCTTCCATTCATCTCCTTCTCTGATTTGAATCTGATGATATCCACTCTTCAGATCTATCTTTGAAAAATACATAGCTCCACTCAAATAATCCATAATATCATCCATTTGTGGCAATGGAAACCTATACTTGATTGTGATCTTTTTTATTGCTCTAGAATCTGTACACATCCTCCATTCTCTATTCTTCTTTGGTTCTAATACCGTCGGTATAGCATAGGGACTCAGACTCTCTCAAATCAACCCCTTCTACAATAACTCATGTACTTGTCTGTTCAACTCTTCACTTTCTGCTAGTGTTATTCTATGTGCTACCTTGTTTGGAAAACTGGCTCCTGGAATCAAATCCATTTGATGATTGATCTTACTTACCAATGGTAATCCATTAGATACATTATCTAATACAATATCCTAAAACTCATTCAACAAATCTACAACCTCTACAGATACATCCTCCACTTCCTCTTTACCAGCTTTTGGAATTAAAGCAAAACACACATGCTCATGCCTCATACCATCTAGGAATTTTCTTCCATCAACAAATGTTATTCTTGCATTACCACATACCTTTTCTTCAGTCTCCTTCAATGGCTTTAGCTTATGTCACACTCCATCCTTTGTCAGGGAATAGGTATTCATAGGACCATCATGTACAACACATCTATCAAACTGCCACGGTCTACCCAACAACATATGACATGCATCCATAGATATGATATCACATAGTACCTCATCTTGGTACCCGTTAATCTTGAACTTTACTACGCACTGTTCACTGACCATGACCTTGTGGTCATCCTGCACCCAGGCAATCCGATATGGATGTGGGTGTTTCTATCTCTTGAGCTTCAACTTTTTCACCATCTCTTCAGACACCAAATTGTTAGTGCTACCACTATCAATAATCACATCACAAAATTTACCCTCACACTTGCATCTAGTGCAAAATAGGCTCCTCCTTTGCTTAGGTTCATTCTCACCACTAAACAAGACTCTACATGCACAACTCTGGACTAGCCTTCATTCCTCCTATCTATCCTTCCTTGGTGTTGAGGACATTCAAATGCCCTATGACCTTCTTCTCCACAGTGAAAACATGTTCCATGGAAGCCTCCTCTTCGAGATCCTTGTCCTCTTCCTCTTCCTCTCTGATCTCTATTTTTATGATCTTGGAAATGATTGGAATTGTTTCCTCTTTGATTTTGACTACTACTGGCCTCATCCTTCTTTTTTGGATCTTCATTTCGGCCTCAATATGACCATCCACTAGATCGCCCACCGTGACCTCTTCCATTTTGTCTGCTCTCAAACTTCTTATTCAACTTTTCCTCTACTTTTAGGGTAAACTGGTATGCCTCTTCAATACTATTCATTCAAACCAGATTCAGCTCCTCCTGAATGCTGGGCCTCAACCCATTAAGGTAATGAGAAAATTTCTCCTTATCAGATTCTGCATGGCCTATTCTGATGAGGATTTGATAGAACTCCTCTATATACTCCTGAATAGATCATCTTGCTTGCTTCAAACTTTGCATTTTCTTCAGTAGGTCAAGCTCATAATCAACAGGGATGAACTGTCACTTCAATTTGTCCACCATCTGATCCCATCTTGTGATTTTATCTTTCCCTCTTCTATTTCACTCCAATTGAATCTCTTGCCACTAGATCTTCGTATGACCTTTCAGTCTGGCCTTCACGAATTTGACCCTATCAGGATCCTCAATATCTTCATACTCAAAATACTCTTCACATTCATTGATCCAGTTGATCAATTCTTCTGGGTTAAGATTTCTTGAAAATGCAGGAACCTCAATCTTAGGTCTTTTTCTGATCTTGGAAATGGCTCAAAAAAGTCTTTCTTCCTCCTGGTTCACAACTTTGACTTCTCCTTCTCCTTCTCCTTCTCCTTCTTGATCTTCTTCTTCGGCTTCATCCTCGCTTTCATCTCTGACATTAAGATTCATTCCTCTATGAATCTCCTCTTGCAATGCTTGCACTTATCTCTGGAGCACTCTAACCTCAGGTGTTACAACACCAGCTCTTCTGCCACGTTCCCTTCATGGAGGCATTTTTGTGATGCGTGCTAAAACCCTAACCACGGTCCTGGTGCAAACTACCTCATAGTTGGTGATCTGTTTACACACTCAAGAACTCCTCTAATACCACTTGATGAAGGGTGCTCCCCTTAATACGACAAACACATAACAGAAATAGAGAAACAACAACAATATGCAAGAACAAAAAAATTGGCTTCTTATTATCTCCACAAATGTGGAATTACAAACTTTTAGAATTACAATATGCAAAGCCACATCGGCATTCCCTTACAATATTTTGTAGGACAAAGCCTCGAATCAATACCCAGAACTACCCTAGACAACACTGCGGGCCTTCTTTATATAGGCATTTTCCACCACCCGAGAAGGTTCCAGAAATTTAGCCCTAAGGGTCGACCAAACTTACAATTATTTTATTTTATGATTTATTACATCAAAGTCGGCTCAAAATAACTTTTGAAACCCAAACAAAATTTTTGAAGGAAAATTATTTTTTGCCAATTCAGGTGACCTGACTTTCGGAGACCATAATTCATCACCAGTTGACCTGATTGACTATTATAACCCCATTTCAAAAATGCCACGAAGCGCTCTATAGGCTTGACCCGTGCAAGCACCCATCACCCAAATTTTTGACCTCATCCAGGGCCTCTAAAGCCTTCAAAACTGAGTCTGAAGTTTCTGTACCCTACTACCAATACCAAAAATCTTCAATATCTTCAAAACTAGACCTGATCTAGCCATGAAACCCTGCTGGCAGGCTGATATGACTGAGATGAACCTCAACATGTAAAATTAGAACATTCCGAGATCATAAGACCAAATTACTAAAAATAGCAAGTTTCCTTAAATAGTAGCTCTGCATAAGATAGCCTTTATTGAATACAAAAACATAATTTTTTATTTTTTTTGGGTGATGCAAGATTGCTCTTACACCCAGGATGATCCTACATCAGAGATGATGCTAATTGATGCTTCCTAGGGGGATGACATAAATGTACCTAAGAAATTATCTAAGATGTATGGATGTTGAGACAACTTCACATATATTGAGAAGGGAGTGGGATTAAGCCTACTAGTCTTCACTTTCTAGTCAGGTGAACCTATGGTTAACTTGAATTCAAAATGTAAATTTTTTGACCCTTACATTGTATTCCATGTTATCTAGTCTTTCTTGGTATTTCTCTTCTTCTTGGGTTGCAGTGACAATGGGTTGGTGATCTTTGAGCTTTCTTTCAGCAACCTTCTTCTCTCAATACACACATGGCATTGGTAGCTTAGATTTCTTATGTTTTATTGGTTTGGTCATAGGTTCAAAAATATCTTCACTCTCTAGAAACTGGAGTAAGTCAAGCTAGGAAGTGACTATGGTAATTATACCTTGGCTTGGTTTTGAACAAAATTCGGTTGCTTTCAGGATAATTGAAAAATAGTCCCACAATAGACAAATCAATCTTGTTGGAGAACAAGAAAATGATCTCTTTGGAAAAGAACTTTGTAACCTCAATATGTGTATGTTCAAGTAAATGCTTTCACTAGGTATGATAACTTTGAGAGCATGCACAAGAAATTTCTACCTACAAGATAGGCTAGTATCAAAACCTTTTCCCACAACTTGGTATCTCAAAAGAGGAATACAGATGGTGAGTAATCTTCAGGCGATCTAGGAAGCCACTTGGATCAGTCCTTGCACAAATATTTTGATACCTTAGGGAGTAGATTGAGTGGGTTTCTGATTAATGGCTTTTAGTAAGATCTGTGGCATCCCCCCAATCAATTTGTACATGCGTGACTCACGTAATAGCCTAGTTGACCATGTTAAAATCATAGGGATATTCACCTACCTTGGGCTACCATCAACATGCCTTGCCTAAGCTTGAGGGGAAAAGGTGAGAGTTTTCTCAACACTTTGTTTGTATACCGATTGGGGAATTACTAGTTTTAGGTCATTCTCTAAAGAAGAAGCACTTCTCTCTAGACAAGCCTTGCTAGAAGCAAAACCAATTGAACTTGATCTTTCTCTTCACCCAAGTTCCACCAAGGTGAGGGAAGAGGATACAAATACAAGCTAATTGTTCTTGTTTCACTTACTTTATCAAGGTTTTGCAAGAATTGAAAAGCTCTAAGGAAGTGTTGAAAGAAACTCCTTCAAACACACCAAGAAGTTTTCATTCCAAATTGACCCTATATTAGACTAATTGTTTTCTATCCTAGAACTTCAAACACTCATTTTTAACATGCAAGGTTCTTTGGAAAGCAAATGATAATGCTTAAAATAAAATTTGATTCTTTGCAAAAACAACAAGTGTTACTTCTTTTTAGCATTCAAGACTTGATTTTGATTCTTTATAAGTCCCAAATTGAAATGTTTTATTGCATTGGTTTATTGTCCCTTAAGCATTCAAGATTGAATTGAATTGATTTTAAACACCAAATAAAATGTATCATTGTTCATTTTTAACCCTTGTTCATTTTAAGCCCAAATCAAAAAAATGAGGTGTTGTGTATGCATTCAATGTTCCTTTTAGTGCACCAAATACAAGTGTGAAGATTCTATTTTTTAAAAAATATTAAGCTGCATTCTTGCTGATCCATCCTGCAATCCTGCAGATGAAAAATAGTGTTCCCATAGAATGTACGAGCGATCTCATGGGACTATCAAAATAATAAAAATTTACAAAAAGCAATAAATACTAAGTTTAGTGTGATACCTATGGACACGATCCCACAAGGTCAACACACAATCCTGTAGGGTCAACTATTGATCTCGCATTGCAAGAATGAGGGCACAAATTTCAAGGTTTTAAATAAAATTCCTTATGGCTTAAAAGTTTATAATGGTGATCCCGCCTGGTCAAACCACATTCTTGCATTGTGGGAATGAGATCCCCCAGTTCGTAATAGAGAAATGAGTGCTAAATTTAGGACAAAGAACATAATTTAGATAGAAGATAGAAAGATCCTTCATGGGAATGCAATCCCACCGACCATAACCACATTCTTGTAAAACTATGTTTTTCTTGCTCTTCAAAAACTGAAGGCGGGAGTGATGGCACAAATGTAAGGTAAGAAATAGTTGTTAAAGGAATGCAATGACAAAGAAAACACTAAAACAACTAAATCAAAACTACAAATATAATTAGAGCAAAAGAAGAGCTTGAAAAAGGAAATGCAAACCACCAAAAGCCTTCTTGATGTTTGGATTTGTACAAGATTTGGTATGTGTGCTCAAAGTGTTCTCAAGCTTTAATGGATTTAGGATGATTTTGGCATCATAATGGTAGTTTGGTAGTTTTTAGGCACTCAAACTAGAATTATAACTTTTCATAAAAGATGGATGAAAATGAAGGAGATGAGGGCTCAATTTAGAGGCAAAGGGAAGGTCAAATGGATGGTCAAGATGAAAACCTGAGGAAGGGTCAAGATGCATTTGAGGGAGAGCACATGGATTGTGCTTTCTCAAATGCATCTCATTGTGACAAGTGTCACAATTGGAGAGGTTGGAAGAAGTGAGAGAATGTGACCATTTTGGGAGATGTGAGAGGGGACAAGTGTGTAAGAAGAGGATGGAGTGTGTGAGCGATGTGTAAGATCATTTAAGGTTGACATGAGATGAGGAAATTGGGGGATGTGAGGATGTGACGTGAGAGTTGACTTGGGTTAGCTTAGGATTTCTTCATCTATGGATTACGATTGTGAAAATGTTTAGGAGGTGATTAGGCTTGGATTAGAAGGAAAGTGGGAGGTTTAGGAGGATGTGATGGGAGGAGATAGAATGAGTGGAGGGTTAGATTAGCTAATAATGGGTAATTAGCTAATTGAGGGTGATTAGTATGGGTGAATGGGTTGGGTTGAGTATGAACTACATGTTAGGAGTTTTGGGATGGGTTTGGTTGAGGGTTAAGGTTGGAATTAAATATTTTATTTAATTCCAAGTGGGAGGAAAATGAGGTTTTATGAATTAATTTAAATGGGTAAGTGTATCCATTTAAATTAATAGAGGAATAGGGATTAATTAATTATCAGAATATAGGTTGTCATTTAGATAATTAATTGGACTATATTTAATTAATTAAATTAATTAACTAGGGGATGACATAAATTAACCAAATAATAATATTTAATTAATAGAATACCTTAGGAGAAAACTAAATAAGATTACTTAATTGTCTAATTAGATTTAGGTGTTTACAGATTTAATTTGTGAATATTTTAACACAAATGTGCTAGAAAGAAGCATGGATAAAATAATAAGAACCAACACATTTATTAAGACTTTTGAGAAAGAGGCCAACCAAGTTTTTGTCAGGTAAAATCCATAAAGAGAAAAGGATGATGAAGTCATGGGTTTCAATTGGTCAATAGACAAAGAATATGCTAAATGGGTTAAGATGTACCTGAATGAAGAATGAAGAGGCAAATAGTTAGGTAGTTAATTGTTTGATGTGACAGCTTGGGTTTCACTTTTTGTTGTGTTGGAAACCTTTTTCAACATCTTCTGTAGTAGTTATTCTTTTGAAGGATGATTTTTCAACCACCACATAACCAAATGAAATATTCTAGGGAAACTATAAATAACATTTTACAAAGGGGGAAAAACCATTTTTGTCTTATATGGAAAGTCTAGTGGAAGTGAAAATTATGTAGTCCAACGGACTGATGACATGTGTCTCCTCTAGCTCGTAGCTTGATTTCTCCCTTGTTTATATAAAATGGAATTCAAGGCTAAGAGATAGGGTTCCAAAAACTTTGAGTCTACAGTGTAGATCCCATATAAAGTTTAGGTGAAACATTGAGCATATTGTAAAGTTTTTACAAAGAAAATAGAAAGGATCTTGTGTCTAGTTTTTACAAGTTTTAAATACATGAATTGTTAAATGTTGTATGACAAAGATATCAATTGAAGATTAATGAAAAATACAATTTAGATCCAATTCTCTAATATGCACAAGTTTTATGAATTTTGTGTGAAACAGGATCAAGGGTTTTATTTTAATTAGTGCATTTTTGTGATGAATGTGAATTTTATTCATGGTTTGATCTAATGGGTCAATTAAATTCTTGAGTATATTTACATATTTTTAGGGTTTGTGCAAGGATTATGATAAGAATTTTGGGTAGTGTTTTTGTTGAGACATATTGCAATGCAATATATTGTTATATCTTAAAGCTATTTTGCTTAAATTTTGTTATACTGTAATTTTACTATTTATGAATTTAATACCCAATGGAATGAGGCATTGATCAGTGTTGTAGTGTTTTTACATGTATTATAGTGTTTAATTTCATGTAACTTTGCTAAAAATTTGATTAAATCATGTAGAATCATTTTTATTTTATCGTTATGTTGTTATAGTACCGTCTCATGATCTAATTTAGTTGAGGATCAATGGAGAATTATCCATTCTTCATTATTCTCCTATTTACATTGGGTTTTATGTGAGATGTCTGTTAATTTTAATTATATTCAAAAGTTTTGTGCATAGGTTGTGAGTGAATTAAGGGATCTCCCTCTCAATTTTTGCAAAGCCCAAAGTGTAGAAGGAGTTATAATTTCATTGTCAGTTGGTCCAAGTCTAGGGAATTATTAAGTATTGAATTTGGCTTCTTGATAGATAACTAATTAATAAGCTTGGTTTCTACTTTGTAGAGTAAACACATTTCTAGCAAGCAGCAAAATGGTGAGCCAACTTGGGAATTATTAGCTAAATTTTATGTTCAATGTTGTTTTCAATTATGAGAATTTCATAGTGTTGTAAGTGTGTTTCTATGAAATTTGTAGGTTGAGCCCCCAGATCTATGTCTATTGTCTCAAAACTTTTTGTCTTAAAGGTGGTATTAAGTCATTTATGGGAGTGCATTTCCAGTTGAAGTGGAAACTACATATATCATGTGAAGATCATCAAATATTTACTAATATTTGATACCCCAAGTTAATTGGGTGGTGACTCTAAGATCTCTACACCAATGTGTATATTTTAAATATTTTTGACAAGATTTTGAAGCATACTTCACCATGAGTCAATAAAAAAACACCAGTCTTTTTGAAGTAGCATCCAGAAGAGAAATTAGAGAGTGAGATTCCTAAAGCCTCAAAGAAAATTTGGACAAGAAGAGATGCAAAAATGAGCAATTCTCCTCCATCATGGAAATCAAGGTTTAATAATGAAAGCGAGTCTTCCTTACATCCTATTCCTGGAAGTTATGAAACATCCTCTAGGAATTATGAATCAGATAGTATGGGATTTTTTTATTCATTATTTAAAACACCTTCCCAAGAGGAAATACTAAAACCTCAAGATAAGGAAGTATATCAAGTTCAATACTCTAAAAAGAGAAGAGATCAAAGTAGAAGTAGAGGTAACCAAGTAGAAATAACCATTGGTATACCTCCTTCTCATAGCTTTAAAAAATTTCCTTATGTATCTATTCCAAAACAAAGGGACCAAGATCTAATTGATCTTGGTAATACTTTTGGATCTTAGATAACATTGCTAGATCCTGATGAGTTTTTTGGAGACATTAACCTTTTGAGAAGGGAAATCCAATAAAAAATGGAATTCACAAAGAAAAAAGATAAAGATAAAGAATTCAAGATTACCAATGTTGGTATTGAGAGGGATATCCTAATAAGAAAATTGGTTACACTTAAAACTATGAATCTAGAGAATCCTAAAACAAGTGTTGAGGGCCCTATTGTAAGAGAAATATTTGATTGGAAAGTTGACGTAATTTCTAGAGATAAGCCTAAAATCCAAGTAAATCCTCAACCTACTTCAGTAGATCCTGTTAATACTCAACTAATTGTTCAAATTCATAAGTCCAATTTGGACAAAGGTAAACAAAAAGTAACTAGAATTAAGATTAATGATCAAAAGAATTAAGGTCAGAGATCACAAGGTTTATCCCAAGTTTCTATAGAATTATAAAAGGAAAGAAAAGAGAGTTAAACTCTTTCCAAGGAATTAGAGAGAGTGGATATGGAAGCTTCTAATGCAAAGATGAAAAGGATAATTAATTTCCTTAAGTCATCAACATTAAATAATGCATCATTTAGTGATGTCCCATATAATGTGTAAGGTGTTTCTAGTTTAGGCCCACCAACACACAAAATATGTGGGTACTAACATTATTTCCCAAGGTCCTCAAGTCACCCAAAATATTGGAGTTGCAAGCATAGAGAAAGGCACCAAGGTTACAACTCAAGGTGTAATTCATCCCAAGATTTCAAATGTAAAAAAAGTTGGGATAAACACTGGAAAATGTACCATTGGTCAAGCTACAAGGGGACATTTTCATAGGAGACCTATTCAATTGAAAAGGTATATACAATTATTCTTTTATGGAATTCTAGGTTACCCTAACCCAATTCCAAATGAATTGAGGGATAAGATAAGAAAAATTGTTGGAAACAATGCTATAACTAGGGAGGAACATTTTAAAGCTTTCACTAACAAGATGAATGATTATAAGGTTCAACATGAGGATGTGATGATGAAACTATTTGTACAACCTCTAACACAAGATTCTAGGTATTGGTGTACAGGATTCCTTGCTGCAAGTATTGGCTCTTCAGAAGAATTTAAGAAATGTTTTAAGGAGAACTATGGTGATAAAAATAATGCTAGCCTTATGTTGAATGATTTAAACAACATTAATAAGTCACAAAATGAAGCAGCTACTAATTTCAACATAAGATTTTAAAAATCTATGCACAATTTGTTTCAGGTCTTAATGTTGGAAGAGAATGTATGTTTGAGAACTTATTTCAATGCATTTTATTCAAAGATGGCATACATCCTTAGAGAAAAAGACCATCATACATTACAGGATTATTTTAGGATGGCCATAATATTGAAAGCAATAGAAGAGCTTCTAGTAAGATAGGAAGAAGAGAAGATCCTAAACTATTTAACAAAGGAAAGAAAGAAAGAAATAAGTTTGTAGGCTCAAAGCCTAAAGAGGAAGACAAATCAAACAAGGTTCTCAATTCCTTGAAATACATGAAGCTTAATACTACTATAAATGATAAAGGTTTTTGATAGGAGAAGAAATTGTTCAACAATTTTAATAGACAACCTAGACTGCAAAATCATCCTTACAATACTCAATGGAAGGATGGAAAGATGATTCAACAACCACTAAAGAACAAGTAGGAGAAGCCAAATCTTGATCCTTTGCAGAAGAATTTTGTAAATATCACTAAAGATGAACCATAATGTTTGGCTTACCAATCACCTCATTCAATTGATTATTATGCATTTACACAATTAATTTCTACTAAAGAAGAATCAAAAAATGAAGAAGAAGAGGCAACAATTGCACACAATGATGTAGGTTGTTTGATGACTAATGCCTATCTTGGAGAAGTAGAAGATATTTCTAATAATGATTCTAAGGACTTAGATGTGAATGAGAAGATGCAAAGAATTTAATCATATGATCAACAAGTTTTTTCTGATGAGGAGTGCAACTTTGAACAAGGTAAAGACTCGGTATCTTTAAGAAGACCTTCTAATGAAGAAAATTCTAAAATAACTATTGGTATGGTTTCCCAAGTAAAAAATAATTACCAGTTGAGAAATAGGACAGTGGGTGAAGATCATGGGTAATCATCTAGCCTCTTCATTAAAGAACAAAAAAATAAGGCTAAGGAAGTAAAAAGGGGTAAGGAAAAAGATGTAGTCAAGGTCAAGTAGGTCAAAGGAAAAGTATGGGCTAATAAGGCTAAAGTCTCAAATCCAAATTAAGAGCTTCATGCACCTAAAGTACAAATAAAACTAAATGAAAATTATTCTAAGCCTACTACAGAGGACATGAAGAAGAAACAAACCATAGAAGGAAACAAACCAAATAAAGTTGAAGAAAAGCCAGGTGCATCTCTTAAAATTTGTGAAATACACACGTCAACATGTTACAGTTGCTTTCTCAAATTATAGGTAAGGTTCTTTTAATAGAGATGATGAGAATTAATGAACATTGAGAAAGTAGATGATTCTCAAAATATAAAGGGAGAGGGAAATAAAGAAGAGAAAAATAATAAAGAGATAGAGGGAATTGTTTCACAAATTCCACAAATGTACCTTGATAATAAAATTAATGCATGTTTGGGAAATATCGATCCATTCTTTATATGTGTAATTATCAATGTACAGGTAGTGAAGAATTGTATCATAGATTCTGGATCATATAATATTGTGATGCTAGTCAAGATAATGGAATCCTTGGGTTTGAATTTTGACTCTACACTAGGTAGGCGGTGTTCTTTGGATTCAAGATAAGTGCCTAAGATAGGTACTATAAGATAACTAGCTTATAAACTAGTAGCTTTCCTTGAGAATGACTTGACCATGAGTCTTTTAGATGTTGATATCCCACCTCATTATGGGATGTTATTATCAAGAAAGTGGAGTGCCTCTATGGGAGGGAATTTGTAGTGTGATCTTTCTTTTGCAACCTTCCATATTGATGATAAGTATGTGAAAATTGAAAGGGAAGAAAGAGTGTCACACATGATTAGACAAGATCTTGATGAAAGCATGACTTGTTTCATTGACAATTATATTAATGCATTAAGAGTTGAAAATTTCCAAGGAGAAGAAGAGGAACAACCTGCACCACTGAATAAGGAAGTGGGAAAAACATCCGATGATGTGAATCTATGGAGAATGAAAAAAAGATGGTTTGGGTGCAGAATTATTATTGATCTCACCCCATAGGAAATAATTTAAATTTTCTTTCACTCTATCTTTCATATACACAAAAAAATGTGGTAGAATATGAGGCATTACTATTGGGGTTGAGAATTGTTGAAAAATATGGTATAATAAATATCAGAGTTATTGGAGATTTAGAGTTAGTTATATCCTAGGTTAGATGAAAATATGCATAAAAAAAAAGGTTAAGATAGTATAGGAATGCAGTATGGGATGAAATTGAAAATTTTGATGAATTTGGGATAGAATCGATAGAAAGAAGCCATAATAGGGTGAAATATTTACTGGCTAATATATCATTGAAGCTAGATGATAGAACTTTTGTAGGAATTTTAAAGGTTTAAGTACAAACAAGGCCATCTATTCCTAAAAAAATTGAGAATCAATATATTTTTAATAATGATGATGACATCTTAAGATTCTTGAGCTGTGTGGATGAGTATGAAAGTCAAGAAATTGACTTCAATGATTTTGTGGAGAGAGTGGATGGAAATGAGACAATCTTTAGGTATGAGGTAATTCAGTTGAAAATAAATAAATTTCCCAAGGGTCTAGTTTTAATGGATAGGGTGTTTGATAGTCAGGATAAGGAAAAAAATTCTACATCTACTCCACATCCTAATGATATAGAAGAAATAAATCTTGGAATAGAAGCAGCATCAAAAAAGGTATATATTGGCAGAAATATTTCACCCAAGGTAAGGAAGATATTGATTGATTTGTTGAGAAAATATAGGCATGATTTTGTTTGGTCATATGGTGACCTAAAATCATATAGGGAAGATTTATTCTAACACGAGATCCATTTGAGGGAAGTTTCCAAGACTTATAGAAAAAGGTAGAGACTAATCAACCCTACCTTAGCACCAAAAATGCAAGAACTTGTGAAGACGGGGGATGCTAGCATCATTAAACCCATTAGGCATTCATCTTAGGTATAAAAATTAGTCTATGTAAGAAAGAAGAATAGAGATATCAAATTATGTGTTGATTTTGGAAACTTGAATATATCCTCATAAAAGGATAGTTATGCACTTCCCAACATGGAGGCTATGTTGCAGAGAGTTAAAGGGTGTGAGTTGATGTCCATGATGGATGGTTTCTCTAGATATAATCAAGAAAAGGTTAGAGACAAAGAGTAGTAGAAGACAACATTTACTACACCTTGGGGGACATATGTATATGTAAGGATTCCTTTTGGGCTCACCAATGCAGGTGCAAAATTCCAAAGAGAAATGGATGTTGCATTCTATGATTTTATTGATGTGTTCCTTATTGTTTACCAAGATTATTTAACTACCTACTTCAAGAAATAGGAAGAGCATTGCGATCATTTAGAGAAAATATTTAGCAGATTTATGGAGTATGGTATCTCCCTAAACCCTAAATTGGATTTGCTGAGGGAAATTTTATAGGTCACATTGTGTCAAAGGATGGGGTAAAAATTAATCCTAAAAGGGTAGTGGCCATTCAAAAATTAATCAAGCCCAAAACTATAAAAGGAATTCAATCATTCTTTGGGTAGATCAATTTTTTTAGAAGACTTGTGACTAAATTTTTTGAAGTAAGTGGACCTATTTCAAAGATCCTAAACAAAGGAGAAAAGGTAGATTAGGAAGCAGAACTAAATAAGGCATTCTAGGAAATAGAGAAATCCATCAAGGATGTCTGGGTCCTAAGAACAGTAGACTACTTTTACTCCTAAAGAGCATTAATGGTTGTCATTAGTATCATACATTCATAGATTTGGTAAAGCAGACAAGACATAATAGTTGGTCAATACACAGAGCCTATACATCAACCAGGACACAAGGAAAATGCCTAAGTTAACCAAACATAGCTTTAACTAAGCACTCTTACCGAGCATAGTGATCATTGAGTACCGAGCATAGTATTCACTGAGAATTCATATGATTCGACCACCAGTTAATTACTGAGAAATGAATATAGTGAATACCGAGTGAAATAAGAAAATAGCATAGCAGTTTGGAATGACACAAACATTAAGGAAAATGGTTTACATTGATCAGAAAATAGTTTACCAAGATTGAGATAGAATTTAATAGGGATGTAATCATTAAATTGTTGATCATTCCTATCTATTGTCGATCTAGGCTATTTGTTTCCACCATTGATCTTAGGTTTTCTAAGATATTGTAAAACCCTAATTAGGTGAAGTCGGGTTTAATATAAAATTTGTATAGATGTCATTTTGATAAAGTATCATCAAGAAGTAGCTACACTTAGGACATCAGAAGATCAAACAAGGTTTTGACATAAGGATTTTGATAGAAGGATTCAATTTATCAAAATAGACAAAAGGATACTGAGTAGTACAAAAGGACATACACATCATAACAAGGTGATATTTTTATAGCGAGACATAATTTAATATGGATGTATTCATTAAATTATTAATGATTCCTATGTATTGTTGATCTAGGTTATTTATTTCCACTGTTAATCTTAGGTTTTCTAAGATATTGTAAAACCCTAATTAGGTCAAGTCAGTTTGATATAAAATTTGTATGGATGTCATTTTGATTAAGTATCATCAAGAAGTAGCTATGCTCTGGACATCAGAAGATCAAACAGGGTTTTGACAGAAGTATTCAGTTTATCAGAACAAACATAAGGCTACTGAGCAATATAGAAGGAAATACACATCACAACAAGGTGATATTTTTATAGTACTTTATAGATCTGAATTAGGCAAGTTTGAGTTTCTATTAACAGATTAACTTTACTATTACTCTTTAACCATTGTAGCAGATTTCTAAATATCTTAATAGAGTGAACTTAATAGTTCTTTTGTAAATCTCTTAACTGAATACACACTTGATTATGTTGCTAACATCCTCTAACCGGGTAGATCTAGCTGATCTTAGTTTTACTCCTAATAAGGTAAGATCACCAAAAGTGATCACAATCTTTGTAGCCTTAACCAAAAAAATTTGTTACTACAGTAGTGAAGCTTTGTGGGTGTCAACCCCACCATAGTTTTTACCTTCTAACAAGGGTTTCTGTGATACCAAAGTACTTGAGTTATGTGTATGAAGTTTCATGAATGGTTTATTGATTAGATTACATGCATTTACATTTTTAGTTATGATTTGAATATATGTTACATGCAATGGATTCAGCCGGTTAATGATATCCATGTTTACAAAGTCTTAGCATTGAGATTTTTTAAAGTTACTGATTCATCCCTCCCCTCTCAGTAAATATCTTTCCATAATCCCAATAATTGGTATCAGACCTAGTTCTCTTGTTTTGGAAATTTTAATCACTAAAGAGAAAAGATCTTAAGAATGGAAAGGTATAAGCTTGACAAGACTATTGAGAATCAGAGAATATAGATGGAAATCTACATTAAACAATTCAAGGAAGCCAAAGAAGAACTAAGAAAGTTATTGATCAAAAAGAAGGATATTGCACTTTGGTATAACGAGTTTAAGTATCATGAAGAAGAGATAGATGATCCATTTGAAGGATCTAGATCTAGATATGGTAGCATATCTGATGCATCTGAAGGAACCATATTAGATCTATCTGAAAAGAATCAATATTTTACTAAACAAGTGAAAGTACTACATATCAGACAAGAGACACAAATGGTTAGAATGATTGATGTAATGAACAATGCAAGGAAAGCTAAACATGAAAGAAATTTGGCTATTGAAAATAGGAGGAAAATAAGTGATAAGTTGCAAGAGAAGGAATCTGAGATATTAAGACTCACTGAGAATCACTTTGAAATTTCTAATCAGATGGTTGTCATAAGTCAAGAAGTCAATTGAGTAAATAGTGAGCTTACAAGGAAGTTGGAAGACATTGGTGAACTAAGAGAATAAAATGAAAGATTGAATATTTAAGTAAAGATTCAACATCAACATAATGAGATGATCAAGAATGTTAAATAAAGTACTAAGAGAATGGATGAATTCCTAATTAGCTAGAAAAGACTTGATACCACTATTGGTTTAGGCTATATCAAGTAGGGAGAATCATCAATACAAGATGAACAAAATAATGCCTATGATAATCTAAGGCCAAAGAAGCTCTCATGTTATCATTGTGGAAAACTAGGCCACACATCAAATGTTTGCAGGAGCAAAGAAAAAGGTATTCCTGAATCCACTCCTAAATTTAATGGTTATTTATATAACTATAACAAGTATGGAAATCAAGCACATGAGTGCATATAAAATTTGAATAGGACACCTAAGAAATATTATATGGAAAATCATTGTCGTACTTGCAACATGCATGGACACATATCACAGGAATGCAAGATAAAGATGAAGCAAGTCTAGAAGCTGACAGAAGAAAACAAGACATATCAATAGAGAAGGAAAGGTAATGCATACACTTGGGATTACAATACTTTAGTTAATTACACATTTGGTAGATATAGAAATATTACAAAAAATTGCATGAGAAAGAACTAGAGAGGAAGATCTCATAATTGGACAAGTACTGGGATGGCATGTTTTCACTATCACCAAGTTGGTCACTTAAGAAAATATTGCAGATACCAAGCACTAGAGATAAATGAAAATAGAAATGGAAATACAATTGGAAAAATTATGAGGATAAGAAATTAAATGTGGAGAAAAGCATCAAATGACAATGCTAGATCAATCACTCCAGTCTGTGACACCTCATCCATTGGATTAGGTTACTTCACAACCTCCACCTAAGAAATTAAGGTATGTATGGAACAAAATTTCAATTGGTTATATCTTAAAATAGTTCCTTATATCTAGTGAATGAACACCAATTCAATATGAAATGACATGCACTATGGTACTATATGTTTACAACTTAAAATGTGTACAGTCACTAAAAGCATGACCAAGTAAATGTATGCCAGTGAATATTGGCAAGGTTAACTGAGTTGAAGTATCAACCGATGTAATATCTAGTGTTAACCAAGTTGAATTCCTTGAAGTGATTAGCTGAGTGTAACTATGTTTATTGAGCTATGGTAGGTAAAGCATTTAATGCAAAAGTTTGAGTAGGAAAAGAGATTTTAGGTATAAATATGTGATGAAGCTAGTCATTTCATCATATAGTGATCACAAGAAGAACTAGAGTGACTTGAGTGATTTGAGAAAAGAATTTCCAGAGCATTTGACAGAGATTTAAGGAGATCTTGAGCAAGTTCATCACTACTTCAAGTAAGTTCCTTAGCCACAGAGTTATTTTACTAAGATTTTGTGAAGCCCTAAATTTGAGAAAACAATGGCATCTTCATCCAAGGTTATGAAATCAAAGTCTAAGAGTGACAAGAAGGTCACATTGATTAAGGCTATGACTTATGAGGAACCCAAATACAAGTTACACCCTGAAATTTCTTCATAGATTGATCAAGTGGATGCATTTTCTAGTATACCACCTAGGGTTTTGTTGGTGCAAGACATACACACATACATCCACTGTAAAGTCAGTTAAATTGGAGATTTTGAGCTTCAATCCACTTACTAGGAGTTGATTGAGAATAGAAAGCTCAAGGATGAGCATAAATACCTAGAAGTTAAGGGACTGTTGAACACCCTATATTTCCTGAGGGAATTCAAAATAGAATGGGTTAGGGTTATTCTTAGCCAATTTCATGAAGGTAAAATGTGGCCAAATGAACCGGTTAAACTATCCAAGGATATCATTCATGCGGTTACCAGTTACCCTACTACTGATAAAAATAAAGGCCATAAAGAATGCATTGAGGGAAGAGACCAAGAAGCTCACAGGAGCTAAATGGGATGGAAAAGGAATGATAGTTAATAAAATCATTGATCTGAAAATAATGTTTGGAGCCTATGTTATTGGTTATAAGATATTTCAATCAAGCAGGCCAAACAGTGTACCTTGTGGAGCTGAAATAGCCTAATCTAGGTGGGAAAGATAGCCCCAAGGCCTCTAATGCCTATTTTTCCCAAGCTTCATCTTGTTCCTGAAGCAATTCCAGCCTTGGCATCTATTCCACCTCTCCTAGATCCTTCTCAAAAAGTTGTTAGCCTAGTTGTGAATCAATCCCAAGAGCTAAATGAGATCGAAAAAGCCTTGCAAACTGTTACTAATGAGCTGGTTAGTCTAAAGAAACAATAGTCCCAACCTTACCAACAGCCTTATCAGCAGCCCCATCAAAATCATTACCAACAAAATAGACCCCAATACCAACAAGGCTAGCAAGGCCAAGCAATAAATTATAACCAAAAAGCCAGCCAGCCTTATAATCCTAACACTCCTAGTGCCTCTAGAGAGTTGGTTCCTATAGCTCAGAATAACATGGCCCAAGAATATCAATGGGGCTGCCCATGTAATCAACAACATATCAAAGGGATGTGTCCTAATGGCTATGCTCAGGCCCTCATGGTGTAGAATAATGTGATGATGCCACAAGAGATGGTTCAAGAACCAAAAATTCAACAAGGTCTGGTTGCTACCCTAAATGAGTTGCAGACACCTGAGGTAGCACTGGTTAATTTTCAAAAGCAAGATTTTTGCGGGATGTGTTTCTCCACAAATGATAATCCGAACTATGTCCCGATTGCAGCCAACACAAGGTCTAAGAAGAAGGCTTTGGAGGTCAAAAAAGTGGACTCTACTAGTCAGTAAGCTCATATTGTGACTCCATAATCCAAGGTGGTTCAAGCTCCAGTCCAAACTAGTCAAAATGGGTTAAGGAATAGACCAAGGTAGCAACATAGTTGGTGTCCATGCAACCAAAAAATGATGTAGCAAAAGGGCAGTATAAAGTGAACTTGGGATCTTTTAACATTGTGGAACAAATGAAGAAGACCTCCATAAATGTTCCTTTGATGGACACATTGGTGATCCCTAGACAAAAGGAGCTAATACTTAATGAGTTGGCTAAGATTTCATCGAATCAAGAAGCTGTTTTAGAATAGCCTAGAGTCCTAGTGGCTAAAACACCTCAAAAGGAACAACAAACTGAAGAAGCTAGCTTATAGCCTATCATCATTCCACAAGTTAAACCCCCTCCTTTCTTATGTTACTCTTATTGTTGGAGACTTCTTGTTTCATAATTGTATGATAGACTCAGGGGCAAGTAGTTTTGTGATTTCTAAATAGTTAGCAGACCTCCTAGGATTGTCTTATGAGCCAATAGATAGACCAGTTGTTCAGTTGGATGGGTCATCAGTTAGCACCATTGGAGTCATTAAGGACTTGAGTCTCACTCTACATGAGTTTCCCAACTTCTCCATTCCCCAAGATGTCTATGTCATAGATCTACCTCCTCACTTTTCTATCTGTCTAAGTAGAGATTTCACTACCAAGTTAGGGGGATACCTCTAGGCTAATTCATCTCATCTATACTTCAAAACTAGGTATGGACTAGAGTTAGAATCAAGTCTGAAGATTTTGCAAAAATCCATGTTGAACCTTATACCCCAAGCCCTATAAATGCCAATCTGATGTTTCATGAGCAAGATTTCATTGATTCTAGGCCTGAAATCACTGTTGAAAAAATTCCTGATATTGTTCTAGATGAGTGGGTTGAAAGAGATTTGGAGGAGGATAACCCTTTTAGAAACATGGAATTTTTTGGTATTGGAATGTATATTATGCATGAGGAGGGTGTTGTGATTCCAGATTTGATGAAGAAAGCAAATAAACATGCTAAAAACTAGAATGATGATTTCTGGCAATTGTTTTTTGATGGTCCCAAAAGCAAATTTGGTTCAAGAGGAGGAGCTATCCTAATTTCTTTGGAAGGGAAAAGGTATTACTCTGCAGTTCATTTTTCTTTTAGTTGTACTAATAATATAGTAGATTATGAGGCCTTAATTTATGGTTTAGAATGGGCTAGACAAAGGGTAATCAAGTGCCTAAAAGTCATAGGTGATAGTTAGTTAGTGGTTAATCAGGTTCATGGAACTAATCTCATAAAAAATGATACACTTAAGATGTATAAGCACAGGGTTTGGGATTTAATGGAAGATTTTTGTGCTTTTAATCTAGTTGTTGTCCCAAGAAATTAGAACAAATAGGCATACAAGTTGGCTGCCATGGGCGTAGAATATGATATTCCAAAGGAGATCACAAGTCTCGACTCACAGCATGTGAAAGTTTTGGTAAGACAATCTATACTAGACAATCAGGTGAGCTGGCAAGTCTTTGAAAATGATGAGCAGATTTTTAACTTTTCGATAGAAGCCGAGTTCTCTAAAGTTAACTAGAACAAACATGCTCACTAGTATAATGACCAGATGCTACAGTTGAAAAGTAATAAGCTTCCCAAGGGACTGGTCACCCTTGAGTCCATTTTTAACTCTGATGATCAGCTCAGAGGAGATAAGGCCAACATAACAGTCAAGGAGGAACACTACTAGTCTATAGAGATTCTCAAAGACAAATCCCTTAAGTTAGGAAAGGTATGCACTCAGCTAGAAAAGCAAGATTTTGTTTCATTATGTCAAGAGTTTAGTGATGTTTTTGCATGGGAATACTATGATCTGAAAGGGTTTGATCCCCATTTAGCCCAACACACCATTGAGCTAGAACCCCATGCCAAACTAGTGAGACAAAAGCAGAGACCCATCAATCCTAAATTAGAGGCTTTAATGGAAACAAAATTGAGGAAAATGATTGAAGCCAATATTATCTTTCCCATTAAACACACCTCTTGGGTTTCCAATCTAGTACTAGTCAGGAAGAAGAATGGTGAAATTTGGTTATGTGTGGATTTCAGAGACCTTAACAGAGCCTCACTCAAAGACCATCACCCATTGCCCTCCATGGAATAGATATTGCAGTATGTCTTAGGGTTTGACATATTTTCTTTATTAGATGGTTTTTCTAGCTACAACTAGGTCTTGGTTAAGGAGGAAGACCAATACAGTGTTTACCACCAAATGAGGCACCATGGCACACAAGAACATGGCTTTTGGGCTATCTAATGTTGGTGCTACATTTCAGAAAGCCATGGAGATTCATTTGCTGGTTTGATGAACAAGTTCATTCTAGTTTATTTGGATGATATAACAATCTTTTCAAAGGACACTAATGATCACCTAGCTCATCTGAGGCAGATCTTTGAGAGGTGTAGAGAGTTTGGAGTTTCATTGAATCCTAAGAAATGCATTTTTGTTGTCCATGAAGGCAGATTACTAGGGCACATTATTTCTAAGCAAGGGACAAAAATTGATCCTGAGAGGATAAATGCCATCATGGCACTACCCCTGCCAACTCACAAGAAGGGACTACAGAGTTTCCTTGGAAGAATCAACTTCTTGAGAAGATTCATTCCAAATGTTGCAACACTATTGAATCCTATGACCCAGATGCTGAAAAATAACTCAACCTTTCATTGGAAAAATGAAGGAAAGAGGTGTTTTGAAGAAGTCAAGGAAGCAATTACTTCTGCTCCTACTCTGGTAAACCCTAAATTTTCTAAAGATTTCATCCTGTATGCTTTTGGGGACACTGATAGTATCTTTTCCATGTTAGTCTAGAAAAATTCTGAGAAGCAAGAGCAGCCAGTGGCTTTTTATAGCCAAGGTCTAGATGGTTATGAACTTAATTACACTCATGTAAAAAAGCATGTCTTAGCAACTGTGAGGAGTTTAAAAAAATTTAGGCACTTGTTATTGAATAACACAGTGCACCTAATGGTTGCTCACCCTTGCATAAAAGATTTCCTGCTGAATAAAGATTTGAGCCACAAGAGGGCTGGTTGGGTCACCAAAGTCATGGAGTATGACATTCAGATTAAAGTGGCCAAATTGATTAGAGGAAAAGGGTTGTGTGAACAACTAAATGAGGGAAGAACAGATAAAAATCAGCTAGAAGAGGATGTTGTCTTGATGAACTAGAATGCAGAACATAGTGAAAGCTAGACAATAGAGATGAAACATTATCTCTTAACTGGTCAGTGCCCTCAAGCCCTTGACAGGAGTAAAAGAAGGTACTTTAGACTCCAAGCTATCCCATTTATCATTATTAATGATGTTTTATATAGGAGAGATCATAGTGGTGTCTTGTTGAGATGTGTTGAAACTAGCCAAGTAGACAGAATACTGGAAGAGTTTCATGATGGAGGTTCTAGAGGACACTTTGCAGCTAGAACCACTACTCTAAAAGTGATGAGAGCTGGGTACTACTAGCCTAGCTTGTACAAGGATGCATTTGATTGGGTAAGGAAGTGCAAGAATTGTGATTTGTTTTCTGAAAAATAGAAGTTAGTAGCCCTCCCTCTACATCCCCTCAAAGTGGAGCAACCTTTCTCCAAATGGGGATTGGATTTTATTGGACCTATCAACCCCCCGTCTAGCACTAGGCACAAATGGATAGTTACTACTACAAATTATTTTACCAAATGGACAGAGGCTATAGCATTGAAAGAAGAAAATGAGACCTCTATCCTAAATTTCTATCAAGACATTGCATCCAGATTTGGCACTCTAGATTCTATCATTTTAGACAATGCTATGGCATTCCTGGGAACTAGAGTCTTAGAATGGGCACTCAAGCACAATATCTTCCTAAGTACCTCTTCTAACTATTACCCTCAGCGTAATGGTCAGGAAGAATCAACAAACAAGAACTTGTTGAGAATCATCAAAAGTTTTGGCAATTTGGCTGAGGTATGTACATAGATGTTGTCATTATGGAAACATATGTTCCCTATGAAGATTGCATAAGATGAAAAGTAAGTATGGAAGATTGCAGACTAAAATTGTCTAAGCATGAAACAGTGATTTTGACAGAGCACCCAAGATAGTTTGTTTTGGTGACATTCACTGGAGCATGATTAGAGTTTGTGCAGTTGAACTTAGACTCTATGATGTCTAAGGATACCCCATCTCAGTGCGCAAAAAGTTTTGGATAGTATAGAAAAATTTATGAAGGTTTTACCAATGACAGAGTATAGCTGACAGAGTAGTTTTGAAGACAGAACTTGTAAATGAATTAAGGGATTATTTTGCTTGTCAAAATAATGACTTAATATTATAAAGAGCCAACATTCTAGATGTTTACTCTTGGATTATGATGTGCAAGCCAAAAAAAGAAAGATATTATGTTTGTACCTTGTATAAAGATGTGAAGTTGTAATGACCGAACACACTTGAAATGTAACTTGAGATAGTTGTATATTGTGATAGCAGTGAAAGTTGTTGATGCAAAGTTGTAAGCAATACCATATTGTAATCAATAAACATTTGTATTACTTGTTTGGGTAGTGGGCTCATCTGGTAATCAGGTTTTGTATCTACAACTCCTAACAGGGTTGAGGCTTCTAACAAGGCCTATAGTACCTTAACTAGGACTGATACACTATATGATTGTAATTGGGTCCTAACAGGGTCAACATCCTTAATAGGATATCTTTTGATTAGTGGATCTTTGTGGGTACCATCCCCACCAGGGTTTTCCCTTGGCTAGGGTTTCCTCAACAACATATCATGTGTTATGAGTTCTTTACATTTATTTCTATGTATGCTATTTAGTTTCTTATGCTTTGTATGCATTAAAGTAATCTGTTATATCCATAAGTGGGCAAAAGTAAAAGTTTGTGAAATACTGATTCACCCTCCCTCTCAATATTTCCTATTTCTAACAAAAAGGACTATAGAAGGAAACCAAAGGGATTGGCACAACAAGTTGAAGTTGGCCTTATGGGTAGACAGAATAACACCTAAGAGGTCTACAAGTAATTCCCCATATACACTTGTTTATGGGAAAGAGGCTAGGATTCCTTTGTCTACAGAGCTTCCTACTTTGAGTTTAATCAAAGAAATTGATCTTATGGAGGAAGATGCTATGCAAGTTAGGCTTGTTGAATTAGTTGAGCTTGAAGAAGTTAGAAAGCTAGCACTAGAAAATTTGGAGTCTCATCATTCTTAGATGAAGAAAAAATTTGATAAGAAGGCCACACCTAAAGTTTTCAAAGAAGGAGACCTTGTCCTCAAGTGGGATGAATCAAAGTACAAACTAGGAAGGCATACTAAATTTGATGCCATATGGAGCAGACCCTTCATGGTGATTGGATGCAAGGCCCATAATGCTTTTCAGCTGGATAGTATGGATGGAGAGGAGCTTCCCATTCTATTGAAAGGGATTCACCTCAAGGCTTGTTTCTGAGGTCTATTTCTACCCTGTACATTAGTAAGTTATAAGTTTTCAAGTTTTTGTGTTCCCTAAGTGCCTGGCACAAGTTTTTTTTTTAGTTTTTAGTTTTCTTTCAGTTTGGTGTTGGTATCAATAAGCTAGAGAAGTTATCTCTTGTAGTTAGTGGTTTTGTAAGAAAGGAGGGTTGGTTGTTTAAAGGAGCTAAGTTAAGTTTAAAGCTCATAGGACTCTATACTCAATGGATCTTCAAGGCAGCTAGTTAGTATGCTTAGTAGACAAGCACTCCAATGAGGTCACCAGAATGTTATCAGTATTCTTACTCATTCTTAGATTGGTAACCTAATTACTAGATGATGCTACAGTACCCTAGTTTGTGTTATTAGGTGTTCTTATTTAAGTTTGTTTTCATTCCATTGTGAGGATTACATGAAAGAGAAAGGAAATAAACTTTTGCATCTAGAGATTACACATGCATGTATCATTGATATGTATGTTGTACAAAATGGAAATAATTGGAAAGAAAAACATCTATCTAATCTCACATAGGCCGTGAGCATAGCCATTACCAGAATTGAATGAATGAGTGCAGATATACATGAATAATCAATTTAAATACTAGGGTACTAGACATTGCCTGGTAATGGTGTCTGAATCTGATCCTATCTAGAGAGCTCCCATAGTCCAGAACTTGCAAGAAGAGAAAAGGAGAGATGGGCTAGACCCAATGGATCTATGCAATGGCTGGTATCACAATATTCATAGAATGCATATATACACTCAACCATGCACCTATGGGAAAGGCTATGCTCAGGGCATATGTATTAAGGCTCCAAAGACAAAAAAAGGCACCATGTTTTCACTAACGTGTTTGTTTCATGTGCAGATACAGGAGGAGTTGATCAAACAATATATCCTATGAACGACCTTGACCCTTGATGTAGATCATGATAGGGAAACCTCGAGTTTTTTGTTAGTGATGGCATCAAGGGCCAAGAGCACCCACAGTACAAAATAGAGGAACATCCAGATGATGTAGCATCAGTGGGGACACTCAAGAATCCTAAAGATAAATCAAATGGAGCATAGTAAATAGGGGACTAGCAGATCTAGGAAGAATTCATCATCTCATAATCAAAGAAGAGAATAAAAATGACATGTCATCATGTGGAATAGTGATGGAAACATAGTGGCACTTAAATAAAGAGACTCAACATGTCATAGTATCCCAAATAATAGATACTTGATACATAATAGTACATCATATCAAATATAGAGGGCTCTTTTCATACAGGGGATAAACAATCTGCATAGTATCATCATTACTTTGGCATGAAATATATTCAAATATGCAAGCATACCATAGAGATGGCATCACCACAAATGTTCCTATGATAGAGAATGCATTCAAGATAATGGTGCTATGATGTAGCTCATAGGTTTGTCCCAATAGCATAATACACAGCTAGAAATATACAAGCCTCTACATCACATCAATGTTGAACAACCACAATTTTCACAGTGATCAATGTAAGCCACATTGGTGCCCAAAGTTCATGGGCTATGCAGAGACACAGTCAAGATGCATATAGAAGTGCCATAATCAAGCTAGCTCATGAGATATCCAAGAAATAGCACACAATCCCTTCATGATGCCATGAACTCACAAGCTCCATAAAGATGGGTACCAGTGATAAAAAAATAATGACAATGTAAACAATAGTGCTTGTACAACATAAAGATCTATTACCTATAAGACATGAACAGTCAAAGGAAAAAAATAGATGCTTCATGTTACACAACATTAATAACCGAAGATCATCAAGCTATTAGATCTATGTCATGCAATCACCGAAGATCAAAATAGTGAAACTTGAGGAACAATGTGCCATTAGCAAGAACCATATCATGCTAGGCTTGCAGGCTATACCATAATAAGATTTTCCAACATAGTGAGTGAAGTATTAAAAGACCGTGCCAAAAAAAGATTTATACACAACATGAGCATGTTGCAAAAGCACTTGGGTCCAAAGATTGTGCGAAAGGATATAATAGGTGAGTTCACAGGCCTTCACCGTAGCAGATGCCAGCAAGCTCAGGCCCTCAAATTCACAACAAATTTAGCTTGCTATGAATGGAAGCTATAACACAATATATGGTGTTTCAAGTATATACATGCATGGGTGCTATAAGAAAAATAGAGCTAACTGAAAGGAAGAAGCCAGAGCTCATGGGCCTTAGACATTTCAATAGGGCACAATAGACTATGTAACCAGCACTGTATTAGCAGCAGCGGGCTCCCAGAATGTTCATGAGTTATACAAGAGTCAAGAAGGAGTATGATAAAAAAGGTTACCAAGCATCAAGCAGTGAATACCATACCTTTGAAACCCAAAGGAGTGCTCTTAATTAATGAAAATACACTAAGACCCACTCATGAAATAATGTTAGTGTTCCAAAGGATACAGTAGATGCAAATGCAAGCAAGGAACACACTAGTGTCATGCCCTAGCTCATAGGAAGTACATGAGTTTCAAGTAATTTGAAAGCAAGCAATGAGTTCCCAACATTGATGCCCTTGCTTTGGGTCATCAAGCTCATCAAACATAAATCCAAGCTGTTATGCAATACAATAAAATGAAGAGAATTTCAAATGAACAATGCCAGAGCTCATACCATCATTTTCAAACATAAAGGAAATAAAAAGAAACACAACATCATTGCTTAGCTCTGATAGCAAGCTCGGCCCCAAAGAACATAGATAGGGAACCCAATATAAGCAGTGCCCTAACAAATTGGTCATCGGGCTTTCCCAAAGCAATAACTCAAATGACTTATGAATATTCAAATAGTGAGTTCAAAAGAATTGAATAAACATGCCCTAGTTGTTAGGAATGAATGCTGGATGTTGGCAGTCATTCTGTAGCAGTTGTTATTGCATTCATGACTATGATTGTCATTGATGTCAAGACAGTGATCTTCTGGAGACTAGCAGAGAAGCAAAAAATGTTTTGATTAGTGCACATGGGATATTGTAGTTGGAACTATGTGATGTTGAGGTTATATTCTTTGATATGTTATATGTCTATGATTAAGAGCGCATATAGTAATACATTGATTCATGAAAGTTATGAGCATTTTGGTGGAAGCAGTATTTAGGCAATGTTCCTGAGTAGCAGTCTGTGGAAATCGGATGATATCTCCTAATTAGGATGGAATCTAGTTTTGTGTAGTTAAAGGGAATTTTGAGACACATTGATAGTGACATGGTTCATAGTGCAAAATTTGAGGTCACACGAGTAAAGAGTTATTACATTTGGAAGCTGACAGTTTTGTGTAATTTTGATGTAGCCTGTGGAAATTTTTATTTTGTATTTGTGCACTGACTCATTTGTAACTTTTTGAGTGTGGTATAAAGGAAGGAATGTTTTTCATTGTTTTAGTGTGAGTGAGCATGAGTATGATATGGTTGAATACAAATGTATGCATGAAGTGAAGAAGAGATCTAATGAATTTGTGAAAGAGAAATTGTGAAGGAAGACATGCAAAGTATAGAGATCTGGAATTGAGATCTAGTGTAGTAGTGTGTGTAGTTTGGAACAGTGAGGAGGTAACATATTTCATATTATTCTACTGAATAATCTTAAGGTCATTTGGATAGTGTGTTCAGTGATCTTACCTTGAAGCTGTTTGGGTAGTGGGTCCTTCTATCTTCCATAACTCCTAACAGGGTTAGAATCTTTTAACAGGGATTCAAAATCTCCTAACAGGGATTCATATGTACTGAATGTATTTCATAAGACTCCTAATAGAGTCCATCCTTTCACAAAGAATATTCATATTAGTGCATTCTTGTGGACATCATTCCCACTGGGGTTTACTCTTTGCTCAAGAGGTCCCTAGTCAACATATCTTGTGTTATTGTGTCATTGTGTATGAATATCTTTCTATGGTTGGTAATTATATTGCTTACATGGTTAAATGATATTGAAATTGATAAAGGATATAACTATCTGATAACTAATTCACCTCCCCCCCTCTTAGTTATCTTGATGGACTTTACTTTCTAACAATTGGTATCAGAGTAGTAGGTCCTTGAAAGAAAAGTTTAAAAGCTTAAGGAGATCTAGAGCGAATTTTAGGAAAGAAAGCCCTAAGTTTGATGGAGTAAATTTTGATAGTTGGAAAGAAAATATGAAGACACATCTACTGTGTTTAGGACTAGGTTATTGGTTGATTACAAAGAATGAGAAGACTATCATTCGAGAAGACAATCTTGAGACAGGATCTAAAGATGAGCTAGATCTATTCATGTGTAACATACCTGCAAGAGAAGCAATTTTGACATCACTTTTGGAGAATGAATACAGTCAGGTAAAATGTTTAACAAAAACTCATGAAATTTGGAAAGCTTTACACTTTACTTTTGAAGGTGATGAACATGCAAAAAGAGCTAGATTACATAATTGGATTTGTGCATTTGAAGATATAAGAATGATGGAAGATGAATCTGTTAGAATCTATATTGGTAGAATGTCAGAAATTGTTGTAGGAATAAAACCTTGTGGAGGAACAAAGATAGAGAATGAAGTGATATGGAAAATTCTGAGGACATTGACTCTTGTATTTAAGTAGACAACACAAATGATTGAACAAGTTATACCTTGTATAGAAAAATTTACAAGATAAACTCGTCTTGGAAGATTGGAAGTAACAACGATGAACTTGAGGTTATTAGGAGACTTACCTAGAATGGAAACAACATCCAGTGCTCTTAGTATTCATCCTACTTTATCAAGAAGTACCAGTGTGAGTGGAGATTATGCTAGCAGCAGCAGATCTAGAAATGAAGAAGATAAGAAGATTGAAGAAGGTATTGCCTTGCTTGTGAAAAGAGAACCAGACGGTAAGAAATTTTTTAAATGTTGGACTTGTCAAGAATATGGTCATTTTGCATCTAAATGTCCTAAGAGAGTTAAAAAGTATAGAAACAATTTCAAGCCTAGAAGATCTAAGGAATGTTATTATGTTAATGATGAAGATCTTGAAGCTAGTATAGAAAGAACTTTGAGTGAAAGTGATACTGAGAATAATGATGAAATAGGATTTGTAGCAATTAAAGAAGAGAATCCCGAATCTGATGTTAAAGAAGAAAAAGCCTTAGTTTCCCAAGTTGAAAAGAAAGCTGATTGGATTATAGATAGTGGTTGTTCACATCATATGACTGGAGAAATGAAGAAGTTCATAAAGTTTAACAATTATGATGGAGGAGTTGTTAGAGTTGGTAATAATGCACCTTGTTTGATTAAAGGTATAGGATCTATTACTCTTGATGGAAAGACTAACACTGATGATGGTTACTTTGTTGATGGATTGAAACATAATCTTTTGAGTGTTGGATAGTTAGTGGATAAGGGATATCAAGTTTGGTTTACTGAGAAAACTTGTGTGATAAAGGATAAAGATGGAAATCTAATTGGAACTGGATCTAGAACCAGAGGTAATGTATTTCAGTTGAATCCTACTTATATGACATGTTTGATTACTAAGATTGATGACAGTTGGTTAGGGCATAGAAGGTTTTGTCATATAAACTTTGATAACATTGTGAAAGTGAGTAGTACACTTGCAGTAAGGGATTTGCCTAAAATTATGAAACCTACTAACATGATTTGCAAAGAATGTGTGATGGCTAAGTAGAAGAGAAGTTCATTTTCTAGTAAGAAGTTCACATCGGCAGAGAAGTTGGAGATTGTTCAGACAGACTTGAGCGGTCCTACCAGGACTAGAGGATTCTATGGAGAAAATTATTTTATGATTATTGTTGATGATTTTACAAGAATGATGTGGATTGCATTTCTGAAAGAAAAATATGAAGCATTTGATAAGTTTAAGATCATTAAGAATAAAGTTGAGAATGAATCTGGAATGAAGATTAAATGTTTGAGATCTGATAGAGGTGGTGAATTTACTTCTAGAGAGTTTAACACTTTTTGTGAAGTGAATGGTATTAAGAGATAGTTTTCAGCCCCTAGAACACCTGAACAAAATGGTATTGTAGAAAGAAGAAACAGATCAGTGACTGAAGCAGCAAGAGCTATGTTGTTTGAGAATGATTTGGCGAAGACATTTTGGAGAGAAGCAGTGAATACAATAGTATATACAATGAACAGAGTACAAATCAAAGAAGACACAGAAAAGACACCTTATGAATTATGGTTTGGACATGCACCCTCAGTTAAGTATTTTAGAATTTTTGGAAGAAAATGTTATATTAAGAGAGATGATGATATTGGAAAGTTTGATCCTAGAAGTGATGAAGGAATTTTTCTTGGATATTCTTTGAAAAGAAAAGCATATAGATGTTACAATAAGAGAACTAAGACTATTGTTGAGAGCACAAATGTTAAAGTTGATGAAAAGTTTAAAATTTAGGAAAGAATGCTTGATTATGAATCTGATGAAGAAACTCATCCTAAGCCTAACATTAAAACTACTAAATTATTCTATGAGACTAACAGTGAGTTGTTGAATGAAAGTCATGCTGAAGAAACCAGAGAGGAATCTAGAGAAGAATCAACAGTTGAAGAAAGATCTAAGACTATGACACCGAACATGTATATATCAAGACATCATCCTGTTGAACAAGTTATTGGAAGTTTGGACAAAGGAATTTTGACTTGAAATAAGGTACATTTATGTTTTATTTCTCAAATTGAACCTAAATCTACTAGTGAAGCTTGTGAAGATGAACATTGGATTAATGCTATGAAAGAAGAACTAGATCAGATTGAAAAGAACAAGACATGGGAATTGGTCCCTAGACCTAAAGACAAGAATGTGATTGGAACTAAATGGGTATTCAGAAACAAGATGAATGAACAAGGAGAACTAGTAAGAAACAAAGCAAGATTAGTATGTAAGGGATACTCGCAGCAAGAAGGAATTGACTACAAAGAAACTTTTGCACTTGTAGCAAGACTCGAAGTAGTAAGAATGTTTTTGGCTTATGCAGCCTTTAAGAAATTCAAAGTGTATTAGATGGATGTGAAGTCTGCATTTTTGAATGGTGAATTGGAAGAAGAAGTCTACATTAAGCAGCTTGAAGGTTTTCCTTTGACTCAAGAAGGAGACATGGTATGTAAACTGAAGAAAGCACTATATGGACTAAAGCAAGCACCTAGAACTTGGTATGCTAGATTGGATAAGTACTTGTTAAAATTGGGATTTATGAAAGGAACACCTGATAACAATTTGTACACAAAAGAAATTGAAAATGGTTTGTTGATTATAGTTATTTTTGTTGATGACATTATTTTTGGAGGAGAAGATGAAGCTAGTGATAAATTTGCTGATGAAATGAAGACTGAATTTGAAATGAGTATAATTGGTCAGATGAAATACGTTTTGGGATTACAGATAACACATAACAATGATGGTATCTTTGTAAGTTAGACAAATTACTTGAATGATTTGTTGAAAATATTTGGAATGGAGAACTGTAAACCAGTTGGAACACCTATGGTTATAGGACATAAACTATCTAGCAAAGATGAAACACCGGCAATTGAATTGAAGAAATATAGATCCATGATTGGAGGATTGCAGTACTTGACACACACTAGACCTGATATAGCACATTCAATTGGAATGGTAGCAAGATTTCAAGCTGAACCTAGAGAGTCACATTATGTAGTAGTAAAGAGGATACTGAGATATTTAAGAGGCACAATGGACTATGGATTGTGGTATGAAAAATCTAATGATTTTACCCTATGTGCATATACAGATGTTGATTGGGGAGGTAGTGTTGATGATAAGAAAAGAACAAGTGGTGGAGCCTTTTTTCTTGGAGGAAGATTGGTTTCCTAGCTAAGCAAGAAGCAAAATTGTATTTCACAGAGCACTGTAGAAGCAGAGTATGTAGCAGCAGAAAACAATTGTAACCAGATAATTTGGATGAAGCAGATGATGAAGGATATTGGAATTAAGTTTGTTGAGCCTGTTGTCATACATTGTGACAACACCAGTATAGTTAGTATGTCTAAGAATCCTGTATTGCATTCTAAGACAAAGCACATAGAGATCAAGTATCATGTTGTAAGAGAGAAACTTGCTGAGAAAGAAGTTAGATTGGAGTACATAAGCACAAAGGAGCAGATAGTAGATATATTTACAAAGCCTTTGCCTAAGGATACATTTGAGTATCTAAGAGATATGCTTGGGGTTATGCCCCAGCCCACTTTTGAGTAATGATGTAGTTGGTTGCATTTGTCTAGTGGTATATGAGCCCTATCTTTCTTCTGGATTGGATGTTGGTACTTCCTCTATGGGGGAGTATGTGTATGAGAGCTGAGTCATGAGGACTCTTGTGAATGTATTTTCTGAAGTGTCCTTTGACATTGAGTTTTTGTTGACATACTGATGAAATTTCTATCATTGATGTCAATGAGGGAGAAGTGTACGTGAAAAACCATTTGTACCATCTGTTGGAGAGAACTGAATAGGAAAACAAAGCAAGATTTTATTGATGAAGAAGATTTGAAATGTTTGTCAGTGAAGCAGTGTTGTAGTATTGGATTTTTGGAACATTGGATGTTTTTCATCTATGTTTCCATCAATGCCAATGGGGGATATTGTTAGGAATGAATGCTGGATGTTGGAAGTCATTCTATAGCAATTGTTGTTGCATTCATGACTATGATTGTCATTGATGTCAACACAGTGATCTTCTAGAGACTAGTAGAGAAGTAGATAGTGTTTTGATTAGTGCACATGGGATATTGTAGTTGGAGCTATGCGATTTTGAGGTTATATTCTTTGATATTTTATGTCTATGGTTAAGAGAATAGACATTAATTCATTGATTCATGAAAGTTATGAGAATTTTGGTGGAAGCAGTATTCAAGCAGTGTTCTTGAGTAGCGGTTTGTGGAAATCAGATGATATCTCCTAATCAGGATGGAATCTGGTTTTGCACAATTAAAGGGAAGTTTGAGACACATTGGTAGTGATGTGGTTCATAGTGAAAACTTTGAGGTCACATGAGTAAAGAGTTATTGCATTTGGAAGCTGACAGTTTTCTGTAATTTTGATGTAGCGTGTAGAAACTTTTATTTTGTATTTGTGTGCCGACTCATTTGTAATTATTTGAGTGTGGTATAAAGGAAGGAATGTTTTTCCTTTTTGTAGTGTGAATGAGCATGAGTATGATATGGTTGAATATGAATGTATGCGTGAAGTGAAAAAGAGAGCTAATGAAGTTGTGAAAGTGAAATTGTGAAGGAAGACATGCAAGTACAAAGATCTGGATTTGAGATCTAGTGTAGTAGTGTGTGCGGTTTGGCACAGTGAGGAGGTAAAATATTTCATATTATTCTACTGAATAATCTTAAGGCCATTTGGATAGTGTGTTTAGTGATCTTACCCTGAAGCTGTTTGGGCAGTGAGTCCTTCTGTCTTCCATAACTCCTAACAGGGTTAGAATCTTTTAACAGGGATTCAAAATCTCCTAACAAGGATTCATATGTACTGAATGTATTTCATAAGACTCCTAAGAGAGTCCATCCTTTCACAAGGAATATTCATATTAGTGCATTCTTGTGGGCATCATTCCCACTAGGGTTTACTCTTTGATCAAGAGGTTCCCTAGTCAACATATCTTGTGTTATTGTGTCATTGTGTATGAATATCTTTCTATGGTTGGTAATTATATTGCTTACATGGTTAAATACTATTGAAATTGATAAAGGATATAACTATCTGATAACTAATTCACCCCCCCCTCTTAGTTATCTTGGTGGACTTTACTTTCTAACACTAGTTGTAAAACTCGGTGCCAACATGATAGAGAAAGTAATGCCATGATATGCAGAGGGTTCACAAGGAAAATGTCATGCTCTAGCTTGAAAAAATGAAATCAATACAGTGGGTCCATATTGTGAAATATCATATTCATTAGGTCAAATACACACGCACAGGAATGCAATAATAGAGAATGAATTTACAAAATAACATAGGAAATGAAGCCATTACAGTGCCCTCGACATACAGAGAAAGGGATTTACAAATCAAGAATACATAGAATGGTATCAATTCCAAAATCAAGAAGCCTACCTCGATAGCATAGTGCCGAGAGCTGAATGTTTCCAAAGTTGGACTCGAAGATCAGAGGAAAACTTGCCAAATCTCAAATGAGAAAGTCCACAGTACTAGTGGAAGAAGGGTTTTGATGAAAATGGCTGTTGAATTATTTTCGCCCCCTTTTAGGGTTAATATTTTTAGTCATTTTATTTGTTGTTATGCATCTAAGGTTAGGCATCTTGAAGTTTTCATAGGATATTTTGAAAACATTAAGTTGAGGTTCTAGTTATCCTAGGGTATGTGCTATGTGTTGCTGGATTGTAATTTATGAATGTAATGAGTATCAAATGTGCTTTCCCCTTAATTGGGTTGAGAGTCATTTGTTTGACTTAGGATAAAAGTTAAATCCATTTTTAATTATTAGCATAGGGTTAAGGCTATTTAAAATGTAACAATCATTGCACATTTCATTGTAAATTCTAACAGTGGTGTTTTATAAACCATTGTCAGAATCTTTTTGGTGCATGACTTAGTGGGTAGAATGATCTTCTTTGACTATCTATTTTTAGGGACCCCACTTTTCCCACCCCCCTAGAAATCCAAGAATTTGGTATTCGAATTATGATGCAGCCTCATGGGTCTATTATTGATCTTTTTCTATTCTTAGGAGGTAGTGGAATTGTAATGCAGATTCCTAGGTTTTAGATATATACCTCTCACTTTTTGTGATAGAGGTTAGATCTTTATTCTTTTCTCTCTAATATGAGTGTTGTTGCTCTGAGAGACACAATTGTACTTAGTTTCTTTTCAGCAATAAAAATTGATCCTTCTTGTTTCCCTAGAATTTTGGATTTTCTTTTTTGAATCACATGCAAGATTACTGTGATGTCCTTGTATCCTTAATCTACATGTTGATCTAAGTTGGTTTTTAGGAAATCATCTTAGCTCGATAGTGTAATTTGTGTGCAATTGAGAAGATCAGAATTGTGGATATTTCCTCCTCTTCTGTATTTCAAGTACCTTGTTTCATTAAGAGTTTAAGGAAGCAAAATCAAGTCGTGAGTCAAGTTTTTCTTTTCTATTGGAGTAAACTTGTTTCAGTTGTGGATCTTCTTTCAAATTCGGTGGATCACCTTTGTTTTCATTCAGTTTCAGTTGTTTGTTTTATGCACTCTCTCCCTTTCCTCCTAAAAGTTAGTAAGTTTTTTCAAGTGATCCAAAGGGAAGTCAACCCTTAATCTAGAGGTTTATTCTTAGATAAGTTACCCACAGCCTAAGAATAGTCCCATGTTTCACAAGATTGTTGGGTTTTAACACTTAGCAAATTGGGTGCAATCCTTAATCACAACAGTAACCGAGGAAATTTTTTTGATTGGCAATAGTGAACATGAGGAGGATACCAAATTAGATAAGGACATTCAAGTTACATTAGTAAAGGTTGTAGGGAAGAGGAAATAAGCAAAAAAAACTACAAGAGAAAGGAAAAGATCCTCAATAGCTGCTACTCCACCCCTGAAGAAATAAATTGCAAAAAATACAAGACCAACTCCCACAAAGACATATCAGAACAATAAAAGAGGTTCCCAAGTCACCATCGAGAAACCTAAGAAGAGAAGGACACTGATAAGAGCTAAGGATGATGTAGACTCTAAGGAAGAAGATGATCAAGGTAAATTTAAGGTTGTTGTAAATAAAAGTTAGACGGTAGATGAGTTAGTTGAAAATATAAAGGAAACTGGTAGACTAAGTCACCCTACATTGAATCGATTTTCATAGATGTCAACTGAGGATTAGGAGAAGGTAGAAGAGGTTTTTATTCATATGATGATTGAATTTAAGATACTACGAATAGAGTTTGTAAAATATGTTCCTAAGGAATTACATGAGAAGTTATCAACAAGGTGGACATATGCCCTGCACATAGAAAAGAAGCTGAGGGAACACTCAATAATTTTGGCAATGCCTATCTTATCTATTATTGAAATTGAAGAGTTGATGAAGCAATATTCCAATCAATTTTTTATGAAAGGTAGAGCACTTAATATTTTGGCAGGTAATCTTGAGGCAGTTGATAAGGGAAGTAAGCTTCTATGGGCTAACATTTTGAAATCAAGGGCAAAAGTTGATCAACTTGTATAGGCTATCATACCCGAGAAGAAGGATAAAAGAAAATGAAAAAAGGAGTTCAATTGGATGATGCTGATATAGCCACCAAGGAACCTATCCATATATCTAATACAAAGATAGAAGATGATACATATACTATGGATTTCTACCCGACCGAATATACTGAAGAGGATACACAAGATGCTCCTGACAAACTAGTAACCACTGGAACAGATGATGTCATGATTGAGGACATCACACATGGAGATCCTGATGATGATGTAAAACATGATGAGGACATCACTATAGATGTAATTACAATAGAAGAAAATAAACCTATTAAGGTAGCAAGAGTTGATATATCAAGTGATTTACCAACACTAGTACAATTGGAACCTATTTTTGATGAACAAATGGTCAAACTTTCTACCAAGATTGGTCGAATGATCTATGAATGGTCTTGTCACTATTTCTTTAGTTAAAATTTTGACATATCATTGTTAACATAGAATTTTCTATGCCAATCTTGGTTGAAATTGACATCTTTAATTGGCAGGTTTATTTGTTGAACTTTTGACCACTGTCGGTCGAAATGTTTGGCCTGCCTGACTAGGATGCCAAAACCATGATGCTAAATTTTGACCAAAATTAGTTGAAATTTAGACAAATGTTGGTCAAAATATTTGGCCCATCTGACTAGGATGCCAAACCCACGATGCTACATTTCAACATAGAATGGTCGATATTTAGACCAGACTTGGTGAGAGTGTCGACTAAGGTTAGTCAAAATTTTAACTAAATATGGAATTAAAAAAAAAATCGTCGGTCACTATAATAAAATTTTATCCCTTCAATCTCTGATGACACATTTTTCCATAACATACAATGAAGGTTTCACATCCCGCTTCCTTTACCCATCACCATGACTTACATTGACAATGTCATTGCTGATCGCCACAACTAGATCTGTAAGATCCCGCTCACTGATGATCACTATAGGTTATAGAGATACACCATTCTTTATCACTCATGGGCATATTGATAATGAGTTTTCTCTGCACAATGATGAACCCAATCACTATATGCTACAATGATCAACAATGAGTGAGATCTTGCGGATCTAGTTGTGGTGACCAACGATGACATTGTCGGTGTAAGTCATGGTTGATCATTGGTCATGACAACCAGATCTACAAGATCCCTCTCACCGATGATCGCTATAGGTTATAGCTATACACCATTCTTTATCACTCATCGCCATATCGATAATGAGTTTTCCTTGCACAATGATGAACCTGATCGCTATAGGCTATAATGATACCATACCCAAGTTGACCCTACTGCCTTCACTGTATCATACCCTGATATCTGATGTCTTATTGCTATAGCTATAGTGATATGTGAAATATCATATATATCTAATGTCTTATCACTATAGCTATAGCGATATGTGAAAAAATCATATATATTCAAAATTTATTTATTATGAGATCCACAAAGGTAAGAAGCATATCATGGCATATGCACATTAAACTTCAATGCATATATCAGGTTCAAGATTGATTAGTAAAAAAAAATAGAACATCTCTTCACCCTGATTGAGAAAAAAGAAAGTGTTAGTAATCATGAATAAATGACTCCTACAAATGTGACTTTCAAAATTTTAAAGGAACGCAGTGAGCCATAAGGCATAATGATTGATATGTACCTTTTCACATGAATCAAATATTAAAACATTGCAAGTAAAAGTATCAAATCACTCTAGCTACCTTTAAAGACTAGAAGAAACTTTTTTTAAATGATAGATAAAGGTATTTGTCAATTTATTCAAATGTATATGTCTTCCTTCAAAATTGGTTTCAATCTAGGATGACAAATACATTCTCATTGTATATAAGAATCAACACACTCTAAGGTAATTGAAAGACAAATACTATTAGATAATATGTAGAGCAAGGAGGAATCAAAATTGGTAGCTTATATTAGCATGCAATCACAATATTGTCTCACAAAATGAAAATGCATCCAAAGGTCACATTATACATGTTTACTATAATTCACCATATAGGGAGTATAGATAGTTCAAAAAATCAATAAATCTCAAGGTTAAGCACAAAATTAAGACAACTATTAAAGAAGAAAGCTAGTTAAACAAAATGTGTACCTTTAGTTGATCTGCAAAGCACACACATTAGACAAAAAGGTCATTAAGTTTAGTATATCTCTATGCCACTTTGAGAGGGGCTCATGATCTGGGGATGATTGATAATTCTTACAAACTATTTTCCAAGACCGGATGCTTACAAACTATTTTCCATTTGAATTCTTTATTTGATAGCCTCAACTAAAGTTGCTAATGATAGTACTCTAAAAAATAGTATTTATCCATCATTTCCCTGCCCTTCTTAACATATCATTTCACTAGCTTCCAACTTTAAGACATTTTATATGAAATAAGCAATGTCCAGTTATTATTTTTATAGTATAGTAACCTTCACAAGAGTTTCTCTGATTTAGGTACATGTAAAATTTAGTAAATAGTCATTTATGTTTGCTCATTCTACCTTAGCCTTCAATATATATTTTTTCTCTACCCAAATGTACTTAAATTACCCCTTCTCATAGCATGTGGCCTCTCACATAACCACAAACAAGAAAATTTTCTTATCGAATGAATATTTACAATTTTCAAACTTGACACTTGTAACTTATTTCTTTATTACAAATTGTCTAATACTTTGTTAATATAAAAAATACAAGGAACCAAACCTAACATCTTTCTTTCTCATAGAAATACCTTATCTAGCTTTGATTTACAATTAAAATATTTTCTACTAATCACTGCATTGTGGCTGACCCTTGAATGGTATGAAACCAAGAAGCACAAGTTGGGATAAATTCACAAACCAAAAGAAGATGCAATCCAATTATAAACTGGATCACAATTTTTTAAAATAGGACACAAATTGTAAGATGCAAATTAATCCCAATTGAATCCCAGTTTAAATGTAATTTTTAAATAATAGATTGAGATTAGATCACAATTTTTAAATAAGTGAGATTAAATCATATTTTTTTAAAAATATTTCATTAGAAATTAAACTTTTTTTTTTTCATTTTCATCTAAAAATACTTTTTTTTCAAATTTTCCCTTATTTTTACTCAACAAACTTGAATTATCTCAAGAATGGGTGCACTTAAATATTTGAAATTTTGGGCATAATTTTTGAGATGAGATCATAATTATTAATACAAAAGGTATAAATGTTTCAACAAGACTAACCAATGTGGAAGGACAAAAACTGATACAAAAGGTATAGATGTTTCAATAAGACTAGCCAATGTGCTTAAATTTATAGTTAGTTTTTGAAAACATGATAATTTTTCACACCAACAGTAAGCTTGGGTTTGGTTGAATGGTAAGATATAGTGTTATTTCTTGGATTAGAGCACAAGGCCCTATGAAATTAATAGAGTGTTGGCCTGTTTGCACCTAAAATGAATATAATTGATTCCTCTTTTTGGTAATTTGAAATTTCTAAAAAGAAAAATAAAAGTTGTCCACTGTCATATGAAGGTTTACAAGGTCACTACAAGAGAATGGGCACTTAGAAGTTAGATGGAAGATACAATCTTTAACTATGATGGTAGAGGTAGTATAAAAACATGGATAATTTCAAATAAATAAAATTCATTTTAATCAAACCTATTGCCAAAGCCATTTTGTATCTTTCCATTTATGAAAACTTACCAAGAACAATTTCTTCTTGAACATGAATATCCATCTCGGTGTGATCACTAACTGTCATGCATTATCAATGGAACTTAATTCATAGCAACCTAGCAAGAAGAAAAAATAGAATGACAGTAGAAGTTGGCTCCCAAAATGTCTAATCCCAACTCCCTAAAGATGAACTCTGAAGTGTCATAGAGTAGCTTGTAGCTTATGAATGGGCAAGAATAACAATGGGCCAAGTAATAAGGATGGACAATAACTCCTGCTTCAGGTTTTGTTATGCCTACAGGCATTCCCTGAGGTGTGTTTTAAGGACAAATGAAGAGAAATGATAAGAAATATGCCTTAAGGAAAACCATAGCCAATACATAAGAAATTCCAATTCCATTTTCACTAAGCACCTATAGTAGTTTTTTCACTAAAAAGGATTTCACACCTCTATCAACTAGATATACAGACATGTGAATGACTTGGATATATCATTCTCAAACCCCTAATGATATTCAACCTCATCATTCAACTTCACACATGAATGTCTGGATGCAACATTACTTATCTCACTTGGGATGATTCTTGAGGAATCCTAAGAGCAATATTATTGCTAAAGCAATGGGATATATAAAGTGAAAAGAACAACTACCTAAAACTAATGTTGAGATATTCTTTGATTTATTTGAAAAAGTGCTATGATGTAGGAGCCAAGAACTAAATTGAAATATATGGATGTGAGAAATAAAGATCATCACAACAAAGATGAAATATTCTTCAAAATCTATTAGATTACAAATAAGTGATTTTCAAATTGAGCTGCTTAAATCATATATGTGAAAAATTCATATATAGTCCCAATAGTTTGGGCTTGGACTCCAAACTCTTTCAACAAGTAATATCCAAATGGACTATCAATGTCCCCTATTAAAATATCTTTAATTAGACTCTTATCTTGAATAAAACATGACATCTTTAATCTTGAAAATATCTTTAATTAGACTCTTACCTTGAATAAAATAATACATGATAAAACATGACATCTTTTCTGCCTTGTAGATTCCAATTGGTAAGAGATGTGACATGTTATAGTTTCAAACAATAGTGGCAAGGTGCCTTTACTAGTGCAAGTCAATAAGACATGTTAGACCATTCTTGACATAGTGCGTTTATCTACATTGGTCAAAGGTACATAACTGCCAACATGTTTTGGCATGTCACTACACTGAAGACAAGGGTAGATGTGGTAAACAGATAACATAAGGACAAATATATTGGTACCTAAAAGGATAAAAACTTCAAAATGTGTGACAATCCTATTGGAGGCTGCATTATTGGATAGGACAATGCATAATTACAAGTTTTTAAAGTCACTGAGACAAGATGAAAAAGGTAGAAAATGACAATCTTTTATACTAAACAACAATTGCAAGTATTAAATGGAGAGTCCTCATGATGGCTCGCATCAAACACGAACACTAACCATTTGACAAATGAGATAGCACTTTGTGGATATTTTTAAACTATTTGATTAAATGTCAAAGGGAGTGAAATGCTAGAGTCTATAACTTTGCCCAAAGAATGCCAAATATAACCAGTTAATAGCTTCTATGAATAAATTTAGAGAAACTTTTCTTAAAATAATTCCAAAGAAATTAAGAAGACAGTGAATTGCAACAACTTGAAATGCATGAGTCTAGAAGGTGAAGGAATATGAAAGACAAACTTAGAGACAAGTAACTAGAGGACAATGAGCACAATGAAAGTATATGATAAAACATGACATCTTTTATTCTTTGAAGGCTCCATTTGGCAAGTGATGTGACACATTATAGCTCCAAATGATAGTGACAACATGCCTTTACTAGTCCAAGTCAAGAAAACATGTTATGCCATGCTTGCCATAGTGAGTTTATCTACATTGGCTAAAGGTACATAACATCAATGATATAATGATGTGCTTTCCTAAAGATGATAGTTATGAATGAAGAATAAAAGATAGGAACTAATTTAACACTTCACCTACTCAAAAACACAAACCAATGAAATAATCTAGATTAGGTCAAGAGAGGTTGACTCATTCAATAAGAGAATACTTACACAAAATGAAGCTGAATCATGCCAGACAAGTTGACTATTGGCTCTTCTAGTTTGTTATTTGATAGTTACCTAGCAATGACACATTCAAAATGCACTTATTAGCAAAGACCTAGAACGAATAAAATTGATTAAATAATGAAGGTATGTTAGTTTGAGCTTCACTTGGTTTTGAGAATACTTTAATATTCTCTACTTAACAAGGTCAACCACGTGAAGGTGGAAGCTCATCTAGCCTCACCCCCCTCCCCCTAACATCAATCTAAATTCCCCATTAAAATCTAATTACACACTTCATTCATCCATTTATAAACTATAACATTCAATGAATACAATCACATAACATTAATTAATATGATATAACATTCATTAATATGCAACACTAATCAAGAATTCTTTAAGACATAACAATATTCATTAACATTCATAGATAAATACTTAAAACAACGTTATTTCATTATCCAACAAAGTTAATCAAATAAGTTTTATCAAAGAGCATTTTTAAAAAATCATTTATTTTTTAGGTTTTTCTTAGATTTCTTAAGATAAAGGCTAAGAGGAGCATCAATATCTTCCTCCTCTTGTGGTTGTGATCTCAAATTATGATGCTTCCTCATGTCTTGAGGAGCATGAGGCTGCTGTGCTAAAGGGGGGTCTACTGCAATAACAAGTAAATGGGTTAAATTCGCATACTTTTTTTTACTGTTACATGTATTTCATTAACTAGTAGAACATAACATGCATTTTTCTTTACCTGACAATGCCACATCATGGACAATAACATTTTGATTTGCCACCACCTCAACATGCTCTAAAGTATTCAAAAAAAGGTTACATAGCCAATTGCAATTAAAGATGTTAAATTCTATTAATAATTATGTAATTTATTTCCAATAGAAAATTAATACCTCCACCACTGTGATGCACATCATGGCCTTTGTCATGCCTAGGTTCTATGATAGGATTTGAAGGCTGTAGTGAAATGTCATGGGCATTGTTATCATGAAATAGTTAATTTATTTTCAAAATTAACTATTCAATTTGATTTACTTTTCATTTGACCAATTTACCTGTGTCTCATCTAGTGCAGCAGATTCTTTGTTATGGCTTTTAGATTCTTGGCGTAGGCATGCAGCCACAACTTTATAGCCTTCCTTCAAGGCTATTCTTTTGTCTTCATCTGTGGGCTCTACATTGAATTTAGTGCCCTATATTTTTTGTTTAATATCATTACTTTTGTATGTATGATTTGATTAAACAAAATTGTTTGCAACCTTATATATAAAAATTTGATATGAAATTCCAATGCGCTACTTACAAGTCGAGAGTGAAGTTTCATATAGCCACCAAAGCCAAGTTTGTGTTGGCCAACCTTTTTTAATATCACTTGTGTAGCTTTTGATGTGTCTTGCAGTCTATGAAAAGTTTGAAAAATGTTAGATTATATATTTACAAAGATCACTAATTAGTGCATGATTACATTCTACTTAATACTATCACGACATACCTTCTTTTGCCATCTTCTGGTAGAATTCCACTACCCTTTAACCTTTTCTCTTTTGCATCTTCCATTATTTCATTCCACTCCATCAGTGGAATCATAGGCTCATACTTTGGGTTATCCTTTAGAGCCCTTCTATATTGGTCCTTCACAGTCTTTCTATGTTTAGATGCTTTTTTAAGAATCATGACACTGTCAAAAATTTTATTTCCAAAGAGGTCCTCTAAAGATTTAATGAGCTGATTTTTTAAGTCAATATCTTGTTCATTCCACCTTTTTTGAAAAAACAAAATTGTTAGATATCATAACTTTAATATAGTACAATAAATGGAAGATAAGAAAAATATTGTACCAATATTATGAAGCTATGTACCTTTTACATATGGTGGGCCCAAATAACTTCAATGTCATTTCAAAAAGATGATCATAAAAAACATCATTTCCTACAAAAAAATCATGGGATTATCAGTCCAAAATGAGTTATGTATAAGTAAACTACAATTACACTGTAAATAATAACAATTTTAAAGCACCTAGAAGCTTTGGTACTTTTAACCGAAACATATTTTTCTTATTCGACAACAATGTCACCATGAACGAACTAGTACTAGTAACACATGATGATCCATGAAATGGTTGATCTTCACTAGTACTGGTCTAACCTATTCTTGTACCAGGTGTAGGTGTATCTATTAGGGGACAAAATAGGTCCATGCAATGTATAAAATTCACACAAGAAAAATAATCAATGCATGATTAGCACATAACAAAATATAGAAAAATAAGGTTTTACTAGTTGTAGCTAGTACATAGGAAGATGTCTGCAAGCTCCTTATTACAGACAATGTAGCCGTTGATATTAGATTGTTGATTGAAGGAGGCGTCTGCACTTCATCATGAGCTAAAGAATACATTGTTAGCAAAGACATTTGCAATGGATAAAGATTAAATGGGGTACTAGAAGCATCCCAAACATAAGTTGAGTCAATAATGCATACAAAGGTTGAATGACTGGTTAAAGGTTTAAGGATTATTTACATGAAGGTTGTGCGGTGCTACAACCCTCACCATATTGACCACATTTCACAGGTGTCAAAAATCCTGTAAGAATAACACATCATATTTTAGATCATGATCCATAAGATAGTATAAAATATAAAAATCTATTGAACTTTAATTATTGCTTAAGATTAATTACTGCTTACATTCATACAATTGACTCTATGCATCAATTCATCTTTGAGTGCCTCTGTCTCATCATTTTTGTTTGGTTCCATGTCAAGGTTAACAATTTCTTTACTATATTTATTTATAATTTGAGTAGCCATGAATATAAGGTTAGCACTACATGCGATGTCATCTATAAATTCTACCTCAATTTCAAATTGCAATTGATATGCTGTCATTTTTGCTTTTCCCTATCAATAAGTATCAAGTTGTGACATCAATATCAGTAAAATTCAATCAAAATGACTCCAAAGCCATAAAGAAAAGAACATTACAATATGACATTTGTTTCTATATAATTTGTAGAATTACACTAATTAAGGTTTACCTTTGATGAAGAAGTTGTACTGTGAGAAACATCCCCACTTGTATCTTGAGGTGGATCCATATAGTCCTGTGACAAAGATTAGTAATTCTTAGCAATCAGTAGTGAAATGAAAGTAATAAACTTACCCAAAAAAATTATTAATAAAATAGTAGATTGTATATTGGAGTCAATATTAATTGGAGGCAATTGGTTTAAATTTTATACTTATCAGTTCCATGATAGGGAATTTTTTTGTATCTACACGATTCAAATTATAATCTATCAAAAGCTCTTCCCCTACACTTATTGATTTTATCACACATACAAATACATGATTTACCTCACGTGCCTCGAATATACAATTTAGCTACTTATTAGTTGACACAGGTCAAGAACTATTCATAAAACCTATAATATTCCTGATATATTTTGGCCTTCCATCAATATACATAGTGAGCCTTTTAGTTTGATCATTTACTTTTCATTGTATATAATTTGATGACAATGCATACCTACGCATACTTTTTTTATATTGCACAATCCGCATCCAATTATTGTAATTGTAACAAGGTCCTACATACTCCATCAATTCAAAAACTTGATTATAACTAACCTTTATGCCATCCATAGAAAATAATCTCAAACCATGTAATGAAGATGGAGCTATGTGATATATCCTTTCATTAACAGAAAAATCAATGTTAACTGGAGGTAGTTCCTTGGGTACCCATTCTTTCTAAAGATGTGTGTACCTCAAGGGAACCTTCCTATTGCCTTTGGTCTCATTATCATAGGAACATGACCCACCCTCAGCAAGGAAAAATTGCATTCATTTATTGAATTTTCTTCTAATCTTTTGACCTCTAGTTGATCTCCCTATTTTAGACCTACTAGATGTCTCACTTTTGTCTTCTATTCCCCCATTTTCCTCACTTGAGGAAGACAAATTAGACAAATACCTATTTGGTGATACCTAAAATCCATCAAATGAGAGACATAGTAGGATCTATATGTTTTGATGACTAAAGAGAAGGAAACCAAATAATAAATTATACCTGTTGATCCATGTCAAAGGTGTTAAATTTCCTGCATATGTAAATCATTTATCTTAAGTTAGCCAAAAATTACATGATATGTAAGCTACAAATTACATAGAAGAATAAATTTACATGATGCAAAATATACTCCATGACATTAGAGATCAACACATAATAACTTAATTATACAAACATACAAGTCAAACAAATTTCTATGAATAAATCAATACCTCATATGTAACATTGATCATACCTTGACATACATTTCATTGATCATGTTATTGATCATCCTCTTCATCCATGTCATCATCATGACTATCATCATCATAATCATCATCACCATCAATGTACTTGTCACCTTCATCATCGTTATCATTGTCATCATCATCATGATGAACACCACCACCAACTTCATCACCATCATCATCATCTTCATCACCATTATCATGACCATCATCACCTTGATCAACACCATCTTCATCACCATGATCATGATCATCACCATCATCGCCAACATCATTGGAATCATCATCATTTTCTTCTTCTTCTTATGCTTCATTTTGTAACAGTCATTCGTGATCATCATTTACTTAATCTTTTGATTCTTCAATATCTTCTTCTTCCATCACATTATACTTTATCGACCTTCTTCTTGGATCATGTCTAACATCAAATAACCAACTCGGTTTATGTGGAATTCTAAAGTAAAACACTGACTCACATTGACTTGGAAGAACATAGGGCTCATCTCCAACTAGCTCAAATGACCTTGTATTAATCATTGTAAATCCACTATTATGTTCAATAACAGTCCTATCAGGATCATTTTGATTCAGCCGTAGCCTGTACCATTTGACAAAAAATAGAACTAATTTGAATGAATTAAAGTTGCACTCAAGTATTTCATCCAAAATGCCATAGTATCAATTTTCAGATTGTTGAGGATATATGTCATTTTTAGATGAAATATTTGTGACCTTGAAGACTGCACCTATCCCAAAATCATAAGTTTTCTTCGTGTCGTCTAACTTTTTAATGCAAAATTTATGGCCATGGTAGTACATAGCTTTGTGGTTTTTGATCTGCAATTATTCAAACATGTCAAGATTATTTGCATTGATCCGTGAGTTTATATTAAACTTATGGGTCATGGTTAGTAAACTTATACATACCTGTCTACCTCTTAAACCATATGCTAGATCAAGTATAATTGGCATAACATTGGGATCTCCATTACGATGAACTTCTTTAACCAATGATGAAACACCATCCCATGTTAATGAGTGACCATTTTCTTGAGATTCTTGAATCCATACCATCATCTAATCAAGATTGTAATATACAAATGTAGTGCATCCCACTCACGACCAACTATAAAGAAAAAAAATATACCGCTTAGAAACAACTTATATTGAAGATCTATAAGAATTAATAAACTACAATAACATCATATAATTACCTCTCACTTTCCTCAATCTACCTTTCCCCATCAAGTACTCCCCTTCAAATTTGTTAATAGAGTTGGGATCCCAAATGTGATCTACATGGATATTTGCTGCAAACATGGGAGGATATTCACTAATGTACACCGTGGTCTGGTATACCATATATCCCTCCACCATAGAACCCTTAGGATGACTCTTTGTTGAACCAAGCCCTTCATAAATTTCAAGTGCCTCCCAACCATCCACATTGACCTAGTTTGTACAGGTACACACAATTCAATCTCCTAAACTTGATATATGAAGTAGTGTTCTCGAGCACTAAAAAAATTTGGAGGTAGACACTTTTGCATTTCAAAAATAAGCTGGGGAGTTTTTCTCTTCTAATATTTTATATCTTTTTTATCAATTTCTTTAGATGATAACCACCTAAAAGAGATTCAACTTGCAAGAATATATAAACAATATTTTAGAAAAAAATATACAATAAACTACATAAAAACTAAAGCAAGTCATAAATATAATATCTATACAACAAGTCTAAGAAATAACACTTCTAACCTCATGTATTCTCCAAGATCGTATATAACTTATTTAACACTGTTGTCAAACTAGTGTGGGAGGGATATAGGTAGGATGTACTACAATAATTAAAAAATGATCTTTTCAATATATTGTAAAATAATACAATAAAAAGTACATGAAATTTTACAAATATATTGTAAATAGAGAACATGACTTACCTTGACGAAGGTATGTCAATCATGTATTTTCAACCCTGGCCCAAAATCACCTTTCTTTGATACAAGACTACTTATATTTGCAAAAAATCCTATTGGAAATTTTGTTTTTTTATGACTTCTTTTAATGCATCACTTAGCTTCTCAGTTAATAACCAAGGAGGAGCACTCGTATTTATGTGGTCTCTATTTCTATTTGATTCAACAAAAATTTTCAGTGCATGATTGGATTCATGAATGTCATTACAAATTTTGGCAATTTTTTCTTTGTCACGCCTTCCATCCAATATTTTCCATAGTGTCTCTATTACATTCTTTCCAATATGCATAGCATCAAACAAATGCACGATTGAGAGATCCTTGTAGGATGGAAACCTACTAAATTGACTAGGATAACTTTTTATTCTTCTAGGAATTTGGTTATTGATGCCTTGACGACCTTCATGAGCATCAATTACATCATTAGTAAATAAAAGACATTATCAAAATATAAATTTCAAATAAAAATCATGAGATGGAATGACATTACCTCGGTGATTTAGTCTATTGTATTCCAACTTCCATAGACGAGGTGTTATTCTTCGTGGCCTTGATGTTGTCTCTTTTTTCCCATTAAAAAGATATTTTTCAATAATTTGATACTTATGATTATTGTGGAGAAAGTGCCTAAACTCATCGAACACCTACTTTCCTAAACTTCTTGAATGATAAGATTTCATCTTCAGACCACAAACTAGACATGCAAATTTACCCTTTGTTTGAAGACCTAAAATATATCATACAATTAGATCATGCACAACTTAAACATACAACAATAATGTGTAAGCACTATAACATATCAAAAATATGTGACCTTAACAATATAACATACTGCAAAAATGAGTTAGCCCAAGGGCATCATGTATTGTCCATACAAGCATTTCATGGAATTGAAATATTCTTTGTCCTATTGGTCTATAGATGTCATACATAGTGAGCCCATTTCATAACTTCAATAACTCATCAATAAGGGGCTCAATATACACGTTCATATCTTTAACTTGGTACTTACCTAGTTGAATGAACAAAAACATTACATAATTATTATGACCATTTTGATGTGGTGTAATTTAGATAACTATTAAATGAAAAATAACCTGGTACAATCATTGACAATATTATGTGCTCCCTCTTTATGGATATCCAAGGAGGAATGCTATTGTTAATGAAAAAAATAGGCCACACTGAGTAAACAAATATCATATCTCCAAATGGATTGACACCGTCTATTGCCAATGAAAGTTTGAGATTGTGAGGCTCTTCTTTAAAGTTTGGCCATGTTGTTTCTATGTCTTTAAATGTAGAACCATCCATAGACATTCGTATAATGTCATCTTGACATCTATTTCATGTGTGGTAATCTATAAGTTGTGCCAAGCTAGTGCACCTAAATAATCGTTGAAGATGTGGAATAATGGGAATGTACCATAGAACCTTGTGAGGCACATTTTTTGTTATTTGATCTGACTGATATCTACTAATATGACAATCAGGGCATTCTGTTGCAAATTCATGTTGTTTATGATATAGAATGTGATCATTGGGACATGCATGTATTGTCTGATACTTCATTCCAATTTGATTCATAATGGTAGATAATTCTCAGTACGAATGAGGTAGAATGTTTGATGGTGGTAACAAAAAATCACCTATCAACCTACAACAACAAATATGAATTGTTAATATAATGAATAGTAATCGTATGCTAACATTGAAGATGACAAAAATGGTATACCATAGCATACATTACAATTCTACATTGGATAAACCATTCATAACCTTCAAGTTCACCAACAATGCTATAGTGGAGAGAAGAGTTGTTTGGGAGTCTTGGTATAGGGGCTCGTATGCCTTCTCAAGTATAGGTATATCAAGACCATCTTCATCATCATTATCAGATGTGCTAGTACCATCATCATGATCATCTTGATCAGCTATGCCAATACCATCTTCTTCAATCATGTCCTCTAGCACATTATCAGCTATGCCAATACCATTGTCTTCAATTATGTTCTCTACCACAACATCATCTTCTTCCATGGGAGCGTTATCCTCAACCTAGATATTCACACCTCTATGTTCCTCCAATTTGAAATCCACATTCACTAATCGATGAAAATCATGCCCCCCTTCAATGTGACCATGTTTCCTACAATGACTCTGGGCTATAGTGATTAGAATTCTTAGATTCTTTAAGCCCTTACACTTTTTGCAAGGACAATTACATTTATCAACTTTTCTTTGGAACTAAGACCACAATCTAGCAATTGTCTTGTTATTTTGTTCTGGGTTCATATTGCCAAGTGTGAACTTTCTTCATAGGCAATTATTTGGGCTATAAATATACAAAATGTAAACATACAAGCATTAGCAGTATCTTGTATATAATAAAAAATAAGAAAATATTACAAGATTATACAAGATTTACAAATACACACACAAATCATGCTCACTAGACCACAAAATAATTAAATCACTTAGGGACTCTTAAACAAAAAATGTAATCAACATAGGAGTTATTGTTGGATGATTGAGAGACATGTCTAAAAATTTTAGCGGAGAACAAAAAGAATGACAACCTTTAAATTCAAACTTGATACACACTATCAACTCCTCAAAAGAGATACACTTGTGCTTTGTAAGAGAAATATTTATTGTTAAATTTGAGATCATAATGACACCTAGTTATGGAGTTTGGAGCTATCTAAATATTTCCCAATATGCCCAGCAAGGTGCTAAAACCCTCTTTAGCAATCCATGTCTTGTCTCAAATGTAAATAGACTCAGAAAACCAATCAATACCAGTTCGGTAGCTTGCTCTCTTACTCTGGCTAATACATTACATTAAATTTATTCTTCTCTTACATGTCTAGATTATGTGTTTAGACCCCAATGTAGGTGAGAGGAAATAATTACAACATATAATGTCAAAAATGTCTTGGAAGGTTTTGGGAAGTCTTCATGTCCTGACTTCATTGACTCATGTCTCATAATAAAGGCACGTTGACCCTATAGTGTGCATTAAATCATCCCAAAACTATAGTCATAGTCCTACACCTTGGAAAAAAAACTCATACTCAGCATTGAAGTGACATGAAATGGAGGAAACCACACCAAAATTGAATCCCGTCAAGCACCCAACACAAAGATGCCTTGAAGTGACCAGTAGAGACACCACAACTTGTTTCTTTTCCACACATTAGGTATTCAGGCCACTCCTTATTTTGACTTGTGATTTCCTTAATTGTTCCTTTGAAAGAGAATGTGGTCATTATTATCATCAACTAAAAGTATTTATAGCAAGCCTATCAAAAATCTATGTGCTTAAGTGATTCAATAATAAAAAATGTGGTCACCATGCTGAAGATCTATAGCAAGAATATCAATGTCTTTTGGTTAAGGACGCAAACATGATAAATGAATCTTACTTTTTACAAGTTCACATTTTCCTAGAGATTGAACAAGATTCTGAGATAACTTGAATCTGTTGATAAAAGACCAATTTGCAAAACAGTAATAGATGCAGTTTACCTATTAGATGTGATTGTTGGGTATGATGTTTATGATCATAAAGCTACAAGAAGTGCATCTCTATTTATTCCAAAAGGTGGATATAAGCAATTCCTCAAGACAAAAGGGCTACAGGGAAAGAGGCTGGGTATTATTCAGAACCCAGATTTACCACCTAGATCTGCAGAAGCAGTATCCTTTGAGAAGCATCTAGAAACTATGAGGTAATCCTAACATTTTTAGGGGTAAGAAAATGTGTTATTGTTTGAGAGCAAGTCTCTCTTCACCATTAATCCTTTTGAAAAGTTGCATTTACACCAGGGTGTGCTCCCACAAATTCAAAACAAGCTTTGAAGCAATATAAGAAAAATAATACATATTCTACTTTAGAGAAAACTATATGACATCTCTTGGTGTCTACTTTATAGGAAGAAAGGGGTAATTTTAGTGGAAAATCACATGTTCAGTAATTTTTTGAATTTAAGCATCAATAATGATAAAATTGTGCTAAGGTACGAATTTAAACATGATGTGAACATCTACCTTTCAGAGCTCTTATAATCTCTCATTCGCACATTAGCTGACATCATCTCCTTCAATACACAACATGCTATGGAGGTATAATAACTCTTTCTCACTTTGTTTTCTATGTGGTTTACTTTGTATTTTAAAATGTTTCTAACATTATATCTACTTTTTCTATTAGGAAAAACTCTTTGAGTATGGGCAAGGGAAATTTCTTCAATTCCAGAATACATCTTGTTTAAAAGCGTGAGAATACAAAAAAGCCCTAGAAATAGATTGCATGCTAACAAAAACTAGGATTAATAAGGTTTTAAAAATCTATAAACTACATGCCCTGGTGTCCATAGTTATTCAGATTAAAAGTGTTCTACCCATTGAAAGATATCCTGGTATCAGTGTGCTTGTAGGTTACAATACAAGTGGGGTTCCCTTTGGCATATTTTTTGGAGGAGGATGAGGCTCAGAGCCCACTCTCATTGAGATTGCCTATTCTTTCAAACAAGCAACAAAAGTAAGGAAGGTGCCCTGGTTGAGCAGATTCAGAAAATTATGAGTACTTTTCTTTAGAAGATATGGAAAAATCCTTCTATCCACAACACATAGATGTCCTAACTTCTCTGGCCTCATTACCATTCCTAATGGCTTCTTAAAATAGGACATATATGTTTCCATTCTACATTGAGTAGGTTAGTCATTGTTGGCAGAAACTCAATTGTAATGCTTAGATGCATTTTGTATTTTATAATATTACTCACTCATATCTAAGGCTCTATGTATCATTGTAATCCATGTTAGAACTAGTACAAGATCAAATATGTCATTTCTAGGATTTTTCTTCTAAGTACAAACTATGAAAACTTCAAGTAAAAGAATTATCTATTCATCTGATGTATTTTGCTACCTTTATAAACTGATAAGCAAAATTGAACTTACCCACCTTAATGATGTGCTGTACAAATAATCAATCAATGAGATGTATGATTGTATAATGTGTCAAAATGGTATGTAGGTCACATTCACTCACCAAATTCAAATAAATAGAACCTTAGTGACATGGATTGATATTTGCAAGTTAAAAACCGGTAGAGAGTGCAGTTTTAACAATGAACTCAAATACAAAAGAATATAAAATATGAGAAGAGGAAGTTATTTGCAATATATTAAGATGTGTAATAGTTCCAATTACTAATTTTTGTGCATATTAGTTTGGCCCTTAGTGGTTCACTATTCTTGGTGGATGTTGAGGCCTTTGGCGGTGATGTTTTGTCAACAAGTTTCAAAATGAGGTTAAGCTGATGGCAAAAATTCAACATCGTAACCTTGTGAATCTACTTGGATGTTGTATAGAGGGATTAGAGAGGTTGCAAAATAATCTTCAATATTGCAAAATAATCTTCAAAATAGTCTATCATACCCGTAAGAATTTAAAAACTTCAAAACCCATATGTTAAGGTAAGGAAATCCTTACAAGCGGTCCTCCTTCATGTGCTGCCCTTGATCTAATTCGCCGTGCTGAGAATAATGAAATGAGAAATGAAACCTTTTTTTTTTAAGTTATGCCCATGTTAGTCAAAATTTCAACCTGCATGGTATTGGTCAAAATTTTGACAAACACGGGCATGGATTAAAAAAAATCAAAGTTTTCCTTCTATAATCCAACCAACCAAAATATTTTTATTTGTTGGTCAAAAATTTTGGTAGAAAAATAAGGTCAAATGTACTAGTGCAATACTAGTACAAACAATTGAGATTGTTACACAAGGAGAACCTCAGGGCTCTACACCTGAGCAATAGAATAATATAACCAAGGGATAGGGTACAAAAGAACAAAAAGATACAAATGAGCTTGAAAATAAAGAGGAAAGAAAAGAACCTGAAAAGAATACACATGTAGAGACGTCTACAATAGACACCAAACAAGATGCCCAAGGACAAGACACAAAGACACTAGTCACATGGCAAGATAAGGTAGAGAGCTTGTTTACTGAGAGAGACAAGAAAAATCTGAAGACCAAAGCTCTAGTACCATATAGAAAATTCCTCACACCTTAGAAAAATAAAAAGAAGAAACATGGTAAGGGTCTTGTCACACTAGATGGAATTATAAAAATTCCTACATGTGACCCTAGGACTCTAGACCCCAAAGCCTTAAGAAGGTATGGTGAATTGTGCACAAGTAATGTTGCACAAGAGAAGCTACGGCAAGAAAGTAAAATAAAAAAGGCCATAGAGGATGTTAGAGACATTTTAATGTAAATAGTCCCTAATATCAATGTTGATGAGGCAACTCCCATCATTGATCAACTTTCCACTCTAACTAGCCACATCAATGCCCTTGATATTATGTAGAGAAACGAATTAAGGAAAGGGCAGAGGCCAAAATTTAATTGAAGCTATCAAAGAAAATAAGCTAGGAAGTGGCAATAAATAAAGTCAAGCTATCAAAGGTAATCACCAAGCTTGACACCATTATTCAGTAGATAATTAAAATATTGTATAAGTTATGCACTATAGACCACTTCACTACCAAGCTTAGTGAAAAGATAAAGAAGCTAGATGAAGAAATAAAAGTTAGTGAAAATAATTATTTAACCAAGCCCAATGAATTTCATAAGCATTACAAAAAAGTTCAAGAACTCTAGTGGTTAAGAATTGACTTGAAGAAGCAAGAAGATATAATTAGAGAGCAAGTAACCGAGCTTTAGGCTGAATTGCTTCCACATCTCAAGATAATGGAGAGACATGTGAATAAGGCAATGGATTTAGTTTCCACCCTAGAAATATTAGTGTTAGAGAACATTTTTTATATGCATGCACAAGTTGGTTTAGAGCACTTTTCTCTTGAGAACCTTAAGGAGGAATGGGAAAACCTCTTGGATACACTGAAGAAAACTCATCATAACATTTTTGACAAGTTATAAGTACATTATTTTTGGCATTAATTTCAAAAAAGGGGGAAATTATATGTATATATAATCTTTTATGTTCCTCACACCGAGAGCATGTACAAAAGGGGAGTTCACATATGATTCATATTTTTGTGAAGTGTAAATTTTGAAGTCGGTACACATACATAAATTTTTTGATACTAATGCCAAAGGGGGAGAATGTTAATCCTAAAGAGAATTAATAGTTGTCATTAGTATCATACAGTCAAAGAGTCAGTAAAGGAGACAAGATAGAATAGTCGGTCAATACACAGTGCCTATACATTGAGTAGGACACAAGGAAGATACCTAAGTTAACCAAACATAGCTTTGACCGAGCACTGTTACCGAGCATAGTGATCACTGAGTACTGAGCACAGTAGTCACCGATAATTCATATGAACCAAGCACTAGTTAATTACTAAGTGATGAATGCAGTAAACACCGAGTGAAATAGGAAAATGGCATAGTAGTTTGGAATGACACAAACATGAAGGAAAGTAGTTTACAATGATCAAACAATGGTTTACCAAGATTGAAACAGAATTTAATATGGATGTAATCATTAAATTGTTGATGATTCCTATGTATTTTTGATCTAGGTTATTTATTCCACCATTGCTCTTAGCTTTTCTAAGATATTGTAAAACCCTAATTAGGTCAAGTTCATTTGATATAAAATTTGTAAGGATGCCATTTTGATAAAGTATCATCAAGAAGTAGCTGTACTTAGGACATCAAAAGATCAAACAAGGTTTTGACATAAGGATCTTGAAAGAAGTATTCAGTTTATTAGAATAGACATAAGGCTACCAAGTAGTACAAAAGGACATACACATCACAACAAGGTGATATTTTTATAGTACTTTACAGATCTGAATCAGGAAAGTTTGATTTTCTATTTACAGATCAACTTTACTGTTACTCTTTAACCATTGTATCAGATTTCTAAATCTCTTAATAGAGTGAACTTAACATCTCTTTTGTAAATCTCTTAACCAAGTGCACACTTGATTGTATTGATAAAATCCTCTAACTAGGTAGATCTAGATTATCTTATTTTTACTCCTAATAGGGTAAGATCACCAGAAGTGATCACAATATTTGTAGCCTTAAAGGGAAAAATTTGTTACTGCAGTAGTGAAACTTTGTGGGTGTGATCCCCACCGCAATTTTTACCATTTAACAAGGGTTTCTGAGATACCAAAATACTTGAGTTATGTGTATGAATTTTCATGAATGGTTTATTGATTAGATTACATGCATTTACATTTTTAGTTATGATTTGAATGTATGTTATATGCAATGGATTCAGTCAGTTAATGATATCCATGTTTACCAAGTTTCAGTCTTAAAAAGTTTTAAAGGTATTGATTCACCATCCCCTCTCAGTACATATCTTTCCATATTCCTAACAACTACAACAAACCCATAAAAATATTTTCATTTTCATCTTTCCATATTGTTACAGTTGTTCTATTACAAAAGAAATTAGGAGGATTTGAACAACCAATTGCATTTTTTAGTAAATCACTACTTGATGAAGAGCTAAAGTATGAATTGAATGAAAAGTAGGCATATGCACTAGTGAAGAGAGTCAAATATTTTAGATGTTATTTGGTGGGAGCAATAGTTTTTGCTTATGTGCCTAGTGTTACAATAAAGGAAATTTTCACATAGAAAGAAGCATTAGGAAGAATATGTAGGTGGATTAATAGGATCTAGGAATTCAACATTGAAATCCCAATCACCAATTTGGTGAGAGGACACAGATTAGCTAAATTAGGGGCTTAAAGTAATCTAGATGCTAATCATGTCAATATTGTAGAAGAAGAGCACAAAGCTTATATTCGTGACATGGATAATTGTGAGTGGTATGCAGATATAATATACTACTCATAGAAGATAGTATGTCTAAACAAAATAGATGAAAATAAGAAGGGGATATTAAAATTACATGTTATTAAGTATGTCATTATGTAGTACCTCCCTCGTTTGCCTCCTTGCATGAACATCCTAATGGTGTGATTTCAACTATCACACTCAAAGGGTAAGGTCATGTTGGCCCCATGTGAGGGTGAATCTACCAGGAGGATTGTTTCAGAGTGTATTTTTGATGTCCTATGTGAACTTGGATATGTAGGATGTGGTCTTGGATCGCATTCCTGTGACCCTTAGAGATAGAGATGAGTCAGTCCTGAGAATGCGATGATTTTTATCTGCATAATTTTTTATGATGGCATCGTGAGATGGACCTAGTTCAACTATGTCTTTCATTAATTAGGAGGCTATCTTTGGGATCGTGATGGGTGTATTGAGGGGCCCTACCCTGCTCCTGTCATTGTATTCTTTTCTACATTTTAGACTCTGTAATTAGAAAATCTATGTTGATACATTATGGATTTATATTATGATGGATAGAGGCTTCACCACTATGTGTTGTACTATTTTTATGTTTCTTATGCACTCATGTCAATAATTCTAGGATGCTCTATGTTTGAAATAGGATTAATTGAATTCAATTTATCTTTATGATAGTACAATTGAGTGCATGTTCTGTGGAAATTGAATCAAAAAATGGTAATGTAAATAATAAAGAGGAAATATATATATTCTAATGTAGTTAAATAATGTTTTCCGTGTGTATGTAATTTCTAGAAGAAATGTCATAGGAAAGGTGTGTTGTATCGTGAATTTATTAGTTAGAATGTACCCTACTAAATATTGAAATGTTTCTATTGGATATGAATGACCATTTGAATTTATTCTATGTTGAGACGTGCATTGATAGAAAAGTAATTATTAGGTCCTGATGTTGAGTAGGAGATTTTGCATAGCATGCTTTGATGTTATAGTAATGCAAGAAATGTGAATCAGTTGTTATGTTGTGTGTAGACAATTTAGGACAATTCTCATGCTTTGATTATTAGGTCTTATTGTTATGGTATTTGAGAAATAATTTAATTTAGAATATTAGGCTTTAATTTCATTTTTATGCAATAAAAGTCTATGTGAGATGATCATGGTTAATGAATTAGGTTAATTGATATATTAATGTGTTTATGACTTAACTTGCTTTGAATTTAGGAAATGTATTATTGAAAATTATGTGATTATCTTGTGATAAAGTGTGGATGCATTTGGATTTTATGATGTATTTGAGTGTGATTATTTATGATGTATTTTATATGTATAGGTCATTTGATCATTCATGAGCTACTGATATTTTATCTAGTGTGCAGGAAATGACCATGGATTAAATAAGGGGAAATTAAAGATTGATGCATGTGAAAATCTTGTAAAGCCAAGGTTAACTCCAAAGGGAGAAATAATGTCATTGTTATATACAATGTTGTAAAGTAATGTTTAAATGTATTATTTAAATTGTGTTTATTTTATTTTATTTTATATTTATGTCTACTTGGCATGCCATGTGTATAGTGTTGTGTTGTGACTTTATGTGGTGTCAATTGACACATGTGTATGTGAGTTGGAATGACCAAGTAAATTGTTTATGGGTTGTCTTCCACTTTTGAGTTATCTTGTAGTTTCCCAAGGTTAGGTATCCTGGTTGTTGAGCCTTGGGAGGGAATCTTATTTTAAATTTTTATGGGTCAAATCTTAGTGACTTTTGAGAGGCTAAAAGTAATCCTAGGGGTTAGTTAGGGTTAAAATAAGATAACCTCATAGGTGTACTTTGGGTTGGAGGTAAAATTTTGACCAATAGGATGTTTTTAGACCATTTTTGCCTCTTCTAAAAATGTCTTTTTGAAAGGTGACAAATTTGGGAAGTGTGTCATGCCTTCTTCTCTTTTCAATTTTGAATTTCCCTCTTGTTGGAGAGAGAACCCTTGGATAGTGTGCTCAATCATCTTTGAGGTTAGGTAAGGTTTTATTTTTTAGTGAGATGGAGAGGAATTTAGTAGGTTGATTGCCCACTCTCCACTTTTGGAGACTTCTAGTGGACTTACGAGATTTTGGTGGACTTAGCAAGGAAGGATTGTAGGAAATAGAGTTCTTCTCAAAACCTCATTGCCATAGCTTCGAGTAAGGTTGGTTGCCTTCTCATGGAAAACTCTATTCTCATACTTGTTTAAAAAAATTGTAGATTTCTTTGGTGTGTTATTTTTATGGTTTTGTGAAGCTTTTTGCTTGCCTTTCATGGCTTCTCATTTCAATGTGTTTGCTGGTTTTATTTTTGGTATATTTATTTTATTGGGGTGTGCAAGGCTAAACTCACACTTGGGAGAGAAGAGAGCCTTGATGGGTGAAGGGATCTAGTTGAGAATTCCCATTTAGTGTAGAGTCCTTCCTCATGGAGGAAGGGGATGAGGCATGGATGTATGGGCTCCATGTTTCCATTTTGTTGTATTCACATTTGAGGGTCATAAGGGTTGTTATTTGTGAATGAAAATGGAAGGAATGGTATTTTGGTTATGGCCTTGCAAAGGCAATGGTACTTTTGGTTATGGCCTTTTGAAGGAATTGGTTATGGTATTTGGGCCTTGTTGAAGGCATTATTTAACATTTGTATGGCTTCTCCTACTTGGGTACTTTCCACCTTCACCCCTCTTATGGGTCCAAGGTGACTCATTGTGTAAATATCCTTGGGATGAGAATTTTATGTGTTTATGTACTTGCTGGGTTTTTTTTATGGTGTATATGTGTGTTAAAACTTGTTTGTAACCCTTATCCATGTTTGTTTCCCCAAGATTGGGGTTGGCCATGTAATGGCCTAGGTTGGGAGGTGAGCCTCCATGGTCTTGTGGCTCCTTTTTGCATATTTTTAAAGGAGTAAGCTTGCTTATTTTGTGGAAGAAAAAGAAGATTTAGTCACTTACTACTTGCAAATTTTTATGTGTAAAAAGGGCTAAAAAGCCATGTGTAAAAACTAGAGTAAAAAGGCCATGTAAATGCCTAATAGCATTTAAAATGCTTGTAAAAGTTGTATTTGATTGTGAAATGATTCTCCTTAAATTTCTATGTATTTCTAAAGTAAGAAAGTGTAAAAATTATGATTCCTTGTGCTTGAATGCAACAATAAAGCTTGCTCGTTTGTTTTTCCATATGCAAGAAAAATTAGATTTTCTTATGATTATAAATCTCCTTCCTATGTAGTCAAAATTTACTTCAAGTATTTATTTGAAAAAGAAAAGTTAATGTGGATTTGCTTTCCTAATAGTCTATGTTAGAAATAGATTTCATTTTGACATCATGTTAATTTTTTTATTTTAAAGTCTTGTATATATACTTATGTATATATACTTGTATATATAAATATATGTATATACCCTATTGGAATACATTGTTATGTTGATGTTTAAAAAAAAAAGTAGACTTAGTTATTCTCTATCTTTCCTCTTGTTGATTTTGGAAGAGTATATATACACAAGTATATATGTATGTATATACACACCCTTGGTGTGTATATACACACATGTATACTTATGTGTATGCAAAACTTGAAAATCTTCATCTTCTTCTTGCTCCTTGCCAAACTTGCAATCCAAATCAGAGATTAGGGTTTTGGTAGATATTTTATTCTTAGCCTAACCCTAATTTCGAATTGGGGTTAGCACTGGTTTTTTAGAGCCATTTTAAATTTTCATTTTTAATTAAGCTATCATTAAATTCTATCTATATTTTAATCTTTTTTTATTATAATTTAATGACTATTGACTTTTCACAATCACTTTATTTTAAATTCTATTTTAATATTATTTTATTAATCATTGAGATTTTAAAAAGATTTTTTTTTATTATTTAGTGGGATTTTGTTTGGATTTTAAGCCGTCTTATTTTAATTTAATGACTATTGACTTTAAACAGTCACTTTAATTTGAATTGTAATTTATTTATTATGTTTTATTTTCATTGAGATTCTGAAAGGATTCGTTTATTATTTAGTGGGATTCTAATATTTGGCTTTTGGAGCTATTTTTAGGTTTGAATTTTTAATTATGTCTTTTCCTTTAATTCTAGCTTAGTCTTTTAATTTCTGTTTAATTCTATTTAATGACGGTTGACTTTGCATAGTCAACTTTTTTAATTCTAATTTAATATTATTATTATTTTATTCTTGAGATTTTAAATAGATTCCCTTTTATTATTAATTTTGGAATTTTAAATATTTGATTATTGAATAATTGATTTTAATTTATTTTTAAATTTAATAATATTGTAATGTTAATTAATGGAATTTATTATTTTAATATTAATATAGAGATTTTTTATTTTCATATTTGTAAATTTAATATTTATTTCTAAATGAATATTATTATAGTATTTATATAAAGTTGAGATTAATTGAATATTTAATATTTAAATTAATTTTATTATCTTCAATATTTAAATGGATTATTCTAGGAGAGATTAATTAATGTCCAAGATGGGACTTAGGTAAATTATTTCTCCCTTAGCAATAATGTTTTATTTATTATTAATGTTTTTATAGGGTTATTCATGCCCTATGCTATGTGGACAACTGGTTCCTATCACACTTTTGGGAGCTTCTAGATTTTGAAGAGTTCCTCTCTAACACAAAAGTAGTAGAACTTAGTAAACTTGACTTTTATGAAGTGAAGAGAAGGGGTTTTAGTGATAAGCAGATAGCATATGCAACTAATTCATCTAAAAAAGATGTCTGATTTCACCGCTTGTCTTTGGGTGTATGTCTAGCCTATAAAAGAGTGGATACTTGTGTAGCTACAGGTGCAAAATTAAATGTTTAGGGCCATCCTAAGTGCACTGTTAGGGAGGATCATTGGATCTAGGTATTTAGTCATCAACATTATATCATGTATAGGAACTTTGACAAATAATGGAATGTGGACCAATTTCCCAAACCTATATAAGGGGAGTTAAGTTCATTGTTATAAATTAGTGTTAGCTCAAAGAACATTAGTTGAAGGTGTACTACTGATCATTTCTGTGAGAGGTATTTGAAGGAGATATGAGCAGAGAAAAGGCTTGTGACTAGGGAAAGCATAAGAGACTGTGAGTGAGTCTTGCAAAGAAGGTGACTTCTCTCAAGGAGGGAAGATTCTAGGTATGTTGCATTATGGATAGAGAAGCATCAATTACTTTGTAAATAGTATGCAAGATTAATAGAGCAACACCTAATCCTTGACCATATTTTATGTTTTCCATGACAAATATAGATAAAAGTACATCATTATTTTGATAATTTTTTTTACAAGAATCAACCAATTGGGAAGAATCTCTGACTTACCAAGAAGCTCCATAGCTGATAATTGCCTGCACAACATAGCAACTATATTAAAAATTGTTTTTACTAAAGTTCATGTATTTCTCATGAAATAAAAAATGTTAGCTGAAAATTAGGTCTTGGGATAAAAACAAATTGTAGAGTTGTAGATTTTCAATAGAATTTGTTGGTTTTAACACCTAACTACCACTATTAGCATTATTTAATGCCAAGCATAAATAAACCCCTTTTATTGATAATTTGATGCTGCATTTTCAAAAGCACACTGATAATATTTATAACATAAATGCTTCAAACTTTAAAGACTTAAAGGTTCTTACTGAATCTATTAGAATACTTCACTTGAACAAAAATAATGTGTCAAAAATTCAAAACTACCATTTAACCAGCCATTTCTATTAAAGCAGATCAAGTGCTGCAGTAGTTGTTTGGGTATAGGAGTAGTAGAAAGGAAGAGAGGTGCATAAATTTCATGAGATGTCAAATTTCCATTCTTAAAATAATGTTAAAAGCTTAAAAGTGAAAACTTACAAAATCCAGTTAAAAGTGTGACATTTTTAGGGTGCATGTTTTGTAAAGAAAAGAGTCATTTCAAAATGTACATAAAAAGCCAGAATATTTTTCAGCAAGATCTCTAAAATATCTAATACCAATAATGTATGAATGGAATACTAGAGTTCCATATACTAATTTTCTTGTGCTTAGATGTAGTGTTAGCTATGTGGAAGCCAAATGTCATTAAATATTTTGCAGCTAGTGGAGTATTGTCAACTAATTTATTTTTGTAAAGATCAACCATGTTATGCAATGATAATGAAATTCAATTAGAATCAAATTGAATTCTACCCTTACATCTCATCCATACCATCTAAAGTAATCCAACTCCAAACTATCAAAACACAGTTATATGCAGTATATGCATAAATTTAGATGCAGTCATGTTTGACTCACATACCTGCCTAGATAAATCCCATGGCACCATTTCTTTGAGATCATTTAAACTTTGATTCAACGCATCTTTGATCTTTGTAAATTTTACCAAGACAGAATCCCTAGTAACTGCCTAAGAAAGCATGCACATATATGTCAACATACACATAACCTGAAAGAAATCAAAATTTCTACACTTCTAGAGCATTAGGCTATGAAACCAAATTATATATCCCTTCTACTATTCTAAACTAGATTTTCCAAAGAAAATTACATAGTAGTTAAATGTCTATCCCTCTATGATTCTATCTTTTATACTCTTATTCAAATGCAATTTAGCATTTGGCATTCCGTCCAGTGAGTTATTTTATTCCTATTTGTATTTGTGAAAGGCAAAAGGAGCATACTAGATATAGTTTGCTACAATTTGCATGGTGTTGGATAAGGTATGTTGCCTTATCAAGTGCTAGGTTCAAAGCACACAAGGACTATATGCCTAGCATGCATCTTGGTTGCACTGCTTCTAAAGATGGAAATATTTTGAAGACCTTATGCACAAGCCTACCAAGTTTCAAACACATTCCTCCATGTAGCTGCATGATAGATGATGATATATTTGTTAGCAGAAGTTGTAGAGTTTAGTCCCATCATAAACATCTTTCTCAGTTATTATATGTAAGTTATTTGGAATTTTGGGATAACTATAACTATAAGATATGACATCAATGCTGAGATAACTAATTGGTGATTAAAGTACACAAATCATACCTTTGATTATTTGCAGATAATAGGATTTTTTCAACAACAGTGCCAAAAGTCCCCATCAAATATGTAACATAGCATTAGAATTTTGCTCCTCAAGACACATGCAAATGATAGTTTCACATAAGAAAAATCTCTATCTATCTATATCTATATCTATCCCTCACACATAATCAAAAAGATGTGCTCATAACCAAAACTACATAATATATCACATAATGCATATTTTATATTTTACTGGAAAGCTCATGCTTAAAAAAAAAGGTGTAGAAAGAATTTATTTCTGCAATTTTGTTATCTTTTTAGTAGTGCCTTATTTTAAGACAAGAAAATATATTTTAATTCATTATATAAAAATAAATTTTATAAAGTTTCCAATGAAAGGACATGTCTTTCCCAAAACTCATAACATGTTGAGGAATGTTTCTGATACACTCTGTTTGATGGAAGCTTTCCTAGTTGGAACTTGCAAATAAAGAAGAATATTAGAACTCTCTTGAGGAGAGAAATGTTCTGCCTCCCCCCTACTAAAAAGGCTTGATGCATCATTCTGCAAAGATAACAACATACTCAATAAAATTACATTTTCCAGTCAAAATGTTGTGAAGATGACATAATATAATAATATAAACTGAATTAAAAATGCCATCTATAACATTACCACAAATAGCTATGGATTTATACTCACAGATTTTGTTAAATGCAACAATATCACAACTCTAAATGTATTCATTTGTAGGTTCAGATGTGAGCTGATCCTCAATAAGATTGTCAACAGACACAAGATCATCCTCAATAGTCATCATAATCTAGAGTTTTTTAATCCCATATCCTACAACAACAAGCTTTGTTGCAATTCATATCTCTGTTTGTTAGTAACCAACAAAATAAATAGGAATTTTACATAATATAATAGAGTATCTAAGAAAAATAGACACTTACAAGAACCCCAGAACAAGCTAGACATTTGCACACTACTAACAATCTCATCAAGCTTTTGTGGTGCAGGGGCACCTAGAGAACACAAAGAACTCCAAATACCTATGAAGGCACACTTGGAGTACACCAAGAGATCAGAGAACATAAAGACATCCAAATACATCAACTGGATGGTATTGGCACCTGTAATGGCCTATAAGATCATTCCATGTAATGCAAATGACAAATATGTAATAAGTCCTAAAAGGCCTAATAAGCCTTAGGACCAATTTAGGAGTCTAGGATGAGTTTTGGAGTTGAAAATTTATAATAGTTTAGATTTGGTTTTAATAAGGTTTAATAATTTTATTTAGATCATATCCCAAGCTCTTAGGATTCAAAAATCTTAAACAATGCCTAATTTACAATGTTGTTAATTCAAATTTTTGAATAACAACGGTTACTTGTAAAAGGAGGGAAAAGGGCTTTTATGCTTATTTAGGCTTAATCTAATTGTCCAAACACCAAAGTTGGTTGAAAAAAGTTAGAGGAATTTATACGTTAAAGGATCAAGCCATTGTATAACAGAGAGATAGAGAGAAGATACTCCATTGTACGGACTACTACAGCAAACTGAATAAAAGTCTGATTTCTTGCAAAGTTGGAAGGTTTTTGGCATGATTCAAAATTAATATTGATTGGATTTCTTTCTAAAATTCTTTAATCATTCATATTTCATCACTTGAATTCATTCATGCTCTAAAAATTCTATTCCAGTCGCTGTCTACACATTTTGGTACTGTACAGTCCTTGGAAAATCTGATTTTAGGATAACCTTGTATAAATTTTATACTATGAATGTAGTACTCTATTTCTCATATAATGGAATCTATTTGACATGTATGATATCACTCTAACATTAGAAATGCAAGATTGATTGACTGTTGTGATGATCACCATAGAAATACTAAGAAACTAAGTGAATTTGGAGGATAGGGTGAAGGATAGAGAGTTTTGGCCAAACAAGGGCACTATTTTATGATGGAATGTGTATAAATATGTTGAGGAAAAGGTTTTCCAACATTTATTTGTTGGAGGAAACCTTGGGAAGCGAGACATTGAGGAAGCCCTAGTTTTAAGGGTTTGGAGGGTGAAATTTGGGGCTTTTGCATCTAGAAGCCTCTTGGAATCAAATTGGTTCCATATTCCTTTGATTTTAACATATTAATGATATTGTACAAGAGATTGAAGTCTGGAAGTTTGACTATTGAAGGGTTCCTTTGTAAATGCATGAGTTTTAGGCCTTGAAAATTTGAGAAACAGTGCTGACAGTCCCATACTTTCCAAAACAACCTACCTTGTCCTTTTGGTATGTTGAAGTAATCCATAAAGGGTACTCAAATATATAATTTTTTTACCTAGTTTTTTGGGAAAAGTTGGAGATAAAGTCTTGTGAAGGCTGTTACAGGACTACAAGACAGGTTATTAGACCTAACTTGGTGAATTCTGAAGATTTGGTGTTTGAACATTGGGAGAAAGTTTGAAACCTATTTAGTTACCTTGGATTGCATAAATTAAAGTTATTGGATCATACCTTAAATCTTGTTGGAGCATAATTTACCATTTCACCTATTGAAGTCATCTTAGGATCATTAAGATTGAACTTTGAAGAAGTTTGTTAATCTAATTTCATTTTAGTCATTTGGAGATTCAATCCATCACATTCCATTGCCACCTCTATATCATTTTGCATGTTGGTCTCATCATCCCATGGTTTGACATCCAACAAAATAAAAGATTTTCCACCTGTTAATGCCATACATTGTGTAGTAAAGTTAGCAGATGCATCTTTTGTGCACAAGTTAATATAACAAGAATGATCTATTCTTGAGTACATAGCACTAAAAAATAATTGTGTAGAAAAATAAATCAATACACACTTTCTTTCTTTTTAGCTGATGATTTTTTGGCTGCCTTCCTTTGCTCTGCTACCTTTTTTTCTTCTTCTGTCTCTTCACCAAACAGGTCCAGAGCATCATCATCTTCATCTTCTTTAGGAGCTTGATATCAGTTCATAATATAATTACAATCAAATCATAAGCAAACAAGATTGTATATTAGACAAACCAAATTCAACCATAAAAGCATGCAATTCTAATTCCAAATAAGTTTTAGTAGATTCAAATGTATAACTACAATATCTAGAGCACGGAGCTTACTAGTAACATGTCCCCAACAGCTTAAGAAAGATGAACTTGCATTCCTAGTCAAAATAAAATTTATGATTCTAGCTATAAAATAACATCACAAAGAGAGAGTGTGACCAACTTTCTAACTATGAAAGAGCTTCCTCAGAGGAGTCTCCCAATGAACTTCATTCTTATACAAAGCATAAATCTGCTACCTATCTAAATGCTCCAGATAAAATCTCAAAGATTAGATAACAACTTTTGCAGATACATATAATACCAAAAATGGGACAATAGTAGAAAAGGCCAAAGCAAAAAGGCAGATAAGGGAGAAAATGAGGAAAGATAGAGTCCTCCATAAGGTTTCATCAAACTAAAATTTGATGGAGCCACCAAAATAAAATCTAGGTTTGGTAGGCAGGGTTTTGTGCTAAGGAACTAATCTGGGGAGTTTCTTTATGGAGGCTCTCTTTTCCTAAGGATAAAAATAAAATAGCAACTTCTCCTCATAGGATGCCTAACCCTGTAGTAGAAAAATATAATTTAGTCAGAGATATAGTCCAAATTACAAACCTCAGTTTCCTTTACAGGAGCAGGTGCAGTAGCTCCTCCCTCTATTTTTACACCAACACTCTTTCCCGAAAAGTTATCACAAAATAATAAACTTAAACTGAGGGGTAAACAAGAAGAGAATTAACATTAAATTTATTTTTAAAAAAAAATTAACATTAGCATGAGTATATGACCACTGAAAAAATTAGCATGAAAAAAAACCATCAATTGACAATTGCCATTTAAATGGATCGGTGTGAAAGGCTACTATTGATTGCTACTCAGACATGTAGTAGATACACACTGTGATGACGTTTTTTTTCAAATCTTTGTAGAGTTTCAGATCCAATCAATTTTGTTTTGAATCTAAATTTTCATCACTCATTTGAGATGTGCATCCAATGCATGCACATAATCTATGCATAGACTTATCCATTGTTAAGACCACCATTATAAAAATGCAAATGCAATCCAATATGCACTTCATCGAACCCAACTTAGATTACAAGTCCAGAACTATTTTGATAATCTATCATCTACTAAAGCATGCAAACTTCAAATGCAATCCAATAGCAATTAGGGTGAATCCATGTGCTCAAAAGTAGTCAATGAAACCATTTACCAACCTAACACACACCGGTAAGCACTAGTAACACTCAGATGAAAATCAATACATCAAATGTAATTAAATGTAGAAGTTATCAAATGCAAACCACTGCATCAAATGAAATTAAATGCAGAATTTATTAATCCCAAACCATTGCATCAAAAGTAATCTAATTCAATACTAATCAAGCTAAAACTACTATATCAAAAAGAATTCGGCAATTTGTAAACTCAGTGACCTTTCATTACCAAAACATATGCTCAAATGACACCAAGACTTGATTAAAATTTAAAATTAGGTAGAATATCACATCCAACACTCTACATTTGACATACTACAATAGACAAGATGAGTTTAAGTTAGAACTTCATTTGACAAATGAGACAGCTCGGTAGTGGTAGCTAAGATGAAGCTTATCTACAAGAGGCCTCCCAAATCATGTTATAAAGAAATTTAATCCATCAGTGATTAGACAAGACCCATTTCCTCCACTAACCCTCACTAAAACCCACTCCACTCGATGATAATTACCATCCTAATCTAAATTCAAATCCAACTCAATCCATAGGATGGTAATAATCCATGACCAATTTTGCAAAATTAGTCAAACTGAATTGAAAAGGAACTAAATACTAATCATGCATACTTAATGAAATAAGTTAACAAAATCAAACTAAAAACTTATAAAAGTGAATTAAAAAGAATGGTACCTTGAAGCCAGTAGAGCGCTAATATGATTGTACCACCGAGATACATTAGGGAAGCTCGATCTAGGTTCTTTGCTCAATGTACCAAACACTATAATATCATCTTGTGTAGCTTGATGCCTATCACAAGAACCAATTACAATAGATTAAAAAACACATATAAAAAACAAAAAAACAAAAATTTAAAATATGATTTTTCAATGGCAAATGGTTATAGAGTAGTTCACTGAACTTGGACTCATGTATGATTTAGCAGTAGTGGAAAACAACTAAGATAAGTAAAGACAAACATATTGATACTCACCATCAATATACAAAAGGAAGATGGTATAAGACACTATTGGATCATAGTAGTATTGCAATACAATATTCCCAACATCAAGATAATGTCACCATATCTCTTATACAGTAAAGGACAAAGTCACAAAATGCCACCAAGCACACATACCTTGGTTTGAAATTAGAAATCTGTAAATGCATGATAAATATAAGGAAGAAATCATAAATCTATCAACTAAGTCAGTAAGGACTGGTTGACAATAATATTAAGAGAATTAGAATCATCCAATTCTTTTTCTTGAACCTCATTTGATGCAATAAAATATAATTTTCTCATAAAATCAAAGCTGTCTCAGTCTCCAGAAGCTGACGGACTTTACTCTGTGAAAAGCTAACTAGGCTCTCTCAAGTTCATAATCTTAAAGAATGGAGTTGTAGAGAGCAGTAGTGATGGGTGCCAAACTAACAGGGGCTTTACATCATGATGCAACTACTGATAATTTTCATAGTATCTTATGCAATGACAACCAACAAGAAGAAATGCCAACCCTTATGCACAATGTAGAGGTATTCTATTCTACATAATGTTTAGTTGAGCTATTTAAGGCCCTTTTTGCACGAGAGATGATCAAAGAACAAGCTATGCCAGATTTGGTAGAAGGAAAGAGTTGTATCATTAGCCAATCTGAATATGATCAGATTAGCAATATATATGTTCATGGGCTCAATCAAACTGAAGATATCAAGAGTGGTGATTGCAAGAATTCACTTAATGTTTGTGAAATATATACAAACAATGTGCCTAAAACTATATTATCACTGGAATCTTCATCTAATGTGACTATGGTTGTGAGTAAAAAAAGCATATGTACTACTTCTATTAAATTCCAAGCTAAATTAGACAGGGAAGATGAAAAAAAGGCATTTACCTATGAAGATTCAGATTCTTTGGAAAATAAAGATAGTGCAGAGCACCTACAAAAAGTGACAAGGACTAAGAAACATGATAGATGCACACCATTTATGAGTTCACATAACATTGGAACTTCTTACAATAGGGGGTCTACAATGGACTGGTTCCCACGCCACAGGACAAAATCATATCTAGAACGAAAGATTAGGATGTTGCAGGAAGAGGAAGGCATGAATGGAACACTTGATGAAACATTGGGACAATCAAGTCCACACTTATGTTGGATAGAAAGGGAAAATCTTGGAGCTCAAGTTTTAGTATTAGTAGTAGCAATGGAGGTCCATAAAGCAACATTAGTGGAAGCTGCCTGGTGCCACATCCTTAAAGTTGCTAGAATTCCATGTGAATTAAGTAAAGTACAATTGCAGAACATTGAGAAGAAGGCTGTAGAAGCTTTTGATGCAACAAAACTTGGGGTAGTTATGCATAACAAACCTGGAGCTTCCAAACAATCGTTAGAAGTTAAGACTTCAATAGCTAATGGAAGCCAAACACATATTGTTTCTGCCTCATTTGAAACAGCCTTTGAAGTTCACAAGGAAGTTGTTGGAGTAGTAAAAGTAGCATTTTCCCATCTAACTCATCTTCTAGCTTCTTCTATTTTAGATATTTTTAATATTAATGACAATGCATGCAGAAGTGGAGATGTCTTGGATAACGATTCAGTTGATTTTTATGTCATATCTTCTAAAAATGATGATCAAAATGAAGCATCAAGGCATCTATCCTACATAAATTCCCCATGGTAAAGAGAATGATACAAGGCTCATCAAGACTATTTTGTACATTTATGATGTCCCATTACCATCCCAAACTATTAAACTTCATTCCATATCAATGTTACAAACTTTTGTTAAGCAACTCAAAGACTCACGATTTTCTTATGTTGACAGTGGGCTATTTTCACACAAATGTTCCATAATCACATTAGATATTACGTATCATTCACTTCACAAAATTCCTTTGAGATTCTAAACCCTTATCTGATTCTTTACACACAATCTCAGTTCTCACAAACATCAAATAAACACAAACAATTTTGAAGCACTGTCAAAAACTCATAAATTTGACTGTCAAGCCTGCTAGGGCATCGACTTTCTTTCATTTTAAACATCCATTCACTTTAAAATCAATTGAATATTAAAGTATAATGAATATACTAACAAATATCAAAGAATGAGGTTTTTCTATTGGTCAAAGCATAAGATAAAGCCCACCTCTTGTACAGAGGTCAAAAAAGGAGGGTTTCTACCAGATTTTGCAAATTCATGTGGATCTTTCATTATGGGTCATGACCAGACCTCAGATTAATCTTAATACGTTCTACAAATCTATCTTTACAATATCCTTCTACTGGTTGACAAATAATTTTTACAATACCCTTACAACATTCACAAAAGGATTAGTGTGTTTCTTAATCTAGAAAGCTACTATTATTGATAACAAGTATGCACCAAAAAGGTTACATCTAATGACTCATAAAGGATTAGTGTGTTTCTTAATCCAGAAATCTACTATCATTGATAACAAGTATGTCAAAATGAAAAGCATAAATACACTAGTATAATTGACCTCATTTTTTGACCAAAAAGAAGCTAAAAAGTTCCACAAACCTTGGTAGAAATTTCCACCAACTCTGGTCAAAATTTCCACAAACATAGTGTTTCATCAAAATTTCAACCTAGGTTGGTGGAAATTTCAACCAAGGTTTGTGGAACTTTTTACCTACTTTTGGTCGAAAAATGTGGTCAATTGTACTAGTGATATCAACTTGCTATAAAGCTTTGAATGATCATCATGTCCTTTTGGAGGGCACTTTGTTAAAACCCAACATGGTAACTCCTAGTTTAGATGGTCCCAAGGTCTCTATGGAGGTAATAGCTGAGTACACTGTAACACCTACAATGTTGTAAAATAAGAGTTCTTCTCAGATTTCAAAGTCATCATCTAAGGTAACATTATTGCTAGTGTAATAGAAACAACATCTCACCAGTAATATTTGTCTTGGAGAAAATGCACATAGGATGGATCAGCTTCTCAAGTTTAACCTTTATGCTTTAATCAAAAGCTAAAAGAAGAAAGTAGTATGAATAAAGTTATTGTGATGAAAAAGAGTATGATGGCTTGAATGAAACACCAAATTATCTCCATATATCCAATGCAAAGGTAGTTTGCAAATAGCTCTAGGTAAGTTTCATGAACATGGCCATTCGGTTTAATACATGGGCACATATTGATGAGGAGATGAAGATGAATCTTTTGTGATCATGTCATACACAAAAATCATATAAAGCATTCATTTAATAAGACGATGATATTTCATTTTATAATATAACAATAAGCTTGAAGATAAATAATTTAAATGCTTCATTTGCACCCAAATTGTTCAGATTTTTTTCAAATGGAAATCTTTTTTAATTCTTTCTTATGGAGAGTATTGAATAAAATGAGAATGATAAACCTTGATTGGATGAATAAGCTGTATTGGTTGTCTTGAAAAAATTTAAAGAGAATTGCATCTTGATGATCATATTATAACATCCTTAGATGAATGTGTGTCGATTCATGGACCCCCAGCTCTGTAGGAGAAGGAAAGGGAAGAGAAGATTTGCAGGTTGCTAAATTAGGATGCTTACATGAGACTTTAGACTCAATAAATACATGTTGATTTGACAACCCCTTGCTAAACAAGTGTAGGGGAAAGCTGACTATACGAAATAGATATTTTTCATGGAGAAAATTAATTGATGGATGACATACACCACCTTGCTTGTGTAATACCCAAAAAATGGGCTATAAGTTCATTAATCTCCTATATCAACAAATCAAATGAAATCAACATAGAAGTCTTAATCTAAGGCACATCTAAACATCATCGAATCATAATTGATTATCTTAAATTCTGCATCGGGAAATATTCCTAGCAATATTCTTAATTATCTTTAATTTAATGATTATTTGGCAATAAATCAAATTTATCCTAAGTTTGATTAATTGAATATTTTCATATTTAATTAATTAGATTTAATATCTTGCCACTTAATTATGTAATTAAATTTAATTCTATCTATTATTAATTGTATTATTTAATTTTGACAATAAATCCAATATCCTATGAATAATTGATTAAATTCTTATTTAATTAATTAAAGCAAGTTGTCATTATTTAATAATATAGTTTTTAATAAAAGTTTGATAAAATAGTTAATTAACCCATAAATTAATTATTTTATTTCAAAAACCAGTTAAGTTGAGAATAAATCACTTTATTTATTTATTAAATCATAATTATCCATGCGCATATTCAAGGACTAGTTAAACTCAAATTGGAAAATCAATGCAAGTTGTTAGCTTTTTGAAACTCAACATCTTTTTGAGTTTTAAAGTTGATCTAAACTTCTAATTCGAGTTGAACTGTGCTTTTGCATGATTTTTGTGACTTAATTATCTTTATTTAAAAATAACTCAAAAATCAAGTTGAGTTAATCTGAGTGATTTATGGCTTTCTTCCATGCACCTCCAAAGCCTTGGATTTCTACAAAATCAATGCCTCAGATCTTCATAATTCATCTCTCAAATTTGCATCCACAAGATCTCATAATTTTGCAAGCTTACTTTGCCAAAGTCATCTACGAATTGCACAACTATTTTGAAGAATTGGAATTTGGAGAATCAAAGCTTATTGCGAATCAAGGCTATTGTGAGATCAATTTGTTTTTTTTTTAACATTCATTTAGATTCTTTTTCATATCATTGTTAGATCATTTTAGCATATCAATTTCCATATTAGCATATATTCATATCAGTTTTTATTATTCTTATTGCATAGAAAATTAAAAAATATAGATTAATTGCATTCAATTCATATCTAGATCAATTGCATTCAAATCCTTCATTTAGGTGTCGTCTAGGTCACTGATCTCGATAACAATTTGAGAACATTAATCTCGCACCTACTAGAGGGCAGTAAATCGCTTGGTTAAATTAGATTTCAATTTTGCACGATTTTGATTTTTGCTAACCTTTAATGTTTTACTGAAGTGTTGTGTCTATAGATCAGGTAAAATTTTCACACACACATTTCTGGCGCCCACCATGGGTATGCAAAAAAAAAAAAATTTTGTGATGGGTATGCACTTATTTTTTTACATGGTTCAATGAATGATATGAGTTGTCATTTGGGTTAATTGCTGGTTATTATTGCTGATAATAATTGATTTTTAGAGCTAACCCTATGGTTTTCATAAGTTGAATATATGTTGCATATCTTGTTTGCTTGTTTGCTTGTTGGAGAGTTCGTCACTTGCTTGCATAGAAAAGCTCAACAAGAATTGCTAAAAATCAAGTAAAATCTACTAAGCACGTTACAAGGATCCTAGGTATTCTCCTTCATCTAATAACATTTCAATTTGGCCTTAAAATAAATCTCTCATGTGTTTAGCTTGAGTGTTTTTTGGCATGCTTTTTCTATGAATTTGCATAATTGAATCCTAGGTTGTGACACCTTAAGTATTTATTAGCAGTCTTAGATTACTTGTGATTGATCTTGATTGCTATCTTGGATTATTGGACTCGCTAATCTTTCGGCCCCTCATTCCACCCCATGGTTGCAATCTCAGCACCATAAAGGGGAGGGGTCTACAGGAGAGAAGCGTTAATTGTTCCACTAGGCAACCCTTTTGTGCTTTTAGGAACTCACTTGTTTTCTAAGTTGGGGACTCATTTTCAGCTTGTGTGAGGTGTTAAGTATTCCACCTTGTGAACTCATTTCATATTCACTTTAAGCGTTAAGTGTTCCTCTTTCTGCTTTTTGGGTACTTTTGGTAGATTTGCTTTCGGGAATATATCTGTGCTCACATAGTAATTAGGCCCTATGAACACTATTCATGATTCTTGAGAGATTGGATTCCTAGCGAAATCTTTCTTGACGATAGAATCCTTGTAGGTAGGGAGGATACTTAGTGCGTTTCACATTCAACTTGGTTAGTGTGTCTTCTCTTATTGATCGATACATTCTCTCCCAGGAGAGGTTGATAGATCACGTGGGGTTGACATCACGAGCTTTGGTGAATCAAAATTGGTTAGTGCACCTTCTCTTATTGATTGATACATTCTCTCCCTAGAGAGGTTGATAGATCACGTGGAGTTGGCATCATAGACCTTGGTGAAGCAAAACTTTGTCTTAGCGTGTCAGATTAATCTGCTTGCTTTGTTTGGGTTAAAAGTGAAAAGGTGTCAAAAACCTTGGATCTGGAGCCAAGTCCCCTTGTGGTATCATACTGTGAGTCATCTTTAGAGAGGGTTAACTGTAGCGGACAATCCCTTCACAGGGAAAACTATGTTGACGGAACCTCAAGTGGTCATAGCCATTTTCATCATGGTAGTGACAGCCGCTATATAAATATCCTTGTGGAAGAAATCTCCATAGGTATGGTTCATTGTTGGGTTGTCAGATCTCCCTAGCAGCTCCTAAAGATTAAGTTCTCAGACTGTTTCAAAACCATGGTGCGCCGGGATTGGAGTTCACCCCTTTGGATCATAAAAGTTGCAGAGTCAAACCATTACTAAAAACCCTAGCGAGACCAAATTTTCATTTTATAGGGTATATGTGCGTTATTGCAAAACATTTTTGGAACATACACAATTAGCGCTTTTGAGGATTAGAATGAATAAGTCACTTGATTGTTCATGCGCAAGGTTGCTTTTGCCCTTGTTCATTATTTTCAGACATGCTTGAAATCACTTGCTTGCTATTTTGCATGCTTGTTTATCTATCTAGTTTTTGAAAATGGACAAATCTATTACAATCCTCAAATCTGGACATTAAAATTTGCAAACAATCCAAATTTGAAAACTCAAAATTTGCAAAATCTGATATAAAATTCTTTTCTGGAGTCAAAAGTCATCTCAGGAAGTCAGAAAGTCATACGAGTTTCTATCAAGTGTCATTTCAGTACTGCCCATTTGTCTTATGATAGAGAACCCAGTGTCATATGAGTCTTTTTTCTAGTCAAATTCAAAAGGAAAATCCTACTTGCAACTGTCGTATGAGTTTGCAGAGTGTCATTTGGGAAAATTTAGAAAAAGTGTCAGAATTGCCAGATACTTCAGCTTTTACAACCTATTTCCAGAATCTGTCATACAAATCACTGTGTCAAGAACAGAGCAGTAGCTATTGAAAATCAATACACATGTCTCAAAGAATCAGTACACAAGAGAAAGAAGCTCTAATCACCACTATGATGAAGTAGCTGCAAGCTATGCAAGTTGAACTTAACAATCTTAAGAAAGAAAAGGAACCTAAAGAGTTCTCCATGGAATCTCTATCCTCTTTTCCATTTGATAAAGACTTGTATATGTCACCATGCCCCCGAAAAAAATTTGAACAATGTGACAACCCTTATAATACCTCTTCCATGGAGAGTGACACATCTAGCTTTGGAGACTATGATGACTATGACGATAGACAATGTAATGATACCTATGACACCTTTGTTCCTAAGAGTCCTCCTCATCGTGTGTTCCTACTTACTACAAATGAGTCGTCACATTGGATAGATAGTGATGGTGATCCATATGATTCTAATTTTGAAAGACTTTGATGGCTTTTGTGGACAATACCTTGATTATGATCCATCTACTACTGCTGAGGACTATAAAATGCATTGTGCTAGCTTGAAGCATCAATACTACAAGGATCTCTCTTCTAAGGACTCTCCTGCTGAAAATAAAGATTATCTTCTCAAGAAAGATCATGTTAATGTTGGACCTTTATCTTGTGATGGTTCCCTTCCATCCCCTACTTCCTCCAATACCCATACATTTCCCAAAGCTTCTGAGTCTTTCACATCTTTTACAGAACCTTCATCCAACACAAGCCCTAATACTTTTCATGCGGTTCCCTATAGTTATCCTCCAAGGCTACCTCTTAAAGAAACTCAAGCTAACCATCACTTGGCTACAAATAATTTCAATAATGATAAACCTAAAGAGCCTAAGTGTTCATATGCTATAATGCCTACTTCAGCTAGTCCTTCACCATCTCTTTCAAATTCTTCCATACAATCCCAACATGCTTCCTTGTCCTTAGAAGTGGCTCTATGTCAAGAGGACTCTAAAAATGATGAAGAAAAGAACATAAAGAAAGATCAAGATCAAGAACCCTCCATGTCATCCACTCATTTTCACGATGTCTCTTATCTGCCTCAAGGTTCTTTTGATCCTACAGCCCCTTTTTCATGCATTCCAGCATGTCTTAAGTCTTCTCCTAAGCAAGATCAAGCTACGACTTACACTGTTGAGCTTATTGACAATCAAAATAACCTTACTACACTTCTAATTTCTAAAGATGATAATCCCATTAAGGTTATTGAAAATGGTGTTGTTACTTCTGATGTTAAGCCTATTGAAAATCAAGAGAAAAATTATGCGCTTATGCTATCTAAAGATCCTTGTCAAGATCAAAGTCTTCCATCTTCTTGTTCTACCACTCCATGTTCACTTCCACTTTCTACTCTTCCTAAGTCTTTGCAAGCTTTGAACAATCCTATCAAAGAAGGTGCTCATATTCAAGATGTCCATGATTCTATTGAAAATTCTAATGCTCACTCTAAAGATGTTGATATCCTTGGTTGTCATATAGATGTTGATAAACTTATTGATTATCCTTTTGTGTCTTCCACTTCCATCCTTGGACCTCTTCCACCACTACTAAGAGCTTCACGTCTTCCTTCCATCTTGGGTCCTTATGTCCCTTCACTTTCCCCTCCTAACTCTCCTAATTTGTCATCTATCTTGGGTCCTTATGTCCCTCCATCTCCTATCTTTTCTCAAGATCAACATAAATGCATACCTTTGAATCCTTTCCATCCACCCACCCATCTAAACCATTCATATCCTCCTTCTTCTTCCACAAGTCCCAAGTTATTTGGAAGTAACTTGAATGTTCAATACAAGAAAAAGAAGCAATACAAGAATCCATCAAAAAAAGATCACCATGTCTCCTCTAATAGACATGGAAATGTAAAGTCAAAAGAGATATCTACGAAAAAAACTACAAGACAAGTATGGGTTCCAAAATCTATCATTAAAGATATTCTCTCCAAATTACCAAAAAGAAATGAAAAGCCTACGACTATATGGATTCCAAAGTCTCTCTTGAAAGAGTCTAGCGTTGAAAAAAAAGTGAAATTGACATTCAAGCTTCCAAAGACTTCCACTTCATCTCCTTCCAAAAATATTCCTCCATTCCATGTTCCTAAACCACAACCTCTGATATCCATTTTTCATATTCCTTCACATATTCCTTCATTCACGATTCCTCCATCCTCTCACCACCCTTCAAGGTATGTGTAGATGTTGAGCTTGCCTTCCTTTCCATCTACCCTTTCACAATCCTTCCATGCATTATCCTTCTACCTTCTATCATTTTCCCTCATTTGCCTATTCCTCCTATATTCCAACCTCACTCACTTAATATAAAACCTTATCCTCCATTTTTCTCTTCCATCTCCCTTTCCCTATCAGCATCTTTGAGCATATCATTTTGATTCCTTGGCATATCATGGTTTATCCTTTCAAGGAGCACTATCTAAAAAGCTTGCCTTCTTTCAAAAAAAAATAAGAAAAAAAAAAGAAAAAAAAAAAGAAAAGAAAATGTGCCTTGGTGAAAACCTAGAAATAGGTGCTTTGGTAGCAAAAGTAAACAGAAATAAATTCATCCTATGGTGAAAACCACTCCCTTGTGGCACCTTGGATAAGTACCATGATGAAAACCTAGCAATTAGGCATCATGCGTAGTTCTTCTACATATTTCATCCATTCCATCTTCTCTCTTTGATCTTTACAATGTTGATCTATACACGAACATTTGGCTATTTTGTGAGTTGTCTGAAGATGATCTTCCTTTCATTCCCTTCTTGTTTAGCCTTCATATTTATTTTCCTCCATTCATTTTAGTCTTTCGCTATCATTTCCCCTTTCATCTTGATCTAATAAAAAAAAGAAAGAAAGAGTAAAACACAGTGCTATGAAGCCTCTTGACATGTCTACTCTTTTGGACTACATCATTTCCTTCTTTAGCATTACGCTATTGTGATTTATCCTATGATGGTCTTTCATTGCTTGTCCAAATGCGCTTTACATGACAATTTTTCCCTAGCTTGAGTATTCTTGAGGAGTTTGCCCTTGAGGATTTCTTCCCTTCATTAGCTTTCATTCTCTTGTCTTCCATCTCTTCCACCAGCTTGCCAATCCCTCTTGTTCTCCACCTTACTAGACATTGGGATGACACGATATGATCTTTCTTGGGAGTTTGCAATGGAAAAAGATGCTATCAAGTATACCAAGTATCAAAACAAGTATCAGAACTAGTATCAGAACTGTAATACCCCAAAAATGGGCTATAAGTTCATTAATCTCCTACATCTTCAATTCAAATGAAATCGACATCAAAGTCCTAACCTAAGGCACATCTAAACATCATTGAATCTTAATTGATTATCTTATATTCTGCATTGGGGAATATTCCTAGTAATATTCTTAATTATCTTTAATTTTATAATTATTTGGCAATAAATCACATTTATCCTAAAATTTGATTAATTAAATATTTTGCATATTTAATTAATTAGATTTAATATTTGCCACTTAATTGTTTAATTAAATTTAATTCTATCTATTATTAATTATATTATTTAATTTTGACAATAAATCAAAATTCCTATGAATAATTGATTAAATTATTATTTAATTAATTAAAGCATGTTGTAATTATTTAATAATATAATTTTTAATAAAAGTTTGGTAAAATAGTTAATTAACCCATAAATTAATTATTTTATTTCAAAAAGCAGTTAAGTTGAGAATAAATCACTTTATTTATTTATTAAATCATAATTATCCATGTGCACATAAAAGGACCAGTTAAACTCAAAATGGGAAAAATCAATGCAAGTTGTCAGCTTTTTGAAACTCCATTTTTTTGAGTTTTAAAGTGGATCTAAACTTCTAATTCCAATTGAACTGTGCTTTTGCATGATTTTTGTGACTTAATTATCTGTTATTTAAAAATAACTCAAAAATCAACCTGAGTTATTTGAGTGATTTATGGCTTTCTTTCACAACCTCCAAAGCCTTGGATTTCTATAAAAACAATGCTCAGCTCTTCATAATTCATCTCTCAAATTTGTATCCAAGCATCTCATATTTTTGCACAATCACGCTGGAGAATTGGAATTGAGAGAATCAAAGCTTATTGCGAATCAAGGCTATTGTGAGATCAATTTGTTTTTTATTTTTTTTACATTCATTTAGATTCTTTTTCATATCATTGTTAGATCATTTTAGCATATCAATTTCCATATTAGCATAGATTCATATCAGTTTTTCATTATTATTGCATAGAAAATCAAAAAAATATAGATTAATTGCATTCAATTCATATCTAGATCAATTGCATTCAAATCCTTCGTTTAGGTGTCGTCTAGGTCACTGATCTCGATAACAATCTGAGAACATTAATCTCGCACCTACTAGAAGGCAGTAAATCGCTTGGTTAAATTAGATTTCAATTTTGCATGATTTTGATTATAGCTAACCTCTAATGTCTTATTGAAGTGTTGTGTCTACAGATTAGGTATAATTTTCATACACACATTTCTGGCACCCACCGTGGGGCAACCCACCTTTGCATGCTAGTTTTGATTTTTTTTTAGAGCTAAAACCCCAAAGTTTCAAAGATTTAATTTTATCCCTCAAATGGCTTGGATTTTTTCTTTGAAATTTTTTTTCAAGTTTGACACATATCAGGGAAGCTACAGTAAAAAATTTAGAATTTTTTGAAATATTTTGAATTTGCAATAATTTTTTCTTGAAATCCTGAAAAAAATTAATATCTGATGCAAATCAGCATATTTTTTGGAAATTTTTATATTTTTAAAAATCCCTTTAAATTCTACAGGGGGTCTATTCTTTATGTTTTAAATTTGGACGTGATATATTAGCTCAAATAGTCAATTTACAAAAACTAGTCTGTTTTGATAAAATGGGTCTCTAGGGCACAAATGAAGAGATTTCTCTAAAAATTTTGTATTTTTGGAAAGCTCTCTATTTTTTAGTGGGGGTCTCTATTTTGAATTTCTATTTTTGTGGCCAAAATCATATAAAAAAAATTAGATCTTGTTGACTAGGTCAAATGCAGTGCAAAAAAATTAAAATTTTGTGATGGGTATACACTTATTTTTCATATGATTCAATGCATGATATGAGTTGTCATTTGGATTAATTTATGGTTATTATTGCTCCTAACAATTTATTTTTAGATCTAACCCTAGGGTTTTCATAAGTTGAATATACCTTGCATATCTTGTTTGCTTGTTGGCTTGTTGGAGAGTTCGTAGCTTGCTTGCATAGTAAAGCTCAACAAAAATTGCTAAAAATCAGGTAAAATCTACTAAGCGCGTTGCAAGAATCCCATGTATTCTCCTTCATCTAATGACATTTCAATTTCGACTTAAAATAAATCTCTTATGTGTCAAGTTTGTGTGCATCTTTTCATGCTTTTGATCTATTTTTACACACTTGCATAATTGATACTAGGTTGTGACCCCTTAAGGATTCATTAAGTAGTCTTAGAATACTTGTGATTGATCTTGATTTCTATCTTAGGTTATTGGACTCGCTAATCTTCCGGCCCCTCATTTTTGCCCCGTGCTTGCAATCTCAACGCCATAAAGGGGAGGGGTCAATAGGACAGAAGCGTTAAGTGTTCCACTTGGCAACCCTTTTGTGCTTTTAGGAACTCACTTGTTTTCTAAGTTGGGGACTCATTTTCAGCTTGTGTGAGGTGTTAAGTGTTCCACCTTGTGGACTCATCTCATCTTCACTTTAAGCGTTAAGTGTTCCTCTTTCTACTTTTTGGGTACTTTTGGTAGATTTGCTTTCGGGAATATATCTGTGCTCACATAGTAATTAGGCCCTATGAACACTATTCATGATTCTTGAGAGATTGGATTCCTAGAGAAATCTTTCTTGATGATAGAATCCTTGTAGGTAGGGAGGATACTTAGTGCGTTTCACATTCAACTTGGTTAGTGTGTCTTCTCTTATTGATCAATACATTCTCTCCCAAGAGAGGTTGATAGATCACGTGGGGTTGACATCATGAGCTTTGGTGAATCAAAATTGGTTAGTGCACCTTCTCTTATTGATTGATACATTCTCTCCCAGGAGAGGTTGATAGATCATGTGGAGTTGGCATCATAGACCTTGGTGAAACAAAACTTTGTCTTAGCGTGTCAGATTAATCTGCTTGCTTTGTTTGGGTTAAAAGTGAAAAGGTGTCAAAAACCTTGGATCTAGAGCCAAGTCCCCTTGTGGTATACTATTGTGAGTCATCTTTAGAGAGGGTTAACTGTAGCAGACAATCCCTTCACAGGGCAAACTGCGTTGATGAAACCTCAAGCGGTAATAGCCATTTTCGCCGTGGTAGTGACAACCACTATATAAATGTCCTTGTGGAAGAAATCTCCATAGGTATGGTTCATTGTTGGGTTGTTAGATCTCCCTAGCAGCTCCCGAAGATTAAGTTCTCGGACTATGTCAAAACCCTGGTGCACCAGGATTGGAGTTCACCCCTTTGGATCATAAAAGTTGCAGAGTCAAACCATTACTAAAAACCCTAGCGAGGCCAAATTTTCATTTTATAGGGTATATGTGCATTATTGCAAAACATTTTTGGAACATACACAATTAGTGCTTCTGAGGATTAGAATGAATAAGTCACTTGATTGTTCATGCGCAAGGTTGCTTTTGCCCTTGTTCAGTGTTTTCAGACATGCTTAAAATCATTTGCTTGTTGTTTCGTGTGCTTGTTTATCTATCTAGTTATTAAAAATGGACAAATCTGTTACAATCCTCAAATCTGGACATTAAAATTTGCAAAATCTGAAGTAAAATCCTTTTCTGGAGTCAAAAATCATTTCAGGAAGTCAGAAAGTCATATGAGTTTTTTTCAACTGTCATTTCATTACAACCCATCTATCGTATGATTAAGTACCCAGTGTCGTACGAGTTTTCATGCCAGAAAATCTTCAAAGTCAAAATCTTGCAACTGTCGTATGATATTGTCAACTATCATTTCATAGCCTACCCAACTGTCGTACGAGTCTGCAGAGTGTCGTTTGGAAAAAATTTTAAAGTTGTCAAAAAATTATCAGAATTGCCAGATATTTAGCTTTTTCAGCCTATTTCCAGAATCTATCATACAAATCACTGTGTCAAGAACAGATCAGTAGCTATTGAGAATCAGTACACAAGTCTCAAAGAATCAGTACACAAAAGGAAGAAACTCTAATCACCGCTATGATGAAGCAGCTGCAAGCTATGCAAGTTGAACTTAACAAATTTGAGAAAGAAAAGGAACCCAAAGAGTTCTCCATGAAATATCTATACTCTTTTCCATTTGATAAAGACTTGTACATGTCACCATGCCCCCAGACAGAATTTGAGCAACGTGACAACCCTTATGATACCTCTTCCACGGAGAGTGACACATCCAGCTTTGGAGACTATGATGACTATGATGATAGACAATGTAATGATACCTATGATACCTCTATTCCTAAGAATCTTCCTTGTCATTCATTCCTGCTTACTACAAATGGGCCATCACATTGGATAGATCGTGATGGTGATCCATATGATTCTAATTTTGAAAGAGACTTTGATGGTTTTTGTGGACAATACCTTGATTATGATCTATCTGCTACTATTGAGGACTATAAAATGCATCGTGCTAGCTTGAAACATCCATAATATAAGGATCTCTCCTCTAAGACCTGTCAGGCTAAAAATAAAGATTACACACTCAAGCAAGATCATGTTAATGTTAGACCTTTGTCTTGTGATGGTTCCCTTCCATCCCCTACTTCCTCCAATACTTGTACATTTCTTAAAGCTTTTGAGTCTTCCAAATCTTTCATAGAACCTTCATCCGACACAAGCCCTGATACTTTTCATGCGATTCCCTATAGTTATCCTCCAAGGATACCTCTTAAAGAAACTCAAGCTAACCTTCACTTGGCTGCAAATACTTTCAATAATGATAAACCTAAAGATCCTAAGCCTTCATATGCTATAATTCCTACTTCAGCTAGTCCTCCACCATCTCTTCCAAAGTCATCCATACAATCCCAACATGCTTCCTTATCCTTAGAAGTGGCTCCATGTCAAGAGGACTCTAAAAATGATGAAGAAAAGAACATAAAAAAAGATCAAGATCAAGAACCCTCCATGTCATCCAATCTTTTTCACAATGTCTCTTATCTGCCTCAGGGTTCTTTTGATCCTATAGACCCTTTTTCATGCATTCCACCATGCCTTAAGTCTTCTCCTAAGCAAGATCAGGCTACTACTTACACTATTGAGCTTATTGACAATCAAAATAACCTTACCCCACTTCCAATTTCCAAAGATGATATTTCCATTAAGGTTATTGAAAATGGTGTTGTTACTTCCAATGTTGAGCCTATTGAAAATCAAGAGAAAAATTATACGCTTATGCTTTCCAAAGATCCTTGTCAAGATCAAAGTCTTCCATCTTCTTGTTCTACCACTCCATGTTCACTTCCACTTTTTACTCTTCCTAAGTCTTTGCAAGCTTTGAACAATCCTATCAAAGAAGGTGCTCATATTCAAGATGTCCATGATTCTATTGAAAATCCTAATGCTCACTCTAAAGATGTTGATATCCTTGGTTGTCATATAGATGTTGATGAACTTATTAATTATCCTTTTGCATCTTCCACTTCCATCCTTGGACCTCTTCCACCACTACTAAGGGCTTCACGCCTTCCTTCCATCTTGGGTCCTTATGTCCCTTCACTTTCCTCTCCTAACTCTCCTAATTCACCATCCATCTTGGGTTCTTACATCCCTCCATCTCCCATCTTTCCTCAAGATCAACATAGATGCATACCCTTGAATCCTTTTCATCCACCCATCCATCTAAACCAGTCATATCCTCCTTCTTCTTCCACAAGTCCCAAGTTTTTTGGAAGTAACTTGAATGCTCAATACAAGAAAAAGAAGCAATACAAGAATCCACCAAAAAAAGAAGATCACCATGTCTCTTCTAATCGACACGGAGGCATAAAGTCAAAAGAGATATCTAAGAAAAAAACTACAAGACAAGTATGGGTTCCAAAATCCATCATTGAAGATATTATCTCTAAATCATCAAAAGGAAATAAAAAGCCTACGGTTATATGGATTCCAAAGTCTCTTTTGAAAGAGTCTGGTATTGAACAAAAACTGAAGTTGACATTCAAGCTTCCAAAGGCTTCCACTTCATTTCCCTCCAAAAATATTCTTTCATTCCATGCGCTTAAACCTCAGCCTCTGCTATCCATTCGCCATATTCCTTCATTCATGATTCCTCCATCCTCTCACCACGCTTCAAGGTATATGTTGATGTTGAGCTTTCCTTCCTTTCCATCTACCCTTTTACAATCCTTCCATGCATTATCCTTCTACCTTCTATCATTTTTCCTCATTTGCCTATTCCTCCTATCTTCCAACCTCACTCGCTTTACATAAAACCTTATCCTTCATTTTTCTCTTCCATCTCCCTTTCCCTATCAGCATCTTTAAGCATATCATTTTGAATCCTTGGCATATCATGGTTTATCCTTTCAAGGAGCATTATCTAAAAAGCTTTCCTTCTTTCAAAAAATGAAAAAAATAAAATAAAATTGAAAATGTGCCTTGGTGGAAACCTGGATACAGGCGCCTTGGTAGCAAAAGTAAAGAGAAATAAATTCATCATATGGTGAAAACCACTCCCTTGTGGTACCTTGGATAAGTACCATGATGAAAACTTGGCAATCAGGCATCATGCGTAGTTCTTCTACATATTTCATCCATTCTATCTTCTCTCTTTGATCTTGACAATGTTGATCTATACACAAATATTTGGCTATTTTGTGAGTTGTCTGATGATGATCTTGCTTTCATTCCCTTCTTGTTTAGCCTTCATATTTATTTTACTCCATTCATTCTAGTCTTTCGCTATCATTTCCCCTTTGGTTTTGATCTAATAGAAGAAAGAGTAAAACACAGTGCTATGAAGCCTCTTGACATGTCTACTCCTTTGGACTACATCCTTTCCTTCTTTGGCATTATGCTTTTGAGACTTATCCTATGCTGGCCTTTCATTGCTTGTCCAAATGCACTTTACATGACAATTTTTCCCTAGCTTGGGTATTCTTGAGGAGTTTTCCCTTGAGGATTTCTTCCCTTCATTCTCCTTCATTCTCCTGTCTTCCATCTCATCCACCAACTTGCTAATCCCTCTTGTTCTCCACCTTGCTAGACATTGGGACTGCATGATATGATCTTGCTTGGGAGTTTGCAATGGAAAAAGATGCTATCAAGTATACCAAGTATCAGAACTAGTATCAGAACTAGTATTAGAACAAGTGTTAGAACCAGTGTCAGAACTAGTATCAGAACCAATATCAGAATAATTATTAGATCCAGTATCAGAACAAGTATCAAAACAAGTATCAAAACACCTATTGGGGCTACACCTTTCACTTTAGTTTATGGGTTTGAAGCGGTACTACCTATTGAGGTTGAAATCCCATCTCTAAGAATCAGAATGCATGGACTTGTCACCAATGATGACTAAAGAGTATCTAGGTTGCAAGAACTTGAACTACTAGATGAGAGTAGATAAGCAGCGTATGATCATCTCAGAGTATATCAGAAGAGAATGTCTAGAGGCTACAACAAAAAAGTCAGACACAGAGAATTTTAGGTTGGCGATCTAGTCTTGAGAGAAAATCCTAAAAATCAATCACATTGAGAACACAAGGGGAAGTTCAAACCCAACTGGCTGGGTCCCTTTGTTATCACTGCTAATTTTGGCTCTGGTGCCTATAAACTCTCGATGACTGAAGGAGAACAACTCTGAGAACCAATCAATGTTCTCCATCTAAAGAAATTCTACGCCTAAAGCATTCAGTCTATGGTAAAATATCTTAAAAAAATTATAAAAATTAGAAAATGTCTTAAAAAAAATGAACATCTTGGTGAAAACCTAGCAATAGGTGCCTTGATGATTCACAAAAAAATCAAAAAATATCAAAAGTACAAAAAAATTGAAAAAATGAAAAATACAAAAAAAAAATGAAGAAAAAGAAAAAGTGCCTTGGTGAAAACCTGGAAACAGGTGCCTTGGTAGCAAAAATAGAATCTCTGCCAAGATGGTGAAAACCTGGCAAATAGGTGCCACTTGTTCCAAATGCTCCATCTATCAGTGCAATCTTGGTCTTTCCTAGCTTTCAGTCTTGCTTTAGTTTGTACATATCTCCCGGTTTATTTCTGCATTTCCAATTTTCAATAAGTCGGTCTGTACACCAATTAGCTCAAGCGTCTGTATCCTATCAATGTTTAACACTTGGGGGTAATCAATGTCATATCTTATGGTCTCCCATGTATCTTAGATGGATCATATCTAGTCAGAGTCCTTTGAAGCTTCATGTGAGTCAGTCAGTCAGTCTCTTCTCCAGAAAGGATTTTCCATCTACAACAACGTAATCAAACATCAAAACTCAACTGAAAACAATCTATGCTTTTTTACATGCTTTTATCTCCATGTATGCTTACTGATTCACATTGAGATTTTTGCATATTGTGTCCTTTCGAGCTCTTCGATGATGTCCTTTACAGGATTTAGAGAGTGATGACTAGGGGCATAATCTTTTCTTTGTCTTCTGCTTGTATGTGAAAATCTAACACCTTTGGAAATTTTGGATTGAAATGGTGTCCAACTATAAGAGCCTCTATCTCGAATTGGATGGTACCTCGACCATTGATACCCAGACAATTCAAGGAAGTTTGATCTAACTATTGTATTTTTGAGTAAGTTCTTTCTCCTACTGTCGAACGTGATCTTGCCTAAGGATGTGAATGATAAAGGGTCACTATGGGTAATTCACATTGGATTTAGAATGATTTCTTGACTGTTTGATGTGTTTGCAATGCAAGGAGTATTCTGGTCATCATGAAATTTATGTTTTGATGCTTATACAAATTGCTATATCAAAATGGACATGATATTCAGGTCATCCTGGCGTTTATGCCTTGGTACTTATATCTAATCCAACATTCCAAAAATAAAATCAATATTCATATGTCCATGGTTGTTTGACTAGTGGGGGTTGTATTGATTCTTGTGCATACAAATCAATATTCATATGTCTATGGTTTTTTTTTAGCTAGTGGGCATTGTATTGATTTATCTGGTTACCTAAAAGTTCAATGATGATAACAAATCGACACATGATCAGTGACTAGGTCCTAGGTCTTAGGTTGCATTTCATTTTGCATGTCTCATTGCATTTTGCATGATCTCACAATGGCTAAATGAACTTCAATGCTTAAACAATTCTCCACTCGCATCTTCAAATCTAACAAGAGCCAAATCTCACATGAAGGTTCCTCCAACGAAACAGCAAGTAGAATCCTTTTTCGGGATCAAAATTCAAATCTGAGATCATTCATATTATTAACTACTTGTATATTCGACCTTCAATTATCATAGAAATCCATAATTCAACTTAATTGATTATCTAACATCAAACTATCAAAATTTCAACTTGGTCCACCATGGTCAACTCATGGTCAAACCTAGTCAAACTTAGTCTTTTGGGACCTTCCAATGATGCAGAATGTGTTCTTCAACGTGTATAACCACTTTTCCAATCAATTAACATACTTCTAAACTATCAACGCTGACTTTTCTTGTCAGATTTTAATTTCAATCCCGAAGGGGGCATGGTATTGCACATCATTCAAAGTTTGTAAATCAAAATTCTATCGATTAAGTCTATCAATATCTTTCATCAGTGATCAAGACAAACAATCATGTCTAGTTACTGATTCATCAAAAGTCCTCATCGCTCGGGGCAAATCTATCATCACTTGGGGCATATCAGATTCATCAAGATCCATATCAATATGGTATTCTCCTAATCTTATAAACTGTATCAATTTTTGCAACCATCAGATCATAGTGTTCTTTCCTTGGTTCTTCAGCAATTGAAGGATTCGGATGTGATACCTGCTAGTTCTACTAAGACAATCGAGTCTAGAACCGGTCACTCACTTCTTTGCAATCCTAAGGTTTGGAATCAGGTGTTTTGACACTTTTTCGCAATCATAGGTTCATTTGTTGTTATAGTGAACATTATCTTTGGTCATTCAAGACCTATTATCTCCATATCAAATCAATATCAATCAGCTTCTGTCTCAATTTCAAACATCAGTTTCATATCTCTATCACACACAGACTATCTTTGAACCACTACGCTTCGCACAGTAATTCAAAGAGGGGCAAAATGTAATACCCCAAAAATGCGCTATAAGTTCATTAATCTCCTACATCTTCAATTCAAATGAAATCGACATCAAAGTCCTAACCTAAGGCACATCTAAACATCATTGAATCTTAATTGATTATCTTATATTCTGCATCGGAGAATATTCCTACTAATATTCCTAATTATCTTAATTATCTTTAATTTTATAATTATTTGGCAATAAATCACATTTATCCTAAAATTTGATTAATTAAATATTTTGCATATTTAATTAATTAGATTTAATATTTGCCACTTAATTGTTTAATTAAATTTAATTCTATCTATTATTAATTGTATTATTTAATTTTGACAATAAATCAAAATTCCTATGAATAATTGATTAAATTCTTATTTAATTAATTAAAGCATGTTGTCATTATTTAATAATATAATTTTTAATAAAAGTTTGGTAAAATAGTTAATTAACCCTTAAATTAATTATTTTATTTCAAAAAGTAGTTAAGTTGAGAATAAATCACTTTATTTATTTATTAAATCATAATTATCCATGTGCACATAAAAGGACCAGTTAAACTCAAAATGGGAAAATCAATGCAAGTTGTTAGCTTTTTGAAACTCAACATCTTTTTGAGTTTTAAAGTGGATCTAAACTTCTAATTCCAGTTGAACTGTGCTTTTGCATGATTTTTGTGACTTAATTATCTTTATTTAAAAATAACTCAAAAATCAACCTGAGTTATTTGAGTGATTTATGGCTTTCTTTCACAACCTCCAAAGCCTTGGATTTCTATAAAAACAATGCTCAGCTCTTCATAATTCATCTCTCAAATTTGTATCCAAGCATCTCATATTTTTGCACAATCACGCTGGAGAATTAGAATTGGGAGAATCAAAGCTTATTGCGAATCAAGGCTATTGTGAGATCAATTTGTTTTTGTTTTTTTTACATTCATTTAGATTCTTTTTCATATCATTGTTAGATCATTTTAGCATATCAATTTCTATATTAGCATAGATTCATATCAATTTTTCATTATTATTGCATAGAAAATCAAAAAAATATAGATTAATTGCATTCAATTCATATCTAGATCAATTGCATTCAAATCCTTCGTTTAGGTGTCGTCTAGGTCACTGATCTCAATAACAATCCAAGAACATTAATCTCGCACCTACTAGAAGGTAGTAAATCACTTGGTTAAATTAGATTTCAATTTTGCATGATTTTGATTATAGCTAACCTCTAATGTTTTACTGAAGTGTTGTGTCTACAGATCAGGTACAATTTTCACACACACAAGAACCAGTATCAGAACCAGTATTAGAATAAGTATCAGAACCAGTATCAGAACAAGTATCAGAACAAGTATCAGAACCAATATCAGAACAAGTATCAGAATGCCTACTGGGGCTACTCCTTTCACTTTAGTTTATGGGTCTAAAGTGGTACTACCTATTGAGGTCAAAATCCCATCACTCAGAATCAGAATGCATGGTCTAGTAACTGATGATGACTACAGAGTGTCTAGGTTGCAAGAACTTGAACTACTAGATGAGCGCAGACAAGTAGCATATGATCATCTCAGAGTATATCAGAAGAGAATGTCTAGAGGCTACAACAAGAAAGTCAGACACAAAGAATTTCAGGTTGGTGATCTAGTCTTGAGAGAAAATCCTAAAAATCAATCACATCGAGAATGCAAGGGGAAGTTCAAACCCAATTGGTTAGGTCCCTTTGTCATCACCGCTACTTTTGGCTCTGGTGCCTATCAACTCTCAATGACTGAAGGAGAATAGTTCCGAGAACCAATCAACATTCTTCATCTAAAGAAATTCTATGCCTAAGACATTCAGTCTATGGTAAAATATCTTGAAAAAATCTTAAAAATCTGAAAAAGTCCTTAAAAAATGAACATCTTGGTGAAAACCTAGCAATAGGCACCTTGATGATTCACAAAAAAAAAAAAAATTGAAAAAATTTAAAAAAATTGAAAAAATAAAAAATACAAAAAAAAAGAAGACAAAGTGCCTTGGTGAAAACCTATAAACAGGCGCCTTGGTAGAAAAAATAGAATCTCTACCAAGATGGTGAAAACCTGGCAAACGGGCACCACTTGTTCCCAATGCTCCATCTATCAATGCAATCTTGGTCTTTCCTAGCTTTCAGTCTTGCTTTAGTTTGTACATATCTCCCAGTTTGTTTCTGCATTTCCAATTTTCAATAAGTCGGTCTGTACACCAATTAGCTCAAGCATTTGTATTCTATCAATGTTTAACACTTGGGGGCAATCAATGTCATATCCTATGGTCTCCCATGTATCTTAGATGGATCATATCTAGTCAGAGTCCTTTGAAGCTTCATGTGAGTCAGTCAGTCTATCTTGTCTCCAGAAAGGATTTTACATCTACAACAATGCAATCAAACATCAAAACTCAACTGAAAACAATCTATGCTTTTTACATGCTTTTATCTCCTTGTATGCTTACTAATTCGCATTGAGATTTTTTCATATTGTGTCCCTTCGAGCTCTTCGATGATGTCCTTTATAGGATTTACAGAGTGATGACTGGGGGCATAATCTTTTCTTTGTCTTCTACTTGTATGTGAAAATCTAACAACTTTGAAAATTTTGGATTGAAATGGTGTCCGACTATAAGAGCCTCTATCTCGAATTGGATGGCCATGCGTACCTCGACCATTGATACCCAGAAAATTTAAGGAAGTTTGATCTAACTATTGTCTTTTGAGTAAGTTCTTTCTCCTACTGTGGAACGTGATCTTGCCTAAGGATGTGAATGATAAAGGGTCACTACGGGTAATTCACATTGGATTTAGAATGATCTCTTGACTGTTTGATGTGTTTGCAATGCAAGGAGTATTCCGGTCATCACAACGTTTATGTTTTGATGCCTATACAAATTGCTATATCAAAATGGACATGATATTCAGGTCATCCTAGCATTTATGCCTTGGTACTTATATCTAATTCAACATTCTAAAAATAAAATCAATATTCATATGGCCATGGTTGTTTGACCAATGGGGGTTGTATTGATTCTTGCACATACAAATCAATATTCATATGTCTATGGTTTTGTTTAGCTAGTGGGCATTGTATTGATTTATCTAGTTACCTAAAAGTTCAATGATGATAACAAATTGACACATGATCAGTGACTAGGTCCTAGGTCTTAGGTTGCATTTCATTTTGCATGTATCTTTGCATTTTGCATGTTGCATGATCTCACAATGGCTAAACGAACTTCAATGCTTAAACGATTCTTCAAATTGCATCTTCAAATCTAAGAAGAGTTGAATCTTACATGAAGGTTCCTCCAATGAAATAGCAAGTAGAATCCTTTTTCAGGATCAAAATCAAAATTTGAGATTGTTTATATTATTAACTACTTGCATATTCAACCTTCGATCATCACAAAAATCTATAATTCAACTTAACTGATTATCTTCCATCAAACTATCAAAATTTCAACCATGGTCAACTCATGGTCAAACCTAGTCAAACTTGGTCTCCAGGACCTCTCAATGATGCAGAATGTGTTCTTGAACTTGTATAACCACTTTTCCAATCAATTAACATGCTTCTAAACTATCAACGCTAACTTTTCTTGTCAAATTTCAATTTTAATCCCGAAGGGGGCATGGTATTGCACATCATTCAAGTCTGTAAGTCAAATTCTATCAATCTTTCATTAGTGGTCAAGACAACAATCACGTCTAGTTATTGATTCATCAAAAAAGACCTCATCGCTCGGGGCAAATCTATCATCACTTGGGGCATATCAGATTCGTCGATTCATATCAATCTGGTATTCTCCTAATCTTGTAAACTGTATCAATTTTTGCAACCATCGGATCATAGTGTTCTTTCCTTGGTTCTTCGGCAACTGAAGGATTCGGATGTGATACCTACTAGTTCTGCTAAGACAATCGAGTCTAGAACTGGTCACTCACTTCTTAGCAATCCTAAAGTTTGGAATCAGGTGTTTTGACACTCTTTCGCAATCATAGGTTCATTTGCTGTTATAGTGAACATTATCTTTGGTCATTCAGGACCTATTATCTTCATATCAAATCAATATCAATCAGCTTCTGTCTCATATCAATTATGAATTTTGAATCAGTTTCATATCTCTATCAAACACAGACTTTCTTTGAACCACTGCGCTTCGCACAACAATTCAAAGAGGGGCAAAATGTAATACCCCAAAAATGGGCTATAAGTTCATTAATCTCCTATATCAACAAATCAAATGAAATCGACATAGAAGTCCTAATCTAAGGCACATCTAAACATCATCGAATCATAATTGATTATCTTAAATTCTGCATCGAGGAATATTCCTAGCAATATTCTTAATTATCTTATCTTTAATTTAATGATTATTTGGTGATAAATCACATTTATCCTAAGTTTGATTAATTGAATATTTTCATATTTAATTAATTAGATTTAATATCTTGCCACTTGATTATGTAATTAAATTTAATTCTATTTATTATTAATTGTATTATTTAATTTTGACAATAAATCCAATATCCTATGAATAATTGATTAAATTCTTATTTAATTAATTAAAGCAAGTTGTCATTATTTAATAATATAGTTTTTAATAAAAGTTTGATGAAATAGTTAATTAACCCATAAATTAATTATTTTATTTCAAAAACCAGTTAAGTTGAGAATAAATCACTTTATTTATTTATTAAATCATAATTATCCATGTGCATATTCAAGGACCAGTTAAACTCAAATTGAAAAATCAATGCAAGTTGTTAGCTTTTTGAAACTCAACATCTTTTTGAGTTTTAAAGTTGATCTAAACTTCTAATTCGAGTTGAACTGTGCTTTTGCATGATTTTTGTGACTTAATTATCTTTATTTAAAAATAACTCAAAAATCAAGCTGAGTTAATCAGAGTGATTTATGGCTTTCTTCCATGCACCTCCAAAGCCTTGGATTTCTATAAAATCAAGGCCTCAGCTCTTCATAATTCATCTCTCAAATTTGCATCCACAGGATCTCATAATTTTGCAAGCTTACTTTGCCAAAGTCATCTACGAATTGCACAACTATTTTGAAGAATTGGAATTTGGAGAATCAAAGCTTATTGCGAATCAAGGCTATTGTGAGATCAATTTGTTTTTTTTTTTACATTCATTTAGATTCTTTTTCATATCATTGTTAGATCATTTTAGCATATCAATTTCCATATTAGCATATATTCATATCAGTTTTTATCATTCTTATTGCATAGAAAATTAAAAAATATAGATTAATTGCATTCAATTTAAATCTAGATCAATTGCATTCAAATCCTTCGTTTAGGTGTCATCTAGGTCACTGATCTTGATAACACTCTAAGAACATTAATCTTGCACCTACTAGAAGGCAGTAAATCACTTGGTTAAATTAGATTTCAATTTTGTACGATTTTGATTTTTGCTAACCTCTAATGTTTTACTAAAGTGTTGTGTCTATAGATCAGGTAAAATTTTCACACACATAGCTTGTAATGAATTATTGATACACACTTCAATAGATACATGAACTAAGTTCCAAACATCTTTGTGGATTAATTATGTCTGTATACACCTAAAAATGGTCACCTAGACTATTAGCCCCTTTTGCTAAATTATCAATTGCTTATTCTTGATCAAATCCTAGCTCTATCATTTATTCGATTATTTTCTATGGGCTAACCATCTTATCCTAAGTCTTTATTTATTAAAAGGAATATTCCCTCCCCTTTTAATAAATAAAAAGCCCCCACTTTTCCTCTTATCCTAAGTTGCACAAATAAAGCATTATTCTTATTTTATAAAAAAAGAAAAGTACTTTTTGTCTCATATGGACACAAAAGTCAACTCCTATTTTCCTATTGGAGGATACTTGTGCACATGGATTGCTCCTCTTTCAAGCTCCACCGTTGATTAAATCTTTTGCCTCTTAATCTCCATGGTCCATTTCTCCTCATTTCCTATAAAAGAAGAGCTCTCTTCTTCATTCTAAACCACAAATTTTTATGTTATTGTTATGCTACAGGTTTTCTAGGTCATCTTGGAGCTTTTGGAGATATTCTTGCATCTAGGGTTTGAAGATTTGGAGCATTGTTGGCATTCATCTTGGATCTTCATCAACACTCTATCTTCTTGTCTTCATTCTTGCATCATCATGGCTTTCTTGCTTCATAGTTAGATTTCATTTCTTGCATAATAGCTTCATTTTCATGGCATTCTTAGCTTAGATTTCCTTTATGCTTTAGATTAATTCATCTAGTTTAATTAGGAGGCTTTGTAATACTTGCATCTTTCATTTCCATAGTTTAGCTTGTATTTCCATTCTAGCATAGCATTGCATTGCATTTTCATTCTTGATTCTTGAGGATATTGGCATTCTTGCCCTTGTCTTCATTGAATCTCCCATTGCATGGTTTACTAGCAAGGTTATTGGTTAAATAGCTCTAGCTGAGAGCATTCTTAAAAACCCTTGCAATCCATGCCTAGGGAGCTATGGATCGATTTGTGAGGCCTCATTCTTGAGTTCCCTTGCACGTAATGATTCATAGAAGTGTGACACATTTATAGCACACATTTTTGGCGCCCACCGTGGGGCAGAGTAGATAGACTTTGTCCTTTAAATTCTGCATTTTCGTCAATTTTTCGGCAAGTTTTTAGTGCAATTTTTGTTCTCTGGTTTTTTGTCTCAGAATATCGCGTGATACTTCTCAGGTATATCGCGCGATATACCTTACTATATGCGTGCGATACTTCGCGCCTGAGAAGAATCGCACGGCAGTATTGAGGTATATCGCCTGGTCTCGGGCGAAGTATCGCCTGGTGTTGGGCAAAATATCGCACGGACTGAAAAGTATCGCCTGGTGTCGGGTGAAGTATCGCGTGATACTGTGTCTGAATGTGGCAGTGAGCTATTTTTAGGCTATTTTATCTATCTTGCAAGTTTCAGGTTCTTAGCTATCTTTTTGAAATTTTCTGAAATTTCTAGCGTTTTCAAATCCGTGCCACTCTGGAAAATGGGTGCCCATTTTTTTTGAAATTTTGCAAATGGTATCAAAAGTTTAAGTGTGATATATCGTTGGAAAGGTCTTTCTGAGCCCAATCCAACCATGATGGTTTCATTTTCAGATTTTATCATTTGATCAATTATTTTTGCAGATTATCAGATTTTTCATGTGCTAACCATTGTGGGTCTAACAAGTTGTGGTTGTAGGTGCTTCTTGCTTGAAATTTGCTAAAATCGCATGTCAAAGAGGGCTACTAATGGTTTTTGTAGGGCTGCCCTAAGCATAAAAACTAAATCAAGTGCTTGTTTAATTGCTTTTTTTTATTAAGTGCGGCATATACTAGTTGTTTCATTTCATAGGCACTTAATACTTTGTGAAAGGAATCTTGGGGTGGTAGGAGAAGTATGCTCTTCACCTTTAGGTGAATCAGAAAATCTTGACCCATCTTGAGGTTTTGGAAGCAAAGTCGTAATTGGATCTTGCTTGGTGTGTTTGGGAGAAGTTTTTGAGATAGGGGAGTATGCTCTTCACCCTTGTGGTGAATCAAAAACCTTGAACCTCAAAAATCATCCATTCTTTGTTTAGCTTAGGATCCTTTAGCGGGCCTGCTCTTGAGAAATCAAGAGGAACGACCCAAGTGGGGACAACCTTGTCATCATTTTCCTTGGTGGCGAGTGATTCCAACTCACTATAATCTCAAGGCTATCGAGGACACAAAACCTTGGTAGACATAGTACTTATCTTCGCTTGATGTGAGTAACTTGTGGGATTGTGACCATGAGGAAAGCATTAAGCAAGAATGCTTAAGGTACTCTTGAGACCGCGAGGTCCTAGTCCTTTATGAGGAGCAAGAGGGGTGCTATGAACGGAAATCCTTACTATGAACCATTAGATAGAGGCCACCTTATTTTAACCACTTAGCTTCTTGGTGCAAGGATTGATCCAAGTGGACTTACCCGGATCACCCCAAGACACTCACCATATGTGTTCCTTTGGTTGTGTTTTTGACACTTCCATGACAACGCCAATATCTCTTGTGGGCAACCACTTGGTGTGAGGCAAGGGAACATCAAGTTGTGGGCCACGTTGTTAAGTAATGAGCCTTGTCCTTCTAGGTAGTAATTGCTTGAATTGTCTTCGATTGTGCTATACCAATGTAAATGTTCTTAACATTCAAACAAACGGTTGCATTCATAAGGCTTTCTATTTTGATATCACAAGTGCTTGTCTTGGCAAGGTTGCTTTTGCCCTTGTTTCAAGTGTTCTATGACATGTTTGATCCTACACTGTTTGCAAACCTGTCTTTTATCTGCTGCTACTACTTGTCAAACTAAAAAAATTGCACTGTTCAATCTACAAATTTGGTCCAAGCGCTTCAAAACTGAGTTTTTCATGTTCACTGGTCAAGAGTCATATGATATTGAAGTATCCTTGCATACCCTCAACCAAGAATCCTGAGTCATTTCTACTGTCCTGTCATTGCTACAATTCAGAGTTGCTAAACTTGCACTTTAACCTGGCATAGAGTGTCTTTTTCTGTTCTTACCTGAAACTGGTCTGTTATCTACATGCTTAGATTTGTTCTAGACTAAAACAAATGAGCTAAAACTATTGGGTTTGAGTTTAACGAATGCTACTCTTGATCACTTGTCGCATCACGGTTACCTCTCTAGCTACTTGCTTATTGAGCTTCTTGCTCGTTGCTCGGCTTTAGTCAATTGATTGCTGTAAGTGCTCTAGCACTTTTGACGAGCCATCTCTCTATTTGTTCTACTTTAACAAGTGATCTTTATTAGCTTTTCTTATCTCAAATCTGAGAAACTTTGCCTCATTCTATTAGTCAACCAACATCTCTTTTCATGCCGGTTACAACTCGGTCTCAATTTGAGCAGGAGAGTCATCCTCCGTTCAATTATACACAGTTACCTTCTCCAACTAGACGTTCAAAAGCACCCATTAGCAACAACAGTTCTAGTTCTGACCAATCTAAGAATTCTAAGGCTACACCATGGTATAAAGGAGGTTTCCTCTTTTCTGCATTCAAGACCCCCAAAAACACAGACAGTGTCTCACTCACTTTGACTAAACAAGAAAAGTTTCAACTCTTGCAAGAACACTTTGAGCGTAAGGATAATCAAGCGCGCTTAGACAAAGAACACAATCAACAAAGGATGGATGCTACTAGGTGCATGGCTTATAGAGGGACATTTCATGAGCAACCTGAGACTAGTAATCATGAGCATAGACCTCTTTTTAACAATGGCAACAATGACAACAACACGCCACCAAGATCTCCTCCAAGGCCAACTTTTGCTATGCCTTCTTCACCACCTAGACCTCCTCCCTCTCAACATGAGGCAGAGGCTAATGATGAGATTTCTAGTGAGGATCTTATGAGATGTGAACAAGATGTGGATTTCCAACGAATGATGCATAAGCTTTTAGAGCGTAATGGCGATCAATATTTTCAATATATGACTTCTAGAGGATACAAGCTTCCTCCCGGATATGATGTCAGACAAATTGTCCAACAAAGAGTACCAACTGAATTGGAAGTCCTTCAAGAAGAATTACGTCGGACAAATCAACGCCTTACCCAATGGCATTAGAAAGAGAGCCTCCAAAGGTCTCTTTTGTACAATCAATTTGTGCTCTTCCTTTTGATAAAGATCTATACATGGTCCCGTTTCCTAAGGATATTGAGGTTCTTAAATATGACAAGTATGATGGAAATGGTGACCCTCATGACCATGTGCGTCATTTTTATGCTCTTAGTATGGACTTTCTTCATGAAGACACATATCTTCTACGATTATTCCCTCGAAGCTTAAGAGGACAAGCTTTGGAATGGTTTGCGAAATTGACACCACCGCTTAAGACTTTTGATGAGTTAGCTCAGCGGTTTACCCAGCAGTACTCTTACAACATCCAACAACCTGTCATTGTGATAGATCTCGGTAATCTAAGACAACATCAAGGTGAGCCATTTGCAACTTACTTACAACGTTGGAGGTCATTACATTCTCGATATCCTCGTCAGCTACCTGAAAGAGAAAAGATTGACATTTTTGTCAACACACTTGTGCCTGAGCTATTTTATGATCTAAGGAAGCAACTGTTCTCCTCCTTCCATGACATGGTTGAAAGTGCATATCGCATTGAGGATGTAGCTATAAGGAAAGGGGATATTGTTATTAATAAAGATGCTAAAGGCAATGGTAAAGACAAGACCAAACCTTGGAATAAGAACAAGTATGTTGTTAATGATGGGGTTGTTGATGCTCCTAAAGTTAAAGAGCCTTCTTTCAATCTCTCCAATGCTATCTATGCAGAAAAACAACAAGAAGCTAGCAACACTCGCAGTGCTCCTAAACCTCAGTATGCAGATAAGCCTAAGAAGTCATTTCGAAAGTGAGTCTATACCAAATTGGCAGAACCTTATGATGTGATCCTTAAGACTTTGGTTGATAATGGATATCTTACACTTCCTGATAAACCTGGTAACTGGGATCCACTAGATAAGCCTGATTGGTGGCGAGAGGATTCTTATTGTCATTATCACAGAAACAAGGGACATCCAATAGACAATTGTTTTAAGCTTAAGGATGATATTCAGGATCTTATTGAGAATGGCACAATCTCCACTGATGGCTTAACTAAAAATTCTGATCACACAGCTTTCAAAGATCCTCTACCTAAGCATGATAAGGGGGAAACCTCTCAAACACATAAGAAGAATCATGATGCAAAGATCAATTATACATATCCTTCTAATGCACCTGTGATTAACATGGTAGAGCCCGTTGAGAGCATTCTAATGATGAGGTCTCAAGATGATAATAAAGCCAATCATGGTAAGCCAAAGTTAGTCTTGTAAACACGTGGTAGTTCATCTTCCCAAAGTGAGACACTGAATGCTGTTACTAGGGGGCAAGCCAAGATTGTCCTTAAAACTACGCAAGATCCCAAGCAAGCTTTGCCTTCCAAACAAGTGGCTCCTTCAGCCACCCCTAGCTATGATCTTGTCCAACATTTGCAAAAGACACCAGCACAGATATCTATCCTTGAGTTGCTTCGGTTATCCTCTTCGCATAGAGAAATTCTTGATGAGGCTCTACATACAACACGTGTTCCCAATGACATTGATCCAGATCAATTTCAAGCTATGGTCAACCACATTTCATCTCCGCTATCTCTCTCCTTTTCTACAGAAGATGACATATCTATTGCTCACCCTCATAATTTGGCTTTACACATTGAAGTTCTAGTCTACAACACCCGAGTCCGCCGAGTCCTGATAGACAATGGTGCAGGGTTAAATATTGTTTCTTTCAATGTCATACAACAATTGGGTTTGTCAGAATTGGCTGTGGATTCCAAGAAGAAGATTACTATAAAAGCTTATGATGAAGTGGAAAGATCTTCCAAAGGTCTTGTCACGCTGCCTATCCGAGTGGGCCCTATCACGAAAGATATTAGCTTCCAAGTATTGGACATCCCACTTGCATATAACATTTTTTTGGGTCATCCTTGGATCCATGACATGCAAGCTGTTCCTTCCACTTATCATCAATGTGTCAAATTTCCATACAATGGCACTGAAGTTGTGATTCCTGGAGACCATACTATTGCTATTAATGCTCTTGCTGCTGCTGAAAAATTTGTTCCTCATAATGAACCTTTTGTTGATCCTAGTACATCTCTAGCTGTTGCTGAGAAATCACTTAAGATGATGAACCTTGGTATGGGTGAATATAAACTGGGTTCCTTTGCTTCTATACCTATTTCTCCTAGGTCATATGGGAGACCTTCTGATCAGATGCAGCCTTCCACTTCTGCTATGGTGATCTTTGATACTTTTGTTCCTTCATCCATTCCTTTAGAAGCAGAAAGAGAAGAACAAGCTATTCAAGAGTGGATCTATAGAGAGGATTCTAGAAATACTCCCATGCTTAGTAATTCAGACACAGATACAGATGAGTCACCGCTACACACTATGGCTCAAATGGGAGATGATCTTCTTTCTACTTCACTCCTTTGGGGAGAAGAATGTATATCTACTGATGATATGGCTAAGGCCTCTATGTCTAGAACCTATGTGCCTAAAGAATCATTGCACTATGATAGACAACGTCGCAACATTGCACGACTGCTACAAAGAGGTGATCTCTCACATAATGACATGAGTATCTCTACTTCTCGGCATCTTAAGCTTCTTCCAGAAGATCCTCCCATGACAGATATGGATGTTGATGTGGTTCATACCTCTCGTAACCCACCTGACGTGGTTGATGGGTCTTGTGTGGGGTCTGATGAGTTTGTTCCTCGTATTTCCTTAGTGGACCACGTTGGTTCTTCTATGACGAGTCTAGATCTTGCTACTTTTGGAGCCTACCCTATAGGCTCAACCTCTCTTGTTACCAGAGATGACACCCCTCGCATAAATGCTATTGAACCAGTCACTTCATTTCATCCTGCATCAACACCTGTTACTTCTTCCACCAGCGAACTAGCAACAAAAAAGATTGAATCAGAAATCAAGCATCACAGTCATCAAGTCAAAAGAAAAGAGCAATGGTCGGATGGCGAAAACCACATTGTGGCGGTATCCGAACCTAAGCAAAGTAAAGATAAAAATTTGCTCAAAAATAATGACTCCAAAATAAAAGATGAGACGCTGATTCTCTACAAACAAATGGTGCATTACTTTAAGCATGATCTCATAACTGTTATACTTCAGCCCATTCCTAAAGCTGAGAAAAGAGTTGCTAATGCCTTGGTTACTTCGACATCCATCTTACAAATGAAAAAGCATAAATCTCGCTTCAAGTTCCTGGTGGACGAATTACGCTATCCTGCTCACAAATCTTACAATCCTACCATATTTTCATATCTTCCACCTCATATTCCTCTTGCAAATCCACCATGCCATTCCTTCCACCATCCCTTACACTTTGCCTTTGTCTCTAGTGGCTTGTATAGGAAGGGTCTACATGGAACTCTCCTTAGGTGTCTAGAAATAGAGGAGTCAGAAAAAGTACTAGCTGAAATCCACGATGGCATATGTGGATCACATTCTAATGATCCTCCACTAACTCAGACATTGCTTAGGGCTGGTTATTATTGGTCAAACTGGTTGAGACCTCCTATCATCACAGCTGTAGCATTTGGGCCTGGGGCCTATCAGTTCTCTACATCAAAGGAAGCAGATCTTTAATGCCCGTTCCTGTCTGGGGCATTCTTTGTACATACTTTATGATCCTAAAAAAATTCCAAAAAAAATTCATATATGATGCTGAAAAAATCCTAAAAAGCATATAAAGTACTGAAAAAATGAGCATCCTAGTGAAAACCTAGCAATAGGCACTTTGATGTCTCACCAAAAAAAAATCAAAAAATTCAAAAATTCAAAAAAAAAAAAAAAAAGTGCCTTGGTGAAAACCTGGAAACAGGCGCCTTGGTAGAAAAAATACAAAAAAAATTATAAAAAAGTCCTGAAAAAATCTATCAAGTGGTGAAAACCTAAAAATAGGCACTGCTTGAGACCCTCTGCACCTATGTCTATCAGTCTTGCGTGGCACTCATTCGCTCCACTTCTCGCTTTGCCTCTCCTAGCCTGGAATTGACTCTTGTCTTAGTCTAGGGGGCATATGTTGCTTTAAGCTTATCTTGGGTCTCTTTGTGCGTCTGGGTTTCTTAGGCACCTTGCAAATGGTGTTTTTCAACACCACCCCAATGGTGTTTTTCAACACTACCCTTGCGTCGAGTGTTTCTCAACACTTATCAGATGTCCTACCTGCAGTCTAGTATGATGCGATATTTCTCATTTGCAGATGCAATACTCAAAGTTTGACTCTATGACCTACACACACGCACTTGACTTGCTGAGATTTGTTTGAATTTATTTCTTTGCATGCTGTCTATGATGATTTCTTTGCTGAGTGGTCTCTCCCTGAGAAGTTTTCGATGATGCATAGCTAGAAGACTGAGGGTATGAGAACATGTTTTATTGCTTTTTCTGCTTGTGGGTATATTTTGTTGATCCTAACTGTCATGAGCATTTATGCTGGTCTTACTTGACACTGTGGATTGACAGGGTATTATCCTTGACTATTTTTGTGCAAGTGCATACTTGTAGTCATCTTGACTTTCTTGTGTCTTGATGCGAGCATAATCTTTCTATATTAAACTTAGGTAATCTCACTGTACTAGTCATCTTGACCTACATGTCTCTGATGCCTAGGTGAGATTTCCACATTTCTATCTGATATAGATCATATTCAGATCCACATAGTTATGCTAGTGTGTATTGTATGATCTTGCGATGCTACCAATAACGCTCAATGATGAATATTAGATGTCTATTGGCTTTGTAACCTTGCAAGTAAACCACTTTTCATGTAGCTTGCATTTCTTAGGTTCATGTTAGTTTAGTTTTGCATCTTGCATATGGAGAGAGCTCTCCTTTCATCTTTCATGGACTTGTTAATCAACTGCGCTCACCTTTTGCTTCTTCCCGATCATGTCTTTCACTTCTTGTCTTTCATATCACATCATTTTCCTTCATTTCGGGATCGAAACCAAAATCCAAGATCACCTTGATCATCCAAATCACCTTTTTCCCCCTCTTTCGTGCAGTTGGTTAACCTTTTGAGGGTTGATCCTTCAATCTTCGCTGGGGCATTCTTCATCTCCATCTCTTTCAAACTTCTAGTCTTTCATTCACTTTCAATCCCAACTTCAAATTCTTCCCCTCCGTGGTGTTTTCGGGTTGAGAGACCGCTTGGTTCGTGCCCCGGGTCCCATGTGTGGGGCATATCTTCACTGGTTGATGGTTATTCTATTATCTTTCATCTTCGATTATGATTTCTAGTGATTTGATCATGCTGCTCTTACTTCTGCTTTCCCTCTACTAGGATTTCGCTTTCGATCCCGAGGGGGCAGACACATCATATCTTATTGGCTATCTCTTTCCTAAGTGTTCAGTACTATTGCTACCAGGCTGACCATGCAGGATTTTCTATCTCTCTGCACTTCATTCTTTGGAGTCAGATCACTATCTTCTTGCCTTCTTGGCTACTTGCTTGCCTTCTTGGCTATTTTATTCTTTGACTGCATGTGATCCCAAATGGATCTCACATCTGTCAAAATCGCTATTGCTTTCTTTCTTGGTTGTCTGCTTGCCTTCTTGGCTGATCTATTCTTTGACTACATGTGTTCCCAGATCGATCACACATTAGTCAAAGAGGGGCAAAATGTATACACCTAAAAATGGTCACCTAGACTATTAGCCCCTTTTGCTAAATTATCAATTGCTTATTCTTGATCAAATCCTAGCTCTATCATTTATTCGATTATTTTCTATGGGCTAACCATCTTATCCTAAGTCTTTATTTATTAAAAGGAATATTCCCTCCCCTTTTAATAAATAAAAAGCCCCCACTTTTCCTCTTATCCTAAGTTGCACAAATAAAGCATTATTCTTATTTTATAAAAAGAGAAAAGTACTTTTTGTCTCATATGGACACAAAAGTCAACTCCTATTTTCCTATTGGAGGATACTTGTGCACATGGATTGCTCCTCTTTCAAGCTCCACCGTTGATTAAATCTTTTGCCTCTTAATCTCCATGGTCCATTTCTCCTCATTTCCTATAAAAGAAGAGCTCTCTTCTTCATTCTAGACCACACAAATTTTTATGTTATTGTTATGCTACAGGTTTTCTAGGTCATCTTGGAGCTTTTGGAGATATTCTTGCATCTAGGGTTTGAAGATTTGGAGCATTGTTGGCATTCATCTTGGATCTTCATCAACACTCTATCTTCTTGTCTTCATTCTTGCATCATCATGGCTTTCTTGCTTCATAGTTAGATTTCATTTCTTGCATAATAGCTTCATTTTCATGGCATTCTTAGCTTAGATTTCCTTTATGCTTTAGATTAATTCATCTAGTTTAATTAGGAGGCTTTGTAATACTTGCATCTTTCATTTCCATAGTTTAGCTTGCATTTCCATTCTAGCATAGCATTGCATTGCATTTTCATTCTTGATTCTTGAGGATATTGGCATTCTTGCCCTTGTCTTCATTGAATCTCCCATTGCATGGTTTACTAGCAAGGTTATTGGCTAAATAGCTCTAGCTGAGAGCATTCTTAAAAACCCTTGCACTCCATGCCTAGGGAGCTATGGATCGATTTGTGAGGCCTCATTCTTGAGTTCCCTTGCACGTAATGATTCATAGAAGTGTGACACATTTATAGCACACAATGTCTATAATAGTGTTTGTCAATTGCTACCCTAAAGAAGCATTATGAGTGGCACTATTAATTGATGATTTGACACTAGAATCTAGAACTTTGGGGATAGCATTATTCAGATTAGATTTTTCATTTGGAATTATAGGATCGGTCTTTGATGTGAGTCCTCAGATCTTTTTGAAGTAGAAAGTTCAGTAATAGACTCTTTTGATTGGACAAAAGATTTAGCTGAGGTACTAGACCTTGTACATTAGCATTATTAGATTCAACATTTTGTGGCTCAAATATGGAATTCAGATTAATTTCTCTTCCTTGAGCTAAAATTTGTGGTAAAGAAGCATTTGAATCGACAATATCAAGTGGTTGACATTTATATTTTTGGCTCCTTACATAGTATAGTTGTAATAGTCCTCTTAATAGTGGCATGAATGTCCTAGGGTGATTTGAGGTTCACCACCTACTATAAAAATCCATCTACTACCCATGGCATTGTTCATCACCATTTATATTTTTGGCTCCTTACATAGTATAGTTGTAATAGTCCTCTTAATAGTGGCATGAATGTCCTAGGGTGATCTGAGGTTTACCACCTACTATAAAAATCCATCTACTGCCCATGGCATTGTTCATCACCATCCCTTCAAGATTCTCATGACTACCTTTTTTATATGCATTCACTATCCATTTATTTCACATGGTTGACCCATGGCTCTCACTACTTTATAGTATAAATTATCATCCCTTTTTATCATTTATTTCCTCATAATTCTCTGACTTTGATCCATTGTGATAGTGGACTGCATCTTTTTCTTTTTCATCCTTATGCTCTATCAATAATTGTGAGTCTTATGAATGTGTTTTGGCTTTTCATATTTGTGAATGCTTCCATTGTAACTTTGTTTGTAGTCATAATTATGTGACTTCTATTTCTATTAATATGTTATCTCCATCTCTTGAAAAGTACTATGATATCTACTTATATAACCGGTATGAGACTCTATAAATATTCATGCCTTGAGACTTTCTTTTGTATAATATGATCGTGTATGGTATAGCTACATTCTTCCCCAAACATGTCATCTATGCTTTTCAATACTCCATGCAACTATTTTACAATGCATTGAACCTCTCTTTTCACTACTCTTTGACATGTCATCCTTTGTTTACTACTATATTTTCTCCATGCCACTTGGGTCTTCAATGTTCTACCACTTTCTTTTGATCTTTTCTAGTAGGTAACTAGTTCACAAGCATGGTTGGATATCAATGTTTTGGAACACAAACAATATCTTTGCTACAACATACATGTCTTCTCCTTTTAATGGATCTTGTCACTATTGTTCTTTTTCACATTGTTTTTCATCATTTATGGCTCTGTATTGTGTACTCTATGACTATGAGTGGTATTCCACCTTTTCTTTGTTCTTGGTTCAATTATCTCCATCGTCTGACTATTAATATAGAACTACTATCCTTAACTGTAAAAGTGTTTGAAGTCTCCTCTAGGTATTGAAATCAATGGCATTGATGTCATAGACAACCCTATTAGTGCTTTTCTCATGCCCTTTTTGGAAATACGCATAGACCTTATGAAGAAAAGGTCATTCCAATGTATTGCTTCTCCTTTTAATGACACTTCATCTATTGACTAATGAAACAAACCTTGTTAGATTTTCAAATTCTATTGAAACAATGTCCTCCTACTATTCTTGGTCAATGTCATTGGCACACTTTGTTTTTATGGCTGGAGTTCATTGTTTCTCTAATGTATAGCAGAGCAACAATCCTTTTTCCCACTACAAACTTTGTGGACTCAAACCTCCAATCTTCATCTACACATGAAATACATGGTGAATCTCATAAAAATGATTGTCACTCTATCCAAAGAGTGAAATATCTTAAAGAGTAGTGAATGGTTCTTTAAAAATTAGTAGGATCAATTTGAAAATGGGGATGAAATCTTCCTAGAAGAGAGTTCTCTAAGACAAAACATACTTCCCTTAAAAGACAGTGACACACTCTTCACAGAAGTACATCCAATCATTTTAATAGTGGAAGCCCTGTGGAAACATAGTGAGAGGAAATCCTTGAAATAATGCATACTTGGTCTTTGCATTTGACAAAAGAAATGGATCCCCTCCCATGTAGTAATAAAACTCCAAACCAAAATACATATCCTTAAGGGAAAATAACTCATGACAGTGCCCAAGGACTTATAATACATGAAGGATATTGTAACAATATAAACTCTAGATCAAATCTTGGAAAATAATAGAAGAAGAAATGAGTAAGCATTTAGATGAACGGGTTTGTGAAAAACTCTACCTTCTTCAATGTGCTACTACTCCTCTTTTATATTTGACAGCTTTTATCTCATGGTGATGTGGAGTACTCTTCCTAGGAACTTGTTACATTCTCATTTAAATGACTATCTTCTATACGAAGCTTCTTGCTTCTGAAATGGAAATTATGTTACATGCCCAAATCTACCTCTCATTGCATGATAAGTGATGCTCTTTAGCGGATCTTCTATTTGTATGCATGAAGAGTACTCTTCCCTTAAAAAATATGCCACTCTCCCACTCAAAACTCTTTTATGTTCCCAGGTCTGTCATTATTTCTCCTTTTATCTGGTGCTATTTGAACAAAATCCTCATTGGCAGCCATGAGAAGTTAAAATTTGAGGTTAGGGTTGCAGAATTTTGAAAAGAAGTTTGAGCCCTAGTTGACCATAGGTTGGAGCAAAGAATTAGGAGGTTTTTTTTTAAATGAAAATTTAAAATTCCCTCCTAGCCACAACAAAAGGTTTTAATAGTTGATAGTAAATTATGTCATGGATCTTATAATGATTAATTTAAATGTTGATTTATATTTTATGTACTATATTTTATACTATTGTGATAATTTAGCTACATACTGATATTATTATTATGGGTTATTGACACCTCTCCCCCTCTCCCTCTATTTTTAATATATACACACATATGTATATATTTAATTACAATAATATAAATATTTAAAATTGTGTTTGATTTAAATTCTTGTATAGCAAAAGAAACAAACTTTATCTCATATGGTTTGAAGAGATTTGGTAGATATTGTTTGTAAATGGTGTAGCAAGCTAAGTGGGGTAAGCTTGGGTAAAACTCTACAATTAAGCACGTTTGAGTTGGTGTGGTACTAGGATGTGTAATTCCCCTCAAAGACTTAAGAAATGAGTTAGTGTGAACAACTACTTAAGAAACATAAATCAATAAAATTAACTATCTAGAGTACACATTGATAATAGTATTATAATAGATATTGTTCATTTATATATAAATCTATTGCATACAAATTGTTATACATATTTCACAGAGATGAATTTTCAAAAGACATGGTTAATTAAGTGAGATATTAGGGTTTCAAAGAGATTTTAGAACTTACAACATATGCATTTTCTCATCAGTGAGATGTTGTAGACAAAATTTTCTTAGACTTGAGATATCTTGTATAAGCGTAGCCATGGACATTATTAGTGGTTGACAGTTGGTGTGGTTAGGAGAGCATCCAGGGAGGACAAATGCATGCCATGAGAGCTGCAAAAATGGGTGACTAATTATTTAGTCATTTTTGTTTTGATGGCTAATTATTAGTGTTTAATTATTTAGTCATTTATTTAGTCATTTTAGTTGTGATTTTACCCGATGACCAAATTGGTCATTTATTTAGTCATTTATATTTCTAGAACATGATCAGTTTTAGTCACGTGACTAAAATTTTTAGTCACGTGACAAAAAAAATGGTAGAATATGATCATTTTTTGTCACGTGCCTAAAATTTTTAGTCACCTGGTCATTTATTTGCCAAATTCTACTAGTGTCCAGAATGGAATTTTTCTACCCAAATTGGTTTTTCTCTCACAACTAAATTTATTTTTCCATGGCTCAATAGTTTAACTATAGCCTACATTGATTTTTCATTTTGTCAGAGTTTTATAGAGAATTATTTCACGAAAATTGGGCAGCATAACCCTATTGTGCCAAGTCTGAATAAAATCAAAGAAAAATAGATCTAAGAGTTTTCTAATACCCAAAATCATACACATAGAAAAATAGGTCCACTAAGGCAAATGAAATTAACCAGGCATAATAAATCATTGAAAATTGTACAAACAGATATTAGAAAGAGGATTCTCAAACCCTACCTCAGATCCAATGCAAATATTGAAATAGAAGCCTTTGAGAAAGTAAAAGTCTAGGTCCTTCCAAGTATGAAACCAATCCTGTAGATTCGAGTCCATGAGGAATGCAAAACCAAGATCCAGATGCACAAACAAGCTTTCACAAATTTCCAACAACTCTAAATCATCCAAGAATCTCAAGATGCCAAAATCCAAGTTCTCTCCACAAAATCTCTAAAAATGAATGCAATTCCCCTAATAGGGATTTAATTCCTCTTTTCATGCAATCCCTAAAGATAACTCAACAGTTAACTCCTAAATCAACTCCAATCACAAATTGAAAGTAAATCTTAATTTAATAAATTAAAATAACTTTATATGCGCAACTCAACTTTGAATTTTGAAAACAAGTTGTTATTTTTTTGAAAGCAATTTACATTTCAACATAAATAAAGCACATGTAAATAGTTGAAATTTACATTAAATAAATTAAATACTTAAGGCACAATTTAACCATGCAATTAAATATTTAATTATTTAATGAAGCATAATTAATTCTGATTTCAATTAATTAATTAATTAAATCTAAATATTTAAATATTTGATTTTTAATTAATTTTCTCACATAAACATAGGAATACAATTAATATTATATTTCAACTATAATCATTAAATTCCACAGCTGTAGAAAATCACACATTCAAGAAAACAATCAACTAAGATCAACAAATAAACCAAACATACTCAAGGAAGGGATCCACGAATCCATGTCAACTAGACAAATTTGGGTAAGGTAGTCATCAAATACTTATCCAATCTTAGGACAAATAGGCTTAGGTTAGGGTTTTGGTTTTGACTGTTACCTCACCTCTTTACCATTGAGATAAATATTTATCGACACACTCACTCCTACCAATTCAAGGAAGATGATGCCATGTACCTACAAACTTTTCATCACAAGAGGAAGCATGTACATCAAATATAAATATAGCAGACAATGATAGGGTACGGTTAGATGTGTGGATCTCGCCATGGCAAGTAACTATGCCTCCGTCCTCTACACTACCAACACACCAAGCACATGCATACACATGATAACCATACGCATGCAAGTATGGGGTAAGTAACATCATAAACCATATAAAGCATAAAACATCACATCATAATAATATCATCATCTAATTATGAAATCACATGGCAACATATAATTTTCATAATCCAAATCATCATCATCCACTGAAATAATATTTTCTCACATGAATAAATGTGGCCTAAAATAATTCGGCCAATCAACTAAAATAATAACCTAAAAGAGTATGGCACTAAAAACTAAAAGTAAACTATGGGTGTGTACTACAGAGTTAACTGATGCAGTTAACAATCAAGGGATGTTGGCAAGCCAGTGCATGCCATGATACCTCTTGTGAGTTAACGTGCATTGGGTTATTACAATCATACTTGTTAAATGAACCTTAGTGTGTTAGTTTTTTTATCATTTGTGCTTTAAAAAAAATTATTGTGTGTGTTTTTCCCTAAATTTTGAGCATGACACATTATAAGTGGTAAACTTTGGTAGAAAAATACAAGCGGTGTCATGCTCAAGTGTATTGACCAGATCCAAGCTGATAGGTTTCTATTTGAAATGCATGTTGGATTTTGTGGAGGACATTACATGGCTAAAAAAATTGCATATAAAATACTAAGGGTTGGATTCTGTTGGTCAACAATTTTTAAGGATGCACACTAGTTATTTAAAAAATGTGATGCCTACCAAAGGTTCTCTAGAAAATTGAAGTTTTTTAGGAAGCTTACCATTAAATCATGTTAATGTACAAGCTCCATTTCAACAATATGGTATCGATTTAATTGGAGAGATAGCATGTAAGTATAGTGGTGGTCAGTCTTGGATCTTAGTGGCCACTGATTATTTTACAAAGTAGGTGGTGGCTATTCTAACTAAGAAAGTAACTAGTAAAGTGATGATGGATTTTTAGATGAATAATATAATAACTAGGTTCAAGGATGCCCTAAAAAAATTATGCCAAATAATGCAATGTGCTCCATATCTTAGGAATATTCAGACTTTTTTTTATATTAAGTTTATTTAAGTTCCCATTTCGAGAATTGAACACAAGATCTTGCTACTACAAAGACAAGTAGAAACCATTGCATTGCAAGCCAGTGCCTAGAATATTCAGACTTTTGCAAACAATATGCATTCAAATATCTCATTCATCACCCTAACATCCACAATGAAATGGGAAGGTTGAATCAAGAAATAAGATCTTGATGAAAATTATCAAGAGGATTATAGAGAAGAAAAAGAAGGATTAGGACTCAAAACTAAGATTGGTTTTTTGGGAAGATAGGGTAATGATTAAAAAGGCAATAGGATGTGTACCTTTTGACCTAGTATATGGAATACTGGCAAGGTTTCCCCAAAATAACTTCATGGAGATGTATAAGTTTGTCCAAACCTATGATGATGACATTGAGGATAGTATGTAGTTGAGGATGCATGATTTGATGTAGATGGATGAGGACATAAGAGATACCAATGAAAAAATGTAAATCCCCAATTGCAGGTCAAAAAACTTGTATGATAAGAAGATAACTATAATAATTTTTAAGATTGATGATATTATTTTAATGTGGAATGCCAGATTGGAGGACAAAGGGAAACATGGAAAATTTGATGCAATCTGACTAGGCCCATATTTGATCCATAGCAAGTGGTGAGAAGATTCATATTTTCTCTAAGAAGATTCCTTTTGTTGGTCGTATTTTTGAGTTTTTCTCTAAGATGGTCTGATTCACCATATATTTTGATGTTCTCACCTCATTACAGGGAATGAGCATCCCCAACTAGAGTTACTAGTAGTGCTTCAAAATTCCTTGCAAAATTTTTGAGTCACCCTAATAAAATCTATTTTTTTTCTTATGGTTTGTGCTCTTTGTTTCTGGTTTAGGGTTTAGGGTGTAGAATTTTAAGCATTTGTAATATATTCTATGTAAACCCTAGGCCTATTATGTTTCATTGTTACTTTTTATTTTATAAAATGAAGGGTTGTGTCATCATGAGGAGGGGCCACCTTTAATTCCTAATGTTTTATCTCTTATGAAAGGGCTAATTTCTTACTTTATTTTCCTAAGTATTATTATCCTAATTCTAAGTGTGCTCATGGTCATGTTTTAAGTGAAACAAGTTAAGGGTTTGGCCTTTGTTCTAGGTGGGTCCCCTTTACCTTTTTGGTGGTCTACTATGTGTTACCTTTTCCTTGGCCCCACAATGTTGTGATTATGTTCCCATGAAAGACTTGGGAGGCCACATTTAACTCATTATGTCAAGTCCTAGGATTTCACCCAAGAACAATCATGCCACCAACAAATATGCATATGGAAATTCAAATCCAACATCTAGGTTTCACATTCATTTATGATTTTTCCTTCTTACCTAATTGATGCAGTACCAAGGTGGGAGAATCCCCAAAGGATATGCACCACCTCACATCTAAGAGTACATAGGAAAAAAATAACAAAAAATAGAGAGAAGAAGCACGATCCATGTATTATTCAAAGATCAAAAAACATACATGTTAGGTTGTCAAGGATTCCTAATTACATCCACATACAAAGAAATGAATCTCAAATCCTAATACCAATCTTTTAAAGTCTCAAATCTAGGTTCCATGAACCAGCTCCCAATATAACAGAACTACCTCTCAAGATACATCAATTTATTACATATAGGCAATGCCTCTAAATGTTAGAGAAGAAAGAATTATATTTCCCAAGAAAAGGAAACATGTAAAAAAAAAAGGTCTAACCCAAAAGAAATTAAAGGTCCACAAAAAGGAAACCACAAGGATCATGATCATAGGAAATGATCCAAGGAAGATCCACAATCCACATGGTACAATTGCAATGGTCAAAATCCAAAGATCAGAGACTACAAAACAAATCTCCAAATAGGTCTAAGAAAGCAACAAACACATTACCCAAGGATAGGAAATGAGTCAAATCCTGAACATCCAGGAACATTAGGAGGTGTGATCATAGGAACATAATCACAAAGAGATCACAAGTAATACTATACAACTGCACATGCTATCTCAAACAAATGAATGCTTGGCTAACATAATCTCTCTAATTGGTAAACAAGAACAAAAAATAAAGAACTATTTTTGGGTGATGCAATATTGTGATGAACCCAAGATGCTACTACATCAAACACCTAGGGTTAATAAAATTGATTCTCTGCATCAAAGTTGATGAACAACCTGAGAAGAATCCAAATGATCCAACTTAGATTGGGAAATCCAAGTAGTGTCCTCAAATGGTTTGTTCTTCCACTTAACCATGTACTCCATGTAATCCTTTTCTCTTGTACTCCTCCCAATTATGATATCTAAGACATCATCAATTTCCTTTGTCTACTTCTTAGGATATTTTTCTTTCATGTTTGCCTCATCATCTGACTCATGGTATTCATACAAATCTGTAAGGTTGAAATTAGGTGATATATTCATCTCAACTAGTAACTCAACCTCAAAAGCATTACCACTATCAAATTTCTTCAATATATTACAAGGTCCAAACTTCTTCATCTTCATCTTACTATGGGTTCCAATAGGAAATCTACCTTTCTTCAAATGAATCATAACTTCATCACCAACTTAGAAATTATTTTGTATCCTAGATTAGTCATCTATATCCTTATATTTATGATAACTATGTTCCAAATTATACTTCACCTCATCATGCAAAGTCTTCATAATTCATCATATCCCTCTGTTTCAACACTTCTCTTCTCTTCCATACAAAGATCCTTCAAATATTATATTCCTTTACGATGCATTCCAGTAATAATTTCAAAAGGTATTTTATGTGTACTCTGGTTCACTCAATTGTTATATAAAAACTCTACTTGTGATAAAACCAAATCCCAGTTACCAAGTTTATCTCCAACAAGACATATTAACAAATTACCCAAACTCCTATTTTAAACTTCTATTTTTACATCAACTTTTGGATGAAATGTAGAACTGAACTTCAAATCTATACCCATCTTCTTCCAAAATGTCTTCCATAAGTATTCTAGACAAACTTACTATCTTAGTCAGAAATAATAGTTTTAGGCAACCCATGCAATATCACTTCTCTAAATAAAAGATTAGCTATATGAACGACATCTAATGTTTTCCTAGAAGGAATGAAATGTGACATCTTTGAAAATATTTCTACCACAACAAATATAGAATCATTACCTCTTTGTATCTTCGATAAGCCAAAAACAAAATCCATGCTAATGTCTTTACAAGGTCTACTAGGAAAAAGTAAAGGTGTGTATAACCCTGTATTCTAACTTACTCCCTTAGCAACTTGACATATTCTACAACTTCTAACAAATTTCTAAACATCCTTATACAATTGAGGCCAAAAGTATGTCTCCTTAATCAGACTCAGTGTTTTATCAATACCAAAATATCCTGCAAGCCTTCCCCTTCTCCTTTATTATATTTTCCCTCATTAATCCTCTTGGTATACATAATTGAATTCATTTGAACAACATACCTTCTTGAATGAAGTAATCAACCCACTTACTCTGATTGTTTGTGATCATTCCCTTACATGCTTTCCAAGGTTCTACAAAATCAGGGTAAGTTTCATACAAACTTTTCAAATCATCAAAACTAGGTACCTCAAATCTCATCTCATTCAATAAATTTCTTCTTCTTCTCAATGCATCTGCAACCCTATTTGAAAATCCACTTCTATGCTTTAGTGCAAAAGTAAAATTCTGAAAGTATTCAACCCACTTCATATGTCTCTGATTCAACTTATTCAGACTACCCAAATATTGCAATTCTTTATGATCGATGAAGAACACAAATTCCTTAGGTATCAAATAATGTCTCCACTTATTAAAAGCTTGAATAATAGCATAAAATTTTTGATCATAGACTAAATAATTCCTCTTTTCATCATTCAATTTCTCACTATAAAAATAAAAAGGTTTACCTTCTTGACTCAATACTACTCCGATTGCACTTCCACTAGCATCATAATCAACTTAAAATACTTTAGAGAAATTAGTTAAATCCAGTACTAGTAATTCAGCTACCTTCTACTTCAAGGTCTCAAAACTTCTTTCCATTCCATGTGTCCACTTGAAATCCTTATTATCTCCTCTCATGATAGCATTACAAAAATAACTAAAATTGCTTATGAACTTTCAATAGAAACTTTCCAATCCATGAAAATATTTGACTTCACAAAAATTCATAGGTTTATGCCATTCCAAAATTTCTTCAACTTTCTCAGGATCCATCTTCAAACCTTTAGTTGAAATCACAAAACCCAAGTAAACTATCTCTTCCTTCATGAAAGAACATTTCTTCAAGTTAATCAACATCTTTTTGTCTTTCAATCTCTACATTACTCATCTCAAATGAAATAAATGATCTTCCTTATTCTTACTAAATATCATAATGTAATCCCAGTGAACAATAAAAAACTGACCCAATAATTACTTCAAGACCTCATTCATCAACCTCATAAAAGCACTAGGTGCATTAGTTAAACCAAAATTCATAACCAATCACTCATACAAACCTTCTTTTATCTTAAAATAAGTCTTCCATTCATCTCCTTCTTCTGATTCTGAACTGATGATAGCCACTCTTCAAATCAATCTTGGTAAACTACTTTTCTTCATTCAAACAATCCATGATATCACCCATCCTAGGCAATGGAAATTGGTATCTCACTATGATCCTATTTATAGATCTTGAATTGGTACAGATTCTCCATTCTTATTAGGTTCTAAAACAATTGGTACTACACAAGGACTCAAACTTTCTCTAATCAAATCTTTCTACTACAATTTTTGAAATTGTCTATTTAATTCTAAATTCTATGTAGGTGTGAACTAGTGAGGTTCCTTATTAGGTAATCTATCTCCTAGTATCAGATCCATGCAATGAATGATGTTTCTAATATGAGGTAACCCATCAAGTACATTATCTAAAATGATATCTTTAAATTATGTCAACAACTTTTTAACCTTAATTGGTGAATGATCTTCTATCTTCACAACTGGTCTATTAGGAACCAAGGTATAACACACATCATTCTTCTTCAAACCCTTTATAAACTATTTTCCTTCAAGAAAGAAAACTCAAAACATAAGTTCAATTGTCATTCTTAAATTATTGTATCAGGGGTAACAAACCTTGTTTCTTCTTATTAGCCACAATAGTATGCCTATTCAATCTACCATCATGCATATCTTGTCTATCATATTGCCATGGTCTACCCAAAAAGATGTGACAACAATCCATTAGAGTAATATCACAAAGAACTTCATCATGATAATTTCTAATTTTAAATTTACAAGACATTGTTTACTTACCAAAAGTTTATGCTCATCATTAATCCAAGCAATCTGATATGGTTTAGGGTGCTTCATCCTTGGTAACTATAACTTTGTAACCAGCTCTTTTGATGCCAAATTTTCTAAACTTCCATTGTCAATTATCACCTTTCAACACTTTCCATTGAATTTACATCAGGTTTTGAATAAGCCTTACCTCAGAGGATCTTGTTTAGTTCCTTCATTCCAAAAATCTTTCCTAATCATCAAATTTTCACCACCTTTCAGTTATTTCAATGAATCAAGTGAATCTTCCTTCACAAGTGCATTCCTACTACTTCTACCAACCATCTTACATTCAAATGCCCTATTTCCTTCTTCACCACACTTGAAACAAGTTCCCTTAAACTAGTTTTTGTCTTCTCCCTTATGATCATTACCTCTAGGGTAATTACCTCTTGTGTAACCTCCTCTTCCTCGGTATGAACTTTATCCTTTCCACTTTGATTTTCCTTTTTATCTTTATTTTTCTTATCCTAATCAGATCTTCTACTTTCTCCATAATATCTTCCTCTTCCTCTAGAAAATATACCACCTCTACCTCTACCCTCAATGCAAGTTTATAGGATTCTTCAATGCTATTCATATTTACCAAACTGATTTCATCTTGTATAGAAGTTCTCAATCTATTCAATTATCTTACAACTCTTTCAACTTCATCATCCATATGTCCAAATCTAATATCCAATCTATAGACTTCTTCATTATATTCCCTTATAGTAGTATCTCTTTATTTCAAATTTTCCATTCTCCTAAAAAAACTAACTTGGTAATCACCTGATAAGAATTTACCCTTCAATTTTTTTATCATCTTATCCCATACCTTGATCTTTTCTTTTCCTCTTCTATGTCGATCAAGTTACAAATATTCCCACCACAAGGATGCATGACCATTCAATTTTGTAATAGAAAACTTCACCTTCTTATCCATCAGTGTCCCTTCATATTCAAAATATTTCTCCATCTCATAGATCTAGTCTAACAATTCATCTGAGTCCAACTTGCCATTATATTTAGGAGGATTGAAGTGTGGTTTAGAATTCAACCTTTTTAAATCTTTCAAGAATCTTTCTTCACCTTATTCTTGATAACATGGGCTTGTTTTGTTCCTTCTACTTCAACTTCATCTTTAATAACATATTCAATAGTTATTTCTCTTCTTTGGGTTGTCTCAATAGCTTCAAGCCTAGAATAAATTTATCTCAATATATCTAATATAGCAGGATCAACATCTCTCCTTCCTTAAAACATCTTCACAACCCTCTACAATTGTAGGCCAGATAATAATTTGCCACCCTACAACTAGTTCAACTAAGGATTTATAGAACAAAACCTTTCTCTGATACCACTTGATGCAGTACTAAGGTGGGAGGATCCTGAAAGGAGATTCCTAACCTCGCAGCTAAGTATACATAGAGAAACAACAACACAAAATAGAGAGAAGATTCACAATCCAATGTATTATTTATAGATCAAACAACATAAATGTCAAGTTTCTAGGCCTTCCTGATTATGGAAACATATAAAGAAATGAATCTCAAATCCTAATACCAATCTATCAAAGTCTCAAATCTAGGTTCCATGAACCAGCTCCTAATCTAGCAAAACTACCTCTCAAGATGCATCAAGTTATTATATATATGAGATGCCTCTAAAGGTCATCCAAGAAAGAATCGCATTTCCAAAGAAATGGAAATGTGTACAATAAATAGGTCCAACCTAAAAGGAATTAAAGGTCTACAGAAAGGAAAGTACAAGGAGAGCTATCATACGAAATGATCCAAGGAAGATCCACAAACCACATGCTATGATCGCAATGGTCAAAATCCAAAGATCAAAAACTAAACAAAAAATCTCCAAATAGGTCCAAGAAAGCAATGAACACATTACCCAAGGATAGGAAATAGATCAAATCTTGACCATCCACAAACATTAGGAGGTGCAATTATAGGAAGAGGTTCAAAAAGAGATCTCAAGTAATATTGTACAACTGCACATGCTATCTCAAAAAAATGAATATCGTCTAGCATTATCTCTCTAACTGGTAAATAAGAACCAAAAAACAAAGAACTATTTTGGGGTGATGCAAGATTTTGATAAACCCAAGATGGTCCTTCATCACTAATAGAGAAGATACATGAAGGATTACAATAAATCAAGAACAATGATAAGAAGTCCAATTTATTCTAGTATTTTATGCTAATGCACATGTTTCTTTATAAGAATAAAATTTTCTTTGGGGAAAGCATGAATTTAATAAGAATACTTGATGGTGAAGAAATGCCAATGCAGGTTTGGAGCACAATTTTGTCATAGGATAGAGAGGGAGATGGCCATGTATTGTTTGACATTTTCTTTTCTTTAAAATTAAGGGCAAGACTAATAGTTAATTCTCCTAGGGTCCCATTCTAACTCCATGATTTCTTAAGGCCCAAGGAGAGGGTCCTTGATGTGAATATTGAGCACAATTGGGGTGATACAACTCCCTATTATGTCAGTATAGTTTTAATATTTTATGGTTTTGATGGAAAACCACTTGTGTTTCCATACAATATATCATTGAAGTTGGGATTTGTTGAGGTTATATGGCATATTGGTTGTATTCAAGAGAAGGAATTGTCTAGAAGGAGTAGGGATACTATTTCCCAATTACACCATTATTCCATATTTTTTGATAACTAAAGGAGGATGGGTTCACCTTGACAAAGTATTTACTCCTTATTACTTGGGGGTCAGCATAGTGAGACATGATGATCCTAAAAGTTTCTACAATATGTTTAGGGAAAGGATCAAGGGGTCTTTATTACCTCATGTTTTAAAATTCCTAGAGGATTTTCTCATAAATGTTTTTAATGAGCACAAACAAGAAGAAAATAAGGAAAAATGGGTTGCGTACAGGAAAAATTAGAATATTGTGAGGAAATTGGATCTGAATTATGATACTTTGAAGTCTTCCAACCCATTTTTTGAAAATATTAATCTTCTAATAAATCATTATTATGATATAATGCTAGCTTTGAAGAATAAGAGGACTCATTAGGAGTCAGATGATAATGTTGATATTTTGTAGAATCTTTTTCATGCACCACTTTCATCATTTGAAACAAGATTAAGGCCTTAAAAGGCATCATCTCCACTAGCACAATTAAAGAATGTAAATGAGGTATCAAGACCTGGACATATGCCTCCACAAGATGGAAGGATATATAAGAGGTTGAGAGGTGGGATTGACATTGAGGGAGGAGATAGTGATTAGGAGAAGGAGAGAAAAGGAAAGAAAATAATGAAGTATGAAAAACCTCATGCACCTCAGCCCAAACCTTATAAAGGGGTAAAAAACATTGATATTAAGGATGAACCAATGAAAGGATTGTGCCAACAATCTCCCCCTCAGCACTACCCAAGGGGATTCAAACCTGTGACAAGGCTCTGATACCACTTATTATAAGTAGTGGTTGTTGTCATACCAAAAGATTGACCTGTTAATGCCAAAAACAACCACTACACTTATAAAAGACACAAGATGTGGTTAAGCCATGTCGCAAATTGATGCAGGAGCATCTTAGGTCCTTGGGAATCTTGTGTCACCAAAAACATATTTGAGTTTGTTTGTGTTGCTCGGTTCCTACTTTGACTGAGTTGGTTTGGTGTTGCTCAGTCTCCTTTGTTCACCAATGTTGGTCAGTTATCTCTTTGGCACTTGGTGATGCTTGTTTGGCATTCGGTTGGATTTTCTTACCAATGAGTTTCTTTTGAGTTTCTGTTGATGCCAACTTATACTTTGATTATGGGTCATGGATTTAATATTGGTATCCATCATTGGGAAGCATGTGGTCTTAGATTTGACCATTCCTTCCATTGATTGTGGATCTAAAGGTTGACTTAGTTTGGTAGCCTCTTATATAAATGTAGTTGTTTGGTTAGAGTTTAAGACTTAGTTTTTTGGATAGAAGTAAGAGATAGAAGATAAGAGTTTGTTCACAGATCCTCACATGTTTTAGGACTTCTGTAATTCATTGTAATATCTAGCCATAATTGGGAAGGCCATACAACCCAACATGTATGAATCTAATTGAAGTGAATATATGAAAGATCCTACATTTTCTCTCTCCCATTGTGTTTTTGTTGCTTCCACGTGTTGTTGAGCAGGGTGGTTCAGGTTAGGGTGTGCCATTCCTTGGCCCCTCCTACCCACTCTTGCATCAGGAGGTATCAGAGCGAGGTGAGATCTGGATCTAGGTTTGTGAATCTAGATTTGAAGGTTCCTTCTTATGAAGCCCTAGTGGAATTGTTGTGGGGTAACAGATTGTGATCTAACCTGCAATTGCAAAGGATTTTCAAGATGGTTCATGGGAGCTGAGATGCAGATCCAAGATTGGTAGACATGTTGAGACAAATTGCTACTAGATTGGAAGCTGTTGAAATAGCCCAGAGAAGAGAAAGACATCTTGAAGATGTTAGTGATGATGAAATTAAGGTAGAACAATGTGATGTAGAACCTGCACTTGTAATGGATTAGGGTGAGGAAAGATTCTTGAAGACTTTGACAAGTCTAAAGTCTAGACCAAACTTTATTCCTCCTAAGTATGGTGGAAAGTTGGATTCTGATGAATTGGTAGATTGGATCACAAAGATGGAAAAGTATTTTGAGTATTAAGATGTACCTGAAGACAAGAAAGTGAAAATTGCAAGCACAAAGTTGAAAAGTCATGCATCCTTATGGTGGGAACATCTGCAGCTAGACATAAAGAGGAAAGACAAAGACAAAATCAAGGTATGGAGTAAAATGGTGAATAAATTGAAAGGAAAGTTCTTACCTTGTGATTATCAGATTAACCTAGTTAGGTGAATGCAAAGTTTGAGGGAGAAAGATACCTTGGTAAAGGAGTATATTGAGGAATTCTATAGATTAGATATCAGATCTAGACATGATGAAGATGATGTGGAAAGAATTGATAGATACCTAAATGGTTTGAGAGTTTCCATATAAGAAGAAATCAGTTTGGTCAAATTGGAGAACATTGAAGAGGCTTATTAATTTGCATTGAAAGCAAAGGAGAAATTGAACAAGAGACATGAGAAAAGACAAAGAGGAAGAGGTGGAAAATTCCCTAGAGGAAGAGGTAGATCTTATGGTGAAAATAGTAGATCTGAACTAGAAAAGACAACTCTAGATAAAGCCAAGACCGAGTGGAAAAGTGAAAGTCCATCTAGAGGTAGAGGTAGTAACTACTGAGGTGGTTATAACAGAGGAATTTTTTGAGGAACTTGTTGCAATTATGAAGAAGGACATAGATCATTTGAGTGTACACATGCAAGTAAGAAGGCTAGTAATAGTTAGAATGCTTTGGTGCAAGAAGAGTCACCGAATGAACCTGAGAAGGAAAATAACTTGATGGTAAGGAGAGAACTTTGGAATGAAGGTAAAAAGGAAGATCCAGTAAGGAAAATTTTGCTCAAGACTAGATGTAGAGATTCTGACAAAGTTTGGAAGGTAATAATTGACAGTGGTAGCTTGAAGAATCTGGAATCTAAGGAAATGGTCACAAAGTTGTAGTTGAAATGGTTGGAACATCTGAAGCCCTATCAGATTTCATGGATCAAAGATGAGCATACACTCCTGGTAAGTGAACAATGTTATGTGAATTTGAAGATTCAAAAGTATTATGATAAGGTGTTATGTGATATCATGCCTATGGATAGTTATCATGTTTTGTTGGGTAGGCCTTGGAAATATGATAGACATGTTATATATGATGGGAGATTGTAGAAGTATACTATTTTGGCTGATAGAAAGAGACAAATCTTGTTACCTTTGATGAAAGAACCTGTTAGTAATGTTTTCACATCTATGAAAGTTTTCTTGATGGAAGGAAGAAAATTTGTTAAGGATTTAAAGAGAAATAATGTATTTTTTGTTGTGATTCCTAACAAACCGAGTAAGAAAATAGAGGATAATGTCCCTAAGGAGATTGATAAGTTACTCACTGAGTAAAGTGAAATTATTTCTAATAATGTACCTAATGGTTTGCCACCGAAAAGAAGCATTGATCATTGTATGGATATAATCCCTGGAGCTAGTTTACCAAACAAGGCACCTCATCAGTTAACACATACCAAGAATCAGGAATTGAACCGACAGATTCAAGAATTGCTAGAGAAAGGTTTGATTAGAGAAAGTTTGAGTCCTTATGTAGTACCTACAGTATTGGCACCTAAGAAGAATGGAGAATGGAAGATGTGTATTGATTCCAAAGTAATCAACAAGATAACAGTGAAGTATAGGTTTCCTATACCGAGAATGGATGATATAATGGATAGTTTAACTGGAGCAAAGTATTTTACCAAGATTGATTTGAAAAGTGGGTATCATCAGATCAAAATCAAAGAAGGTGATAAATGGAAGACTTCTTTCAAGACAAAAGAAGGTTTTTATGAGTGGTTGGTTATGCCTTTTGGTTTAACGAATGCACCGAGTACTTTTATGAGGTTGATGAATGATGTTTTGAAGAAATTCTTGGGTAAGTTTGCAATGTTATATCTTGATGATATTCTAATATTTAGTAAGACCAGAAAAGAACATTTGTTGCATGTTGGACAAGTTTTACAGAGATTGAAAGAAGAAAAGTTGCTGATAAATCTAAAAAAGTGTTCGTTCATGAAAGAGGAGATTGTGTAATTGGGATTTGTGATTTTAGTTGATGGTTTGAAAATGGATACTAAAAATTTTGAAGCTATTTTGAGTTGGTCTACACCTATGAATGCTAGTGAGGTAAGATCATTTCATGGTTTAGCAAGTTTTTACCAAAAATTCATTAGGACTTTCAATTCAATTTGTAATACTATGACTAAGACTATGAGAGGAGACAAAAGATAATTCAAGTAAACACATGGAGCTAATAAAAGTTTTGAGACTCTGAAGTAGAAGGTTGTTGAATTGTCTGTTTTGGCATTGCCTAATTTCAATAAGGTGTTTCAAGTGGAATGTGATGCAAGTGGAAGTACAATTGGAGCTATGTTGAGTCAAGAAGGTAAACCTATTGCTTTCTTTAGTGAAAAGTTGAAAGATGCAAAAAGGAAATATTCTATGTATGATCAAGAATTCTATGATATTATTCAAGCACTAAAGAAATGGAGACATTATTTGATACCAAGTGAATTTTTGTTGTATACTGATCATAAGGCTTTATAGTATTTGGGTAGTCAGAATAAGTTGAATCAAAGACATATGAAATGGGTTGAGTATTTGCATAGTTATACATTTTTGATAAAGTATAAGAGTAGAGTCACTAACCAAGTTGCTGATGCATTAATTAGAAGGAGATCTTTGATGACTGAGATGAAAATTAGAATTCTAGGCTTTGATGATATGAGAGATTCTTATGAATTTGATCCTAATTTTTCTAAGTCGTGAAGAAAGTATAGAGCACCTATTCAAGACCAATAGACTACTAAATGGGATGAATATTTTATGCAAGGAGGTATGTTGTTTAAAGGTATTCAGTTGTGTATACTGAGAGGAGCTATGAGAACTAATTTGATAATAGAGAACATAGTGGTGGTTTGGCTGGACATTTTCGTGTTGATAAGACATTGAATTTTCTTAAGGAGAAATACTTTTGGCCATAGTTGTATAAAGATGTTCAGAATTTGTGAAAAGTTGTGGAGTTTGTCAAGTTACAAAAGGAGTCAGTAAGAATACTAGATTGTATACACCGATTATTGTACCTAAGAAACCTTGGATTGACATTAGTATGGATTTTTTTCTTGGCTTACCGAAGATAGTAAGAGGTAATGATTCTATATTTGTGGTTGTGGATAGATTTTCTAAAATGGCACATTTTATACCTTGTAGAAAGACATCAGATGTAGTGCATGTAGCAAATCTTTTCTTTATGAAAATTGTTAAATTGCATGGATTATCGAGGAGTATTATCTTTGACCGAGACAATAAATTTGTTGGATACTCTTGGAAGACTCTTTGGAGAAAGTTGTGTTGGCATTAAGCAGAATTGCCACTAGTGACAACACTTATTTGCATTCTGAGTGCAAACTGAGCAGAATAGTGCAAACCAAGGAGAACAGTGCAAACTGAGCAAAACAGTGCAAACTAAGAAGAATAGTGCAAACCGAGCAGAATAGTGCAAACCGAGCAGAACAGTGCAAACTAAGCAGAACAGTGCAAACCGAGCAAGACAGTGCAAACCGATCAAGATAATGCAAACCAAGCAGGACAGTGTAAACCGAGTAACATTATGTCTACCGAGTCACCAGTATTTACCGAGTTCAAAACCTACTGAGTGGTTAGTATGAACTGTGCCTTCACTTCTACCGAGTGCATGACGATGCCGAGTAATGCAGTGGACACCGAGTATTAGAAAGTCACCGAGTTAGTTTGCAGGAACTGTGTAACCATACTTGGGCTGACTTAGTGGCACTTATGTTTATTTGTCAAGCCGACTTTGTAATTGTAATTAATTGTTTAGACTTGTATATAAACAATGTTTTAAAGATGTCAAGATAAAAAAAAAAATTATATGAGTATGTATGTGAATAAAAAGAAAAGGCAGAGATAAGCGAATTACAAAGGGCTACAGCAGTATAGGGAACAACAAAGACAAATTCATCACAGAAGGTGATCAGTACATTCAGCGAATCTCAATCAGCAATCCAGTTGCAAAGCAAGAGATCTACTATTTCATCCTAATAGGTGAATCAGTACTAAAATCCTTTAACCAGGTAGACTTAACAGTCTGTTGTAAAATCTCTTTACCGAGTGCATACTTCATTGTATGTTTGTAAATCCTTTAACAAGGTGGATTTAGCAATCCTTATTGCTCCTAACAGGGCAGATCATCAGAAGTGATCAAATTGTAAGCCTTAACCGGCCAACTTTATTCTGCAGTACTAAAGTTTTGTGGGTTTCATCCCCACCCCAGTTTTACTTTCTTTTTGGAAGGTTTCTGGGTAACCAAATCTATGTGTCATTGTTGTGAATGCTTTTAAGTTTCATGCTTTCTATATGCATAAAGAAAAAGTAAACTATATGTTAATACATCTCTAATTGTAAGAAAATTTGAAGTTACTAATTCACCCCTCCCCTCTCAGTAACTCGGTTAATCCTTGAATATTTCCAACAATTGGTATCAGAGCCAGGTTGGTTCTCGAGATAAAGCTTAACTAGCTTGAGCAAAGATCCAGGACAATGGAGGTATTCAAACTGAACAAGGTGATTGAAAATGAAAAGCTAGATCTGGAAATGGCCATAGCTAAACTCAAGGAAGCAAAAGAACATCTTTCCCAATCCCTAAGAAGAAGGAAGGAACTTGCAAATCAGATGAATGATCAGAATTACATTGAAGAAAAGGTTGAAGATCTTTTTCCCTCAAATAGCTCAGATGAAGAAAACAATGCTGTCAAAGAACTCCTAGAAAAGAATGGGTCTCTGCAGGAAGAAGTGAGAAAATTAAAAAGAGAACAAGAGCTACACTCAAAAAGATTTTGTGAGATCTTAGAACAAAGAAACAAGTTGAAAGATGAATTAGATGATAGGAACAATGAAGTTCAAAATAAAACCCTTCAGCTAGAAAACCTAATTGATCAAATCTCCCATACAAATGAGGAAATTTTGAATCTAAGATCAGAAATAGAAAACACAAGAGAAGAACTAAGATCTGAAAAGGAAATCAATCTAAGATTGGTGGATGACCTAAACGCTGAAAAACAAATCAATGAAGGAATGCTGAAAAGCCAAGAAGACTTGAATCAGCTGTATGAGCAAAATCTGCATAGGCGGAAAGGAAAAGCAAGACTTGGATACAAAGGAGAAGGTGAATCTTCTAAGCAAGGTACTCAAAGAAATCAAAAACCTACTTGTAATCATTGTGATAAAATAGGACATACTTCAAATAAATGTTGGAACAATGAAAAAATAGAATTCAATGGAAAATGCTACAACTGCAATCAACATGGTCACAAAGCAAATGAATGCAGGGAAAAACCAAGATTCAGAGGTAATTGTCACAAATGCAACAAACAAGGTCACAAAGCATCCGAGTGCAGATCCAAGACATTCAATCCAGCAGAACAAATTATGAAAGAAATGTTTGGATGGGACTACAACACCTGGTGTAGATGTCATTACTGTGGAGAATATGGACACATTGGCATGAACTACATAAAGCATCATCTAAGGAAAAGAGATACTACCGTAAGATGCTTCAAATGAACTAAACTCGGTCACATAGCCAGAAACTGCATGAATGCTAGTGAAGTTGAAGATGGAAAGAAGAATGAAGCAACTAAGGTCAGGAAACAGGTGAGACAAAAGTGGATTCCTAAATCTACCGAGCAAACCAGTCCAAGTGATGGAATGGGTGGCTCTACCAACTCAAACTAAATTTCCAAGAAAGCACTGGAACTGTATTCTCCTAGACAAACTTCAAGCAGTTCCAGAACTGAATTAAAAGAAAAATCTAAATCAGCATACAAGATGCAGTAAAATCATAGGAAGGTTGGTACCAGTCTTTACCGAACAAGGTCGGTATTAGTCTTTACCGAGCGAGGTCGGAGCAATATGAATTTTTGAGTTCACCGAGTTGTGAAGTCTTCACCAAGCAATTAATTCTTAGTGGATGACAGTCTGTCAGAATTCATACCCTAATTTGTACTGAGCATTAATGACAGAGTTGTAAACAAAAGGCAAGAAATTGAACTCATTTCTCACCGTGAATTTTAGCACTTTGAGAGCAGAAAACTTCAAGAGCAATCCAGCGACTCAAATACCTTTTGCAAAAAGAATTTTTTGTGAGCTACCATGGCATCATCCAGCACCTCAGCGAAGAAAGGATCCGAAATGTTAGTCCAAGGGGAATGAAGAGCACCAGATTTCAAGATCATGCCTGCAATTGCAGCAACCCTAGACTCGAACGGAGCTCAATCTCAGATTCCTCCTAAGGTACTACTTATTAATGATATTCGCAATCATTTCAACTGTGCAATTCATGAAATGGGGAACTTAGAACTAGATATTGTGCGTGAAGAACTGTTTGTGGATGGTATTCTGAAACCTGAGCACAAACATCTGGAAGATAAGGGATTAGTTCACATTGCACATTTACCTCGAAACTTTCAGGAAAAATGGGTTAGATACATTCTCAGCCGTATACATGATGGCAAGATTTGGCTTGAGCAACCCATAGAGATCACCAAGAAGATGATTCATCAAATCACCGGTCTTCCCATGTTGAACAAAGGAAAAACTACCAAAACCCTAGGTCGGTCAGAACTGGAAAAGAAAACCCTAGCCAAGTGGGACGGTAGAGGCATGAAAGTTAGCAGCATTACCGATGCTGAACTAAAGTTTGGTACACACATAATTGCCCATAAAATATATAGTTCAAGTCGACAGAATAGTATCTCCTGTGAAGCTATTGACCTAGCATACAAAGTGGTCAAGAACAACTTATCATTTGACCTTGCAGATTTATTGTTAAAACAGTTTAACAAGAACATGGAAAGCATTCAAACTTCCAAAAACAATCCATGTAAGTTTGGATCCCTACTAGTCTGTTTATTCTTCTATGTTCAAAAGTTCTTCCCTTCCAAAGGAAAAGTTGTATGGAGAAAAGATGTGCCAGTACTTTATGAGATAAATGAATACATCTCAGAAATGGGTGAAAATTTTGAAAGTATAATGGACAATTATTTTGAGTCTTTCAAAGAGAAAATGAATGACAGATTCTGGATTCCATAGAAGTTGGTGGAGGATTACAAGGATGACATTTGTTTCATGGTAGACTGTGACAATGTATATATTCAAGCAGCTAAACCGAGGATTGTATATGTAAAACCTCTTCCTTATGAGGTAAATATTGATGAAACCAAGAATATCATTGAAGCCCTTCTTAATTAGCCTGTTAATCCCAAAGCTCCATATTTTGGAACATATGATGAAGCAAAGGTGAGAATTGAATTAAGCATAAAACTTCCACACGCGGTAAACAAAGGAAAGAAGAGGATAGCCAAAATGCAAATGCTAACCGAGGACAAAGAAGATAACGATGAAGAAGAAAAGAAAAAGGATGAGAAAACAGAGGAACCAGAACCTGCAAAGAAGAAAGGAAAGGTTTTTATCACTAAGGCACCTAAGCCTCCCACTGCTGTATTTACAAGGAGAAGTGCAAGAGGTAAGGCAGATAAAGATAAGGCAGACAAGGTAGACAAAGACATAGTATTCAAAAGGCCTCCTCTAAACTTTCAAGAGAGGATCAAACTTTTTAGAGACGGATCAGGATCTGGAGCAAGTAACATAAAATCTTTTAAATATGAAACCAGATCGGAAATAGAATAGAAGGAAATAGAAGATGCTGTTATTGAAAAGATGGGACAGTGGAAATACTCTCCTGATGAAATAGCCCCACAGGTTCCAGCAGTCTTATTAAATCCAATAAAAAGGAGATGGAGCAATGCAAAGCAAACTGTGATAGACATATTTGATCAAACCCTGAGACAGTTAATGCCAAGCTTGAAAAATGATGAAGTAAAGAAGGCATTAAAGGAAAATGAAAGTAAGATGACACTAAGGTTCAATACTTGTTTGATTCTGATCAACAATATTGAATCAGTTGTGAAAGCTGCAAATGCCACATGGAAGAACATATACTATCTTCACCAACCGAGTATTGAAACAGTAATAATAAAAGATATTGAAGATGACAGTGATGAACAAGAAGAAGCCACTGAGGTAGATGATACTGTGAGGATAGCAGCAGAAGTCATTGCATCACTTCCTACCTCTCCAGTAAAAGTTTCTATATCTAGCCCGGAGACACCTTCAAGCATGGTTGTGAAAACTTCAACTTTTGTCCAATCACCTATAGCAACAACCGAAGCAACCACCATTTCTTCTACCGAGTTACAGTCTCCCACTTCATCAAGTTTTCTAGCAGTAAGTATTCCAGTTTTTGATTCTACAAGTGTAAATATTTTAAGTTCTCCAGTAGACAGTGTGCCAGTCTCTATAACTAGTCCTACTATTTCTATTGTCACTACTACTAAGGCATTAAGTACAGATAAGCCTAAGGCTCTACCGAGTATAAAATTTTTGGGTAAGAATATAGTAGAGGATATAGACCTAGGTGAAGAAATAGAGATTCCAACATTAGATTTTGCAAATCTATCAGTGGACCAAATGCAAAATATAGGTGAAATCCTCCAAAGGAAAGCAAAGCAAAAGAAGCTTAAAGAGGAGAGAGACAAGGAATATCAAATCATTAAGGATGCTAAAGACATTTTGTCTGATGCATTAGGTATTAAAGTAGACTCCTCTCAACATGTTTTGCTACAATTAGCTGAAGCAGTAAATAAATACAATGAGGATTCATCTGGGACAGAAAAGTTAGTTGAAAGAGCCGAGAAGAGATTCAACAATAAAGTGCTTGAGCACATTTCTCAGCACATAGCTATTAATCAAGTGGAATTGTCTTCAGATTTGTCAAATATTGAATCCACCTATTCGAATGTCACCTCTCTTTTGGCCAGACTGTGCAATATTGCCGAGTTCACAAAGGATGTTAAGGATAAAATGAATAAAATGGATGAGGATATGAAGATTGGCATACAGAAGCTGCAACTTGAACCAAGTTCAAGCTCTGCTCATCACATGAAAGTCTCATACCTATCAAATATGCAGTTAGATCTACTAAAAGAAGACACAAGGATCCGGTCCACATTGCTAGACATCCAGAACATGATCCTTCCCATCATGAATACAATGTATAAGCACATTGAACATTCCAAAACATTGATTCATGACAATCAGTTCTCTATAGCAGATCACATGATTGAACTCTCTGCAGAAGTCCAAATTGCAATCCAAACATGCATGATTCTGCAAGAAAATTGGGACAGAACCCTGGCACTAATCATGAAGGTACATTCTGATTTTCTATCAAATTTTGGATTCTCTCTGTAAATCACTTGTATATACACCTTTGGCATTATCGTCAAAAAGGGGGAGATATGTATAGAAGGAGATATGTATAGAGGGAGATATGTATAGAAGGAGATTTGTATAGAAGAAAAAGTTAGCACATTGAAAGGGGGAGATAATGTATAAAGCCCTATGACAAAAAAAAATCAATAAGTGTATATAAGTTTTGAGCAATAAGTGTTTTTGTCACTAATGCCAAAGGGGGAGATTGTTGGCATTAAGCAGAATTGCCACTAGTGAGAACACTTATTTGCATTCTGAGTGCAAACCGAGCAGAACAGTGCAAACTGAGCAGAACAGTGCAAACCGAGCAGAACAGTGCAAACCGAGCAGAACAGTGCAAACCGAGTAGAACAGTGCAAACTGAGCAAAATAGTGCAAACCGAGCAGAACAGTGCAAACTGAGCAGAGCAGTGCAAACTGAGAAGAACAGTGCAAACTGAGCAAGACAGTGCAAACCGATCAAGATAATACAAACTGAGTAGGATAGTGTAAACCGAGTAACATTATGTCTACCGAGTCACCAGTATTTACCGAGTTCAAAACCTACCGAGTGGTTAGTATGAACCATGCCTTCACTTCTACCGAGTGCATGACGATGCCGAGTAATGCAGTGGACACCGAGTATCAGAAAGTCACCGAGTTAGTTTGCAGGAACCGTGTAACCATACTTGGGCTGACTTAGTGGCACTTATGTTTATTTTTCAAGCCAACTTTGTAATTGTAATTAATTGTTTAGACTTGTATATAAACAATGTTGTAAAGATGTCAAGATAAAAAAAAAATTATATGAGTATGTATGTGAATAAAAAGAAAAGGCAGAGATAAGCGAATTACAAAGGGCTACAGCAGTATAGGGAACAACAAAGACAAATTCATCACAGAAGGTGATCAGTACATTCAGCGAATCTCAATCAACAATCCAGTTGCAAAGCAAGAGATCTACTGTTTCATCCTAACAGGTGAATCAGTACTAAAATCCTTTAACCAGGTAGACTTAACAGTCTGTTGTAAAATCTCTTTACCGAGTGCATACTTTATTTTATGTTTGTAAATCCTTTAACAAGGTGGATTTAGCAATCCTTATTGCTCCTAACAGGGCAGATCATCAGAAGTGATCAAATTGTAAGCCTTAACCGGCCAACTTTATTCTACAGTACTAAAGTTTTGTGGGTTTCATCCCCACCCCAGTTTTACTTTCTTTTTGGAAGGTTTCTGGGTAACCAAATCTATGTGTCATTGTTGTGAATGCTTTTAAGTTTCATGCTTTCTATATGCATAAAGAAAAAGTAAACTATATGTTAATACATCTCTAATTGTAAGAAAATTTGAAGTTACTGATTCACCCCTCCCCTCTCAGTAACTCAGTTAATCCCTAAATATTTCCAACAAGTTGGGTACCGAGTTGAAATATAGTTCTACATTTCACCCACAAACCGATGGACAGACAGAAGTTGTGAAAAGAAGATTGGGAAATCTTTTGAGATGTTTAGTTGGAGACACACCAGGTAATTAGGATTCTATGTTGGCACAAGCAGATTTTGCATACAATAATTTAGTAAATAGGAGTACTGGAAAAACACCTTTTGAGATTGTAAATGGCATACAACTGAGAGGTATATCTGATTTGAGAGACATTGATGATGAAAGAAAGAGAACTGTTGAAGGAGAAAAATTTGTTGAATACATGAAGATGTGAAGCTTAAATTGGAAAAGAGTAATCAGAAATACAAAGACAGAGCTGATAGATCAACAGAGACATAAGACTTTTGATGTTGGTGATGAAGTGATGGTTCATTTGAGAAAAGATAGATTTCCTATTGGAACATATGGGAAGCTGAAGATGAAGTTTGGACCTTGCAAGATTTTGAAAAAAATTGACAGTGGAAATGTATATGAAGTTGAGTTACCTAATGACATGGATATATCACCTATATTCAACATTTCTAATTTGTATGAGTTTCATGAATCTAAAGAAGACATGGCAGTATTGACGAATTATCCTAAGAAATAGAATGAAGAGGTTGAGCATATTTTGGGACAAAGAATTGGCAAAAGTACAAGAGGAAAATAGTATATGGAATATCTAGTAAAGTGGAAGAATAGACCAATTAAAGATAGTTCTTGGATTTCATAGTCTAAGTTGGATGCAACTCAGATCATACCTACTAAATGATTTGGAGAATCATTTTCAAATAACCCCAAGTGTTTGATGTAGGAGCATCTTGAGTCCTTGGCAATCCTGTGTCACCAAAAATATATTTGAGTTTGTTTGTGTTGCTCGGTTCCTACTTTGACTGAGTTGGTTTAGTGTTGCTTAGTTTCCTTTAGTTGCTGATGTTGATTGGCTATCTCTTTGGTGCTCGGTAATTTCCCTGGCGCTTGGTGATGCTTAGCTGGACTTAGTTGGCTTTGCTTACCGATGGGTTTATTTTGAGTTTTTGTTGAGGCTGTCTTGTGCTTTGATTATGGGTCACAAATTTAATGTTGGTATCCATCATTGGGAAGCATGTGGTCCCATATCTAACTATTCCTTCTATTGATTGTGGATCTGAAGGCTGACTCAGTTCAGTAGCCTCTTGTATAAATGTAGTTGTTTGGTTAGAGTTTAAGAGTCATTTTTTTGGATAGAAGTAAGAGATAGAAGATTAGAGTTTGTTCATAGATCCTCACATGTTTGAGGACTTCTATAATTCATTATAATATCTAGCCGTAACTAGGAAGCCCTTAAATCCTGGCATGTATGAATCTAATTGAAGTGAATATATGAAAGATCCTACATTTTCTCTCTCCCATTGTGTTGTTGTTGCTTTCGCATGTTGTTGAGTAGGGTGTTCAAGTTAGGGTGTGCCATTCCTTGGCCCCTCCTTCTCTCTCTTGCATCAAAAATCTTGAGGGGAGTACTGACCATTATGCCTACATTCTATGTCATAACCCCTAAAGAGGGAAAGAAAATTGTACATCAAGCAAGGGTTTTGATTCTTCATGAATGAAACATTCTTGATGAAATTGCCTTTGATGCAGTAAGGAAGAATGAAGTATTGTATGGTTCTATAGAGGAAACAAATCTTTCACTGAAGGGTTCTACTTTCAGTTATGATTATGCCACTTTTTCCATTTGGTCACTATCCCTCGGGGAAAGAAAACCAAACATTGAAGATATTAGCCCCAATTTGGGAAGGGGTCTTATTATAAATAGAGTTGGAGATATGTCTAGTGTTGAGGAATTAAATTTGGTTTTAGACATGGCCAAATTAGCTTAGGTGGTTGCTAAGAAAGAGGAAGCTAAAAATGAATAATATAAAAGAAAATATCATCACATTTTTGGGGAATATAACAAGGAGAAAAAAATATGCATTAAGTTGCAAACTAGGGGGAAAATCTTGGAACAAAGAATATTCAAGTTTTCCCCTACAACCCCTAAAATTTCTACTAGCCCTTCTGCATCAAGTGTACCTCCCAACATCTCCACTATGATATCTTCACAAGCCCCCATTGAGGCTACTCTTCCTATTTCTACTATAGTGCTTGTTAGAATAACAATGTCCAAATCAACTAAGAGGAAGGGAGGGGGGTGAATCAGTTGATGCCAATATTATATAGTTTAAATTTCAACTTCAAAACTTATTCTCAAGGGAAAAATACTGAACTAAAAAGTAAATGAATCAATTGTACACATAAACATGAACACTAAAATTTTTTCTCAAGGAAAACCCTATTAAGGGAAAATCCTAGTGGGGATGGTACCCAAAAATATCTATACTATGAGTATAATAACCCTATTAGGAATTCTGACCTTATTAGGAGCTGACTATTACAATCGGCAAGTTCTGGTTAAAGGACATACCCTATTAGGAGCCTTTACAATATCATCTCAATTAAGGAATCAACCCTTCTAGGAGTCCAGCCCTGTTAGAGGAAATAAATTGTCAAAGGTGTACAATATATCAACATAATCAAGAGATTTGAGAGTTAAATCCACCCTCAAGTTCTCCAAACCTCACAACTTCAAAGATGAGATAATCTTGTTCTAAAACTACTTCTAGTACTCAACCACTGCCAAGCAAGCTCCATCTTGTGCCAAAGTGCATAACTACTATTCTTCAAATAGTATCCAATGCACCCTTAATCTTGCATTCACCTTTGCATTTTTTATATGTAGCTACAACTTATTTTCCAAGGATTTCAATCCTTATATACAAGTTACAACAATTATATCCAAGTCGGCCATCATAGGATAAATCATATTTACCAAATACAAATGGACACATGCAAAAATATACACAGAACCTCTTACAATGTTTTTGATTATGGTAAAAATAGGTTTTTAATGGAACCTAAAACCATTTACATAAAAGCATAGAGATTTAACATTTTAGTTTTACAAAAAGAGACACCTGCTAAAAAGACAAAAGCAGGACCTGAAACAACCCTAGTAGTGACAACAAAAAACAAAACAAATAGTTACCAACAAAACTACCATCAAATGCCCAAAAACCCCCCAGAACCTCTTGCAATGTTACAACATAATGATTACAACAATTTACAAGTCATATACATAAATTAAGCTCACATATCACATTACTTGAAATGTGTTCCAAGTCGGCCTCCAAATAGGTCTTTGCCAACACACACACCATAACTAACATCACCTATATGATCATGACTCCATATGATCACAATAATCTCTCAATCTAGTGTCCAACATGAACCTATGTTAACACATCACAACTCAAACAACCATGAGTGCTATCCACAAATTTTTTCTATCAACTCTATGAGAATCACAGTTTCTATCTCCTGAGAAATAGCTATCAATAAATCAATCATAACATTGTCTACTCAACACATAAGCATGTATGATCACAAATGGTGACCCAAGACATCATGAAGAGTCTTCCTCTAAGTTCACACATGCTAATTCTTTGTACTATGTCTATACAATTCTCTACAGCCTATCTACAAGCTTCTAAACAACCATTCAATAACATATGTTGACATCAATGACAAACTCCATCATGAATGCAACACATAGTCACTGTAACATATCTCCAACATTACTAGTATACTCCCCCATAGGAATACCATTAGTATTCATGCTAAAAATCTCCCCCTTTGGCATTTATGGCAACATAGATGAAAAATATGTGAGTTCCATGAATACCAAACATGCCTGTACTGCATCTACATCAGCATCTTTTCAAATCCTCTTCATCAATCATCAAATTCTCCAAAGGATGATCCTATTATACTATTTTTCATGAGTCATTCTCTCCCCCATTGACATAAATGTCAAATGTTTCATTATGTCTTTAAGATTTTTCAGTAACTCATCTCAAATACATATACTCCCCCATAGGGGAAGCATCAATCATTTAGTCTAGATAATGAAAAAGTGTTCGGATATATCTGGATGAATGCAATTCCTACATTAATTATTCAAGAGTAGGTTGGAGTATGACCCCTATCATATCTCTTAAATACTCAAATGTATCCTTCAGTATAGGCTTTGTAAAAATATCTTCTATTTTCTCCTTTGTATTCACATATTCTAACTTCACTTCTTTCTCTGCTACCTTATCTCTCAACAAATGATACTTTATTGCTATATTTTTTTTCTTAGAATGCATAACAAGTTTCTTTGACATGTTTACCATGCTAGTATTGTCACAATGGATACTAATTGAATCTTCAAGACATACTCCAATGTTCTTCAACATCTATTTCATCCATATGATCTATGTACAATTGATTGCTATTGCAACATACTTTGATTTTGCTGTAGACTGAGCAATGCAGTCCTGCTTCTTGGTAAGCCAAGAAATCAACCTTTTACTAAGGAAGAATGCTCCTCCAATAGTACTCTTTCTATCATCTACATTCCCTACCCAATCATCATCAGTGAAAGCATGAAATGTAAAGTCATTTTATCTATCATACCATAGACCAAACTCAATTGTTCCCTTTAGATATCAAAATATCCTTTTTACTGCCATAAGGTGAGATTCTTTAGAATCTGCTGAAAATATTACAACAATTCCAATAACATTAATAATATAAGGTCTAGTATGTGTTAGGTACTGAAGATCTCCAATCATTGATCTATACCTTGTCTGAGGTACATTCTTTCCTTCATCTTTCAAGGATAACTTAGTCCAAGTTACCATGGGGGTTCCAATAAGTTTACTGTCATCCATGCCAAACTTTTTCAATAGTTCTTTGAGATATTTGGTATGAGATATGAATATCCCTTCTTTACTTTGGCTAGTCTTCAATCCAAGGAAGAATTTCATCTTCCTAATCATAGACATTTCAAATTCACTTTTCATCTCATTTGCAAACTTGTTACTCATTTCATCATTTCCTCCAAAGATAATATCATCAACAAAAACTTCAAAAATCAAGATACCTTCTTCATTGATTCTCAGGTATAAATTTTTGTCAGCATTTCCTTTATTGAATCCCAACTGAATCAAATACTTATCCAATCATGGATACCAAGATCTTGGTGCTTGTTTCAATCCATATAGTGCCTTCTTTAATCTATAAACTAGATCTTCATCCCCTGATAAAGGAAATCCATCAAGTTGCTCAATGTATACTTCCTCTTCTAAGTATCCATTAAGAAAATTTGATTTCACATCCATTTGATATACTTTGAAATCCTTATAAGCAGCATAAGGTAATAATAATCTAACTACCTCAATCTTAGCAATAGGTGCAAAAGTCTCTTCAATATCAAATCCTTCTTTCTTTGAATACCCTTTACATACTAATATAGCTTTGTTTCTAACAAAAATTCCTTCTTCATTCATCTTGTTCTTGTATACCCACTTGGAACCAATCACATTTTTGTCTTTAGGCCTTGGAACCAATTCTCATGTGTTGTTCTTCTGAATCTGCTCTAGTTCTTCCTTCATGGATTTGATCCATGATTCATCTCTACATGCTTCATCTATGGACTGTGGTTCTACTTGTGACATAAAGCAAATGACATTTTTAGTTAGTGACCTCTCTTCTCTATTCTGTAATCTTTTTCAAGTTCCCTTGCTACTATCACCAATGATCTGATCCTTGGGATGTTTTCTCATAACATATTTGGGTAGGGTTTGTTCCCTCAACTCCACACTTATGCTATTGTCAATTTCTAAAACATCCTAAGATGCTTCATTCCTTCCATTCTCATTATCTATTGTATGTATATTGTTTTGATTTGTCTTCATATTTTCAAGAGAAATCCCATAGGGGTTAAAGCCACAACATTTTTCTCTAACTTGAAAATTTTTATCCACTCTCACATTAGCACTTTCAATCATATGTCTAGTTCTCAAATTGTAGCATCTATAAGCTTTACTTTTAGTAGAATAGCCAAGGAATATGCCTTCATCACTTCTAGCATCAAATTTTCCTATACATTCATCTCTCTTAATGTAGCATTTACTTCCAAAAATTCTAAAATAACTAATAGTAGGTGTTTTTCCATACCATAGCTCAAATGGTGTCTTACATGTACCTTCTTTGATTTTTACTCTATTCATTGTGTATACTATTGTATTGACTGCTTCTCTCCAATGCATATGAGAAACCTTCCCTTCTATCAACATGGTTCTTGCTGCATCCAGAACTATTCTAATTCTTCTTTCAATAGCTCCATTTTGTTGTGGTTTCCTAGGTGTAGAAGTTTGCCTCATAATACCATGCTTCTCACAAAATTTATTGAACTCATGTGAAGTGAATTCTCCACCTTTGTCTAATCTCAAACACTTTATCTTCAAGCCTATCTCATTCTCAACTTTTTCCTTGTAAAACTTAAAAGTTTCAAATGCTTCTAATTTTTCTCTAAGAAATCCAACACACATCATTCTAGAGTAATAATCAGTGAATATGATAAAGTATCTTTGTCCAAAGTATGACTTGGTCTATGTAGGTCCACAAAGATCTTTATGAATCAATTCCAACTTTCCATTTGTTCAGTATTCTTTTCTTGCAAAACTACTCCTTCTCTTATTTCCAAAAACACACTCTCTACATGTAGTGTTAGTAGGTTTCACAATCTTAGGTAGATCTCTAATAGTATTATTGCTAGATGCTTTAACCATCTTGTCAAAGTTGATATGAAAAAACATTCTATGCCATAACCAACTATCATCAATCTTTGCAACAAAACAACTGACCTCAATAGAATTTAACTGATATATGTTACCTCTGGTCTTGGTACTAGATGTGATCAGTTCTCTATTAGATCCTCCAATAGAGAAATGACCATCCTTGAATTCCAAATGATATCCCTTATCCACAAGTTGTCCAACACTCAATAAATTATGTTTTAAGCCATCCACAAATAGTATATCATCAATATTAGTCTCTGCATCTAAAGTAATTGATCCTTTACCAACAATCATTCTAGGAGTATTATCACCAAATCTTACAACACCACCATCAAACTTATTTAGCTGAATGAATCTATCCATGTCACCAGTCATATGATGTGAACATTCACTATCAATTATCCAATCAATTTTCCTACCAACATGAGAAACTAAGGCTTTTTCTTCATAGACAGGATCCTCTTCTTTGATAGCAACAAAACCCAACACATCATTGAATTCATCATCTAAACATTTAGATCCATCACTAGTATAATAACATTCCTTATCATTCTTGTATTTTCCAAATTTAGGCCTATGTAGGTATTCTAGTTGGACATCTAGATTAAAAATGACCAACCCTATTGCAGTTGAAACATTTCAAGGCTAATTTTCATTCAAACTTACCTTTTCCTTTCATTTCTCTCCTGGCAATCGGGGCCATGATCTTCTCATCCACTTTAATTCCTAGCCTTTGAATCTCTTCCCATTCTTTAACATATTCTCCAAGATCTTTTTTGTGCTTGATTACTCTACTAGATCCAACTTTAACAGATCCAGGTCTATGAATAGTCACCTTAAATGTTATCTCCACCTTAGGTAGTGCATCCTTTATTGGATACTGCTAATGCATTGTAGATATTCTGGATACATTTAATATATTTAATCACTATGTTGAGTGATGTTGGAGTTACTATTGTTGTCATTCATGTTTTGTCAATGATGTCAACATATATTTCTGTGAAGAGAATAGGGTGTTTATTATAGTGTACGGATACTATACAGATGTTTTAGAATGTGCGTAGTTAGTTGTGTGTATTGGAAGGTGTTGAGATCATATATCTAAGATTACATGATGAAATATTGCATATTGTTAGAGTTACAAAAGATTTTGTGAAGACTGGTTGCTGGACATTGACAGGGTTAGTCTCTGATTTTTAGGAATATCTTACAGGCAATGAGGATTCAGTGTATGCAAGCTTAAGGGATGACAAATAGGGTACTAAATAATGTTTGATGGTCTGTGCAAGGTATGGAAATCAGGATGATGTCAGTTATGGAGTGTGTTCTTGAGAAGACCTATTTGGAAGCTGACTTGAGAGATGTAGTGTGTATCATGAATGGTGAGCATAATTTATGGATGTCGGTCCTTAATTATTGAATTGTAATTGTTTTATACTTGTTTAGATACAATGTGTATCTTAGCAAGGAATTAAAATTATTTTTGTAATAGGAAAGCCTAATTGGCTGACCTGATTATTTATTTTATAATAGGGTATATATGTAAGATATTTTATTTTGAAAAGATAATGGAGAGAATGTATGTGATGTAAAAGAGGATTGTGAAAGTTTTGATCTTTTGTCTGCTAGATGTAGAGAAGAGGATAATTATATACTTCATTAGAACTGATTAAGAAAAGACAGTTGCTACTAGATAGTTCAAAATATTATGTATTTCTTTATACACACTTGTGTTGTGAACAATGAGTTCTAAAGGTGGACATAACCTTCTTTGGGTAGTGAGCCTATGAAGTGAGCCTACCCTTCTTTTCTTAACTCCTAATAGGGTATGTCCTCTAATAAGGACTATGTAATGTAATATTTTAATCAGCTCCTAACATGGCTAGATCTTCTAACAAGGATACTATACTCTTAGTACATCATTAGTGGGTGTTAATTGTTACAAGTAGTGGTTTTTGTTGCACCAAAAGATCGACCTGTTAATGCCTGATACAACCACTAGACTTATAGAAGACACAGGAGGTGGTTAAGCCCTATCATAAATCCTGAAGGGATCACTGACCATTTTTCCACCAATCTCCCCCTTAGCATTACTCGAGGGGATTCAAACCTGTGACCAAGCTCTGATACCACTTGTTACAAGTAATAGTTGTCGTTGCACCAAAAGATTGACCTGTTAATGCCCAACACAACCACCAAACTTATAGAAGATACAGGAGGTGGTTAAGCCTTTTCATGAATCTTGAGGGGAGTTCCAACCATTATTCCAACATTAATTCCCTCTAGGGTTTTACCTTTAACAGAGTTTCCTCAACAATAAATATTGTAATATTGTGTTTTCATTTCATTAGATTTGATATTGCTACTATTCAAAGTTTAAAGTTTAATAATCTATCATACAACTAATTCACTCCCCCTCTTAGTTGTATTGGTGGACCATTATTCCTAACAATTGGTATCAAAGCTACTGGTCCTTAGAAAGAAATATTAACATCTTGAGGTAATCTTGGAGATGGAATTCTATAGGAAGGATAGTCCAAAATTTGATCCTAAAAACTTTGATAGTTGGAAGAACAAGATGCGAACTCATTTGCTATGTTTGGACATTGACTACTAGATGATTAAAAAGAATCAAGTGGATATGAAGACTAGGGATGAAATGGATAAGGCTATTGATGATGAAAAGAAGATATTTTCATATAACATGGTCACAAGGGAAGCACTAATCAGTGCACTCTCTGAAGGATAATTTACTGGAGTTAAAGATCTAGTTTCGGCACATAAGATTTAGACAAGATTATAAGCATTGTATGAAGGAGATAAGTTGACAAAGCAAGTGAAGTTATAGAACTGGAAAAAAAGGATGGAGAAGCTACAAATGAAGGATGATGAGAACATTAGGGCTTATGTGCAAAGAGTTATAGAGGTTGTGATTGGAATCATAAATTATGGAGGCACTTATGAAGAGGAAGAAGTCATTGCAAAGATCCTTAGATCATTGACATCAATCTACAAGACCAAAATTCAGGCTATAGAAGAAGTTATACCTTTGAATCAAAACTTTAGCAGAGAAATGTTGATTGCAAAGCTAACTACCTTTGAAGCTACAGAACTGGGAGATTTTGTACCTAAATTTGAAACAACATTTAAAGCATCTACACACAAGAAGATAATGTCTACACTTCTGAGCACTAGCAATGAGAACATAAAAGAAGAGCTCAGTGAATATGTTGATGAATGGAAATAGATACAAGCATAGGAAAGAAAGCTAGATGAACTTGTTGCACTAATCGCTATAAGAGAAAAGAGAGGCAAGGGTAAATTTGAAGGAAAGTTACCTTTGAAATGTTTTTCATGCAATAGGATAGTTCACTTTACATCTAGATGTCCTACAAGAGTTCCTAAACACAAACTTAAGTTTTTCAAGTCTAAGTATTCAAAGGATAAGGAATGTTACTATGGTAGTGAAGGTATTTTTGATGATGATGATTTCAATTATGAGGAGATTGGATTTATTGCTATTAAAGATGAAAAACCAGCACATGAGGAAAAAGCTTTAATATCACATGTTGATAAGAAATCTGAATGGATTATAGACAATGGTTTCTCACATCATATGACTGGAGACAAAAACAAGTTTTTTAAATTAATGAAGTATGATGGTGGTGTTGTAAGATTCAGAGACAATGTTCCTAAATATTTCATAGGAGTAGGATCTATTACTTTGGATGGAAAGACTAATACAAATAATGTACTACTTGTTGATGGACTTAAGCATAACTTGTTGAGTGTTGGACAGATAATGGATAAGGGATTTTGATTAAAGTTCTTTGATGGGAAATGTTTTATCAAAGATAAGATAGGAAAATTGATTGCAACCGGTACTAAATCTAGAGGTAATATATTTGAGCTAAATACATCTAGAGCTTCTTGTTTTGTTGTGAAGGTAGATGATAGTTGGTTATGGCGCAAAATATTTTGTCATGTTAATTTTGATAATATTTTAAAGGCGAGTTTGACTAATGCAGTAAGAGATCTACCAAAGATTGTGAAACCATCTAACATTGTATGCAGAGAATGTGTTATGGGAAAATAAATTAGAAGGAATTATAAAAGAAAATCATATATAGAAAAAGGGAAGTTGGATCTAGTACATACAGACCTATGTGGACCTACAAGGACAAGATCATACTATGGTGAAAGGTATTTTATAATTTTTGTTCATGAATTTTCTAGAATAATGTGGGTCACTTACTTGAAAGAGAAATCAGAAGCATTTGATAAATTCAAGATATTCAAAGCAAAAGTAGAGAATGAATCGAGCTTAAAGATAAAATGTTTGAGGTCAAAAAGAGGTGGAGAGTTTGCTTCATATCTATTCAATTCATATTTTGAAGAGCATGGAATACAAAGACAAACATATGCTCCTAGGACTCCATAGTAGAATGAGATAGTAGAGCAAAGGAAAAGATCAATACTAGATGTTGCTAGGAAAATTTTTCTTGAAAGAAATATATCTCAGTGCATTGGAGAGAATGTTTTGGGACAACAGTGTACACATTAAACATAATTCAAATCAGAGAAGGTACAAGTAAGACTCCTTATGAATTGTTGTTTAATCATTCTCCTACTATAAAATATTTTAGAATATTTGGTAGTAAATGTTATATCAAGAGAGATGATGAGATAGAAAAATTTGATGCTAGAAGTGATGAAGGAATTTTCCTTGGTTATTCTACTAACAGAAAGGATTACAAATGTTTTAATTTGAGATTAAGAAAGATGATTGAAAGTAACAATGTGAAGATATATGAAAAGTTTCAGATACAAGAGAGAATGTATGATTGTAATAAGAGTACAGAGACTAAGGAGGCTACTACTATATAAGAAGAAGAACTTATTGAGACTAAATGCGAAAATGAGACTTGTGATGATGATACAAATGAGGCTACTAAGATTCCTAAGACTCTAAGGTATGTAAAGATAAATCATCCTGAAAATCAAATTATTGGTAATACAAATCAAGGAGTAATGACTAGATCAAAGACAAGGGAAGAAATTTGTTTGATCTCTCAAGTCAAACCAAAGACTATTGATGAAGCTTGTAGAGATGAATCTTGGATCAAAGCTATGAAAGAAGAGTTAGATCAGATAAATAAAAATAACACTTGGGAATTGGTTCCTAGACCTAAAGACAAAAATGTAATAGGAACTAAGTGGGTTTTTAGAAACAAAATGAATGAAGAAGGAGTTGTTGTAAGAAACAAAGAAAGATTGGTATGTAAAGGTTATTCACAACAAGAAGGGATAGATTTTGAAGAGACATTTTCTCCTATTTTTAGGATAGAAGCTGTGAGATTATTTTTGGCTTATGCTACACATAAGGACTTCAAGGTATATTAGATGGATGTGAAATATACATCCTTGAATGGGGATCTCGAAGAAGAAGTTTGTATAGAATAACCTGATGGATTTCCTCTATGCGAAGATGGAGACATGGTATGCAAGTTGAAGAAGGAACTGTATGGATTGAAGCAAGATCCAAGGGCTTGGTATGCAAGGTTAGACAAATACTTACTTCACTTTGGGTTCAAAAAATGTAATGCTAACAATAACCTTTATTTAAGAACTAATGAAGATGGAGTTCTGATAATAGAAGTTTTTGTTGATGATATTATCTTTGGAGGCAATAATAAATTAAGTAAGAAGTTTTCTAAAGAGATGAAAAATGAATTTGAGATGTCCATGATAGGTGAAATGAAGTTCTTTCTAGGACTACAAATAAATCAGAGTAAGAATGGCATTTTTATTTCTCAGACTAAGTATCTTAAAGAAATGTTAAAAAAGTTTTGAATGGAAGACTGTAAACTAGTTGGTACACCCATGGTGACTAGTCACAAACTGATAAATAATAATGAGACAAAGTGTATTTTTTAGACCAAGTACAGATCAATGGTTAGAGGATTACAATATCTAACTCACACTAGATCGGATATTGCTAATGATGTTGGAATTGTGGCTAGATATTAGGTAGAACCTAAAGAGACACACCTAGTTGCTATGAAAAGGATATTTAGATATCTGAAAGGAGCAATAGACTATGGCTTATGGTATGATAGAAATGATGACTTTAAACTTCATGCTTATACTAATGCTGATTGGGCATGGAATATTGATGATAGGATGAGTACTAGTGGAGGTGCATTTTTCCTTGAGAAAAAGTTGGTTTCATGGCTAAGTAGAAAGAAAGATTGTATGACTCAATCTACTATAGAATCAAAGTATGTTGATGTTTCTATTAACTGCACTCAAATTATTTGGATGAAACAAATGCTGAAAGATATTGGAATAACCTTTGATGAACCAGTGGCTATCCATTGTGATAACACTAGTACAATAAACATGTCAAAGAATCTTGTGATGGATTCAAAAACTAAGCATATTTCTATTAAGTATCACTTCTTGAGAGATAAGGTAGCAGAGAAGGAAATAAGGTTGGAATGCAATAGCACAAAGGAATAGATAACAAGCATCTTTAAAAAGTCATTGCCAAAAGATACCTTTGAGTATCTCAGAGGTATGCTTGGGGTGCATGCCCCTCCTAGTTAGAATTAAATGATGTAGGGATCCATCAGTCTAGAGGTTTTTAGAGCCTTATCATATTCTAGACTTGATGTGGGGATCTACTCCTTAGGGGGAGTGATCATTAAAGACAGTTGTGGAAGATAGTTAATGACTTATGGCACCCTTTTCCATTTTTGTCAAAGGGGGAAAGAGACTATGTGAAAATCCTATAAGAAAGAGACTATGTATTGGGGAAAGAAAATATGTAGTAAAGAGACTATGTATTGTAGAGAGAAACTATGTGGTAAAGGTACTGAGAGGATACTTTTCAGTTGATGGATTTTCCCATATGTTGACATTAATGCCAAAGGGGGAGATTGTTGGATATTGCTAATACATTGGGGATATTATGGATACATTTAATATGTTTAATCACTACATTGAGTGATGTTGGAGTTACTATTTTTGTCATTCATGTTTTGTCACTGATGTCAACATATGTTTCTGTGAAGAGAACATGCCAATTATTATAGTGTGCGGATACTATACAAATGTTTCAGAATGTGTGAAGTTAGTTGTGTGTATTGGAAGGTGTTGAGATCTTATATCTAAGATCACATGATGTAATATTGTATATTGGCTGAGTTACAAAAGATTTGGTGAAGACTGGTTATTGGACAGTGATAGGGGAAGTTGACAGAGTTAGTCTATGAGTTTTGGGAATACCTTATAGGCAATGAGGATTGAATGTATGCAAGCTTAAGGGATGATAGAAAGGGTATTGAAGAATGTTCAATGGTCTACACAAGGTACAAAAATCATGATGACATCAGTTGTGGTGTGTGCTCTTGAGAAGACCTATTTGGAAGTTGACTTGAGAGATGTAGCATCTATCATGAATGGAGAGCATAATTTATTGATGTCAGTCCTTAATTATTGAATTGTAATTTTTTTATACTTGTTTTAGATACTATGTGTATCTTAGAAAGGAGTTATGTAATTATTTGTGTAATAGGAAAGCCTAATTGGCTGACCTAATTATTTATTGTGTAATAGGGTATATATGTAAGATCTTTTCTTTTGAAAAGATAATGGAGAGAATGTATGTGATGTAACAGAGGATTGTGAAAGCTATGAGCTTGTGTCTTCTAGATGTAGAGTAGAGGATAATTATATACTTCATTGGAACTCATTAAGCAAAGATAGTTGCTACCGAACAATTCAAAAGATTATATATTTCTTTATATACACTTGTGTTGTGAATAGTGAGTTATGAATGTGGACATAACCTTCTTTGGGTAGTGAGCCTACCCTTCTTTTCTTGACTCCTAACAAGGTTTGTCCTCTAACAAGTACTATGTACTATAATGTTTTAATCAACTCCTAATAGGGCTAGATCTTCTAACAAGGATACTATACTCGTAGTACATCATTAGTGGATGTTAATTCTCACATAGGTTTTACCTTTAATAGGGTTTCCTTGACAACAAATATTGTGTTATTGTGTTGGCATTTCATTGTGTTCATTGGATTTTATATTACTACTATTCAAAGTTTAAAGTTTAATAATCTATCATACAACTAATTCACCCCCCCCTCTCAGTTGTATTGGTGGACTACTATTCCTAACATCCTTTAGCTCTATGGTCTCAAAGGTAGTTATTTTAGCCACTAACACTTCTCTAGTGAAGTCTTTGTATTGTGGTATGGCCTCCTCCAAAGAAAGAACTTTAGGTTTGTAGGCAGGAGTTATAGACCTTGAAATTTTAGCTATGACATCATATTTTGTATAAGTACCTCCATTCTTTGTGATTCCAATCACACATTTAGATACCCTCAAAACATACATCCTTATTATTTCATCAACCTTCATTTGTATTTTCTCCATATTTGTCCTCCAATTATGCGACTTTTATCTCTTAGTGTATTCATCTCCTTCATAGAGTGCAATTAGTCTTTTCCAGATCTCACTTGCCTTTGTTAGATTTATGAACTTTGTGAATTCACCATCAGATAATGCATTAACCAAATATTCATTTGCAACAACATTGCATACAAATTTTATTTTTTCTTCTTCAATAGAAGCAAGTGTTTTAACGTCTTCCTATTAGGAATAGTCCCAAGAGATAACTGAGAGGGGGGGGGGTGAATTAGTTATCTACAAGTTTCAATTCTTTATCCAATTAAGTATACTTAAACATAAAGAATAAACATAATGAAAGAACACTTGAACAAAACACCAATATTTTGGTTATGGGGAAACCCAAATAGTTAAAAACTCCGGTGGGAATCAACACCCACTAATAATCTACACTAGTATATTATGATCCTTGTTAGAAGATCCTTAACCCTATTAGTAGTTTTCTTTACAATGCATTTAGTATAGTGACCTGGTCAAGGGTTGGACCCTGTTAGGAGTCTTTTACAATTAACCCTATTAGGGGTGAGGCTGCACTGTCCAAGAGCACACTGCTCAAAGGGGTGAAGGCTACAACCTTCTGAATAACAGATACACACTATATCTGGATCTTGGTGAAATGTGCTTTGACCTAATATCTGGATTAGTTCTAATGTATTACACAAACTCTTTTCTTGGTCACATAGACCTTCTACTAATGGCTTAGCACTTTTCACACTCTGCTCTGCTCTTCACAATCAACTCTGAATCATGCTTTAACAATCACAAATGACTGGTTATAAATATCTTTCCTCTATATGATATAATCAAGTCAGCCTATTAGAACTACCTTGAAATCATATTAGAGAAACAATAACATACTTCAATAACATCTCGGTCAGCTACACTAAGCACGTAACACAATCTAAGTGTAGGTGCACACTACACACTGTCGGCTCTACTAATTTAATTGATACTTTCTCCTTAAGTTGAATTACATCATTCACTCTTAACTAAACAACCTTAACTCTTCTCCAATCCTTAATCCAAGGGTGCATACCAAAATGATAGGTGCAACTCTTGTACTAATAAAATCTTTGTCTGCTCTTCAGGATAAACACAGGAAACTACAACTGGTGAATGGTGACTACATAACTTCACTGCTACTAATCATCAGACTCTACATCCATGAATGTAACATCACCAATATGTCTTCATCACATATCCAAATGCACAAGGCTCCACAATAACTATACGGACAATCACTCACATTACACTGCCTATAACTCTATTAAGAACACTACTGACACAAGCTGCTATATAACTATTTATACTAACAATTAACCTCTGTGTCCATGATATCATGCTAATAACATGTCCACGCTTTATATACTAAAATCTTACTGCATAATTCTTCCATGCATGCTACTTACCATATATTTTCATCAATGACAAACATACAGTTAGCACCGGCTTGCCGGCAAATCTCCAACAATCTCCCCCTTTGGCATTGATGACAACATATGGAATGAAAAACACCACAAACCCAAATGAAATTTTCTTTTATAACATTCTCCATTTCCTCATAAAAAATTCCCCAAGGATGAATCCTCCATCTACTGCAATATTCTACAATATTCTTTATTTCCTCAATTGAACTGCTTACATGACTGAATACTACTCTCCCTTAGTATATTATTCCTTCTTTACTTCTATTTTTCATGACTATATAGTACTCCCCCTTTGACATCAATGGGAAAGGATTCCAATCATTAAAAGCATTGGTACTACTCCTGAAGTAGAGTAGTCAACCATCCATCAGTCCCTGAGGACTGATGTTCTTTCTTCTTTCTTCTAAGCAGAATTAGTGAAGGGAATTACTCCCAACTTCTCCCTGAGATACTCAAAAGTATCCTTTGGAAAAGGATTTTTGAATATGTCTTATAAATAATCTTTAGTACTCACATAGTCCAACTTGACTTCTTTCTCTGCCACTTTCTCTCTTAGGAAGTGATACTTAATCTCCATATGTTTTATCTTTGCATGCATCACATGGTTCTTTGATATGTTGATAGTGCTAGTGTTATCACAATGAATAGCAATAGGATAATCAATTTGAATTCCAAAATCCTTTATCATCTGCTTGATCCAAACAATTGGAGAAAAATTCAAGGCTACTACAACATACTCCGCTTCAGTTATTGACTGAGAGATACAATTTTGTTTCCTTCTTGTCCAAGTGACAAGTCTATCTCCAAGAAACACTACTCCTCTTGATGTACTTTTTCTGTCATCAATGCATCCTTCCCAATCTGCATCTGTATATACATGAAGCTCATCATTCTCTGAGTTAGAATACCATATACCATTATCTATAATGCCTTAAAAGTATCTAAATATTCTTTTTACAGCCATGAGGTGACTTTGTTTAGGCTCTGCTGGAAATCTTCCAACTATGCCAATTGCATTAGAAATATCAGGTCTATTTTGAGTAATATATATGAGTTTACCAATCATAGACTTGTATAATGTTTTATCTATTACTGGGGAATCATCTTCTTTTGTAAGCTTGCAACCTTTTATCATAGGTGTACCCACTGGCTTGCAATCATCCATCTTGAATGTCTTCAAGATCTCTTTCACATATTTAATCTGATTTATGAATATACCTTTGTCTGTTTATTGTACATTCAATCCCAAAAATTATTTGATAGGTCCAATCATGCTCATCTTAAACTCACTCTACATCTCCTTAGAAAATTCTACACTAAGTTTTTCATTACCCCCAAAGATAATCACATCAACAAATATAGCTACAAGTAGTAAACCTTCAGATGTTTCTCTTATGAATAGATTACAATTTTCTGCTCCTTTCTTGAATCCAATTTTTGTTAAATATCCATCAAGTCTCTCATACCATGCTCTAGGGGCTTGCTTAAGTCCATAGAGGGCTTTCTTCAATCTGCATACCATATCAAGTTTATCTGATAAGGTGAAACCTTCTGGCTACTCAATGTATACTTCTTCTTTTAGCTCTCCATTCAAGAATGCTGACTTAACATCCATTTGATAAACTTTGAAGTTTTTGAATGTTGCATAAGCTAGAAACAACTTAATGGCTTCTAATCTTCTTACTGGTGAAAATGTGTCTGAATAATCAATACCTTCTCTTTACGCATATCCCTTACATACTAATCTTGCTTTATTCCTTATTACTGTACCATCTTCATTTATCTTGTTTCTGAATATCCACTTTGTTCCAATTACATTCTTATCACTAGGTCTTGGGACCAGTTCCCAAGTATCAGTCTTGATAATCTAATCTAGCTCTTCTTTCAAAGCATCATGCCAATCTGAATCATTACTTGCATCTTCAACACTTAAAGGTTCAATCTGAGATAGTAAACATACCGCCTCATTGCTTGCTGAATTATTTTCTTTTGATCTTGTTGTGACTTTGCCACTCTGATATCCAATAATTTCATCCTTAGAATGATATATAGATGTAAATTTTGGAACTTTATGTGATACTATCTCATATGCCTTCTGAGTTTCTTCTTCACTTGTTTCAGGGTCATTGAACAATACATCAATACTATCAAACATCTCTTCAACAACTATTTCACTAGTGGAAGGTTTGGGTTCTTCTTCAATCATAGGTGAATAATCATGATATCTTTATTGAACCATAAAATTTTCATCAATCTTAACATGAGCATTTTCAATGATCTTCTTTAATCTCAAATTAAAACATCTATAAACTTTTCTTTTAGTAGAGTAACCAAAGAAAATACCTTCATCACTTCTTGCATCGAACTTTCCTATTGCTTCATCCCTCTTGATGTAGCACTTGCTTCAAAAGATTCTAAAGTATTTTACTATGGGAACATTACCAAACCATATCTCATATGGTGTTTTGTGTGCACCAAGCCTCAATTGAATTTTGTTGATGGTATACACTGCTATATTGACTACATCTCTCCAATAGGTGTGTGCAACCTTTCCTTCAATCATGATAGTGCCTGCTATATCAAGGATGATCCTATTCCTTCTCTTTGCAATCCCATTCTACTAAGGGGTTCTAGGTGCACTCAACTACCTTTTTATGCCATTATCTTCACAGTACTCATAGAATCTGTTATAGGTGAATTCTCCTCCTCTATCTGATCTTAGACATTTTATCTTTAGTCTAGATTCATTCTCAACCTTAGTTTTGAATATTTTGAACTTCTCAAAAGCTTCTGACTTATCTTTCAAGAATGCAACCCACATCATTCTAGTATAATCATCAACAAACAAAATGAAACACCTTTCACCATAGTATGACCTTGTTTGAGTTGGTCCACATAAGTCTGTATGAATCAGATCCAACTTGTTCTCTACTAAATTGTACTTGATTCTGAATGAATTCCTCACATGTGTTCCCATCACACATTCCCTACAAATAGTATCAACTAGCTTTGCTATGCTAGGTAGGTCTCTAACTACCTTCACATTACTTATCTTTACTATGTTATCAAAATTGATATGACATAGCCTTTTATGCCACAACCAACTGTCATCAACTTTAGCAACAAAACAACTTGCTTATGAATTAAGTTGAAAAACATTACTTTTAGTCTTTGAACCTAATGCAATCATAACACCATCCTTGTTATTAATGATGCACTTGTTGTCTTTGAACTTCAACTGATAACCTTTTTCAAGTAACTGTCCAACACTAAGAAGGTTATGCTTCAAACCATCTACATAGAGAACATTATCAGTGTTTTTATTTCCATCCAATGTGATATCTCATGTACCAATGATAGGTTTAGGAGTGTTATCTCCAAATCTAACCATGCCACCATTGTATTTTTCTAGATGAACAAATCTGTCTTTATCACCTATCATGTGATGTGAACAACCACTATCTATAATCCAGTCTATCCTTATGTCAGCTTGTGAAATCAATGCTAGCTCTTGTTCCTTTTTCTCATCTTCATCATCATCAAAATTACTAGAAGTTTTTACAAATTTCTTACCATGGACTGATGCTTTGAAGGCTATCTCACTTTTAGGTTCTATCTATCTTGAAATCTCAAATGCTGAAATTTTGCTAATCAAGGTTTCTCTCTTGAAGTTTGATGTAAGCTACATGATCTCATCAAGGATGTTGATCTTGTTTTCATATTCTACTATAAGAGTAGTCATCAACTTATCCATAATGTCTTCTTCTGAGATCTCTCCACCATTGTTCCTAATTCTTGCAACCACTTCACTAATCCTTTGGTTGTAATCTCTGATGTTTTCTTTAGGTAGCATCTCTAATGCATTGTATCTTTTCTTCCATTTTTTTTGCATGCATCCTTTGCTTGTTTATCTCCTTCAAACATGTCTTCTAGGTGCTTCCATATCTTGTAGGTTGTGTCTACTTTATTTATCTCATAAAACTCACTATTAGATAGGGCACAGATAAGGGCTTCTTTTTATATTGCATTTTGATGGAACAAATCCTTCTATTTTCTAGTAGCATCATCTTTTGCAAGATCTGATAGAGAGGGGATCTTAACTTCTTTGATAGCCACTTTAAAAACTTCAAAAGCAATGCACTACAAATTTTTCATCATCTTGTTCTTTCAATCAAGATAATTCTCTCCATCAAACTTAGGACCATCTTTTCTAAAGAATGTCATCTGATCAACCTCAAGCTCATGTTAAACTTTCTCTCCCAGGCACTTGGCTTTGATACCAATTATTAGGAATAGTCCCAAGAGATAACTCAAAGGGGGGGTGAATCAATTATCTACAAGTTTCAATTATTTATCCAATTAAGTATACTTAAACATAAAGCATAAACATAATGAAAGAACACTTGAACACAACACCAATATTTTGGTTACAGGGAAACCCAAATAGTTAAAAAATTTGGTGGGAATTGACACCCACTAATAATCTGAACTAGTGTATTATGATCCTTGTTAGAAGATCCTTAACCCTATTAGGAGTTGTCTTTACAATGCATTTAGTACATTGACTTGGTCAAGGGTCAGACCCTGTTAGGGGTGAGGACGCACTATCCAAGAGCACACTGCTCAAAGGGGTGAAGGCTACAACCTTCTGAATAACAGATACACACTATATCTAGATCTTGGTGAACTAAACTTTGACCTACTATTTGGATCAATTCCAATGTATTGCACAAACTCTTTACTTGGTCACATAGACCTTCTACTAATGGCTCAACACTTTGCACACTCTACTCTTCTCTTCACAATCAACTCTGAACCATGCTTTAACAATCACAAATGATTGGTTATAAATATATTTCCTCTAAATGATATAATCAATTTAGCCTATTAGAACTACCTTGAAATCATATTAGAAAAATAATAACATACTCCAATAACATCTCAGTCAGATCTACTAAGCACACAACACAATCTGGGACCTATCTAAATCAATAAGTGTAGGTGCAAGCTACACATTGTCAGCTCTACTAATTTAGCTGATACTTTCTCCTTAAGCTAAATTACATCATTTTCTCTTAACTAAACATTCTTAACTCTTATCCAATTTCTAATCCAACGGTGGATACCAAAATGATAGGCTCAACTCTTGTACTAAAAAAATCTCTATCTGCTCTTTAGGATAAACATAGGAAACTGCAACTGGTGAATGGCAACTGCATAAATTCACTTCTACTGATCATCAAACTCTACATCCATGAATGTAACATCACTAATATGTCTTCATCACATATCCAAATGTGCAAGGCTCCATGATAACTATATAGACAATCACCCATAGAACACTACCTGTAACTCTGTCAGGAACACTACTGACACAAGCTACTATATAATTGTCTATACTAACAATTAACCTCTACATCCATGATATGATGTTGATAACATGTCCATGATGTATATACTAAAAGCTTAATACATAAGTCTTCCATGCATGCTACTTACCTTATGTTGTCATCAATGATAAACATACAGTCATCACTGGCTTGCTGGAAAATCTCCAACACTTCCTCCTCTATGATAAGAACATCTTTCTAGGTGATGAGCCATTATTCCATGCCCATACACATCAAATGATTCTTCATCTTCTCCTTCCATGTATTGAAATTTTTGGCATGAAACTTAGGACTCTCCTTTCTGAATAAGGCCATCCTGATCTTTACCTCACAATATTAGGCTTCCTAATTGAGGACCAAAAGCTCTAATACCAATTGTTAGAATAACAATACCCTAATCAATTGAGGGGGAGTGAATCAGTTGATGCCAATATTATATACTTTACATTTCAACTTCAAAACTTATTGTCAAGAGAAAAATACTAAACTCAAAAGTAAATACAACAATAGTACACATACACATGAACACCAAGATTTGTTCTTGAGGAAAACCCTATTAATAGAAAAGTGCTAGTGGGGATGGTACCCACAAATATTTGCACTATGAGTATAATAACCCTATTAGGAGTTCTGACCCCATTAGGAGCTGAGTATTACAATAGGTAGGTCCTGATTAAAGGACAAACCCTGTTAGGAGCCTTTACAATTTTATCTCAATTAAGGAATCGACCCTGCTAGGAGTCCATCCCTATTAGAGGCAATAACCCTATCAAAGGTGTACAACATATCAACCTGATCAAGAGATTTGAGAGTTAAATCCACCCTCAGGTTCTCCAAACCTCACAACTTCAAATATGAGATAATCTTGTTCTAAAACTGCTTCTAGTACTTAACCACTACCAAGCAAGCTCCATCTTGTACCAAAGTGCACAACTACTATTCTTCAAATAGTATCCAATGTAACATTAATCTCACTTTCACATTTGCATTTTTCATATGCAGCTATAACTTATTTTCCAAGGATTTCAATCCTTATATACAAATTACAACAATTATATCCAAGTCGGCTTTCATAGGATAAATCATATTTAAAAAGTTACAAATGGATCCATGTGACAATGCACACAGAACCTCTTACAATATTACAACATAATGATTACATCAATTTATCATTCAGATTTGTAAATTAAGCTCCAATATCACAGTACTTGAAACATGTTCCAAATCAGCCTCCAAATAGGTCTTCGCCAATAGACACGCCATAGCTGACATCACTTGTACAATCATGACTCTATATGATTCCAATAAGCTCTCAATCTAGTGTCCAACAGGAACCTATGTTCACACATCATAACTCAAACAACCATGAGTGCTATCCAAAAATTTATGCAATCAACTATGTAAGAATCATAGTTTCTATCTCCTAAGAAATAGTTATCAATAAATCAATCATAAATTTTTCTACTCAACACATAAGCATGTGCAATCATAGATGGTGACCCAAGACATCATGAAGATTCTTCCTCTAAGTTCGTATGTGCTAATTCCTTGTACTATGTTCATACAATTCTCTGCAGCCTATATTCAAGCTTATAAACAACTATTCAATAACTTATGTTGACATCAATGACAAACTCTATCATGAATGCAACACATAGTCATTGTAACATGTCTCTAATATTACTAGGATTCTCCCCCATAGGAATAACATCAGAATTCATGCTAATACTGCCAATAGTTGAAGAGCCTACTTGCTCTATGGTTCCAACAAAGGTTCAAATGATGGAAAAAATAAAATAATTGGAAGACAAGATTGTTGAGACAAATCAGATGGCTACATAAAAATTAAAAAAAGAGATATTGAGCTCAATCTTGACTCACATAAATGAGAAGTTTGATAGCAAGTTTTCAAGTGTCGATTCTTTCTATTTATTGTTATTTGAAGTTGTTAAATGTTTTTACAAGCACATGGAATTTGTTGCCCCATTGTTTAAAAAATAGATGAAAAGGGAAAATGATTTGAAGATGATATCTTTTGCATCAAAGTATCATGCTAATAGACCACAAACACTTCAAGAAACCCATTTTTTGGTGAAGTCTATTTAGGAGTTTCAAATATTATTTGAGGACATTGAAAGAAGAATTAGAGAGTTGATCAATAGTTTTAAAAGAATTCATGATTCTTTACTGCTTGGAATTATAGATAAAGATAAAAATATAAAGCCATAATAGGAGTGGAAGGAGAAACTAGAATAGATCATCAACTCTTAGGTTGATTTAATTTTTTAATATTTTGACACAAATGTGCTTGAAATAAGCATAAATAAAATAATAAGAACCAACACATTTTTTGAGACTTTTGAGAAAGAGGCCAATCAAGTTGTTGTCAGGTACAACCCATATAGAGAAAAGGCTAATGAAGTCATGTGTTTCAATTGGCTGAAAAATGAAGAATATGCTAAATGGGTTAAGATTTACTTAAATGAGGAGTGAAGAGGAAAATAGTTTTCTAGTTAACTATTTGATGTGACAGCTTGGGTATCATTTTTTTGTTATGCTATAAACATTTTTCGGTGTATTCTATGTTAGTTATTCTTTTGAAGGATGAGTTTGTGTGTGTTAAATGTGGTAAATCTAACTAGAAACACTTCAATAGACCTTTACTCTAACTAATGAAAGAACTACCTAGAAATGATCTATTGCTTCCTATATGAAGAGAGTGTGATCTATGTAAATATGCTCTTAGTTAGCATTATGAGATCAGTGACTAGACAACTCCATAACAAAAGATTCGTGGGAGATTAAGATACAATGATTGAATTCAATAATCCAAATCTAGTTATGAATGGCTTTTAGTCTAAGAAAATAATGTAACTAGCATATGATTGTGTGATTAATCTAGAAATTAAAATCTATTATCTAAGCATGCAAGTTGATTTTTAAGAATTGAAAAACTAGCTAAAAGATGTGCATATAATCTAACATAAAAATAACCTAATGCATTTAAGAAAGAATTCTAGGATCCTTAAAATAAGCTAAGAGGTTGTTTTATGTAGAAATCTCAGAATGAATGTGTGGTTGAGATTCATCTTGTTGAGTGGTTAAGATTCTCTCTGACTTTTAGAAAATTCATGTGGTTTGATGCGACTAAGAGAGAAAATAGTAATTTTCATTATTTCAAGACTTTCTTTTCTATTAGAAAGTTAATTTAAAAATTCAAATTAGAAATTTGAATTAGATATTTCCATTCTTTTAAATCTTTCTTTTTAATTAGAAAGTTAATTTAGAAATTCAAATTAGAAATTTGTACACATGAAATTGAATGGGTTATTTTATTAATTAAAAGTATTTATATACCTTTTAACTAATTGATTTGATTTGAATTGATTTAAAATAACATTTATGCTCTATCAATTGATTAAATTGATTAATTTATTATTTGATGATTGATTTAATTATGCAAGCCAATTGATTTAATTACTTATATAATTATGTCTATCATATTACTTGATTTAATTAATTGAAATTAGGAGCACTTAGTTAGATATACCATTTTTAGGTGATTGCATTTGTTCGTCTTTGAATTGATGTGTGAGCAATGAATCAAATCAAAGAACTTATGATGTTAGATCTAGAGAATAGCTTGATACAGGTTTGTTGAAATCATTCATGATTGCAAGAGATCAATTCTGAACTTGATTGAATGAAAATTGATATATATTTTCAGCTATCATTTTCAAACTTGATTTGACAGAGACTAATTGAAGATCCAAAAGATATTGATTATAAACTTGATTGGACAAGAAATGATCATACTAACTCCAACCTTGATTGAACAAAGATCAATAAAATAGACCAAGATATCGATTATGAACTTGATTAAATAAGAACCGATCATATGGACTCTAAGCTTGATTGAATGAAGATTGATAGGAAGACCAAAATATTCAGCTTGATGTAACATGATGAAACTAAACATCTGTCTAATTTTTTGATGACAACCAACTAATTTGATATGAAGTGTTGAAATTGATTAATGTCAAAAAGTCTCTTAAATCAACAGATTGATTTGAATGAATAACCATCTTGATGAAGTGTGATGAAAATGATTATCGTTAAGAGACTGATATCAAAGAAACTATTAGATTGATGTGGTGCAATGAAACTGATATGCCCCTTAGATTTTTGCTTGATTCAGATACTTGCCCCAAGTAGGTTAATGTGGTGCGATGAAATCACTCGTGTAGAAAGATCAGAGAGTCTCAACTTGATGTGGATCTTGATGAAGTTGAGATGCCCCTAGCAATGAGGTATTTCTTGAATTTATAATTTTGAACATAGTAGATTTAATTGATGGTGTAGTTGTTGTGGTTCCAAAACACACACCCCATTTTGGCCACTTGGCCTAATGGGGAACCCCTTTTTTAGGGTCTTTTTTGTTATCTTTAAGGTTTTGGTTTTTTTTCCTTCTACAATTATCTTAGATAGAATATTATTTATGCTTTCAATAAGACATTACTGACAACTGCTTTTACATGCAGAAGTTTGGTGCCCACCTTTTGAGATTTACGAAGAAATAGTGAGGAAAGCTAATATCCAGGGGAGTATTAAGATTTTTGGAAATCCAAGAGGTGATAGAGAAGTTTTAAAGAGCTCACCCCAACATTCTTCCAAAAAGCTAAGTCTTCAATTTTGACAAGTTCAGAGAATTTCAACACTTAGCCATTTTTTAGTTTTGGTAGATTTTCAGAGTTTCGAAGTTGCTAGGAGTTCCACTGTCCAAAAGCCCGAAATTATGCCCAACATGGATTTTTTGGGACTTAGCCAATTTTTGCATGGAGAAAAACATTTTGACACTTCGAAAATTTTGTGTTCCTAGTTTTTCAGCCTTTCGAGTAAGAAGTAGGGTAATGATAATTCAAAGGATTTGCAAGGATCTAATGATTTTTCTCAAAATTGAACATGAATATGTTGTTTGCAATCTATTTGTCGAGACATTTCAAGGTGTAGCACTTCAATGGTATGAGACACTCCCATCCAACTCTATTTTCTCATGGATTGAATTAAAGGATTTATTCTTAATTTAGTTTGATCTCAATGTGAGTTCACAAGATTCACTATTTTATTTTGCTATTGTAAGAAGGACCCCTCAAGAGTCCATTACCCAATTTAATCATTGATTTCTTCTCATGTATCAAATGGTTCAAGATTCAGAAAGGATGGTGCATGATTCAATGTTAAAAGAGCATTATTTATGGTGTTTGGATGTCTCATTTGCAAGCGTGATTAGATCTTTTGGTGAGATTAGTACCTTGCATGATGCATTCAACAAGGCTCTTTTCTTACAATGATGTGGATGTGATGTTACAAATGGTATGAATGGTCTTGATGAAAGTTTCAATATGAAATTGATTGAATGTTTTCAATCATTAAAGCTCTTTGTCAATCTAGTGAATACATCAAATCAGCTACAATCATCTCATTCAACCAATTACAACATGCCTGATATCTAGATGATGCAATCAACCAATCAAAAGAATCAGATCAATCACTTTCAAGATCATATTTGGGGTCAAAATTCCCATGATACAACCTTGGACACAAGTATTTTTTCATCTAATGATGTTACTATAGATGTCTTGTCATATTCTTGCTATACTTCATTTCTCAATCCATCAACTCATGATGATACTTCAAATGGGAAGCTTTTTGGCTAGTTATATGAGCATGATAATTTATGCAGCAGCTTAAGTGAAATGATCCTAAACTCTGATTATAATCGAGAATCCAAGTTACCAAATGATTTTTCCACAAAAACTAGTCATGGGATAACAAGAAATGATGAACAAATCAAAGAGGATGAGAGATATTTGATGCTACCCCGGAAGTATTTCCATGAAAGATCAACAAGTACAAAATCTTTGACCTCTTCACACAATAATTTTGATGTCTCTTTTGATACTAGAAAATATTCACATGAAAAAGACATAGATAGTCATTGTTGGGTGGATATTCCTATTGAACAAAGTAGACTAAATGAGAAGTTTCAAGAATTGCGTATTCCTATGTCATTATCAAATTTTGCATGGTTAGAAGGATGTAGGATACACCTCATGAATCAACATTGTGAGATGGATTGTCCTATTTTTCTTGGAAAGATGGACTTCTATTTGAAAGAAAAGATGACTATTGAAGAGGTATTAATTCCTATATCAGATCATTAGGATAGTCAATCAAGGAAGGCACAAGATGAAAATGACCAAATTCATGAAAATTTGGAAGATATGTGTTGGCCTATTGAGGGAGGTAAAGTGATCAGCATACAAGAAAATAATGGAAAGACATTTCAAAATGATGAAGAGAATGAAATCATAAATACATTCATAGACATTTGCATGAAAGTTGAAAGTGGAAAGGTCACTTCTCAAGAAATCATAAGTGATGATGCGCTACCTTTTTTGAATGCTAATCATGATGGAACCTAGATAAAGGAGATACAAGAGGTTCAAAAGGATGATCAAAAGGAAGATGATGAAGATGAAAAGTTATTCCATAAGGTAGAGGACTCTCAACATTTACAAATAAACAAACAAGATGAATCTTAGTTTTTGTCATCAGAGGAAGTAGACAAAGTGCTTGACTTGGTATCATGTTTGAGTAAAGAAATATCTAGTTATGGGTATTCCATGCACATATCAAACCTTGGAGTAGCCAATTCATGTAGGATTCATCCATTTGAGATACATTCAAAGGTAAGTTGTCCTAAATTCTTGCTAGCTTTGATTTGAATACAAAATGATTTGAATTCTGATACTAATGATTCTTGCAATTTTGAAGACATGCTTATTAGTGAAATTATTAGTCCTAATGAGGTCAAATGTGATGATTTATTATTTACAACTAATGATAATTATAACAAGGATCATAGTCAGGGTGATTTTCCTTTTGAACCTTGTTGTAATGATAGGTATAGTACATCACTAATGAATATGTGTTCTTATGGTCTGCATGCACTTGAGGAGGGTGGAGTGGTGTACCATGAGATAAGATCTCCAAAGAAGAAATCACATTGAGTTAATACATGCCCATGGTTGGGAACTCACTAAACCAGGTTGTATCTGTCCATCATCCCTTGCTTTTTGATGATTTTTAGCTTGAGTATGATAAAGGCGAAAAAAATTGTTTGTGGATTAATCATGATAATGGAGAGTTGCCACATTTTTTGATTTTGTGTAATTTGTACCTAGAATTTGAACAAAAAGTTATCTCAATTTTATTTTTATGAGTACAAAGATGAGTTTGCATTCCTTAGAACTATGCAAGGTGTGTTATTACTATTGCATGGAAAGAAAAATCAATTAATAAGCAACTCATATGCTTGTTCTAAGCTTTTTGTATATAATTTAACTTTAGCTATAATTAGGTAGGTGTTAGTTAGTTTCCCATATGTTTTAGTGGTTAGTTTTGTTTTGTCAGTGTGTCAGTCTCATTCCTTGGTGCTTGAGTGTTTTTTGTTTTTGTTTTTCAGTCTGGGGAAAAGAGATTTTTTGCCAAGGATTTTTCCTGGCAATTGGTTCATCCCAAATGGTTCTCAATAGGAGGTAGAGGTATTTCTTTGTCAAATTTTTTTTAAAGAAATTTGTCTTGCAAGAGACTATATACATGGATTATGAATGGTGATACCTTTCACTGACAATCAAGTTGATATTAAAATTCAATCATCCTCAACACATTACACACTTTAAACACAATACTGTGGTTGTTGGTTTCTCAAGTAAGTATCAGTTGGAATTGATTGGAGCCTATTGTTATAGGTGACCTCAGATCTCAAAACCCTTCTCCATCTACATCTTGACTTGAAGGGACAAAATCAAAAGGAGGAACACATAAAGAAAGGTCAACCAGGGGAAAAATAAAAGTTCAAATACTTGGGTGGCACAGCCTAATCGCTGCCTAGGTTTCCAAGAAAGAGAAAATAAGAATACAAGAAAATTAGAAAAGCAAATATTAAGGTAGCATAGCCTAAGCATTGCCTTAGTGTACCAAAAGGTCATGAAATGAAGATAATTGAAGAAGTGACAATATTCAGAGCACAATGGATCAAGTAAAGTCACATTCCATGTAAATTATGTTGACTCTAAAGGAGCCCTCCAAACAAGAAAAGAATCTCATAGCTTGTCAAAAGATAGAGAAGGGTGACTCTAGCAACCTCTACCAGGGCTATGAATGCCTGACTGGCAGTAGAGAAAGGTTAGAATGAGATTATGGAAGTTTATGAAAGTAAGAAAAGATTGGTTCCAAGTGCTTTCTTATCTAGGAAACCTTCATCCAATTGTTGAAAGAGTGAACACATAGATGCACTCACTGGATGAAACAACAAAGGACTTTAATTTTGAAAAGTTGTTGAAAGATTGTTTTCATGAATGGTGCTTGCATTCAGTTTATTACAAGATAATTTCGAGAGAATGTTTGCTAGTAAAGAAATGCCTTGGCCATTTCTCCTTTTTTTGGGGCTATTTTTTGTGGTTCCACAATGCACACCCCATTTTGGCCACTTGGCCTAATGGGGACCCCCTTTTTTAGGGTCTTTTTTTGTTGTCTTTGACGTTTTGGTTTGTTTTTCTTCTGTAATTATCTTAGATAGAATATTCCTTATGCTTTTAATAAGACATTACTAACAACTACTTTTTCATGGAAAATTTTGGTGCCCACCTTTTGAGATTTATGAAGAAATAGTGAGGAAAGTTAATATCTATGGGAGTACTAAGATTTTTGGAAATCCAAGAAGTGACAAAGAAGTTTTAAAGAGCTCACCCCAACATTCTTCCAAAATGCTGAGTCTTCAATTTTGACAAGTTCAGAGAATTTCAACACTTAGCCATTTTTCAGTTCTGGTAGATTTTTGGAGTTTTGGAGTTGCTAGGAGTTATATTATCCGAAAGCCTGAAATTTTGCCCAGCATGGAGTTTTTGGGACTTAGCCAAATTTTTGCATGGACAAAAAAATTTTGACACTTAGAAAAAATTGTGTTCCTAGTTTTTTGGCCTTCCTAGTTTTTCAACCTTTCGGGTCTTCTGGCCTTCCTAGTTTTTCGACCTTCCTAGTTTTCTGGCCTTCCTAGTTTTTCGGCCTTCCTAGTTTTTTGGCCTTCCTATTTTTTTAGCCTTTCAGGTTTTTTGACCTTCCTATTTTTTTACCTCTGAAAGTCTGAAAATTTGTAAAATCTTGTTCAATACTTAGCCATTTTTTAAGGTCTTGATTTTTGGCATTTTAGCCCTAAAGGTTTTTCAGACTGTGAAAGTCTGAAAGTTAGGGAAAGTTCATCTCCACACTTAGTCATTTTTGTAGCTTCATTTTTTCAGGGTAATCATCAGGATCCAAGATTTTTGGGCATGACCGCTATTTGACTTCAGTCATCTCAGACTTGATTTTTTAGTCACAAGGATCACATCAAGGGGGGTCATTTCTGCATGATTTGAGGGCCTCTTTCAGTTGAGTCCACGTGGAGAAGCCATAACAAAGGATAAAGTGCAAGATCATGAAGTTTCATGGAGAGCTTGCATGAGTTCCAGTTGTGTTTTGAGTCATTTTATGCATGATCTGCTCTAGTTTTTGTAATGCACGAGGTTTAATTCCATGCTAGGGTAGTTTAACTTGTTTTTAGAGGTAGTTTCCTTCATGTAATCTATAGTTTAAATTTATTTTTCAGTTTTAGATGCAGCCAAAAACCCTAGCTGTGAAAATAAAAGCACAACTCTATAAATTGTAAGAACTCAATGTAATTAGGGTCAGATTTTATCATTAATATAATACATACAATTGGTGCTTCAATTGTGGTGTGATTCTTCTGCTATATTTGTAAGATTTATGATTGTGTGAATTGCTCATTTGTTTATTTCAAAGAGCCAATTGATTGTGTGGTGGTTTAAATCTGTGATTCATTAGTTTGGTGTTTTCTAGTGTTACATTGCTTTGTTGTGATGAATTATTGAGAAGGTCTTTCTTTTGGTGTTTTGAATATAAACTTGTCTCACGTGTACACACATTCATGGTGGCTTCATGATTCTATGATTTTTGGCTTATTATACATCTCTATTTGTTTCCATTGATGATTTGTTGTGTCTGGCCGAGATTGTGATTTCATCAAATCTCTGTTTTGTGGGTTTTCCTCATCTTCTTGGTATTTTAATTCGTGAAGCATTGTGATATTGTTTTATGTCCATTAGTTTCTTTTAGAAAATTTCCTTTGAATTCTTGTTACCCTACTTCTTACTTTCCTTGCATATCAATTACAATAGATTAATTAGATTCACATTGCTTTCATTTAAAATCTTTAAAAAAAAAGAGTATTATTTTGTTAAAGTTTGTTTTACAACCCTTTTGAGATATGAACCAACAAAACCCTCCTCATGAACAGATTCACATTTATATTTCATTGAGCTATCCAAGTGGTTGAGACCCAACCCAGAAGGAACCTTGAGAGTGACTAATATCGTTCTTCCAAGAGGGAAATTTTCTCACGCAAGTTCCTAGCTGTTGTCTCGTGTAAAAATGATGCCCAACACTAGTATTCCTACCCCCTCAGGATCAAAATGAAAATATGGGAAGAAATACCATTGATTTGAGTTGATTTGATCGATGAAAAGAATTGATGTCAAATTGGTTCAATCTAATTCTGATAGGATTGTGGATGATTGAGAATAAATTGGGAGCAATTATGAGGTTATTTTGAGAAATTTTGACCATGTGCTGACTAAAGTGTTGACTTGAAATTTGATGTTGGATTTTGATTTCAATCCTGAAAATAGATTGAGGATAATCTGATGATTTGATCAGGTCAAGGATGATGTTCATAGTTGACTACTAAGGCGATGAATAATTGAAAACTATGGGATTTCAAGATGAGGATTATCTTAGATCATTCAAAGTTACTATGAAAACTACATGCAAGTCTAATATGAATGCAAAACTAGGACTTTAATCACTGATCTCTATAGCCAATTTATCATCATCAAGCATTGTGGGACATTGTGGTCAATATAATCCTCACTGGTGCTACTATGGCCATGATAATATGAATATGACCCATATCAGATGAAATGTGGAAAATAGATGCAAGGCTCAATGCATTAGAGTTGAGAGGACCTGAACTTCATTTCCATTTGATATTGCAAGTTTACAATAGCATCAAGGCATTTAGAGCCGAGATAACCATGAGTGTGATCTTGCATAAAAAAACAAAATAACAGACAAGGATATAGTTCTAACCTCACCTTAGTGTCCATATAAAATGAGTCAAGGTATGTGTGGCATTCCAATCAAGATGGAGGCTCTTACCATAGACACCCAATTTATTGGACAATTGAGGATCATTGGAACCACATCGGCAAGAAGAAGTCAAAGAAAGATGATTATACCCCTGGTCCATATTCCTCTAGTCATTCTAACATCCTTGAGTTAAATAGAAAGGGATAATTAGGAAATCAAATGATAATAGATAACATGCCAAAGATAATTCACAACCTTTATTGCTTCTCTAGTCGTTTAGACATCGTCGAGTTGCAATAGAGATGTGATCAACACCAATTCAAGAAGTTTTTGGGTGTTGCTTGTGTTTCATCTATGTAAAATGTTCTAGCTTGTTAAAGTGTGTAGTGTTAAGAACATTATTTGATCATTCATGTATGTCATTTGTTAGTTTGGATTGTGATTTAATTTTATCTAAAAAGTGTTGAGAAACACTATTTGTTGATGTCTTCACGTTGTGGGGTGTTGAGAAACATCGTCATATGTCAGTGATGAAACTTTCAGTGGTTTTTTGAAAACTAACTCTGATTCATTTTGGGATGATATCATGATAGGAAATTGGCCCCTAATAAGACCTAAATTTCCTAGGGACGAAGATAAAGATCAATTCCAATCCATGGTAGTGTTGTGTGGAACAACTAATTTTTCATGAAAGTGACTTAAGCTATATACAAGTTGAAAAGAAATATTGAAGCCCATGTAGGAAGGATAGCCAAGTTACACATTGATAGATGGAGCGTTTGGTTTGCAAGTGACACATGTTTACCAAGTTTTCACCACTTGGTAGATTCTATTTTTTGCTACCGAGGTGCCTGTTTACCAAGTTTTCACCAAGGCACTTTTTTCATTTGTTCAATTTTTTTTTCCCTTTTCTTTATGCATCAAAGTGTGTATTTACTAGGTTTTCACCAAGATGATCATTTTTTTAGGACTTTTCAAATTTTTAGAATTTTTCTCAAGAATTTTTGCAATTTTTAAATTTTTAGAGATTACTCATTCTCAAGCAAGATCAAAATGGTTTTTCTCCAATGTCTAGAAAGGTAGGTGGCATGATGGATGGATTATCAAGTTGATGGATGAAGCAGAGGGATAATAAGGGATGAAGTGAGTGAATGCTACCCTCAAGGAAAGTCTCCTCAAGATTACCTAAGCTAGGGAAGAAAAATACAACAATATAGGCTCATTTAAGAAATGTTGGATAACATATAGGATAATGAACCGGTGTCATGAAAGCATGTGGTCCAATAGAGTGGACATGTCAACAGACTCTTGTTAACAAATTTTGCATTTTTTTAATTCTTCATTTTGATCAAGACCAAGGGGTTGATTTGGATAAGCCGAATATATGATCACACAATGAGGATAAGAGGTGATTGAGATTATGAGTGGATGGTTTGAGATGATGGCAAGAATTATTAGGAATAGTGATTTTTTATTTTGGATAAACAAGGTCATGATAGGGTAGCACAAATGGAAGCATGTGAGTAAGTTAATGGAAATTATAGAAGAAGGAAGGATATGTGATGCTCATGAATAGGTTCAACCTTGTCAAGATAAAAGGTGGAAAGAGGAAGTATGGATGCACATGAAATAGCTAGTGTGGATGAATCTTGCCCCCAAGTGTAGAGTGCAAAAGGGAGGAATTATGCATGATGCCTATTTTCTAGGTTTTCATCATGATACTTGTCCAAGATGCCACAAGTAGTGGTTTTCACCATAGGATGGATTTATTTCTCTTCAATGGATTATCACAAAGGATTAAATGATCTACCTAATGGACATTTAGATGCACTTGTATTCACCAAAAAGTTATGAGATTTAAGATCACGAGGTTATGATTTGATGTTGTCATGTAATGACAATTCTTGAGATAGGATTGATTCCTCTTGATTTGTTTGAACATAGATCAGATTCTCTTGAGGTTGTGAGATAGACTCTTGATCAAAAATTTCATGGTCATGAATAAGTTCTTGATCAAAGATAGGATTGTCATGAAGTTTATATTGATCAAGGATTAGATTAATGTGAGATTCTTCCTAATCACAGATAGGATTGATGTGAAGTTGTGAAGTATCTATTTTGTTTGAAGAAGATGAAGATATAGATGAATTGTGATCATAGAGAAAAGAAAAGATTGATCTTAATAAGGATTTTTTGGATGATGTACATCATTTTCTTCCTTTAAGTCATGAATTTCAGATTTTAAATACTGAATGTTTTTGATAGGGATGTGATGAGAATCTCTTCTTCCTTGTTGTTAAGACCGTGAGGTTTAGCACATTTTTTTAGCCATTGTAAGATTGTCTTGATGTGTTTGTTTATAATATTGGAGAGAAGATATGATGTGGGAATTATTCTTGAGATCAAATTTCTATTTTTGACTCCTAGTTTGCATAGGCATGAAAGTTTTGATGTGACCAAGTGTCAAGAGTAACTAGATTTCTAATGTCGATATCTGGTGCAACTAGTGTCGAGTTTCTCTCAGAAATATGAATGGAAAATTGATTAGTTTGAAGATTAGCAAAAATTCCAAAGGTGAACTTGCTACAAGGTGTTAGAGTAAAAGCTCGAATGCCTAAGTATTGGACACTTGTCAACAACTTAGTTTGAGTTTGATGGAAAAAGATATTCAGACTAGTCAAACCTTTGAAAAACCAAGATATGTGACAAGAGAACCATGGTCATTTTCAATATTTTTCTTGAAAATTGTTGGTATGTTTTGATTTTCATTGTCTTAAAAAAGGTTTGCAGATTTCAAGTGATTAACAAGCACATAAAAACACATGAGTGTAGAATCAAACATGCTTTATCCCTAAGTAATTTGGTAGAGATTGAAAATCCTCACTCATAGACTTAGGAACACACTCAAAAACTCCTCAAAATATGACAGGCCAATAACACACAATGGATATTGATAGCCATATTATCTAAGTGGTAATGCAAATGAGGGTTTGATATGGTGAGTGTCTTGGGGCAATTATTATTTGCATTGCACTTATATTTCCAACCTTTTGAGGGTGATTTGGGAGGTCTCTACACTAAAGCTCATAGTTAAGGAATCTATTCATTAGTATTCCATGTAGTCTCACAAGTGAGATTGAGGCCTATAGCCCTATAAGTACTCTAGAAAATGTAGTCCCATGAGAAGGATTTAGGATGCTCATCCCTACAAATATCTAAATCATATTCCTTTGTAGTCCTGTAAACAAGATTGAGACATAAAAATGTCCTGCTGGTACCAAGATAAAACAATCCTATAAACAAGATTGAGGTTGTCATGCCCTGTGCATATCAAAGTAATTAGAATAGATCTAGTTAAGTCCTCTGAGACTTTAATCTCAAAGAGGCATTTGTTTATAGTGGGTGGAAGAGCTGGTGTCTTCTTGTTTCCATTTGGGTCCTTCCTGAGAGATTTTTCCCTCAACTAGAAGGCTCTCTAAAGGTTAAAGAAATGAAAATGGATTGGATTCAAGGGTCTGATTTTTTTATTCTTCCAATGGAATAAGAGAATAATTCTCTACCTTTCCACCTTTCCCAAACACACCCAAAAATCTTCATTTACCAAAACTTAAACTCAAACTCAATCTAACTTTTGATTTTCTAATTTTCCTAGTGGTAAAAGAGATTAATCCTCTGATCAGATTAAGAATAAAATTTAAATTCCAATTAAGTGCCTAGAAATCTTATGAAAACACAATGTTGAATTGATATCCAAGGAAACCTACATTACAAGCATTAGTAGTTTTCATTGTTTCAATTCATGTCCTTTGACATACATAATCTTCGTCAAGTGTCCTGCAGACAATAGTTAGGTGGATACACAAATTCTTCCTGAAAATGACTCTGTCCTGTAAAACAAAATGTCAACACATGCAAATAACTCAAAAATGATAAAAACAAATCTAGTATCCTCTAGACAGATTTCCTGACTTCTTTGTGTTTTGTTACCTGCAAAAATAGAGAGTCATCATCAATAATTAATCAGATTTTAAAAACTCTATAAAAATACATACATGCTACTATTTTCTTTAAATGTGCTATAGTAATTTCTTTAAGTACTATTTAACATCTACTACATGCTACTGTTTTCCTTAAAGGTGCTACAAAAAGTATTGTAAGCGCTATTCTAATATCTACTGCACACTAAAAGAATTATGCAAAGCATGGAAAACCTCCTTAAAGGCATCATGAAACCAACAGATATGTGTTAAAAGAATATTAGATAGAAGATAGAAGGATATTTGTACATGTTGAAACTTTGTGTAGAAGTGTTGAAAGGTTGGTTACACACACTATTTCATTATTCACACTTGCTATTTAAATAGGTGTACCCACAAGAACAAAATTGGTACACACTATTTCATTCTTCAAACACACTATTTCACTTACAAAATATCAAAATATGCACACAAAAAAAGCATGGACATGTGAATATTTAACAAATTTTTTAAAGCTTAAGGCCTGGGCCCCACGGTGGGTGCCATAAATATGTGTGTTAAATGTGGTAAATCTAACTAACAACACTTCAATAGATCTTTACTCTAACTAATTAAAGAACTATTGGAGATTTGCTAGCCAGCTAGAGTCCTGACTATATGTTTTTCATTGATGACAACATATGGTAAGCAGGATGCATGGAAGCCTTATTGAGAGAGCCTTGAGTATATGTCTCCTAGATATGTTATCAGTATGATATCATAGACACAAAGGTTGATTCTAAGTGAAGTCAATAATACAGTAGTCTATATCAATGAGTGTTCCTGACAGGTCCCAGGAAGAGTTCTGTATGTAATTTATAGTATGGTTGTAATGGAGCCTTGTGAATTTGTATTTATGTTGAAGACATGTTAGTGAAGCTATGCTCATGGATGTAGAGTTAGTTATGAAGTATAGGTTGAGTTATGAAGTCTCTAATTGACAGTCATAGTTTCCTAAGTTTATCTGGTAGAGCTGACATTATTTTTATTATTGTAGTAGTTGCACCTATTAGTTTGATATGCATGCCTAGATTAGTGTTTGGCGAAGAGTTAAAAATGTTTGGTTAAGAGCGCATGCCATAATTCTAAATGAGAAGAAAGTATCAACTAATTTTGTGGAGCCGACAGTGTGAAGCAACACGTCTACTCATATTGAGTTGGGAGGTCCCATTTTGTGTTGCGTGCTTAGTATAGATGACTAAGATGTTATTGGAGAGTTGTATTATTTCTCTAATATAATTTCAATATGGTTCTATTAGGCCGACCTGATTATATCATTTAGAGGAAAGATATTTATATGTAGACATTTGTGATTTATTAGTATGGTAGAGAGTTGAAAGATAAGAGTAGAGTAGAAGGTCCAAAGTGTTGAGCCATCAGTAGAAGGTCTATGTGACAAATTAGAGAGTATATGCTATTCATTGGAAATGATCAAGATAGCAGGTCTACATGAAGTTCACCAAGATCTAGATATAGTTTGTATCTATTAAACAAAAGGTTGCAACCTTCACCCCTTTGAGTAGTGTGCTCCTAGACAATGAGTCCTCACCCCTAACAGGGTTAATTGTAAAAGACTCCTAATAGGGTTTGACCCTTGACCAGGTCATTGTACTTAATGCATTGTAAAGATCAACTCCTAACAGGGTTGTAAGATCTTCTAATAGGGATCATAATACTCTAGTTCAGTTTATAGTGGGTGCTAATTCCCATTGGGGTTTTTAACTATTTGGGTTTCCCCATAACCAAAATTTTGGTCTTGTGTTAAGTGTTCTTATATTGTGTTTGTGATTAATGTTCTTCTATACTTAATTGGAAAAATGATTGAATCTTGTAGATAACTGATTCCCCCCCCCCCTCTCAGTTATCTCTTGGGACTATTCCTAACAATTGGTATTAGAGCCAAGTGCCTCAGAGAGAAATATTAATAGCTTGAGGTTGATCAGATGGAATTCTTTAGAAAAGAAAGTCCTAAGTTTGATGGAGAGAACTATCTAGATTGGAAGAAAAAAATGATGACACATTTATAGTGCATTGCCTTTGATATTTTTGAAGTAGCTACCAAAGAAGTTCAAATTCCCTCTCTAGTAGATCTTGCAAAGGAAGATGCAACTCTTAAGTAGAAGGATATGTTCACTCAAAATGCTATTGCCACAGGAGCCCTTATCAGCACCTTATCTGACTATGAGTTTTCAAAGATCAAGAAAGTTGATAAAGCCTACAAGATATGGAAGTATCTAGAAGACATGTTTGAAGGAGACATCCAAGCTAAGAATGCACATAGAAAGACATGGAAGAAAAAGTAAAATACATTGGAGATGCTACCTGAAGAGAACATTAGAGCCTACAATCAAATGATCAATGAAGCAGTTACAGGAATCAGAAACAATGGTGGAGAAATATCTAAATAAGACATAATGGATAAATTGATGACTACTTTGTCAGCAAAATATGAGAACAAGATAAACATCCTAGATGAGACTATGCAAATTTCAAAATACTTCAAAAGAGAGACCTTAATCAGCAAAATTTTAGCATTCAAGATCTCAAGTTTGAAGACAAAGCCTAAAAGTGAGATAGCCTTCAAAGCCTCAGTCCATGGTAAGAAATCCTTGAACACTTCTAGTAATTTTGATGATGATGATGAAGAGAAAGCACTAGATGATTTCATTTATTTGATTTCTCAGAAGGAAAAGAAAGGACAAGGAAAATATGAAGTTCAGTTACCATTCAAATGCTTTTCATGTAACAAGATTGGTCACTTTGCATCTAAGTGTCGTACAAGAGTCAAGAAGTTCAAAACTAACTACAAGCCTAAGTAAACAAAAGAATGTTACTATGCTGGTGATGGAGTATCAGATGAAGAGTTAGCAAAGGATGAAATTGGATTCATTTCTCTTGAAGACATGGAGAAAATGTTTGATGAAATGGACCTTGAAGATGAAAAGGAAGCACAAGAGTTAGCACCAATTTCACAAGCTAACATCAGGACAAATTGGATAATTAACAGCGATTGCTCACATCACATGATAGGAGACAAGGATAGATTTTTACATCTGGATAGATACAAAGGTGACATGGTTAGATTTGGAGACAACACTCCTAAACCTATCATAGGTAGAGGATCTATCACCTTGGATGGAAAGAACAAACTGGTGATGTTCTTTATGTTGATGGTTTGCAGCATAACCTACTAAGTGTCGGATAGTTGCTTGAAAAAGGATATTAGTTGGAATTCAAAGACAATGAGTGCATCATTAATAAGAAGGAAGGAGAAATGATTACTTTAGTTTCAAAGACTAAAGGTAATTTTTTCCAACTTAATCCTGAACCAAGTTGTTTTGTCGCTAAAGTAGATGACAGTTTCGTATGGCACAAAAGACTATGTCACATCAATTTTGACAACATAGTGAAGATAAGCAATGTAAAGGTAGTAAGAGACCTTCATAGCATTGCAAAACTAGTTGATATAGTATGTAGGGAATGTGTAATGGGAAAGCATGTGAGAAATTCATTCAGAAGAAAGCATAATTTGGTAGAGAACAAATTGGATCTAGTGCATACAGACCTATGTGGACCAACTCAAACAAGATCATACTATGGTGAAAGGTACTTTATTTTGTTTGTTGATGATTATTCTAGAATGATGTGGGTTGTGTTCTTAAAGGATAAATCTGAAGCATTTGAGAAGTTCAAAATATTCAAAGATAAACTGGAAAATGAGTCTGGATTAAAGATAAAATGTCTAAGATCAGATAGAGGAGGAGAATTGACCTTTGACAGATTTTATGAGTACTGTGAAGAACATGGGATAAAGAGACAGTTAAATTCACCTAGAACCCCTCAATAGAATGGAATTGTAGAAAGAAGGAACAGGATCATACTTGATACAACACACACTATCATGATTGAAGGAAAGGCTGCACACACCTATTGGAGAGATGCGGTCAATACTATAGTCTATACAATCAATAGAATTCAATTGAGGCTAGACACAGACAAGACACCCTATGAGCTATGGTTTGGGAATGTAGCTATAGTCAAATACTTCATAATCTTTGAAAGCAAGTGCTACATCAAGAGAGATGAAGCAATAGGAAATTTTGATGCAAGAAGTGATGAAGGTATTTGATGCAGGAGCATCCTGGGTGTAAGAGCAATCTTGCATCATCCAAAAATATTTCTATTTTTGTACTCAATAAGGGCTATCTTGTGCAGAGTTGCTATTTATGGAAACTTGCTATTTTTAGTAAGTTGGTCTTACGATTTCAGAATGTTCTAATTTTACATGTGGAGGTTCATCTCAGTCATATCAACCTGCCAGCAAAGTTTCATGGCTAGATCAGGTCTAGTTTTGAAGATATTGAAGATTTTCGGTATTGGCAGCAGGGTACAGAAACTTCGAACTCAGTTTTGAAGGCTTTAGAGGCCCCGGATGAGGTTGAAAATTTGGGTGACGGGCACTTTGCATAGGTCAAGCCTGTAGAGCACTTCGTGGCATTTCCAGAATGGGGTTATAATAGCCAATCGAGTCAACGGGTGATGACTTATGGTCTTCGGAAGTTGGGTCACCTAAAATGGCAAAAATAATTTTTCTTCAAAATTTTTGTTTGGGTTTCAAAACTCAATTTGAGCGGACTTTGATGTAATAAATTGTAAAATAAAATAATTTTAAGTTTGGTCGGCCCTAAGGGCTAAATTTCTAGAACCTTCTCGGGCGGTGGAAATTGCCTGTATAAAGAAGGCCCGTAGTGTTGCCTAGGGCAGTTCTGGGTAGTAGATCTGGGTATTGATTCGAGGCTTTGTCCTACAGAATATTGTAAGGGAATGCCCATGTGGCTTTGCATATTGTAATTCTGAAAGTTTGTAATTCCACATTTGTGGAGATAATAAGAAGCCAATTTTCTGTTCTTGCATATTATTGTTGTTGTTTCTCTATTTCTGTTAAGTGTTTGTGGTATTAAGGGGAGCACCCTTAATCAAGCCACGAAGTGCTCTACAGGCTTGACCAGCGCAAAGCGCCCGTCACCCAAATTTTCAACCTCATCCGGGGCCTCTAAAGCCTTCAAAACTGAGTTCGAAGTTTCTGTACCCTGCTGCCAATACCGAAAATCTTCAATATCTTCAAAACTAGACCTGATCTAGCCATGAAACTTTGCTGGCAGGCTGATATGACTGAGATGAACCTCCACATGTAAAATTAGAACATTCTGAAATCGTAAGACCAACTTACTAAAAATAGCAAGTTTCCATAAATAGCAACTATGCACAAGATAGCCCTTATTGAATACAAAAATAGAAATATTTTTGGATGATGCAAGATTGCTCTTACACCCAGGATGCTCCTGCATCAGACACCTGGAGTAATTTGAGAAGTGACCCTGTCATGACTCAGGTGTGCAAAGGAAAACCAAAATGGTTAACCTCCTCCTTTGTTAGCCATGATGAATCTTCAATAGGTCATCCTTTCCATTTGACCAAATACTCTTCATATGTCTTGTTCCTTGTGCTTCTGCCAACATGACTGTCCAGTATGTCTTCAATCTCCTTGATATTTGAACTGGTTACTGGAATACTCCACTGTGCTGCTGCAACCTCATCTTCAACACCTCCTTCGTGATACTCTGTCAAATCTGAAATGTTAAACACTGGTGAAACATTCAGCTCACTAGGCAATTCTACCTCATTCATTTCCTGAATCATGCTTCTTCAATATCTTACATGGTCCAAACTTCTTCATTTTCAGCTTGTTGTATGTACCAACCAGAAATCGCTCCTTCCGCAAATGAGCCATGACTTTATCGCCAACCTGAAATTCCTTATGCCTCCTTTTCTCATCTACCTTAGCCTTATACTGTGCATTCATCTTGGTAATATGCTTCCTCACTTCCTCATGGATGTTCTTCAAGTGTTCTGCAAAATCCTCAGCTTCAGCACTACTTATTTCTCCTTTATCTATCTTTCTCAATTCAGATGCATTTCTTGGACTACTTCCATATATAATCTAGAATGGTTATTTACCAGTGCTCCTATTGACAAAATTATTGTATGCAAATTCTGCTTGTGGTAAAATCAAATCCCATCCTGTTGGCTTATCTCCAACCAAACATCTCAGCAGATTTCCCAAACTTCTATTCACCACCTCTGTCTGTCCATTAGTCTATGGATGATGTGATGAACTGAACTTCAAATCTGTCTTCAACTTCTTCCACAATGTCAGCCAAAAATATCCAACAAACTTAGTATCTCAATCTGAAGCTATGGTCTTTGGCAAACCATGTAGTCTAACCACTTCTCTAAAAAACAATTCTGCTACATGAACAACATCATTAGTCTTCTTGCAGGGAATGAAATGTGCCATCTTTGAAAATCTATCAACCACCACAAAAATTGAATCATGTCCCCGCTGAGTTCTCGGTAAACCAAGAACAAAGTCCATACTGATATCCTCCCAAGGCTTCTCTGGTATAGGTAATGGCTGATACAACCCTATATTCTACTTCACTCCTTTCACCATCTAACATACTCTGCAACTCTGTACAAACTTCTTCACATCTTGCTGCAATTGTGGCCAATAATAATTTTCACTAACCAAAGCAAGGGTTTTATCACGACCAAATGTCCGGCCAATCCTCCACTATGCTTCTCCTTGATGAGATTCTCCCTCATAGAACTTCGTGGAATGCACAACTGACTCCCTCTGAATAGCATATCATCCTGGATGATGAAATCCAACCATTTCATCCTGTCTAGAGTAACAGGTTCTGTACAAGCTTTCCAAGCTTCACCAAAATCAGGATCCTCTGGATACAAATTCTTGAGATCCTTGAACCCAACAACTTCAATCTGCATCTCTATCAGCAATAGTTGCCTTCTGCTAAGAGCATCTGCAATCCTGTTAGACTTTCCACTTCTGTGTTTTAAAACAAATGTATAACTCTGCAAAAAATCAACCTATTTCAAATGCCTCTGATTCAACTTTCCTTGATTATTCAAATATTGCAAAGCTTGATGATCACTATACAAAAAAAACTCCTTAGGAAGCAGATAATGTCTCCACTTCTTTAATGCTTGAACTATAGCATAAAATTCCTGATCATAGACAGAATATTTTCTCTTGGCATCATTTAACTTCTCACTGAAATAAGCAATAGGTTTACCTTCTTGGCTCATAACAGCTCCTATTGTAGTACCACTAGCATCACAATCTACTTGAAACACCTTATTAAAATCTGGAAGTGCTAAAATAGGTTGTTCTGTAACTTTTTGTTTCAACAATTGAAAACTCTTTTCTGCCCCATTAGTCCACTTAAACTCTTTTCTATCCCCTCTCATTGTTTCAGTCAAGGGTCCACAAATACTGCTAAAATTTTTGATAAACTTTCTGTAAAAGCTAGCCAAACCATGAAAAGATCTTACCTCAATTGCACTCCTTGGAGTAGGCCATTCAAGGATAGCCTGTACCTTCTCTGGGTCCATTTTTAGACCTTTTGTTGAAACTACAAATCCCAAATACACTAACTCTTTCTTCACAAAACTGCACTTCTTCAAATTAATCAACAATTTCTCATCTCTCAATTTCTCAAACACCATATGAATATGCATCATATGTTCCTCTAATGTCCTGCTAAAAATCAAAATATCATCTAGGTAAACAATGACAAACTTACCCAGAATTTCTTTCAGAACCTCGTTCATGAGCTGCATGAAAGTGCTCGGTGCATTGGTTAGCCCAAAAGGCATGACTAACCACTCATACAGTCCTTCCTTTGTCTTGAAGGTAGTCTTCCATTCATCTCCTTCTCTGATCTGAATCTGGTGATATCCACTCTTCAGATCTATCTTTGAGAAATACACAGCTCCACTCAAACAATCCATAATATCATCCATTCATGGCAATGGAAACCTATACTTGATTGTGATCTTGTTTATTGCTCTAGAATCTGTACACATCCTCCACTCTCCATTCTTCTTTGGTGGTAATACCACAGGGACTCAGACTCTCTCAAATCAACCCCTTCTGCAATAACTCATGTACTTGTCTGTTCAACTCTTCACTTTTTGCTGGTGTCATTCTGTGTGCTGCCTTATTTGGAAAACTAGCTCCTGGAATCAAATCCATCTGATGACTGATCTTCCTTACCGGTGGTAATCCATCAGGTACATTATCAGATACAATATCCTGAAACTCATTCAACAAATTTGCAACCTCTACAGGTACATCCTCTACTTCTTCTTTACCAACTTTTGGAATTAAAGCAAAACACACATGCTCATGCCTCATACCATCTAGGAATTTTCTTCCATGATCTTGATTGGTGCACCATTTCTAATAAACCTTAGCAACCAGAACATGACCATTCATGCCTTCTTGATGCATACCCAGACCACCATCCTTGTTTTCCCTACAAACAAAGTCCCATTTAACCAAACTCCACTTTGAGGAAAGTAAATTACCCATCCATAAGAATAGTTTGGAGAGAGAATCAAATTACTTTACAAAGCTTGTTGGAGTTTTTTGAATAAGTTATCTATAAATATGAAGAGCTTGAATAACTAACTTTAGGAGAGTCACCATGCCAGTAGTTGAGAGTCATCTATTGGTCCAATGACTAACTTTTTGCCTCAACTTATCTAGAGTTTCTTGCCAGTACCCCCTAGGCAACTGACGCTTTGAAAGAGGAACTCCAAGATAAACAAAAGTAAGAGTGCCAATTTGAAACCTTAATATCCTAGCAATCCTTTCTTGTATGAGTGCAAGAGTAATAAAAAAGAAAATAATTGATTTCCTTTCATTGACCATCTATCTTGAGGCTTTCATATAAGTGTATAGAAATTTTCTAAAGTTGGCTTATTTATTAATTTTGACAACACCATTAAAGTAGTGTCATTAACAAATTGAAGATGAGAAGGAGAAAGACTATGACCATAATTCCATCCCTAAATCAGACCTTTCCTACCTTGAGATCTAATAAATCTTCCTAACCCCTCAATCATCAAGATAAATAAGTATGGGGAGAGGGGAGCCCCTTGCCTAATGCCCCTAGAAGTTCCAAACAACTCAGTGGAATCACCATTAATAAGGACTACAAAAGAGGAAGAAGTGATACAACTCATCACCCAATTGATCCACTCAGTGCGAAACCCAAAGGAAGAAAGCACTATGTGTAAGAAACTCCAATTGACTCTCTCATATGCTTTGGCCATATCCAATTTTATGAACATGGCCTTCTCCTTAGAAGTTGCAATAAAATGAACAACTTTTTCTGCTATAATAATCCAAACTAGAATTTTCCTTCCAGCCATAAAACCACCTTACTTTTTAGAGATTAATCTATCAAGCCATGTCTTAAGCCTTTCCACAATCAACTTTTTAATTATTTTATAGATCACATTACACAATACTATAGGTCTAAAGGACTCAAGAGAATTGGTAGCTTCCTTTTTTGGAATGAGAGAGAGAAAAGTAGCATTCAAAGCATTGAGCATTTTCTTGTTCTTGAAAGATTTCTATACAACTTCAAAAAGATATATCTTAATAATTTCCCAAAATCATTGGTATAATTCAATAGGGAATCCATTTGACCCTAGAGATTTTCCATTCCCCATGCCAAACACTATTGTCTCAACATCAGATAGTGATATAGCCTTGATGAGATATTCGTTCATTTCATTGGTGACTATTGAAGTATACAATCTGTTGGTTCCCAAAAAGAGGTTTACTCTACAAAGGAGAAACCAAGTTAATTAGTTAGTTATCTATGGAGAAGCCAACTCAAATACTTAATATTCCCTAGACTTGGACCAACTCACAAGGTAATTATAACTCCTATAATCTGGGCTCTGTGAAACATGGGAGGGTATCCCTTAATTCACCCACAACCTCTACACAAAACTTGTGAATAGAATTAAAACTAACAGATATCTAACATAACACTAAATAGAAATAGGACAATACTAAAGAATGGACATTTCTCCATTGATCCTCAACTAAATTAGAGCATGAGATGGCACTATAACAACAACAACAATATAAAATAAAACTATTCTACGTGATTTAATCATTTTTGTAGAAACATTAGATGAAATCGAACACCATAATACATTTAAAAACACTACAACACTAGTCAATGCGTCATTCCATTAGGCATTAAATTTATAAATAGTAAAATTGTAGTATAACTTAATTTCACCAAAATAGCTTTAAGATCTAGGAATATATTTCATTGTAATATGTCTCAACAGAAATCCTACCCAAACATCTTATAAAAATCCTTGCACAAACCCTAAAAATCTATAAATGTATTCAACCATTTAATTGACCCATTAGATCAAATGATGAATAAAATTCACATACATCACAAAAATGATCTAAATAAAATAAAACCCTTGATCCTATTTCACTCAAAATTCATTAAACTTGTACATAGCAGAGAATTGGGTCTGAATAGTATTTCTCATTAATCTTCAATTTCTATCTCTATCATACAACATTTTACAAATCATGTATTCAAATCCTGCAAAAAACTAGACACAATATCCTTTCTATTTTCTCTATAGAAACTTTACAATATGCTCAATGTTTCACCTAGACTATACTTGGAACCTACACTCTAGACTCAAAGTTTTTGGAAACTTGTCTCTTGGCCTTGAATTACCTTTTATAGAAACAAGGGATCAAACAAGCTATGGGCCAAAGGAGACACATGTCAGCAATCTATTTGACTACACAATTTTCATTTACAATAGACTTTTCATATAGGACAAAAATGTCTTTTCCCACTTTACAAAATAATCTCTCTACTTTTCTACTTTGCAATTTGTTGAGGAAGATTTCATTCAGTTCCATGGTTGTTGAAAACTCTATAATCACCTAAAAATGGTCTAGCAAACTAAGTGCCCCTAATTTTAATTAATTAAATCAAACAATATGCTATACATAATTATGTAAGTAATTAAATCAATTTGCTTGCATTATTAAATCAATCATCAAATAATCAATTTAATCAATTGATAGAGCATAAAAGTTATTTTAAATTAGTTCAAATCAAATCAATTAATTAAAAGGTATCTAAATACTCTTATTTAATAAAATAATCCATTCAATTTCATGTGCACAAATTTCTAATTCAAATTTCTAAGTTAACTTTCTAATTAAAAAGAAAGATTTAAAAGAATGGAAATTTCTAATTTGAATTTCTATTTCAAATTTCTAATTTGAATTTCTAAATTGACTTTCTAATTAAAAAGAAAGACTTGAAAGAATGGAAATTGTTATTTTTTCTCTTAGTCTCATCCAACCACATGAAGTTTCTAAAAATGAGAGAGAATCTCAACCACTCAACAGGATGAATCTCAACCTCACATTCATTCTAGGATTTCTATATAAACCAACCTCTTAGTTCATTCGAAGGATCCTAGATTTCTTTATTGAATACATTATGCTATTTTTATGTTAGATTATATGCACATCTTTTAGCTAGTTTTACAATTCTTAAAAATCAACTTGCATGCTTAGATAATAGCTTTTAATTTCTACATTAATCACATGTAATCATGCTAGTTTCATTATTAGATTCATTGTTTTCTTAGATTAATGAGTCTATTCATAACTAGATTCATATTATTGAATGCAATCATTGCATCTTAATGCCCCATGAATCTTCCGTTATGGAGTTGTCTAGTCACTGATCTCACAATGGTAATTGAGAGCATATTTAAATACATCATACTAACTTCATATAGGAAGCAATAGATCATTTATAGGTAGTTCTTGTTAGGAATAGTCCCAAGAGATAACTGAGAGGAGGGGTGAATCAGTTATCTACAAGATTCAGTTCTTTTTCCAATTAAGTACAGAAGAACATTAAGCACAAACACAATATAAGAACACTTAACACAACACCCCAATTTTGGTTACAGGGAAACCCAAATAGGTAAAAACCCCAGTGGGAATTAGCACCCACTATAAACTGCACTAGAGTATTACGATCCCTGTTAGAAGATCTTACAACCCTATTAGGAGTTGATCTTTACAATGCATTAAGTATAGTAACCTGGTAAAGGGTCATACCCTATTAGGAGTCTTTTATAATTAACCCTGTTAGGGGTGAGGACTCACTGTCTGGGAACACACTACTCAAAGAGGTGAAGGCTGCAACCTTTTGTTTAACAGATACACACTATATATGGATCTTGGTGAACTGCACATAGACCTTCTATCTTGATCAGTTCCAATAAATAGAATATACTCTCTACTTTGTCACATAGACCTTCTGCTGATGACTCGACACTTCACACCTTTTTCTCTTCTCTTATCTTTCAACTCTCTACCATACTAAGCAATCACAAATGACTGCCTATAAATATCTTTCCTCTAAATGATATAATCAAGTTGGCCTATTAGAACCATCTTGAAATTATAGTAGAGAAATAATAAAACTCTTCAATAACATCTCAGTCAGCTATACTAAGCACACAACACAAAATGGAGCTGCCCACCTCAATATGAGTAGATGTGTCGCTTCACACTATCGACTCCACCAAATTAGCTGATACTTCTCATTCTGAATTATGTCATGCACTCTTAACCAAACATTTTTAACTCTTCACCAAACACTAATCCAAGCATGCATATCAAACTGATAGGGGCAACTACTACAACAATAAAAAAAATGTTGACTCTACCAAATAAACTCAGGAAATTGTGACTATTAATTGGAGACTTCATAACTCAACCTGTAATTAATATCTAACTCTGTGTCCATGAACATAGCTTCACTAACATGTCTTCAACATAAATACAAACGTGCAAGGCTCCATTACAACCATACTATAAATTACATACAGAACTCTTCCTGGGACATGTCAGGAACACTCACTGATACAGACTACTATATTACTGACTTCACTTAGAATCAACCTTTGTGTCTATGATATCATGCTGATAACATATCTAGGAAACATATACTAAAGGCTCTCTCCATAAGGCTTCCACACATGCTGCTTACCATATATTGTCATCAATGAAAAACATATAGTTAGCACTCTGGGTTGCTAGCAAATCTCCAATAATCTCCCCCTTTGGCATTGATGGAAACATATGGAATGAAAAACACCACCAATCCAAATGTATAATCATTTTATAATATTCTCCATTTCCTCAACAAAACTCCCCCAAGGATGAATCCCCCATCTCTTATTGTTTTATTTCTTCTTGCTAAATAGTTACTCCTTGTTGCAATTCTTTTATAACATTGTCTATTTCCTCATCAAAAATTCCCTAAGGAAAAATCCTCCATCTACTACTGAATGCTTTGAATATCAACTACTGTATTACTTACTATTTTGTTTTTCAAGACTATATACTTACTCCCCCTTTGACATCAATGGCAAAGGGTGCCAAACAATTAAGCATGGTACTACTCCTGAAGTAGAGTAGTCAACCTTTCATCAGTCACTGAGGATTGATGCACTCCTGCAATCTCTAATCAGATTTAGGGAAGGGAATTACTCCCAGCTTCTCCCTAAGATACTCAAATGTATCCTTAGGTAAAGGCTTTGTGAATATGTCTGCTAGTTGATCTTTTGTGCTCACATAGTCCAACTTTACTTATTTATATGCTACTTTCTCTTATAGGAAGTGATATTTTATTTCAATCTATTTTGTCTTTGCATGCATCACAAGGTTCTTTGACATATCGATAGTGCTAGTGTTATCACAATGAATAAAAATAGGATAATCTATTTGAATACCAAAATCCTTTATCGTCTCCTTGATCCATACAATTGTAGAGAAATTTAATGTTGTCGCAACATATTCTGCTTCTTTTGTGGACTAAGAAATACAATTTTTCTTCTTACTTGTCCAAGTAACAAGCCTATCTCAAAGAAATACTGCTCCTCCTGAGGTACTCTTCCTATCATCCATGCATACTGCCCAATCTACATTTTCTAAATTAGGATACCATAAACCATAATCTATTGTTCCTCTCAAGTATCTAAATATCCTCTTTACTACGATGAGATGAATTTGTTTAGAATCTACTGCAAATCTTCCAACAATACCAATTGCATTAGAAATATTAGGTCTAGATTGAGTAAGATAGATTAGTTTACCAATCATAGATTTATACAAGGTCCTACCAACTGCTGCTAAATAATCTTCTTTTGAAATCTTGCATCCTTTTATCATAGGGGTACTTACTGGCTTGCAATCATCCATCTTGAACTTCTTCAATATCTCTTTCACATACTTAGACTTATAAATGAATATACCTTTGTCTGTCTTCTGCACACATTCAGTCCCAAAAAGTACTTGATAGGTCCAGTCATGCTCATCTCAAATTCACTTTGTGCAAATTCAACACTAAGCTTGTCATTACCACTGAAGATAATGTCATCAAAAAATATATCAACTAACAATGGTCCATCAGATGTTTCTCTTATGAATAAGTTACAATTTGCTGCTCCTTTCTTGAATCCAATCTTAGTCAAGTAACCATCAAGTCTTTCATACCATGCTCTAGGGGCTTGCTTAAGTCCACATAGGGCTTTCTTCAATCTGCATACCATATCAAGTTTGTTTGATAAGGTAAATCCTTCAGGCTGCTCTATTTAAAGTTCTTCTTTTAGCTCTCCATTCAGGAATGTTGACTTAACATCCATCTGGGATACCTTAAAGTCTTTGAAGGTAGCATAGGCTAGAAACAAAATTATGGATTCCAATCTGCTTACAGGGGAAAATGTATCAAAATAATCAATTCCTTCTCTTTGTGCATATCCTTTACATACTAGTCTTGCTTTGTTTCTTACAACTATTCCATCTTCATTCATCTTATTTCTAAATATCCACTTGGTTCCAATCACATTCTTATCACTAGGCCTAGGGACTAGTTCCCATGTGTCATTCTTAATTATCTGATCTAGCTCTTCTTTCATTTCTTCATGCCAACCTAAATCATTACATGCATCTTCAACACTTAAGGGTTCAATCTGTGATAGTAAACATACCTCTTCATTTGTTGTGGAACTCTTTGCTTTTGATCCTCTCATGAATTTACTATTTAGATATCTAATGATGTCTTCCTTTGAATGATATCTAGATGTAAATATAGGAACATTAGGTGTGACTCTCTCATCTAACTTTTGTGATTCTTCTTCACTTGATTCAGGGTCATTGAATAATACATCAATGCTATCAAACATTTCATCAACAACTATTTCTCTAGTGGTAGGTCTAGGTTCTTCTTCAATCATAGGTGCATAATAATGATATCTTTCTTGAATCATAAACTTCTCATAAATCTTAACATGAGCACTTTCAATGATCTTCTTTGATGTAAGTGTTCCAAGGTTTGCTTGCACAACTTCTATGAGACCTAGCTTGATTCTATCAATGATCCTAATCTCCTCTAGGATCTCCAAATGCTTAGATGATTAACTAAGGCCTTATCTAGCTCCTCTCTAAGAGCCTCACTCTTTGTGCTTCACCTTGAAGGACAAACACCATGTAGTTACTTCACTTCTTCTCCTACACTTAGAAGGATCTAAGTGCCAACTTCTCTCCATTCATGAAATTCATTATAGGGATGTGTAATGCTTCATCTTCATTCATATCACTTCCATTTGGATCCATTTAGAAGGATCTTCAAGCTTTTCCTTATCGGGTTCAAGACTTAGTCTTTAGGAGGCCTAATTAGACCTATTTCCTTGTAGCCTTTACCAGAGACCTTTTTCTAATTTTTGCAAAAACTTTCCAAATAATTCAAAAATCTAATCCCATATTTGGATACCCTTTTGGATTTTATGAAGGATTCCAAATGTTTTAGTCTCCTAGGTCCTCCATACATAGGTTTCCTATTATCTAGGTCTAATAGGGCTAAAAGGCCTAATTTATAGGACCTCTTTCGTTTCTAGTTCAAATCTCAACCACATGGATTGGTGAGTTCTTAAATCTCTTAGCACATCAAGATATATCTATACCCCACCTAGAAATATACTTTTTCTGTACCATGCCTCAATACCCTGCAAGAAATCTTTAAATCTTCACCTTCAAACCTCTAATCGGGCACTGTCTCTCTCCCAGGGCTTGGTACTAAAAATAGTAACCCAAATCCTCATGATTCCTACTCCTAAAGATATATATACTATTGGCTCCCCTAACATATTCATCTACCCTCAGGAAGATCCCATGGTTAGATTTCATGGGGGAGCCATGAAATGACAAACTAGCTAGGACATGACCAAGAAACCCTCCAAAGTTAAAACAATTTATTCAAGGCAACAAAACCTCTAAAATCAACTTGCTTGCTAAATGAAAAATTATTAAAAATACTCTATGAACACAAAACTAAAACTTAATCAAAGCTTTCAACTCATATGATATCATTTTCACTATGAAATGCTCAAATTCTTCACAAAATAGGGTTGCAGAGCTCTATTCTCATTTCACAAACTTGTTACAATGAATGACTACCTAAAATTTCAAGCCTCTATGAGTCTTAGATGCCTTCCTCCATGTTTTTAGGCCTTTTGGTTAATCTCCCACTCCTACCTTTGAGGGGATCCAATGTTGTCAAGTTGCATGCAACATTTTCCATTATTGCAAATGTTGTCATGACAACTTCGTAACAACATTTGGTATCTTTGTCTTTATGCCACCATCCTAACTTCTAGGACCTCTAAACCATGTATCTCAAAGAAATAACACCATTTATGGCCTAATGGAATCTTTCTAACATCTTTTATGTGTTTAGAACACATTAATGACTCAAAATGCTAAGCCTAAGCTTTTAAGGCTAAACTATTAAAAACTACTAACAATGACTAATTAGTGACCTTAGTCCTAAGACTAACTCACCTAGTCCACAATTGCAATGACCTACTAAGGTCTAAAATGAACACACAACTCATCTCAGCATTCTGACTTGGCTAATGTCAGATACAAGCCAAAATAACATAACTATGGAGGTTAGCCTAGGTGCTCCTGCACCATCCTCCCCTAAACAAAAGAGTTCAATCCACCCTTGGATTGAGTAAAGTGGGATCAATCCCCATCTTCTTAAACTATGATTCTTTAACCCATACTACATCAGCATTAGTTTGACCATGCCTCTTATCAGATGTTCTTTATAGTCCTTGGCTCTAGTCTTCTTGTAGACTCTAGTATCTAGTATGTTGTCATCCTTCTTCACTATTGTAGAAGGTAGTTTGAGTGCATCCACATCTTGGATAACTTCATTGGCTTTGATCCATATCAGGTGGTCATCCTTTATAATGAACCAAGTCTACAATGTTAAAGATAGGGGACAATCCACTATCTTCTAGTAGCTCCACTCTAAAAGCATTGTTCCCATACTTTGCCAAGATAGGATAGGGACCCCTATCTTGCTCATTTGTAGCTTGTGTGGGAATCCCTTTTGAAGTCTCGACTTATTTAGATGCACCATCACCAAGTCTCCCACATTGAACTGAACTTCTATTCTACTCTCATCCACCTTAGTTTAATGTTTCATAGTGTTCTCTGTTAAAGTCTTCCTGACTGTATCATGTATCTCCCGCATTGCATAAGAAATGTCATCAACATATCCACTTCCCTTCACTCCATATTTTAAGTATCTTAGCTCATAGAATCCCCTAGGATGTAAACCATATGCTATTTCAAAGGGACTCTTCCCTGTTGACCTATTCACATTGTCATTATAGGCATCTTCAGCCTGTCCAATCAATTGATCCCATTGTTGACCATATTCCTTGGTCAAGAACCTTAATAGATTTCCAAGGCTTCTATTTACCACTTTGGTCTGACCATCAGTTTGGGGATGGTATGCAGATCCAAATGATAAATTAGTGTCCAACCTTTGCCAAAGAGTCTTCCAAAAATGACTCATAAACTTCGTGTCTCAATCTGACACAATACTCATAGGTAACCCATGTATTCTTACTATCTCTTTGAAGAAGAGAGAAGCTATTTGACTAGCATCATTAGTTGTCTTGCATGGCACAAAGTGAACCATCTTACTGAATCTATCCACAACTACATAGACACTATCCATGCCTTGTCTTGTCTTGGGTAACCCAACTACAAAGTTCATACTCAAGCATTCCCATGGCCTAGTAGGAATGGGTAGTGGTTGATATAGGCCTACATTTGAAGAAGTGCCTTTGGCCTTTTGACACACTATGCAACTTTCCACATACCTCCTAACATCAAGATTCATCCTTGGCCAATAATATAACCTTTGAACAAGTTCTTGAGTCTTAGTGATCCCAAAATGACCACTCAATGCACCATTATGCTTTTCCTTAATTAAATTCTCTCTAATAGAGCCTCTAGGGACACATAACTAATTTCCCTTAAACAAAATATCACTTTGCAAAGTGTATTTAGCATATTTTCTATGAAAATGATTCTTGTATTTAGTATATACCTTGTAAATGTCTGCAAAATCTTCATCATCAGCATATAGATCCTTAAAGTGATCTATTCCCATGCTCTTCAACTGAATTTCTTAGACAGTGAGAGCTCTTCTACTCAAGGAATCTGCCACCTTGTTGAGTACTCCTTTCTTGTGCTTGATATTTAAAGTGTAAGATTGTAGGTATTCAACCCACTTCATGTGCTTGTGACTCAATTTCTCTTGTGAATTCAAGAAACTTAGAGCTTGATTGTCTGAATAAACTATGAATTCCTTGGGAAGAAAATAGTGCCTCCATTTCCTTAAAGCCTAAACTAATGCATACATTTCAAGTTCATAAGAAGAATACTTCTTCTTGGCTTCACTTAACTTCTCTGAATGAAAAGCCACTAGTCTATGCTCTTGGCTTAAAATAGCTCCAATAGCCACATTGCTAGCATCACACTCTATGGTGAATAGATTCTCAAATCTTGGCAAGACTAAAATAGGTTGGGTAGTAATCTTTTCTTTCAACAACTCAAAGCTCTTGTTAGCTTGATCATTCCATAAAAACTTAGTCTTCATACCTCCTTTAATGGTGTCAAACATAGGAGCACAAATAGCACTAAACTACCTTATAAATTTCCTATAATATTGAGCAAGGCCATGAAAAATCCTTACCTCTATTGATGTCCTTGGAGCAGGCCAATTTATGATGGCTTCTACCTTACTAACATCCATTTTTAGATTACCATGTGATAGAACAAATCCAAGGTACACTAGATCTGTCTTGATGAACTCACACTTCTCCAAGTTGATCATCAACTTCTCATCATGCAGCTTCTTGAAAATAGTCTCAAGGTGTTGAAGATGCTCACCTCGTCTTGTTATAAATTAGTATATCATCAAGATATACCACTACAAATTTGCCAATGTAGTCTTTGAGGACTTCATTCATGAGCCTCATGAATGTGGAGGGGGATTAGATAGTCCAAATGGCATGACAAGCCATTCATACAAACCTTCATTGGTTTTGAAGGCTATTTTCCACTCATCTCCTTCATGTATCCTAATTTGGTGATAGCCACTCTTCAATTCTATCTTGCTATAGTACTTAGCTTCACCTATACAATCCATTAGGTCTTCAATCCTTGGGATAGGGAACCTATACCTAATGGTTATCCTACTAATAGCTCTTGAATCAGTATAAAGCCTCCAAGTTCCTCCTTTCTTAGGTTCTAGGACAATGGGTACGACACATGGACTAATACTCTTTCTAATGAGACCTTGGTTTAGGAGTTCTTGTATTTGTCTAGCAATTTCCTCATTTTGTTGGTGGATCATCTTGTAGGCTGCCTTATTAGGTAGGGTATCTCTTGGTATCAAGTCTATCTTATGACTTATGGCTCTTTTAGGGAGTAAGGTTGATGGTTGTCCATCACTTACTATGCCTTCATAAGTCTGCAACATGCTTTGTAACTCCTTAGGTAACTCTATCTTTTTTTTGCCTTACCTTCATCCACCTCTCTTGGTCTTAACACCAATGCAAAGCCAACTCCTTCACTCTCTTCCATGGCTTCTAAGAACTCTTTTTCACCAACCATGAGCACATTAGGACTTGTTGTCTTCACCTCTCCATCCTCTAACATTGACTAAATTTTGAAAGTCACATTGTCCTTCTTGAAAGAATGGGAGTTCTTCACTCCATCATGCATAGCTTGGTGGTAAAATTTCCATGGTCTACCTAGGAGAAAATGACATGCATCCATAGGTAACACATCACATAAAACTTTGTCCTTGTACCTTCCAATTGAGAACTCCACCCATGCTTGTTCTTTTACTAACACATGTTGGCCCTTATTCAGCCATGTGACCTTGTAAGGATTAGTGCGGGGTATCCTTGTCATTCTTAGTTTTCTAACTACTTCCTATGACACAATATTGTCAATAGACCCTATGTCAATGATGAATCTACATACTCTCCCCATCATCTTACACTTTATCCTAAACAGGGACCTTCTTTGTCTTGGTTCTTCTTTAATTGGCTCCTTGATCAAAGTTCTCCTCATCATGAGGTTTTCACCTTCCTTTGATGTTAGTGGTACTTCAGAATGTTTCTCTACTACATTTGTCTCATCATGAACTAAATTGGTTCTTCTATCACCTCCTTGAGAAGTACTACCCTTCTCTGGACACCTATAGGTAGGGTGTCCCATTTGATTGCAATGATAGCATTTCATATTGGCAAAATAATTGCCTCTTCCTTGTCCACCACTTCTTCCTCTAAAGCTAGAGTTCCTTTCTCTACCACCTCTACTAGAGCTTCCTTCTTGCTGCTTAGTTTACTTAGCTTCTCCTTGAGCTCTTGATTCAGAACTCCTTCCACCATAGCCACCTCTTTGCCCTCTACTATATTTTCCTTTAACTCTTCCTTTGGAGGTTTGTTCCTGCTTCCTTTTGCTTTTCTCCTCTATCTTCAAGCCCATTTGATAACATTGGAAGATGATTTTGAAGTTCACAAGACTCATGTCTTCTTGAATAGACCACTTGAGACCATTCAAGTACCTAGCTAGCTTGATACTTTCATCTTCTACCACCTTTAATCTTAAGCATACATTTTGGAACTCTTCGGTGTATTCTTGGACATCCAAATATTTTTTTCTAAGATTATGTTTCCTCCTATGTAGCTAAACTTCATAATCATCAGGTAGGTAGGTCTACTTCACTTTAGTTACCATGCTCTTCCATGTAACTATTGGACCCTTTCCATCTTTTTCTCTTTCAGTTTGCACAAACTTCCACCATGTGAGTGATGAACCTCTCAGCCTTGACTTGGCCACCATAACTTTTTGGGCCTCTAAGATACCATCACATTCAAAGTTATTCTCAATGTTGTCTATCTAGTCCATGACTAAATCTGGATCCATTTGTCCATTGAATAGTGGCACACCCTCTGAAGCTTTTCCACTTAAGGCCTTTAATGACTTCAAGAAAGGTTCCTTAGGAAGAACAGGGTCAAGGGTTGGAGCTTCCTCCTCCAATTCCAATTCCTTTTAACTTTCTTCTTTTTCTTCCTTCTGATCTATCTTATCTTTCACCTTATCAAATTTATCTTGGACTTCACCCAAGAGTTGCTCCATTTGAGACAATCTTTCTCTTAGCAACCTATTATCCTCTTCTTGTTCCTCCACCTTCTTGGATAACTCAATGTTAGTCACCATGGTTTTATCTTCCACTAATCCCACTGATGTATTTGCTCCTACTAATTTAGTAGGCTGCAACATCAACCACAAGCCTAATCAAAAAAGGCTCTGATACCAATATGATGTAAGTGTTCCAAGGTTTTCTTGCACAACTTCTAAGAGACCTAGCTTGTCTCTATCAATGATCATAATCTCCTCTAGGATCTCCAAATGCTGAGATGATTAACTAAGGACTTATCTAGCTCCTCTCCAAGAGCCTCACTCTTTGTGCTTCACCTTGATGGACAAACACCATGTAGTTACTTCACTTCTTCTCCTACACTTAGAAGGATCTATGTGCCAACTTCTCTCCATTCATGAGATTCATTGTAGGGATTTCTAATGCTTCATCTTCATTCATATCACTTCCATTTGGATCCATTTAGAAGGATCTTCAAGCCTTTCCTTATCAGGCTCAAGACTTAGTCTTTAGGAGGCCTAATTAGACCTATTTTCTTGTAGCCTTTACCAGAGACCTTTTACCACTTTTTAAAAAAAATTCTAAATAACTCAAAAATCAAATCCCACATTTGGATACCCTTTTCGATTTTATGAAGGATTCTGAAGTTTTTAGTCTCCTAGGTCCTTCCTACATAGGTTTCCTATTATCTAGGTCTAATATGGCTAAAAGGTCTAATTTATAGGACCTCTCTCATTTCTTATTCAAATCTCAACCAAATGGATTGGTGAGTTCTCAAATCTCCTAGAACATCAAGATATATATATACCCCACCTAGAACTATACTTTTTCTGTACTGTGCCTCAATACCCTGCAAGAAATCTTCAAATCTTCACCTTCAAACCTCTAACTGGGCACTGTCTGCTCGCCTAGGGCTTGGTACTAAAAATAGCAACCCAACTCCTCATGATTCCTACTCCTAAATATATACAGACTATTGGCTCCCCTAACATATTAATCTACCCTTAGGAAGATCCCATGGTTAGATTTCATGGGGGAGCCATGAAATGACAAACTGGTTAGGACAGGACCAAGAAACCCTCCTAAGCTAAAACAATTTATTCAAGGCAACAAAAGCTCTCAAATCAACTTTCTTGCTAAATGAAAAAGTCTTAAAACTACTCTACGAACACAAAAATAATACTTAATCAAAGCTTTCAACTCATATGATATCACTGTCACAATGAAATGCTTGGATTCTTCACAAAATAGGGTTGCAGAGCTCTATTCTCATTTCACAAACTTGTTAAAATGAATGACTACCTCAAATTTTGAGCCTCTATGAGTCTTAGATGCCTTCTTGCATGTTTTTAGGCCATTTGGTTAATCTCCCACTCCTACCTTTGAGGGGATCCAATGTTGTCAAGTTGCATGCAACATTTTCCATTATTGCAAATGTTGTCATGACAACTTTGTAACAACATTTAGCATCTTTGTCTTTATGCCACCATCCTAACTTCTAGGACCTCTAAACCATGTATCTCAAAGAACTAACACCATTTATGGCCTCATGTCATCTTTCTAACATCTTTTATGTGTTTAGAACACATTAATGACTCAAAATCCTAAGCCTAAGCTTCTAAGGCTAAACTATTAAAAAATACTAACAATGACTAATTAGTGACCTTAGTCCTAAGACTAACTCACCTAGTCCATAATTACAATGACCTAATAAGGTCTAAAATAAAAACACAACTCATCCAACCATTCTGACTTGGCTAATGTTAGATACAAGCCAAAATAACATAACTATGGAGGTTAGCCTAGGTGGTCCTGCACCATCCTTCAATCTCTAATTAAAACATCTATAAGCTTTGATTTTAGTAGAGTAGCCAAGAAAAATACTGATGCAGGAGCATCCTGGGTGTAAGAGCAATCTTGCATCATCCAAAAATATTTCTATTTTTGTATTCAATAAGGGCTATCTTGTGCAGAGTTGCTATTTATGGAAACTTGCTATTTTTAGTAAGTTGGTCTTACGATTTTGGAATGTTCTAATTTTACATGTGGAGGTTCATCTCAGTCATATCAGCCTGCCAGCAAAGTTTCATGGCTAGATCAGGTCTAGTTTTGAAGATATTAAAGATTTTTGATATTGGCAGCAGGGTACAGAAACTTTGAACTCAGTTTTGAAGGCTTTAGAGGCCTCGGATGAGGTTGAAAATTTGGGTGACGGGTGCTTTGCATGGGTCAAGCCTGTAGAGCACTTTGTGGCATTTCCAGAATGGGGTTATAATAGCCAGTCGGGTCAACGGGTGATGACTTATGGTCTTCAGAAGTTGGGTCACCTGAAATGGCGGAAAATATTTTTTCTTCAAAATTTCTGTTTGGGTTTCAAAACTCAATTTGAGCCGACTTTGATGTAATAAATTGTAAAATAAAATAATTCTAAGTTTGGTCGGCCCTAAGGGCTAAATTTCTAGAACCTTCTCGGGCAGTGGAAATTGCCTGTATAAAGAAGGCCCGTAGTGTTGCCTAGGGCAGTTCTGGGTAGTAGATGTGGGTATTGATTCAAGGCTTTGTCCTACAAAATATTGTAAGGGAATGCCCATGTGGCTTTGCATATTGTAATTCTGAAAGTTTGTAATTCCACATTTGTGGAGATAATAAGAAGCCAATTTTCTGTTCTTGCATATTATTGTTGTTGTTTCTCTATTTCTGTTAAGTGTTTGTGGTATTAAGGGGAGCACCCTTCATCAAGTGGTATCAGAGCAAGAGTTCTTGAGTGTGTAAATAGATTGCCGACTGTGAGGCAGTTTGCACCAGGACCGTGGTTAGGGTTTCAGTGCGCATCGCGAAAATGCCTCCATGAAGAGAACGTTGCGGAAGAGCTGGTGCTGTGACACCTGAGGTTAGAGAGTTGCAGAGACAAGTGTGAGCATTGCAAGAAGAGATTCGTAGAGGAATGAATCTTAATGTCAGAGATGAAATCGAGGATGAAGCCGAAGAATAATATCAAGAAGGAGAAGCTGAAATTGTGAACCAAGAGGAAGAAAGACTTTTTCAGGCAATTTCCAAGATTGGGAAAAGACCTAAGATTGAGGTTCCTACATTTTTTGGAAATCTTAACCCAGAGGAATTGATCGACTGGATCAATGAATGTGAGGAATATTTTGAGTATGAAGATGTTGAGGATCCTGATAGGGTCAAATTTGTGAAGGCCAGATTGAAAGGTCATGCGAAGATCTGGTGTTAAGAAATTCAGTTGGAGTGAAATAGAAGAGGGAAAGATAAAATCACAAGATGCGATCGGATGGTGGATAAATTGAAGTGACAATTCATTCCTGTTGATTATGAGCTTGACCTACTAAAGAAAATGCAAATTTTGAACCAAGCAGGAAGATCTATTCAAGAGTATACAAAGGAGTTCTATTGACTCCTCATCAGAACAGGCCATGCAGAAGCTGATAAGGAGAAAGTTGCCCAATACCTTAATGGGTTAAGGCCAAGCATTCAGGAGGAGTTGAATCTGGTTTGAATGAATAGTATTGAGGAGGCATACCAGTTTTCCCTAAAAGTAGAGGAAAAGCTGAACAAGAAGTTTGAGAGCAGACAAAATGGAAGAGGTCATGGTGGAAGATCTAACGGATAGTCATATGGTGGCTAAAATGAAGATCCAAAAAAGAAGGATGAGGCTAGTAGTAGTCAGAATCAGAGAGAAAATAATTCCAATCATTTCCAGGATCAGAGTAATAGAGATCAGAGAGGAAGAGGAAGAGGACAAGGATCTAGAAGAGGAGGTTTCCGTGGAACATGTTTTCACTGTGGAGAAGAAGGTCATAGGGCATTTGAATGTCCTCAGTGCCAAGGCCGGACCGACAGGAGAAATGAAGGCCAGGCCAGAGTTGCACACGTAGATGAAGATGCTAGATCATCAAATTCTGAAGATGTTGAAAGAGGAGAAACGCTAATTAACAAAAGAGTCTTGCTGAGTGGTGAGAATGAACCTGAACAAAGGAGGAGCCTGTTTCGCACTCGATGCAAGTGTGAGGGTAAATGCTATGATGTGATTATCGATAGTGGAAGCACTGACAATTTGGTGTCAGAAGAGATGGTGACAAAGTTGAAGCTCAAGAGACAAAAACACCCACATCCATATTGGATTGCCTGGGTGCAGGATGACCACAAGGTCATGGTCAGTGAACAGTGCTTGGTAAAGTTCAAGATCGGCGGGTACCAAGATGAGGTACTATGTGATATCATCTCTATGGATGCATGCCATATGTTGTTGGGTAGACCATGGCAGTTTGACAGATGTGTTGTACATGATGGTCATTTGAATACCTATTCCCTGACAAAGGATGGAGTGCGACATAAGCTAAAGCCATTGAAGGAGACCGAAGAAAAGGTATGTGGTAATGCAAGAATAACATTTGTTGATGGAAGAAAATTCCTAGATGGTATGAGGCATGAGCATGTGTGTTTTGCTTTAATTCCAAAAGTTGGTAAAGAAGAAGTGGAGGATGTACCTGTAGAGGTTGCAGATTTGTTGAATGAGTTTCAGGATATTGTATCTGATAATGTACCTGATGGATTACCACGGTAAGGAAGATCAGTCATCAGATGGATTTGATTCCAGGAGCTAGTTTGCCAAAATTAGGATCCTCTGGATACAAATTTGATAGGTAGTGGTTCTATGATTTAGGACACTATGAAGATAGAGGCATATTTGATAAAGTAAGGCCATTTTTGGTTTTACAACAAGGGTGATGAAGCCTTGTTCTGGAGGGAATCTTGGGACCGATTTCCCCCTATTCTTTCCCATTTCCCTCACCTTCAGGCTCTTAGTGTTATTTTTCTTCAAATTGGTTGAAGTTAAGTTGAAGACTTCAAGGTCTCTCTACAGTTGTGTCACAGAGAGGTGGCTAGATGCAAAAATCCACATGAGTGGCCTCCTAGAGGTTTGGTGATAGATAGGGAGGATCTTGCCAAAATCTTGCATGATAGGATGTGTAACTCACTCATATTAGCATATATCCTTTCTTGGGGCCCTCACTTGAAACAAAAGTTTATAGAGGCTTCAGGTTACAAGGAGCTTGATAAGTTGACTTTTGGTGAGGTGCATATTCCTTTTTAGAAGGAGGTTTTTAATAGACTTAATTGGCATAAATGTAACTTTTCTTGTGTCTAGTGGTTCACAACAAATGTCTTACTTGGGAGAATCTTTGTAAAAGAGGTTTTCAAGGACCCTTTATTTGTGTTTCATGTGGTAAAAATAAGGAGACTAGTTCTCATCACTTTTTCCAATGTTCTTTTTCTAGGGGGGTTGGACATTGGTGGTGGGTATTTTGGAAACACACTTGTCTTCATGCCAACTCTTTGGCTAATTTCTAGAACAATCTGGGTATACCCCCTAGTAAGACTTCATTTCTTAAGGTGGCCTAGGATATTGGGCCTAGTTTTATACTTTGGACGTTATGGCTTGAAAGAAACCAGAGTATCTTTAAATATAGGAGGATGTTGGTGGAGAAAGTTTTCCTTCATGTTATGCATATTGTACAAGAAACTTTGATGAATAGATGTGATCTTTCTGAGGCAGTTTATCATGGACTTGTGCAAGTTGTTTAGAATTTAAATATTTTGTGTGCAAACTTAGGAGATGAATTTTTTGTGAGACAACATGAAAGGTGTCACCGGGTTAAGCAAAAGGCTCAACATGATGGTAAATGGTTTTATCCTCCTCCTAGAATACTTAAGGTTAATATTGATTATAGGGTGAATCTTGGATATGCAGGAGTTGGAGGAGTTGGTAGAAGGATTGAAGGTGAGAGGATATTATTGAAGATGATAGAAAGACAAAGTGAGACATTGCATAGAAGAGTGATAGAAAGACAATAGGTAGGGAAAAGAGTAGGAAGAATGAAATGTTCTGGAATCACAATGCTTTTCTTTCACTTCATTTCTATCATTTAGCTACTAATATAGCTAATGCATCATCCAGAGTCCATAAAATGACAATAATACAATGTATATCCATTCATCATAAGGCAAATTAATTAATCCTTGTGATTTAAATGTGAATTTGAATGCCTTTTTCAATTTCACCAAGGTTAGGACTTTTAGAATGAGTTTTATTATTTTTCTCAATAAATTTATTTCTTTGTTGTTTAAATTTTATTTATTTCAAGTACATCAAATTTTAAATTTTAAATATATTATTTTTAATGAAAATCTAAATTTAACTTTGGAGTGAATTTTTAAGAGATAAAATGTTATTTTTATGACTTTTAATGTGAAAGTGATTCATTTAAGCAAACACCTAGGAAATAGGCAATTTTGTAAAAATATCTCACCAAATGATTTTGTAAATAATATTTCATATTTTAAAAAATTTGGGACAAAAATATTTTTTTAAGGAAGGAATACATTTGAAAACAAAATTTATTAAGTGTTGTGTGACAAAATCTCAAGGAAATCTTTGTGGGAAGAGCTTGCTCGAAGAAGGATGGCTTGTCATTTGAAAAGTTGATATAAAAAGAAAATAGTAAAAATTGGTATGAGGGGCCAACTACCACTGGATTCTACTTTCTGCTCCATGGGTAATGGTGAACAACTTTCTATTTACTGTATGAAGAGAGGGGTGTAGTTGATTAACTCCTTTTTTGGATTTGCAACAAGGATGTTGAAGCCTTGTTTTAGAGGGACACTTGGGAATGATTTCCCCCTATTCTTTCCCAATTTCCTTGCCTCCATGCTCTTAGTGCTATTTTTCTTTAAGTTGGTTGGAGTCAAGTTGAAGACTTCAAGGTTTCTCTATAGTTGGGTCACGAGGAGGTGGCTAGATGGAAAAAGCCACAAGAGTAGCCTCTTGGAGGTTTGGTGATACATAGGGAGGATCTTGCCAAAATCTTATAGGATAGAATGTGTAATTCACTCAAAGGAGCATATGCTTGGGGCCCTCATTTGAAAGGAAATTTTATAGAGGCTTCTGGTTATGAGGAGCCTGATAAGGTGACTTTTGGTGAGGTCCATATCCCTTGTCAGAAGAAGGTTTTTAATAGATTTAATTGGCATAAATGTAACTTTTCTTATATCTAGTGGTTCACAAAAATATTTTACTTGAAAAAATCTTTGTAAAAGAGGTTTTTAGGGACCCTTTATTTGTGTTTTGTGTGTTAAAAATGAGGAGGATAGTTCTCATCACTTTTTCCATTGTTTCTTTTTTTAGGGGGGTTTGGCATTGGTTGTGGGTATTTTGGAAATACACTTGTCTTCATGCCAAGTATTTGGCTGATTTCTAGAATAATATAGGCATACGGGCCCCTACTAAGACTTCATTTCTTAAGGTGTCCTAGGATATTGGGCCTAGCTTTATTCTTTGGTAGTTATGGCTTGAAAGAAACTAGAGGATCTTTCAATATAGAAGGATTTTGGTGGAGCACATTTTATTGCATGTTATGCATATGGTACAAGAAACTTTGATGGATAGATGTGATCTTTCTGAGGCAGTTGATCATGGAGATGTGCAAGTTTTTTAGAATTTAAATATTTTGTGTGCAAACTTAGGAGATGAATTTTTTGGGAGACAACATGCAAGGTATCACTAGGTTAAGCAGAAGGCTCAACATGATAGTAAATAGTTTCCTCCTCCTCCAAGAACACTGAAGGTTAATATTGGTTCTAGGGGAAATTTGGGATATGTGAGAGTTGGAGGAGTTGGCAGCGATAACTTTGGTAATTTTATTTTCTTATTCTTAGTGTATAAGGGCCATTATACCAATAACTATGTGGAGGATCTTGTTGTCCTCTTAGCTCTTGAGAAATAGTGGGCTTTTGGATGGAACAAGATTGTTTGTGAATTAGATTCTTAGATGATGGTGGATATGATGAATAGGTAGAAGATGGATGATGCAGATTAGCATTTGGTTATGGTGGGTCATCGGATCCTCAGTTTGAGAGACTCTTTGGAGTATGTTTCCTTTCACTATGTTACTGTGAATGCAATAGGGTTTCTGATGGTTTGGCCAAGTAGGCCTCTGAAGGATTGTATGGTTGGAATGTAGGGAAATGGGGTCAAATGTCCCTGGAATATACTCAAAATTTAGAGAGGTTGATTAGGGAGGACATGATGGGCTAGCGTTATTTCCTCTCCTAGGGGATTTTTTTTTCTTTGTTGTGTACTGTTATTCTATAATTAATAAATGTTTACCCCCATTTTTTCAAAAAAGGTTAGAGGATATGATTGAAGGTGATAGAAAGACATAGAGAGAAATTTCTTAGAAGAGTGATATAAATAATATAGGTAGGTAAAAGAGTAGGAAGAATCAAATTCTCTGGAATCACAATGCATTGCCTTTACTTTATTTATATCATATAGCTACTAATATAGCTAATGCATCAACCAAAGTCCTTAAAATGACAATAATATAATGCATATCCATTCTTGCATAAGGACATTAATTAATCCTTGTGTTTTAAAAGTGAATTTGAATATCATTTTCAATTTCACCAAGGTTAGGAATTTTTAGAATGAGTTTTATTGTTTTTCTTGTTGCAAAAATATTATCCCACAATCTTATAGAAACTATTCAATACATAGATTATGATATTTGTATTGGTCTAAATAGAAGGAAAGACCCACTCTCAAATATTGGTTAAGTTAAAGATCAATCAAAAGGTGGAGACAACTTGTCTCCATTTTTTACCATGCAAGGAAAAGGAAGGTGATCCTAAAGATCTAATAAAAAAGAATTACAAAGATAAAATAACACACTAGATCTCAAACAAATCATACATAATGTAATCCAAAGGCTTGTTAATAAGTATTTTGCATTATAGCTCATTAGAAGAAAAAATACATAGTACATATATTTAAAAAGATACCAAATCAATTTGCATGTATTTAAATTAGTTCTCTTAAAATTTATATATTTGATGTACAAAATTAGACTGTATAGTATTCTTCAAAAGTATATTAGATTTAATTCCACAAAAGGTTTAGCACGTATTCACAATATTAAGCTACACAAGTAAAATGAATCTAGACTAATCTAGACTACTAAAAAGTACACATAAATATATTTTAATAAAAATATTGATCTCATAGTTAATGATTAATGATGTCTTGAATGATTAAACAACAAAGTGAAAATATAAGAACACATAATTTATACAAACCAATATCATACATACATCTAAATATAATAGTTAAAATCTTGAGAATCATCACACAACCAAATATATTTTAATGATATGTAATCAAATATACATTCATAATAAAAATTAAAAGCACAAAATTATCATTTGAATGAAGAAAAATGTATGATGAAACAACCAAATTGAGGAACCATCAATACAAATGAAAATTCTATCAAAGTTAGAGGAGGTAAATTGTTAGGATTGAATGCTTGGAAGTCATTCTGTAGCAGTTGTTGTTGCATTCATGACTATGATTGTCATTGATGTCAACACGGTGATCTTCTGGAGACTCACAGAGAAGCAGACAGTGTTTTGATTAGCGCATGTGTTATATTGTAGTTGGAGGTATGCGATGTTGAGGTTATATTATTTGATATGTTATATGTCTATGGTCAAGAGCACAGATAGTAATTCATTTATTCATGAAAGTTATGAGCATTTTGGTGGAAGCAATATTCAGGTAGTGTTCCTGAGTAGCGGTTTGTGGAAATCGGATGATATCTCCTAATCGAGATGGAATCTAGTTTTGTAAAGTTAAAGGGAAGCTAGAGACACATTGTTAGTGATATGGATGGCAATGCAAAATTTGAGGTCACACGAGTGAAGAGTTATTGTATTTGGAAGCTGATAGTTTTTTGTAATTTTGATGTAGCATGTGGAAAACTTTTATTTTGAATTGTATGCCGACTCATTTGTAATTATTTGAGTGTGCTATAAAGGAAGGAATTTTTTTCCTTGTTTTAATGAATAAGTAGTATGAAAGATTATGATGAGGAAGTAATTGAATATAGTTGAATGCGAATGTATGCATGAAGTGAAGAAGAGAGCCAATGCAGTTGTGAAGTGAAGTCATGCAAAGTACAGAGATCTCAAATTGAGATCTGATATAGTAGTGAGTGCGGTTTGGCATACTGAAGGAGGTAACATATTTCATATTATTCTATTGAATAATCTTAAGGTCAATTGGACAGTGTGCTCAGTGATCTTTCCATTGAAGTTGTTTGGACAGTGGGTCCTTCTATCTTCCATAACTCTTAACAGGGTTAGAATATTTTAACAGGGATTCAAAATCTCCTAACTGGGATTCATATGTACTGAATGTATCTCATATGACTCCTAATAGAGTCCATCCTTTAACAAGGAATATTCATATTAGTGCATCTTTTGTGGGCATCATTCCCACCGGGGTTAACTCTTTGATCAAGAGGTTCTCTAGTCAACATGTCTTGTGTCATTGTGTTATTGTGTATGAATATCTTTCTATGGTTGGTAATTACATTGCTTACATGGTTAAATGTTGTTGAAATTGATAAAATTTATACCTATCAGATAACTGATTCACCCCCCCCCCCCCTCTCAGTTATCTTGGTGGACTTTACTTTCTAACAATTGGTATCAGAGCAGTAGGTTCTTGAAAGAGAAGTTTAACTGGTTAAGGAGATCCATGGTGAATTTTAGGAAAGAAAGCCCAAAATTTGATGGAGTAAATTTTGACAGCTGGAAAGAGAAGATGAAGACACATCTACTATGTTTAGGACCGGGTTATTGGTTGATTACAAAGAATTAAAAGACTATCATTGAAGAAGATAATCTTGAGACATGTTCTAGTGATGAGAGAGATCTATTCATGTGTAACATACTTGCAAGAGAAGCACTTGCGACAGCCCTTCTAGAGAATGAGTATAGTCAGGTAGAATGTTTGAAAAAATCTCATGAAATTTTGAAAGCTTTAAACTCTACTTTTGAAGGTGATGAACATGCAAAGAGATTTAGGTTACATAATTGGATATGTGCATTTGAAGATATTAGAATGATGGAAAATGAATCTGTTAGAAGCTATATTGGTAAAATGTCAGAAATTGTTGCAGGGATAAAATCTTGTGGAGGAACAAAGATAGAGAATGAAATAATATGGAAAATTCTAAGGACATTGACACATGTATTTAAGCAGACAACATAGATGATTGAACAAGTTATACCTTGTACAGTGAACTTTACAAGAGAGACTCTTCTTGGAAGATTGGAAGTAGCAGAGATGAACCTAAGGTTATCAGGAGACTTGCCTAGAATGGAGACAACATTTAGTGCTCTTAGTATGCACCCTACCTTGTCAAGAAGCATCGGTGTCAATGGGGATTATGCTGGTAGCAACAGATCTAGAAATGAAGAAGACCGAAAGATTGAAGAAGGTATTGCCTTTCTTGTGAAGAGAGAACCAGACGGTAAGAAAATTTTTTAATGTTGGACTTGTCAAGAATATGGTCATTTTGCATCTAAGCATCCTAAGAGAGTTAAGAAGCATAGAAACAATTTCAAACCTAGAAGATCTAAGGAATGTTATTATGCTAATGATGAAGATCTTGAAGCTAGTATTGAAAGAACTCTAAATGAAAGTGATATTGAGAACAATGATGAAATAGGATTTGTAGCAATCAAAGAAGAAAATCCTGGAACTGATGTTAAGGAAGAAAAAGCCTTAGTTTCCCAAGTCGAAAAGAAAGCTAATTGGATTATAGACAGTGGTTGTTCACATCATATGACTAGAGATATGAAGAAGTTCATAAAGCTTAACAATTATGGAGGAGTTGTGAGAGTTGGAGACAATGCACCTTGTTTGATTTAAGGTATAGGATCTATTACTCTTGATGGAAAGACTAATACTGATGATGTTTACTTTGTGGATGGTTTGAAACATAATCTTTTGAGTGTTGGATAGTTAGTTGATAAGGGATATCAAGTTTGGTTTACTGAGAAAACTTGTGTGACAAAGGATAAAGATGAAAATTTGATTGGAACTAGATCTAGAACCAGAGGTAATGTATTTTAGTTGAATCCTACTAAGATGACATGTTTGATTACTAAAATTGATGATAGTTGGTTATGGCATAGAAGGTTTTGTCACATAAACTTTGATAACATTGTGAAATTGAGTACTACACTTGTAGTAAGAGATTTGCCTAAAACTATGAAGCCTACTAACATGATTTGCAAGGAATGTGTGATGGCTAAATAGAAGAGAAGTTCATTTCCTACTAAGAAGTTCACATCTAAAGAGAAATTAGAGATTGCTCATACAGACTTGAGCGGTTCTACCAGGACTAGAGGATTCTATGGAGAAAGGTATTTTATGATTCTTGTTGATGATTTTACAAGAATGATGTGGATTGCATTTCTGAGAGAAAAGTTTGAAGCATTTGATAAGTTTAAGATCATTAAGAATAAAGTTTAGAATGAATCTGGAATGAAGATTAAATGTTTGAGATCTAATAGAGGTGGATAATTTAATTCTAGAGAGTTTATTAATTTTTGTGAAGTGAATGGCATTAAGAGATAGTATTCAGCCCCTAGAATACTTGAACAAAATGGTATTGTAGAAAGAAGAAATAGATCAGTGACTGAAGTAGCAAGAGCTATGTTATTTGAGAATGATTTGGCAAAGATATTCTAGAGAGAAGCAATGAACACAACAGTATATACAATAAACAAAGTACAAATCAGAGTAGACACAGACAAGACACCCTATGAATTATGGTTTGGACATGCACCCTCAGTTAAGTATTTTAGAATTTTTGGAAGCAAATGTTATATAAAGAGAGATGATGACATTGGAAAGTTTGATCCTAGAAGTGATGAAGGAATTTTTCTTGGATATTCTTTGAAAAGAAAAGCATATAGATGTTACAATAAGAGAACTAAGACTAGTGTTGAGAGCACAAATGTTAAAGTTGATGAAAAGTTCAAAATTCAAGAAAGAATGCTTGATTATGAATCTAATGGAGGAACTCATCCTCAGCCTAACACTGAAACTACTAAATTATTCTATGAGACTAATAGTGAATTGTTGAATGAGAGTCATGCTAAAGAAACCAAAGAGGAATCTAGAGAAGAATCTATAGTTGAAGCAAGATCTGAGACTATGACACCGAACAAGTATATATCAAGACATCATCCTATTGGACAAGTTATTGGAAGCTTGGAAAGAGGAGTTATGACCAAAAATAAGGTACATTTATGTTTGATTTCTCAAATTGAACCTAAATCTACTAATGAAGCTTGTGAAGATGAACATTGGATTAAAGCTATGAAAGAAGAATTGGATCGGATTGAAAAGAACAAGACATGGCATTTGGTTCCTAAACCTAAAGACAAGAATGTGATTAGAACTAAATGGGTATTCAAAAACAAGATGAATGAACAAGGAGAAGTAGTAAGAAACAAAGCAAGATTGGTATGTAAAGGATACTCACAGCAAGAAGGAATTGACTATGAAGAAAATTTTGCACCTGTAGCAAGAATTGAAGTAGTAAGAATGTTTTTAGCCTATGCAACTTTTAAGAAATTCAAAGTGTATCAGATGGATGTGAAGTCCACATTCTTGAATGGTGAATTGGAAGAAGAAGTCTACATTGAGCAGCCTAAAGGTTTTCCTTTGACTCAAGAAGGAGACATGGTATGTAAACTAAAGAAAGCATTATATGGACTAAAGCAAGCACCTAGAACTTGGTATGCAAGACTAGATAAGTATTTGTTAAAATTGGGATTTACAAAAGGAACAGCTGATAGCAATCTGTACACAAAAGAAACTGAAAATGGATTGTTAGTTGTAATTATTTTTGTTGATGACATTATTTTTGGAGGAGAAGATGAAGCTAGTGAAAAATTTGTTGATGAAATGAAAATTGAATTTGAAATGAGTATCATTGGTGAGATGAAATAATTTTTGGGATTACAGATAACATAGAACAATGATGGTATTTTTATAAGTCAAACAAAGTACCTAAATGATTTATTGAAAAGATTTGGAATGGAAAAATCTAAACTAGTTGCAACACCTATGGTTATAGGACATAAACTATCTAGTACAGATGGAAGACCAGTAGTTGAACAGAAGAAATACATATCTATGATTAGAGGATTACAATATTTGACACATACAAGACTTGATATAGCACATTCAGTTGGAATTGTAGCAATATTTCAAGATGAACCTAGAGAATCACATAATGTAGCAGTAAAGAGGATATTCAGATATTTAAGAGGCACAATGGACTATGGATTGTGGTATGAAAAATCTAATGACTTCACCCTATGTGCATATACAGATGCTGATTGGAGAGGTAGTGTTGATGATAAGAAAAGAACCAGTGGTGGAGCATTTTTCCATGGAGGAATATTAGTTTCTTGGCTAAACAAGAAGAAAAATTGTATTTCACAGAGCACAGTAGAAGCAGAATATGTAGCAGCAGCAAATAATTGTAACTAGATAATTTGGATGAAGCAAATGTTGAAGGATATTGGAATAAAGTTTGTTGAGCCTATTGTCATACACTGTGACAACACCAGTATAGTTAGTATGTTTAAAAATCTTGTATTACATTCTAAGACAAAGCATATACAGATCAAGTATCATGTTGTAAGAGAGAAAGTTGTTGAGAAAGAAGTTAGACTGGAGTACATAAGCACAAAGGAGTAGATAGCAGACATATTTACTAAACCTTTGCCTAAGGATACATTTGAGTATCTAAGAGGTATTCTTGGGGTTATGCCCCAACCTACTTTTGAGTAATGATGCAGTTGGTTGCATCTGTCTAGTGGTATATGAGCCTTATTTTTCTTCTAGACTGGATGATGGTACTTCCTCTATGGGGGAGTATGTGTATTTGAGCTGAGTCATGAGGACTCTTGTGATTGTATTTTTTGAATAGTGTCTTTTGACATTGAGTTGTTGTTGATATAATGATGAAATTTTTGTCATTGATGTCAATGGGGGAGAAGTGTACATGAAAAACCATTTGTACTATCTGAATAGGAAAACAAAGCAAGATTTGATTGATGAAGAAGACTTGAAGCATTTTTCAAAGTAGTAGTGTTGCAGTATTGGATTTTTGGAACATTGGATGTTTTTCATCCATGTTTCCATCAATGCTAATGGGGGAGATTGTTAGGAATGAATTCTTGGCAGTCATTCTTTAGCAGTTGTTGTTGCATTCATGACTATGATTGTCATTGATGTCAACACAATGATCATCTGGAGACTCGTAGAGAAGCAGATAGTGTTTTGATTAGCGCATGTGTTATATTGCAGTTGGAGGTATGAAATGTTGAGGTTATATTATTTGATATGTTATATGTCTATGGTCAAGAGTGCAGAGAGTAATTCATTTATTCATGAAAGTTATGAGCATTTTGGTGGAAGCAGTATTCAGGTAGTGTTCCTAAGTAGCGATTTGTGGAAATCGGATGATATCTCCTAATCAGGATGGAATCTGGTTTTGCACAGTTAAAGGGAAGCTAGAGACACATTGTTAGTGACATGGATGATAGTGCAAACTTTGAGGTCGTACGAGTGAAGAGTTATTGTATTTGGAAGCTGATAGTTTTGTGTAATTTTGATGTAGCGTGTGGAAAAATTTTATTTTGAATTGTATGCTGACTCATTTGTAATTATTTGAGTGTGGTATAAAGGAAGGAATGTTTTTCCTTGTTTTAATGAATAAGTGGTATGAAATATTATGATGAGAAAGTCATTGAATATAGTCGAATGCGAATGTATGCATGAAGTGAAGAAGAGAGCCAATGCAGTTGTGAAGGGAAGTCATGCGAAGTACAGAGATCTGAAATTGAGATCTAATATAGCAGTGAGTGCAGTTTGGCATAGTGAAGGAGGTAACATATTTCATATTATTTTGTTGAATAATCTTAAGGTCAATTGGACAGTGTGTTCAGTGATCTTTCCATTGAAGTTGTTTGGACAGTGGGTCCTTCTGTCTTCCATAACTCTTAACAGGGTTAGAATATTTTAACAAGGATTCAAAATCTCCTAATTGGGATTCATATGTACTAAATGTTTCTCATAAAACTCCTAATAGAGTCCATCCTTTCACAAGGAATATTCATATTAGTGCATCTTTTGTGGGCATCATTCCCACCGGGGTTAACTCTTTGATCAAGAGGTTCCCTAGTCAACATATCTTGTGTCATTGTGTTATTGTGTATGAATATCTTTCTATGGTTGGTAATTACATTGCTTACATGGTTAAATGCTATTGAAATTGATAAAATTTATAACTATCAGATAACTGATTCACCCCCCCCCCCCCCCCCCCCCCTCTTAGTTATCTTGGTGGCCTATACTTTCTAACATAAATTGCCTAGAAGATATATTTTAATAAAAAGACATGGATTGAAGGTGAGAGGATATGATTGAAGGTGATAGAAAGACAAACTTGGAGAAGTTTTGTAGAAGCCTGATATAAAGATAAGAGATAGGCTTCGTTGAAGAAGGATGGCTTGTCATTTGATAAGTTCAAATAAAAAGTAGATACTAAAAATTGGTAGGAAAGGCCAATTACCACTGGATTCTCCTTTCTGCTTCATAAATTGCCTAGAAGATATATTTTAATAAAAAGACATGGATTGAAGGTGAGAGGATATGATTGAAGGTGATAGAAAGACAAACTTGGAGAAGTTGTGTAGAAGCCTGATATAAAGATAAGAGATAGGCTTGGTCGAAGAAGGATGGCTTGTCATTTGATAAGTTCAAATAAAAAGTAGATACTAAAAATTGGTAGGAAAGGCCAATTACCACTGGATTCTCCTTTCTGCTTCATGGGTAATGGTGAACAAATTTACGTTTACATTTACTATCTCTAGAGATTTGACAAAATTTATGTCACCAACTACAAGTCACTATAAACTAGAACAGTACAGTTTAATTATAATTGTACTCGTTGTTCAACTGAATAGACAGCAGTGGGCCTACCATGGAAATAAAATAAGATTATTGTTTCAATATGAACCATCGAATAGAATTAGCTGGAAAAGTTGGAAGTCTTTGGTGTGATCAATGGCTCATACTACACATGAAAAGTAATCAAATATTAACTTATTATTGAGACTCTTCTAGGAAAATTCAAGTCTTCTGTCAGTGGTGGGCCTTCCCTGGACAAATGTTGTACCTTTGTTCACTTTATATTTCTCACACTCATAAGGGGATTCACATACACTAACATTTTATACCTCACTCTATAGCATTCAAATATGTCCTTATCTAACTCTCTCTTCTACCCATGCAATTTCCCTATCACCTTCAATCATGTCTTTCCATCACCTTCACTCATTTCTTTTTATGAAAACATACTTTCTAAGTAATTACCCTCCTCTGTCTTTTCCATAGAATTCTCACATGTCGTTGTCTTCCAAGATATTTCCCTCCTCTCCATCTATTGTCATTCTTTTGTTTGCCTCACAACTCAAGATTTGTTATTATGATGATTTGCTTCCAAATATGTTAAATGTAAATGATCAAATGATTATTATCGCAATAGTATTTCCAAATATGTTAAATGTAAATAATGATATGATTATTATTGTAATACTCCAAAAATGGGCTATAAGTTCATTAACTTCTTACATCTACAAATCGATCGAAATCGACATCAAATTCCTAACCTAAGGCACATCTACACATTCTCAGATTTCCTAGAGGTATTCTTAGATTTTCTTGGGGTATCCATCCCGACTTTACACACATTCTCAGATTTCCTAGAGGCATAGATGAGGAATCAAATGACTATGAATGGGGAGCCATTCTAGAGGAAGATGATCTTATCATAGAAAAACATATTGATGTTGTTCACCAATATGCACCTAAACCTAGGGTAACTCTAGAGTGAAATAATGAACTTAACAAGTCTGATCCACCGATGGCTGAAGTGGACTCCCACAATGACATTGAGCCTATTCAATAATTGAACATTTTGAGTTGTAATATCACCTTCAAACTTGAGAGTTGGGTTAGGACCAATGATGATAGATCCATATCTATAAACACTATTTCCCAATCTTTCACCACTTTGACTATCCAACATCCCAAACTTCTTGACCAAACCTCCATGAATCCGAGCCAAGGTATCTATACCTTTCCAAATGACTATGCCCTTTCTTGATACCTTAATGCAATTGAGCCTATGATGACTTCGATCAGTGAACTAAGTGTTAGCATGACAGAGTCAAACATCAAGTATCTTAGTCAAAATAATAAGAGTAAAAATAAAAAGAAAAGGAGTTTTGAGGGTGAAAACCACTTTGTGGCAATCTTAGAACCTACAAAAGTAAAAATAAAAGATGTATCCGAAGGTGAAAACCTCTCTAAGGCACCTAAGGATGAGATATTTTATGTCCTTCTGAGTCATTTACAAGATAGATCTTCAGTACTAATTGAGCCCACTCAATCTATCAACTTGGGAATAGCAGAAGAACCACAGTTGATCCATGTAGCACAATCCTTATCAGAAGAAGAAAAGAAAAAATTTACCACATTCCTAACTGAAAAGAAGATCAACTTTACATGGAAATATTCAGATATGCCAGGGTTGGATCCTAATCTTATAATGCACCATTTATCTATAGCTCTAGGGGTCAAACTTGTTAAGAAAAAGTTGAGAAAGATGCATCCACATGTTGTACTCTTGGTCAAAGCTGAATTAGAGAAACTACTAAAAGTTGGATTCATCTGTGTTATTGATTGTGCTGAATGGATCTCAAATATTGTACCTGTATCAAAACCAGACAAATCTATAAGAGTCTACACAGATTTCAAAGATGTGAACAAAGCATTCCCTAAGGATGTTTTTCCACTACCTAACATTGATATGATAGTGGACATGACTGCGGTCTTTGAGATGTATTCTTTGATGGATGGTTTTTCTAGATATAATCAAATCAAAATTACTCCAGAAGATCAAGAGAAAACTACTTTCACATGTGTGTGGGGTACCTTCTATTGGAATGTCATGCTATTTGGGCTTTAGAATGCTGGTGCTACATATCAAAGAGCTATGACATCTATCTTTCATGACATGATGCATCAAACTATGGAGGATTATGTTGATGATACTTTAGCAAAATCTATGATCAGATCTGAACATCTAAATGATTTTAGCAAAATACTAGATCGAATGGAGAAGTTTAGTCTCAGACTAAACCCTAAGAAGTGTGCTTTTGATGTCACTTCTGGAAAGCTCCTAGGTTACATTGTTTCAAAGAAAGGAATTGAAGTAGATCCGGAAAAGGTTAAAGCTATCATGGAGATGCAACCTCCCAAGAATATCAGTCAAATGAGAACATTACAAGGGAAAGTAAAATCTATCAGATGCTTCATATCTCAGCTAACCAACATATCATAGTCTTTCATGAAAATATTACATAAAGTTGTGACTTTTGCATGGAACAAGGAATGTGAAAAGAACTTTAATCATATCAAGAAAAATCTATCAAATCCTCCTATTTTGATGCCTCCTATACAAGGGAAGCCATTGATCTTATATGACTCCACCACATATACATCACTAGGGGCATTACTAGCACAACATGATGAGAATAAGAAGGAAAGAGCTATATACTATATTAGTAGAACATTGGTAGCATATGAGAAGAACTATTCAATGATTGAGAAAGCTTGTCTAGCTATGATCTTTTCATCATAGAAACTGAGACACTACATGTTAGCTTGTATCAAATATTTGGTAGCTAAGATTGATCCACTAAAGTACCTACTAAGAAAATCTGCCCTCACAGGTAGACTAGCTAAATGGGTGATGTTATTAAGTGAATTTGACATTGAATATGTTGAAAGAAAAGCTATCAAGGGCCAAGTTAATGCTGATCAACTAGCTGACGCACCTTTTTTTGATGATACACCATTGCAAATGGAATTCCCAGATTCCTCTATCATGAATCTTTCTTCTAGAGCATGGAAGCTATTCTTTGATGGCTCCTATACACAAAATGGATCTAGAGCAGGCATATTGTTCATCACACCTCAAGGATACTCGATCCCTAAAGAATTTAGAATAAATTTTCCTTGCAAAAACAATATTGTTGAATATGAATCTCTTCTTAATAGCATGAAGATAGCAATTGAATGGAGGGTAACAAAACTACACATTCATGGAGACTCACAACTTGTAATACACCAAGTCAATGATGTGTATCAAATGAAAGATGGAAAATTGATCCCATACAAGAGAATGGTAGATGATCTAAAGAAATATTTCATATCTATCACCTTTGAGAAAATTCCTAGAATAGAGAAAAAAGTTGTTGATGCCATGGCAATGCTATCTACTTTATTATAGCAGCCCGGACATGAGCTACGCTATGATTTCCTGGTGGAAGAACTATCTTATCCTACATATGATTCCCTTGAAACCTACATGATCTGCACTATTATCGATCATGATTCATCCCAATACAAAAACCTTTTCTCCTATCTCCAAGACCAAATCATTCCTGATACCTTATCCATAATGCATCCTGGTATGTCATCATTGGTAACAATCTGTACAAACAAGGTCTAGATGGTACACTACTTAGATTTCTAGAATGGAAAGAGTCTCAATGTGCATTAGAGTAAGTCCATGAAGGTATATGTGGGTCACACTCAAATGGTTTAACACTAGCTCAAAAGCTTATTAGGGCTGGGTACTATTGGCCTAAAATAGAGAAAGATTCAATCAAGTTTTCTTAGAACTGTTAAAAGTGTCAAGTACATGGTAACTTAATTCATGTGCTAGGAAGAGATCTAATTCCCTTTACTACACAATGGCCTTTTCACCAATGGGCATTTGATCTTAGAGGATCCATACATCCTCATTCTTCTAATGAACATACCCATATTAGTACAGCTATAGACTATTTTACCAAATGGGTAGAAGTAGTCCCTTTGACTCAAGCAACTGACAAGCAAATTTCTATGTTCATTCTGAACTACATCATATGTTGGTATCGTATTCCACACTCTATAGTCACAGATAATGGTGGTCAATTCAAAAATAGAGACTTAGATGATTTATGTCCTAAATTCAAGATTACACAACATTGGTCATCAATCTACTATCCTCAAGGGAATGGACAAGAAGAGGCTTCAAACAAGAATCTATTGAAAATCTTGCATCACACAGTTAATAAAATAGGAAGAGACTAGAATCTCATGATCAATCCAGCTCTCTAGGCCTACAAAACAAGTATCAGAACACCCATTGGGGCTGCACCATTCACTTTAGTTTATGGGTGTGAAGTGGTACTACCTATTGAGGTTGAAATCCCATCACTAAGAATTAGAATGCATGGTCTAGTAACTGATGATGACTACAGAGTGTCTAGGTTGCAAGAACTTGAACTACTAGATGAGGATGAAAAGCAACATATGATCATCTCAGATTATATCATAAAAGAATGTCTAGAGGCTATAACAAGAAAGTCAATCATAGAGAATTTCAGATTGGCGATCTAGTCTTGAGAGAGAATCCCAGAAATCAGTCACATAGAGAGTGCAAGGGGAAGTTCAAACCCAACTAGCTGGATCCCTTTGTAATCACTGCTACTTTTGGCTCTGGTGCCTATCAACTCTCAATGATTGAAGGAGAATAGCTTTGAGAAGCAATCAACATTCTGCATCTAAAGAAATTATACACCTAAAGCATTTAGTCTATGGTAAAATGTCTTGAAAAAATCATAAAAATCTGAAAAAAGTGCTTAAAAAATGAACATCTTGGTGAAAACCTAGCAATAGGCACCTTGATGATTCACAAAAAGATCAAAAAATATCAAAAGTACAAAAAAATTGAAAAAATGAAAAATACAAAAAATGAGAAAAAGAAAAAGTGCCTTGGTGAAAACCTAGAAATAGGCACCTTGGTAGAAAAAATAGAATCTCTACCAAGATGGTGAAAACCTAGCAAACAGATGCCACTTGTTTCAAAACACTCCATCTATCAGTGCAATCTTGGTCTCTCCCAGCTTTTAGTCTTGCTTTAGTTTGTACATACCTTCCAGTTTGTTTCTGCATTCCTATTTTCAATAAAGTCAGTCTGTACACCAATCAGCAAAGCATCCATTTCCTATCAATGTTCAAACTTGGGGGCAATCAAAGTCATATCCTACAGTTCTCATTATCTTAGATGTGTCATAGCCAAGAAAGGTCCTTTGAAACTACATCCGAGTCAATCAATTTGTCTCCTCACCAGAAAAGATTTTGCATCTACAACAATGCAATCAAACATCAACAAAAAATTATAAACAATCTTTAATTCATGCTTTTATCTCCTTGTATGCTTACTGATTCGCATTGAGATTTTTTCATATTATGTCCTTGCAAGCTCTTTGATGATGTCCTTTACAGGATTTAGAGAGTGATGACTGGGGGCATAATCTTTTCTTTGTCTTCTACTTGTATGTGAAAATCTAACAACTTTGGAAATTCTAGATTGAAATGGTGTCCATTTGTAAGAGCCTCCATCTCATATTGGATGGCCATGCGTACCTCAACCATTGATACCCAAAAAATTTAGGGAAGTTTGATCTAACTATTGTCTTTTTATGAAAGTTCTTCCTCCTACTGTGAAACACAATCTTACCTAAGGATGTGAATGATAAAGGGTCACTACGGGTAATTCACACTGGATTTGGAATGATCTCTTGACTGTTTGATGTGTTTGTACTGCAAGGCATATTCTGGTCATCACATCGTCTATGTTTTGATGCTTATACAAATTGCTATATCAAAATGGACATGATATTCAGGTCATCCTATCATTTGTGCCTTGGTGCTAATATCTAATCCGACATTCTGAAAACAAAATAAATATTCATATGTCCATGGTTGTCTAATCAGTGTGTGTTGTATTGATTCTTGAGCATACAAATCAATATTCATATATCTATAGTTTCCTAACTAGTGGGAATTGTATTGATTTATCCAATTACCTAAAAAGTTCAATGATGACAACAAATTGACACATGATCAGTGACTAGGTCCTAGGTCTTAGGTTTGCATTTCATTCTGCATTTCATTTTTGCACTTTGCATGATTGCTTGATCTCACAAATTGTTGAATACACTCAAATGCTTTAAACATCCTTTTTGACATAAGACTGAGTACTTGTCTTCATCAATACCTACAAAACATATCATGTGTATCATTGCATTTACATTGCATTTCATTCCATCTATTGCATTACATACATGAGCATAATCAAAATCATACATTTACATTTGCATACATCCATACATTTGAAAGAAACCATTGCATTGCATAAATCCATACATACATTACTCATAGCATTTGCAACACTTGATATCACCATAAATCAAAACATGAAAAGTTCAAATGAAGTCATAACCAAAATCTCAATCTCAATATATATCATATAACTCGAACTAGTCAAGGTTGCACTACTAGCAAAAAAGTACAAAAGAATGAGCTCATGTGAGCTATCAAAAGTCAAAGCAATATACATGAACAAAATGACAAAAATATCAGAACATCTAGATAGATCAGTTGTCAGCCTGATCCTCTACATCTGGTGGAGGTAGTGGTGGTGCATCGGGCATTGCCTCAGCTCAGGGTGCCCTAGCTCCCTCTGACGCTACCATATACTAAGAGTATGTCAGTACCCTCTGACCGATAGGAACAATAGTGTAATAAGCAGATACATAGTAAGCAACTCAGGAATTTTGATGTGTCACCTCTATCTACAATCTCTTGTTCTCCTCTTAGAGCTCTGATCATTGTTGGTCAACCTCTATGAACCGCTCCTCAAAATGAGCACTTTTTACTCTTAGGTCTCTCACCTATAATCTCAATTGCCTAATAATCTCCTAGGAGGATAGTGCTACACCTGGATCTGCATCTACCATGGGAATCTCTATGTCTCTAGCTACATGATCAACAGCCTCTGCCCTCTGTGCCTTATGACATCTCACCTTGGCACCAAGATCAAAATTGGTATCATCCTGTGTAGGATCAAGACCAACACCTACATCTTGTTGTGCACCTAGCACCTCATCTGCGCTACTTATACTACCTAACGTGCCAATCTCTCCTGTAGTATATCTCCTTGATATACCTACAAGCCTACCTACTATAGAGCTAGTAGGATGAGGTGGTCTCATATGACCAGATGGTCTCTGTGGAGTCACAATTTCTCTCGGCCTTGGAGGTGTAGGCTTGGGCATCAGAACCTATGTACGTCTCTGATCCTATACCATCAAAGCACCTATCACATCCATTGCATCCTCCATACTCAAAATCAACTCTGTGGGATCTGAAAACCTATGAATGGGATGCTCTACAATCCATGCAATGAAACCATCTATAACCCCAGCATCTGGAACATCTAGCCGGTAGTCCTAGTCTCTGCCGATATAGCCGCTATACTCCTAAGTACAAAGAGCATATGATAATCAAGTGCCCCATCCTATCCCAAGCTCTCTGACTATCTATGCATATGCAGTATGATCTTGTGGTGCATCCTAGATGATGCCATACTATCACCACACCCTAGTAATGACAAGCACTATGGTGGATCTCCCAATCAACATTGGACTATGGAAAAAGTGACTAAACTACTCTGGAGTACTAGGCCAGGCCTCTATCTGAAGATATGGACACTGAATCACAAATGTTCTATCATCAAGGCAGTGTCTCTAGTACTATGTGTGACCCATTTGAACCTATGTAATGTATCTTGAATAAATGTATATCACCGGCTCCTATGGTTGGCACTGACCCTTGCATACTGGTCTACAAACTGGGATATGTTCCCAGGCCCAAATCTGAAGTACCAAAGCACCAGAGGCAAAGGACTTGACCTCCTGATACATGATCTCATGCATCTCAAAGAACATGTGAGCCAGCATACACTAACCCCAAGCCAACTCAGAAGGTGTGGCCATCAACCGTCCAACCATTAGGGCCCAGCCCATCAAAAGACCATTCTGCTGACGGTCTGACATAATGATGCCTCCTATCATGCCAGCTATAATACACTCTAATCTATGGGTCTACCCATAGCATTTAACTAATGTCTCCCTGGAAATGGAACCAGTAAGCTGGGTATCATCTTCGAACAAATGTTTAAACACATGTAATCTAGAGTTCCTCGAACTCACATAAATAGGTCATGGACTATGAAATAGAATGCAGAGTATCCTATAGAAATCCTCTAATGTAACTATAATCTCCCCTATAGGGAGGGGGAAGGTCTAGGTCTTGGAGTGAAACCTCTTAATCAATGCAGTCAGCAGTCTGTGGTTCACCCTAATCTCGGGCAAACGAATAAGATACTCAAAGCCACAGCTCACAAGATGTACCCTCATCAAGTTAGGTAGTGAAATACATAATCTCTGAGTCATTGGGTGTGAGATGTGCACATGGACATCAGGATATATGACCTACATAATACAAAAATAGGGAATCCCATTAGTAACTTGGTTGAAAAATAGGCTAACAGTACAGAAATTAAAAAGTTGACTATCTCAGAAGGTACATTAAATGCTCAAGAACAGCCTAAGGAATCAAAAAATTCAAAATTTTGACCTAAAAGGGTGTTTTTAGCTCACTATTTTCCATACAACAATGCAGACTGGCATGAAAAATCATACGAGTTTCAGTAGCTTATCATATGACAAACCATGGTCATACGACAATGTATATCTTACCATACAACATATGAGGTACCCGACGAAATGTCATACGACTCTTGCATCCCTCTCATATGAGTTTCTATAGGTTTTGGTATGACACTCTAAATGACATTAAAAAGTTGTACGAGTCCCAATGGACAGTCATTCGAGTTTCCATGCATGTGAAAATTGAAAATTCCTAACTATAAAGGATAAAATATGGATGGGGTCCTAGAAAAATGGTTTGCACATAAAAGAGACCCCAAAACCAATATTTTACACTTAAATTTGAATTGTATTGATGTGGAAAGTAAATGTAAATGACTAATGTTGAAATGAAGAAATAAAAGTACCTACCTCCGAAAAAGAACCTGCTGAAAACCCTGTCAAACAGTCTCAGAAATTGTTGATTTTCACTTTCATAAATCTAAACTACGAGATCTACAAAACCCAAAAATCTTTTTCTGAGATGAGATCAGGTCGACTTTGACCCTCATAAAAGGTCAAAGGCTACATTTTTATTCTGAAGGTCGATTTTGACCTTGTTTGCAGATCTTGAAAGTTTGCTGAAAAGGGTATCCAAATCTACTCTCAAGTCCGAAATTCCACACCTGCACCTGCAAGAAAAAGAGGGTTTTTGTTTGTTTGTTTGTTTGGGGGGTTTGCCTTGGTCAAACCCCGGTTTGGAATCAACCTTAATATTGAAATTGAAATGGAGAATGCTAGCAAGTAGTAGAAGTAGATCTAATAATGAAGCTATGACATTCAATAGATATGCAATTGTATTTGAAATGTAATCAAGTATGTTAATATGAAAGCTTGAACATAACATCAATAAATGTAAATCAAACCTCAATGACTGTATGCTTGGAATCCACCTTGAGGGAAGAATGAATGGATCTTAAAGATTAACAAAAGGATCATGAAGGAAGATCACACCATCATGATGGCTAGATCTAAGGTTTGAATGATGAATCTTGAATGCTTGAACCAAATCCCTTCAATGGCTTTGAATGCTTGAATCCTTGATCTTCAATGGAGAACTTAGATGGAGAAGAGGATGATTGCTTGAATGCTTGAATGGAAGATTGCTTGAATAAATGCTTTCTTGATCACCAATGTCTCCTTAAGAGTGCTTGAGCATGAAAACTTGATTGAGAGATATTCTCACAAAACTTAATGGAGAAAATGAGAGAGGAAGGCCTCCTTTTATAGTGATCTAAGGCACAAGAGGGACCTCATAGAAAAAAATAATTAAGAGCCCATGGTACAAAACTCTAGAGAGGTGCACATGGAGAGGAAATTAAATTAAAGTCTTGACACAAAAATCTAAAAGGGGACCACCCTTAATATAAAAATAAAATAATTATTTAAGAGCCTTGTCACAAAATTCAAGGTAAGGCCAACCCCAAAGTTAATTTGAGCATTAGGCACAAAATTTGAGAAAGGCTAATCTCTAATAATAAATTAGGATTCTTATACAAATATCAAGAAAGGTCCACCTCAAATATTAATTTGAGAATTTGACACTTAATCTGAGAAATAGTGGTCCCAAAGAGGGAAAAGACAAGATTTTGACGAAGCCCCGAAACCGGAAGCTAACACCAAGGATCCTGGACCCTAGGGTCAAGGTTGAGGTCATCCCTGACCTAGGTCAGGGTTGAGGTCATCCCTGACCTAAGTTAGGGTTGAGATTGACCTTGACCCAAAAGTTTGACCTTGACCCTAAGGTCAAGAATCCTAGGTTCACAGTCCAAAATGTCAAGAAAATGCAAGGAAGAAGTGTAAAATGGGGAAAAAGCCAGATCAAAGCCGGGGACCCATTCAAGGTGCTTGACATGATCCCAAAACACCTACTCGGAGGGTTAAACACTCTTATCATGGAAGTGCTTCCATTTTAAGATGATACACTAACGTATGAAAAATGATCTAAAAATAATAAAAACATGCATAAATGGAATTTATGAAGAGGCACAAAGGTCCACTTACCGGATGTCCATACTGCAAAGGTCTCTGATGTCACCAGTTGCACTCAAAATAGTGGGAAGAGATAGGTATCTTCATCTTAGCCATTTTTCTCACTCAGAGGGCTCCACCAAGGTTTCAAAAGTCAAAAGTGAATAGTGAATTGAAAATGACCCTTTTGGCCCTTATATAGGTTTTGACCTAATTTTGAAAAGTGCTTTGTTTCTCATGAAAATTGCACCCCTAGCTAATTTCAACGTTCCAAACCCATTTTCGAGATCAAAATTGAAATCTAAGATCATTTAGTTTGTCAAAATTGTGATTTAAAATTTTCAGACCCAAGATGGCCAACTGCTTGCATAATCGACCTTCAAACATCAAACGAATCCAAAATTCAACTTAACTAATTATCTTACATCAAACTATCAAAATTTCAACTTGGTCACCCATGGTCAACTCATGGTCAAACCTAGTCAAACATGGTCAAGACCTCTAAATGATGCAAAATGCATTCTCGAACGTGTACAACCACTTCTCAAATCAATTAACATGCTTCTAAACCATTCAACGCTGACTTTTCTTGTTAGATTGCAATTTTAATCCTGAAGGGGGCATGGTATTGCACATCATTCAATCTATCAATCAAATCTTTTCCTCAATAATCATGACAACAACCACGTCTAGTTGTTGATTCATCAAAAGACCTCGTCGCTTGGGGCTTATCAGATTCATTGAGATCCATATCAATCTGGTATCCTAATTAATCTTGTAAATTGTATCATCTTTTCGTAACCATCAGTTCATTAGTGTTATTTCCTTGGTTCTTCGTAACTGAAGGGTTCAGATGTGATACCACTATGATTCCTTTGGACAATCAGGTATGGAATCAGGTCACTCACTTCTTTGTAATCATAAGGTTTAGAATCAGGTATTTTGATACTTTTTCGTAATCACTAGTTCATTGTTGTTATAGTTAACATCATCTTTGGTCAATTAGGACCTAACATCTTAAAATTTTTCAATTGATTTCTATCTCAGAATCGGTTCATCTTTCAAATCAGTTTCATACATCAAAAATAGACTAATCTTTGAACCACTGTGCTTCGCACAGTGATTCAAAGAGGGGCAAAATGTAATACCCCAAAAATGGGCTATAAGTTCATTAACCTCTTACATCTATAAATCGATTGAAATCAACGTCAAATTCCTAACCTAAGGCACATCTACACATCAGTTTATCAAAAACCTAATTGATTATCTTAATTCTACATCAGAGAATATTCCTTGAATGTTCCTAATTTATCATAATTATCTTTAATTGAATATTATTTGGCAATAAATGTCATTATTTATCCTAAAGTTGAATTAATTTAATTCTACCACTTAATTATTTAATTAGATTTAATTACATTTATTCCTAATTAATATTGTTTTTATTTGACAATAAATCAAATTTGCTAAAAATAATCAGTTGAATTCTTATTTAATTGATTAAATTAAATTGTCAAATTTAATAATATAGTTTTGGAATAAAGTTTGATTAAAATAATTGATTAACCCATAAATCAGTTATTTTAAACATATTTTAAATATTATTTGGTGATAAATAATATTTATCCTAAATTTGAAATTGAATATGATAAATATTTAATTAATTAAATTTGATTGTGCCACTTAATTATTTAATTAGATTTAATTATATTTATTCCTAATTAAATTATTTAATTTTGACAATAAATCAAATCTCCTACGAATAATTAATTAAATCCAAGTTGTCAATATTTAATAATATTGTTTTGAATAAAAGTTTGATTAAAATAATTGATTAACCCATAAATCGGTTATTTTAAATTTAAAATCAATTAAGTTGAGAATAAATCACTTGATTTTTAAATTAGTTCAAAATAAATCATGCCCACTCAAAAAAGCAGGCAACTAGTAATTAACAACCAATTTTAAATGTGATTGTGAGTTGGAAATTGATCTAAAATTCTATTTTGAGTTAAAAGTTGTTTTTGCATGATTTTGTGAGTTAATCTGTTTCTAATTTCTTGTTAACTCAAAAATCAACCTGAGTTTATCAAGAGTGATTTATGGCTTTTTTCAATGCATCCTCAAGCCTTGGATTTCTATAAAAATAAGGCTTAGCTCTTCACAAAGAATCTCTCAAATTTGGACAATTACTCAAGTGAAATTACATACAAAGAATCAAGCTTTTACGACAGGCGACTTTGTGAGATCAATTCATAGTTTTTCATAGCTTTGCATAGATTTTCATATCAATTCATATCATTCTTAGATTAAATCTACATATAATTTTCAATCAATTCTAGCTTAGATTCATACAAGTTTTCATCCTAATTGCATAGAAAATAGAAAAATATAAATTAATTTGCATTCATTCTACATTCATCTTTTAGTATTAAATATTTTGTTTAGGTGTTACATTGTCACTGATCTCAGTCTGAATTTGAGAATACCATACTCGCACCTAGTAGAAGGCAGTAAATCCCCTAGTTAGCTATATTGTTCTTATTTGCAGATTTCTTGATTTGCTAACCTCTAATGTTTTACTAAAGTGTTGTGTCTACAGTTAGGTACAATTTTCACACACACAATTATCACAATAGTATTCATGCAATTTAAATTTGATTTTAAGTTTTATGGACTAATGTATTGATGAGATCTCGAGTGGATTAAGATTATTTTGTAGGAAGTATTGAAGGCGGGGTGTGGTCAAGGTAGAGGAGGCTAGCTCCTCAGTAAGGGTATGATTGAAAAAATCTGGTTTCACACACCACATAGTTAAATAAATTTCTATGGTTATGATTTGTATGTGGTGTTTTCCTATTTTGAAAGGTTGTTTAAAGTTAAATAATTTTTGAATTTAATCAATAATATGATTATGTCTCCAGAACAAAAAAAAACTATGTTGATTGCAAAAATATTATTTTACTTGAGTTTTAGAATAGAAACCTAGTATTTAGATCTCTATCATCTTGAGTTCATTCTTGTATTATATATATATATATATATATATATATATATATATATATATATATATATATATTAGAAATGATATTAATTTTCATGTTTTTGTATCTAATCTTAAACATAAATATTTTATAGAGCATGTGTCTCAAATTTTAGTGACTTGAGAAATATCTAAAAACAGTTTTCATTTTTTACGTCGGTTTAGGGAGAGTGGGATTTTATTGATGATAGTTAAACTTTAGTTAACTGAACTTTACATGTAAAATTATGGGCATGAAAATAGTATTGATATTATGGGAATGAGGTAATTAGTCCACGTTCCAAATTATAGAATCATGCTCAAAAAGGGAAATGTTCTTATTATTAAAATTTTCTTCTTATTTATGTGAAAAGATATCTTGGGAAAGGGTGTTGAATATGGGTAAATAGAGAAGGGTAGACACTTTCTTTCATCTACCTGCCAGTCGAAGTCTGGTACTGAAATGCTTAGGCTTAAGCTTTAGAAACACATGTCTATTTAAATGTGTTGGTTAATTTTACTTTCTCTTTGCCATATATGTGTTAGTTATACTTATACTTATGAGAAAAGTAGTTAGTTCATAGCTTGCACTAGATTCCTTCTGATCCACTAGTGCCAAGTTGCTAGGTTTCTCATGCAGGGTCGGAGCGCTCTTCATTTCAAGATGAGCCCTAGGGGAGCTAACCACTACGTGGTTGGGTAGAAAAAGTGCTTGGACCACATTTCCATCTTGAGATTTGTAGATGGACATTTTTTCGATGGCTTAGGAGATTGAAGCATGCAGATGGACAACAGAGAGTCCAACGACATAAATTGATATCTTGTTCCATTTTGACCTACATGGGTCATGTACTTTCTTTTTGTACCTTTGCATTTTCATGATGTATGATTCACAACATATTGGTCGACATCTTTGTTGTATTTATTTCACTTGTATTGATTTGGATTATCATGTACTCTTGATAGTATGGTTGATTTCTATTTATTGCACTATGACATTATTCGCCGATATAGAGAATATTATAATTATCTTATTTAGGAAATGAATTAAATTATGTGGAATAGTCTTAGCGATTGACTAACTATGTCTATGTTTTTTTTACTTTTCTAAGTTTTTCATTATTGTGCTTATGTGCCATTTCTCTAGTAGTTGTAGTCTTTACATGTGTTATCAGAGTTGTGTTTAAACATTAGGACCTTGGTCTATTGTTGCTAAGTTGCATAATTATGCTTGGTGCAAGATATAATTTGTCACAAGACAAAATCAAAATAATAATAGGGATGAAATTAGCAATGGGAAAAATAATGATGAATCAAATCCAAGGCTAGATGAGATCTTAACCCTCTTGACTAAACATAGAAACCTCTTACAAAAATAAGGTGATCATATCAATCATCTTGAATAGGATTTAAGAGATAGACAAAATGAAGAGGAAAGAAGGAAGACAGTAGAGGATATGAGGCTTTAAGCTTAGCATAAACTAGAGGAAGATCTGGGGATGGAAGCTTAGAGGAAACTAAAAGAGGATTGACAACTAGAAGCACAAAGAAAGGAAGAAGAGGATAGGACGAATGAAGAGAGACAAAAATAGAATTTAGATCATGGGGTTGCTAATAACAGGGGAAGAATAGAAAACTAACTGAGTAAGGACCTCAAGAAGGTCGTACCTCCCACTTTTGATGGTAAGACCATAGGTGACAATGTTGAGGCACGGATAGTATCCATGGAAAGGTATTTCCACATTCATAATATTTCTGGTGAATCTAGAGCTATGTGGGGCACTTTCTAGTTGATCGATGAAGCTGGTACTTGGTGGAACAATAGATGACAGAAAATAGGATGTAACTTAGTGAGATTTATTGGGAGAAATTTTTGGTAATTTTCTATAAGAGATGACTACCTCAATTGTACTATGATAGGAAGGTAGATGAGTTTTAGAACCTGATATAGAGAGTATCAATTGTTACCTAGTACCATGAGAGATTCTACCATCTGGTTAAATATGTACCTTAGTATCAACACGATGAGCGGTTTAGAACCCACGGATTTATTCTTGGGCTACGTCTAGAGATAGGGTCTAAAGTTGATATGCACAATCCTGAGTTTAAGAAAAATACAAAAAATGAAAAGAGCTGAAGGAAAGAATCCAAGGGAGTGAAGCACAAAGAATTATTTTACCATAAACTCAAAGAATGAGAGATTGCTTCAAGATCAAATACCAAAACCATCAAGATTCTCCAAGATCAACAAATTGAGACAAAGATTTTGAAAGGGGAAAAATAAAGAAAACCCCTTATGAATACAATATGAATGAGGTAAAAATCCTAGAGAAGGAGAGAGAATGTGAGCAGAAGTGAGAAATATTCCTCCATTGTGAAGTGTGTGTAGAAGCATCTCTTAAATAGATATGAGTGATGAAGTTAGAATGTAACTTCCATATTCTATGAATACCACATTAACATTAAGTGTGTGTCAAGTGTGAGAATCCTCTTAAGAAGGAAAATCTAATTTCCTTAATAAAGGAAACAAAATAAATAAGTTGTCCTCCCACTTGGACTAGAGGAAAAATTACATTTTAGGATACCTTGGCTTATCCAAATTTAAATAATACACCAAGGAAATATTATAAATTCTAACATCCCTCTTTAATCTTTACTTGGGGAAATTAGAGCAATAGGTATCAAACCAAATGTTTACAATGATTTTGAGATTTCTCTTTAGAAAGAGTCTTTTTAAAGATATCGGTAGCTAGATCATTTCTCTTGCAATAGATGAGGGACTCTTGTATCTCTTCAACTTGATCTTTTATGAAGTCATTATGGAGTGATATGTGCTACATTTGGAATGGTACATAGGACTCTTTGAGCTAAGGCAGTAGCATTCTGACAATACAAGGGTGTAGGTTCTTTTTGAGGAGGGCCCAAATATTCAAGCAATCTTTGATTCCCAAGAGCTTCTTTAGATACATGTGTACATTCTTCATATTCATATTCAATAGGATATAGAGACAAAGATTGATCATATTTACTTCTCTAATAAATAGCACCTAAATCTGTAATAAGACAATAACCACTAGTAGATCTCCCATCATTGGGATCTCTTGCTAGATCTGAATTAGTAAAACTTTGTAAAGCAAAATCAGATTGTGAATCATAAAATAAATCAATCACGTAATCAAGAATGCAATCATAAGTTTTCAAAAATAAATTTGTAATGTATCCATCATTATATAAAAAATCAAGAGGAGTGGAGCTATTATAATCAACATCATTATCACCAATATTGTCATTATCATAGTCATCATTATTGTTACAACAACCATAAGATTAGTACTGCATTCAGAATCTTAAACTTTGGAGAAATTATGAAGTTCATCTTGAAAATCTCTAATAGGAGAGTCAAATGGAGGTAATGTAACATTGAAAAAAGTAGAAATAATGACCTCTTCTTGTTCTAAAATACCATCAAAATGGGAATCGTCAAGCTTGAATACATCATAAGAATAGCCATCGTCATATGATTAATCCCAAATAGGAGAATTATTGAAAAGAGGAATATTATCATAGTTAGGATTAAACATAATTAAATAAACAAAATGATAAGATTAAGCCAAAAAAGTGAAATACATTGAAGATAAAATACTAAAGGGCGAGAAAAATAAATTTAATGCAAATGTTACTGAATAATATGCAAGAAAATTTAAAAAAATATTTAAATTTTGGTTTAAATGAGAATTTTTTTTACTGCAGAAAATTAGCAAATTGGAAATTGGAATATGATTATATTAATAAAAAAAAATATGGGGTTAAAACGATATTAAAAAATATTAAGCGAAAAATTTGTTTTAACACTTAAACTTTTTATGTTAAACAAATTAAATAAATTTAGTTAAATATAAACAAGGAATCTAATGATTAATTAAAGCGACTAAAATAATGCTGCAAGAAATGATTAAAAAACTACAATAATGAGAAGAATGTTATGATAACCTATGATGATTAGTAAATATAAGAGACAAATAATAAGAAAAAAATGTTTTTGCATGGAAATTAATAATAACCAGCAATAATATAAAAAATGGACAAGAATATACAAAACAATGTTATTAAACAAATATAATGGAAATCAGTCAAACTATCTAAAATGAATTCAAACTGGAATACAAAGACAACTAAACTTAGCTAAACAATCATTCAAATTCAAACTTATCTCTAAACTTAGCTAAGGAATCATTAACAAATTTATAAACAGTCAAACTAAAATTCAAACTAAACCTAGAATAGCTAAAATGATAGTGAAAGACAAGGAATAAAACAGACTTGAGCAGAAAAACTGCTTGCAGCCAAGTAGTGATTGGTTCAAACCCATGAATGGAAGCAACGATACAAAGAGTCACAAAGATTGGTCACAACTCCTAAACAACGGTGAATTTGGGGAAAATTCTAGAGAGAGAGATAAATAGGCTCATTCTACACAAAACTCGTATCTTAATTTCTTGAGATTTATTTTTATTTTCTTATAGCATCCAACACAAAATGGGTTGTACTTCTTCAACAAAAAAAATTGAACTGAAAGATGGGGTATGGAATGGTCAGTCAAGGATAATGGAGACAACAATAATATTGAATGTGAATGAATAAAATACTCATGCTTCCAACCAAAAAATAAAAGAGGATAAAAAAAAAGCACAAACATAGGTATATCAAGATTTGTTAGAAAAACCAGAGATATATGAAAGAATAACAGAGGTGTATATTAGAACAAAGATATGCCTACAAAATAAACAAAATAAACCTACATGCACAAAGATACTATAAAAAAGATCTGAGATTAAAATAACACAATAAGAGATTGGAGATACACCTTCCAAAAAAAATGAAATAGTCTGCATGCAAAGGGACTAGAAAACCTGAAATATAGATTGTTTTGAGTCCTACAATAATGTTAGAACATGCAAGTATGAAATCCCTTGCAGTTTCCTGACAGAGGGTGTAGTTATAAGATCTTGAAAAAAACTTGAAATGAAGATAATTAACCTTAGATCTAGTGGCAAGACATCCAAAACTAGTTAAACAAAAAATAGAAACCAAGTTTGGTGGTGAACCATCCAACCTCAAAAAAAAATTCAAATCCTTCTACAAAGAGTTAGAAAATAATGTTAGATCTGAAAAACTTGCAACAAAAGTTAACAAAATGAGATATCCTTTTAATGAAACCTTCATGCAAACACTCAAACAAGGATTAACTAGCTCTGATACCATGTAAGAAAAATAAAAAAAAATGAAAAGAGCTAAAGGAAAGAATCCAAGAGAGTGAAGCACAAGGAAGTATTTTACCATAAACTCAAAGAATGAGAGATTGCTTCAAGATCAAACACCAAAACCATCAAGATTCTCCAAGATCAACACAATGAGACAAATATTTTGAAAGAGGAAAACAAAGAAAACCCCTTGTGAATATAACATGAAAGAGGCAAAAAGCCTAGAGAATGAGAGAGAATGTGAGCAAGAAGCTCATTACAACAATGTGAGAAGAAGTAAGAAAAATTCCTCCATTGTGAAGTGCATGTAGAAGCATCTCTTAAATAGAGATGAGTGATGGAGTTAGAATGTAACTCCCATATTCTATGAATGCCACAATCACACTAAGTGTGTGCCAAGTGTGAGAATCCTCTTAAGGAGGAAAAGCTATTTTCCTTAATAAAGGAAATAAAAGAAATGAGTTGTCCTCCCACTTGGACTAGAGGATAAATTACATTTTGGGGTACCTTGTTTTATCCAAATTTAAATAATACACCAAGGAAAGATTAAAAATTCTAACACTAAGACTACAGACTTTTATTTTAGGAAGACCTTGAGGCAAGAGCAAAAACTACAACAAATGTTTATAGTAAGGGTAAATCAGAGGACTAATGCTTATTAGGGATTTAAGAGGAAGTATCTAGATAAAAAACCAATAGACACTAGATGACAATAGGTATGGAATATGAGGGGTAAAGGCAGAGGAAATGTTGGTAGGAACAAAAATAATTCTCAGAATCAAAATAGAGGCAACAATAGAAATGGGGAAAACATGATTGACATGAAGGAATAAGTTAGATGGTAGACAGGGACCACAAGATGGTTTATTCACTTGTGGAGGTGACCACTGTGCTAGTGCTTGTCTACAATGACCATCCCATAGAGATGGAAAATGACCTCAAACTCAGCATCAGATTCATGTAGTTGTTGACCATAGATAGGCCAACTTTCAGGCTACCCCAATTCAGTTACCCAATAAGCTTTTTGGTTGTAATATTTCTATTTTGATTGATACTGGAGCAAGAGAATGCTTTATATATCCTATAGTTATTTCTAGATAACCAGTTAAAGAAGGTTTTATGTCAGAACCTTGGATGGTAGTGTATGGAAATAAGATAGAGCGAAAGGTTGAGAAATATTTAGCTTGTAGCGATATTGAACTTCCTAATTTTAAAATGAAAGTAAACCTATATGTTGCACCTATAGGTTCCTATGATGTTATCTTGGGCATCAACTGGCTTACAAAACATAAGGCTATAGTGAACTACAAGGACAAATTAGTTGAGTGCCTAGATGATATAGGTAATCCTACTATACTTATGGGTGTGAAAAGACCCTTTGAGCTTAGACATATTTCTACCTTGCATTTGAAAGAGGAAAATAGGAAGGGGTGCATGATGTATGTGGCTTATGTCAAAGATCTTGACACTCCAATTTTAGAATATTTTTCTATTTGTAGGAGTTCAATGATGTTTTTCTAGAGAAATTGCTAGAATTACCTCTGAAGAGAGAATTCAACTTCTCTATTTATGTGATGCCTAGAAGTGAGCCTCAATCCAAGGCTCCTTATCATATGACCACCACTGAGATCTATGAGATAAAGATGTAGCTTTAGTCCAACTCTTGGATAAAAGGGTTCATTTTCCCAAGTGTATCACCATAGGGAGATCCAATGATCTTCATGAAGAAGGATGGAACCTTACGATTATACATTGATTACATAATGCTTGATAAGGTAACCATTAAGAACATATACCCTCTCCCATGAATAGATGAACTATTCAATCAGATGAAGGGAGAAACTATGTTCTCTAAGATTGATTTGAGATATGGATAGTATCAGGTCCAAATCAAACAGGAAGACATATCTAAAACAACTTTTAGGATAATGTATGGACATTATGAATTTTTTGTCTTACCTTTTGGCTTGACTAATTCCCTTACAACATTCATGAACTTGATGAACAATGTATTCATAGATTATGTAGATAAGTTCATAGAGATATTCATTGATGACATTTTGATTTACTCTAAGAACATGGAAGAGCACGTAGAGCACTTGCAAATAGTTTTACAACATCTAAGAGATAAGAATTTATATCGTAAACTATCAAAGTGTTCTTTCTATAAGAAAGAAACTCACTATCTGGGTCATATCATCTTTGTAGATGGAATTGTAGTAGACCCTACAAAGATTAAAGCCATTCTTGAGTGGCCAACTCCTCAAAATGTGAGTGAAGTTAGAAGATTCATGGGACTGGTAGGTTATTAAAGGAAATTTGTGGAGGGATTCTCTAATATTGCAGCACTTATTACATCCCTTCAAATAAAAGGGAAAAAATATGAGTAGACAGAATCTCGCATCTGCTCCTATTTGGATCATACTAGAACCTAATGGGCACTTTACAATTATCATAGACTCTTTAAGAGAAGGTCTTGATGGTGTGCTTATGTAGGATGATAAGGTAGTGATTTAGGAGTCATGAAAGTTGAATTAGTATGAGGTTAACTATGCACCTCAGGACTTAGAATTGGCTACAATTGTGCATGCATTAGTGATGTGGAGACATTACCTTTTGGGTAAGTTGTTTGAGTTGAAGATAGATCACATGGGAATCAGGTATATCTTCACACAACCTAATCTCAATGCTAGACAAAGACATTGGTAGGAGTTTTTGATTGAGTATGATTTTGGCATTTGAGTATATAAAGGGAAAATAGAAAAGAGTAGCTGATGATCTAAGAAGAAGAAGGCACATTTCTGCTATTTCTACTTCTAGGACATGATTGCTAGAGAATGCATTGCAGAAAATTTCAAGTGATGACCATTATGTGATGGTCAAATCAACCTTTCTTACAGATCCATCTAATATTTTGACAGATACACTTTCGATGATTATGGTATCATGAGATACCAGGATAGGATGTATATCCCCAATTGAGAAAGGTTGAGGATGTTGGTTTTAGAGGAGATGCATTGTACTCCATTTTTAGGACATCTAGGGGTAAACAAGATGATTGTCGATTTGAGGCTGTTATATTTTTGGCCAAAGGCTAAAGTGAGATGTGACAATTTTGTAGCCCAATGTTTAGAATGCTAGTGAGTTAAGGATGAGCATGTCCTCCTAGCTAGAATTTTGTACCCACATGATATAACAGAGTATAAATGGAAAGTTATCAGTAAGGATTTTATCTAGGGTTTACCCATGACATGACACAGACATGATGTGATCTTGGTTGTAGTTGATAAACTAACCAAGGTAGCTCATTTTATTTTAGGGAGCTTGAGAGATGGGTCATTTTCTTTGGCCAAGGAGTTTGTCTAGGATATTTTTCAAGTTACACAATGTGCTAGAGACCATTATATATGATAGATACACACAATTAACATCAAGGTTTTGGACAAAATTGAATTCTTCTTTGGGTACACAGTTGAAATTTAGCACAACCTATCACCCACATACAAATAGACAAACTGAGGGAGTAAATTAGGTCATTGAGGATTTACTTCATATGTACTGCATGGATCAACTATACAAGTGGGAAGAATATCTTCCATTGGTAGAGTTTGCCTACAATAACACTTACCATGCTTCATTGGGAATAACACCATTTGAGGCACTATATGGATAGAAGTTTCGCACTCCTATCAGTTGGGATAGATTAGAGGATATGATCATTATTGGTCATGATATGTTGAGAGAGGTGGAAGAGAAGATAACTTTGATTCGAACTCGACTGAAGGAAGCAACATATGGACAAAAGATTTACATGGATAAGAACCACACTTTTAGATAGTTATAGGAAGGTGACAAGGTTTTTCTGCATGTTAGACCACATAAAATCCCAATCTCTTTGGGAAAATCTTCAAAGATTTCACTGAGATATGTGGGTCCATTTGATGTTTTGGAGGTTATCAAACCCATTGCCTATAGAATTTCTTTACCACCCACTCTTGCTCAAACCCTTAATGTATTTCATGTTTCTTTGTTGAAACCCTATCATCCTGATGCATATCTTATCTTAGATTGGTGTGCATTGTAGGTTCAGGATTTGAGGGTGGTGCTAGTGCAACCTACCCACCTCGTTGATCAATGTACCATCAAGGTGCATAACTGAGATGTAGAAAAGTATAAGGTCTAGTGAGACCATTTCTTTTTTGACTGTGCTACATGGGAGGATGCAAAAGACATGCATAAATCATTTCTATAGTTATTTTATTAGACTTTATTTCTATTATGATTATGCTTTGTATGGATATTTTTATATTCTTTCATAAGACATCGGGTCAATCTGTCCTTCTGTTGTCATAGCTTACGTATGTAGCTATGAGCTATTATAAAAAATAAAATCATTCTAAGTCTTTGGGATACATTACATATGACTCGTTTCAGATCCATGTTGTTTTCTCTTTGTATTTATATGTTTTAGACCTCTAAGATCACGAGTTATCCTTTCAGCATTTTCTTTTAAGGATAAACATTTTTTGCCTCCCTCTTAAAGGAATGGGATCTTATAGATTAGCAATATTAAAGTTTAATACAATGGAAAGTGTGTGCCTATACAAAACTCTTTTGGATTGAATTTTTATGGCATTCAAGCCATTAAAGTGGACAAATTACTTTCCCTTGCAAGTTATCAAAATATAAAATATGCAAAAGCAAACTAAAATACATAAAAATAGATACAATAATATGTATTGAACCATAAAATAAGTTGTACATATAGGAGAGAAAGAAGAAACTACCATGCAAAATAGTGGAGGAGAATAAGAAATCAAATCACTCTATTGAGATTTGGGGTAGATAACTTACTCATGACTAGCATGAGATGGTGATCTTACTCTGTAAGGTTTGCTAGATAACTAGCAAGATGTCTCAAGGTAACTAGGACACTTAAGTAGGCTTTATGGAATGTGGTTGAATTATCTATCTGCATGAGATAATATCTAAATCACTGCCCCTATTAATCTTACCTTAAGTGGGCACAAAAAATTAGGTAAGTTAGAAACTAACCTTGATGAGGTACTCAAGAATAATGGAATCTCTCATAAAGTGGAGAGAGGGAGAAAACCCAATACGTAAAATAATCCACCCAAAAAGGATAAAATAAGGTGAAGCGGATTAGACGACTCGACATTGAAGATGATGTTGTTAATAAAGTGTATTGTGCCCCAAAAAGAGCTCAGAGTTGTTTGAACTTGCTTTCAATAAAAGGCCTACTAAAAATATCAACAACCTACTTTTAAGTGAACAATAAGAAGAAAACATGAAAGCTTCACATAATATGTCGTAAAGGGGTTCTTTTCCATTGTTGGAGACAATAGAGAGAGTGGAGGTTTTTAGAGAACATGTAGGAGAAAATGGGAGAAAGAATATAGGTTCTAATGATTGATAAGGATAAGAAAATTAGATAGAGGATGGGTGAGGATAGAATAGAGAACTTGGGGTCATCCATGCTATGAAAAACATATTAAAAATAGAAGCACATTAACCTAAAACTGACACCTACAACAAAGACTAGGGAAAAATCACATTTAGAATAATCTAGCCTATATGTATTCTCATTAAATAACTATGTGGAGGCTCTTGTTGTCCTCTTAGCTCTTGAGAAATGGTGGGCTCTTGGATGGAATAAGATTATTTGTGAGTAAGATTCTTAGATGCTGGTGGATATTTTGAATAGGTAGAAGATGGATGATGCAAAATTGGCATTTGGTTATGGTGGGTCATCATATCCTCAATTTGAGAGACTATGTGGAGTCTTTTTCCTTTCACTATATTACCATGAATTGAATAGGGTTGTTAATGGTTTGGCCAAGTCGGCCTCTAAAGGATTGTATGGTTCAAATGTAGGAGAATGAGGTCAATTGTCCCTGGAATATACTCAAGATTTAGAGAGGTTATTTAGGGAGGACCTGATGGGATAGCATTAGTTCCTCTCCCAGGGTCTTGTTCCTTTGTCTTGTACTATTATTCTTGAATTAATAAATGTTTACCCCTTTTTTTCAAAAAAGGTGAGAGGATGCGATTGAAGGTGATAGAAAGACATAGGGAGAATTGCGTAGAAGAGTGATATAAAGAAAATAAGTAGAGAAATGAGTAGGAAGAATTAAATTCTCTGGAATCACTATGCATTTCTTTTACTTCATTTATATCATATAGCTACTAATATAGCTAATGCATCAACCAAAGTCCTTAGAATGATAATAATATAATGTATATCCATTCTACCATAAGATCATTTGTTAATCCTTGTGTTTTAAATGTAAATTTGGATATCTTTTTCAATTTCACCAAGGTTAGGACTTTTTAGAATGAGTTTTATTGTTTTTCTTGTTGCAAAAATATTATCCCACAATCTTATAGAAACTATTCAATACCTAGATTCTAGGACTTATATTGGTCTAAATAGAAGGAAAGATCCACTCTCAAATATTAGTTAAGTTAAAGATTAATTGAAAGGTGGAAACAACTTGGCTCCATTTTTTACCATACAAGGAAAAGGAGGGTGATCCTAAAGATCTAATAAAAAAGAATTACAAAGGGATGGTTCCACCATAGTGTGTCCCACTTTTTGGCCAACTTTGGCACACAGATCAACATTCTAAGAAAAAACCTCACTTTCGAACACCTATTGCCGCAAAACTATTAGGAATTTGAAGATGATGTAAACTAGAGTCTTTTAGAATTTTCTTTCTAGTTTCTAAATATATATATATTTTAAAAAAATTATAATTCATTTAAATTCATTTTTCCTTCTCCTTCAAAAAGTGGTTTGTATGAAATACTATGTTTTTAAGGAGTTACTATCACTTGGATCAACATATTTTTTTTTTGAAATATAATAACGATGTAATTCTTTCAAGATTCTATTTGTAACTTCAATATCTAAAGGATGCAATTGGTTTCATTCATTTTGGGTCAATATTTCATAGTTTATAAAGTTCTAACATGACAGTAACTATAATTTAGACATAAGGTCACTTGGATCGCTCTAACTTGATATGTGTATTTTGAAATTCATTTTTTCTTTGTTTTATAGAAAGTTAACACAAATACTCTTTTCCTACATTTTTTTCATAATTTTTTTTTGCAATTTACTATTTTTCCCAAAGTCTTGCAGAGACAGGTTTTTGAATGGCCAAACAACCTATATCTAGTTAAAGTAATATTTAAAAGTGATAATGAACTCAACATGTATTAAAATTATATTCATTAGAAAGCTTGTTCCGAATAGTATTATACTACATAGATAGGTTTTTCAAATGGATTCATTTGATCTGCCAAAACATAAAGTTGAAGTGATTTTGTGTCAACATTTTAATAGGTGCGAAGGAGACTCCATTGTAGGTATGAATGAGGAGTATAGATGTTATATCAATATTTTTTTTATCTAAGAGGCTTTGAGCTAACCATTTGTAATTAATTCCTTCAAATGGAACCTCTCAAGGCTTAAATCATCATATTTTATTAAAAATGTGTTATTTCAGCAAAAATCAGCATGTCTAAAAAAGTGGGACACACTATTGTGGGACCACCCAAAGATAAAATAGCACACTAGATCTAAAACAAATCATACATAATGTATTCCAAAGGCTTCTCAATAAGTATTTTGCATGATAGCTCATTAGTATAAGATTTAAAGAACTGTTTTAAGAAGAAAAAAATACATAGTACATATATCAAAAAAGATACCAAATTGATTTGCATTCATTTAAATTAGTTCTCTTTAAATTTATATATTTCATGTGCAAAATTAGACTGCATAGTATTCCTCAAAAGTATATTAGATTTAATTTCACAACAGATGTAGCACATATTCACAATATTAAGCCACACAAGTAAAATGAATCTAGACTAATCTAGACTACTAAAAAGCACACATAAATATATTTTAATAAAAATATTGATCTCATCGTTAATGATTAATGATGTCTTAGATGATTAAACAACAAAGTGAAAATATAAGAACACATAATTTATAAAAAATAATAAATTACACATACATCTAAATATAATAGTTAAAATCTTGAGAATCATCACACAACCAAATATATTTTAATGATCTATAATCTAATCTACATTCATAATAAAAATTAAAAGCACAAAATTATCATTTGAATGAAGAAAAATGTATGATGAAACAACCAAATTGAGGAATCATCAATACAAATGAAAATTCTATCAAAGTTAGAGGAGGTAAATTACCTAGAAGATATATTTAATAAAAAGACATGGATTGAAGGCGAGAGGATATGATTGAAGGTGATAGAAAGACAAAGTGAGACATTACGTAGAATCCGTAAAATAGCTACTAATATAGCTAATGTATCAACTAGAGTCCATAAAATGACAATAATATAATGTATATCCATTCATCATAAGGCATTAATTAATCCTTGTGATTTAAATGTGAATTTGAATGCTTTTTTTTTAATTTCACCAAGGTTAGGACTTTTAGAATGATTTTTATTGTTTTTCTCAATGATTTTGTTTCTTTGTTGTTTAAATTTTAATTATTTTTTAAATTTTAAATATATTATTCTTAACAAAAATCTAAATTTAGCTTTGGAGTGAATTTTTAAGAGATAAAATATTATTATTATGTTTTTTTATGTGACAATGATTCATTTAAGAAAACACCTAGGAAATAGGCAATTTTGTAAAAATATCTCACCAAATCATTTTGTAAATAATATTTCATATTTTAAAAAAATTGGGACAAAAATATTTTTTAAAGGAAGGAATACATTTGAAATTTTTTTTTATTAAGTGTTGTGTGACAAAATCTCAGGGAAATCTTCGTGGGAAGAGCTTTCTTGAAGATGTTGGCAATTTGGTTAAAGTGAGTACATAGATGTTGTCATTATGGAAACATATGATCCTCATGAAGAGCGCAAAGATGTTAGAGCAAGTATAGCAAAGCGCATTGCAAATTTGTCTAAGTGTTAGGCAGTGTTTTCACAGTGTACCAAGACACAATTTTTATTTGCGACGTTGACTGGAGTAAGCTAAGTGCTTGCGCACTTGAACATAGACTCTATGATGACTAATGATGACCCATCTCAAAGTGCAAGTCAGTAAAGCATGTACAGAATTAGTTATGATAGTTTTACTGAAGACAGTGTGAAGCCAACAGGACAGAATATGAAGGCAGAATTGGTAAAGAGTTAAGGGATTATTTTGTTTATCAAAATAATGACTTAACAATATAAAGGGATGACATCCTAGATGTTTACTCTTGGATAAAGATATATGGAAGCTGACCATGTAAAGTTATTAGTCTTAATAACTTGTATCTATATGTAATTGTAATTGTAAGAAAGTAGTGATGCGAAGTGAAAGTGATGAAAAAGGTGTAATTGTGAAGCAACATGGAGAAAGATAATTGTAATGTGATGATGTGAATGCAGAGTAGTGAAAAGACATTGATGTAAGCAGCATAAGGTTATGTACCTAAATCCAATTTTTGTAATCAGTATATTCAGTATACATTACTTGTTTGGGCAGTGGGCTCATCTAGTAATCAGGTTTTGTGATAACAACTCCTAACTGGGTTGAGGCTTCTAACAAGGCCTATAGTCCTTTAATTAGGACTGATATAATATATGATTGTAATAGACTCCTAACAGGGTCAACATCCTTAATAGGATACTTTTGATTAGTGGATCTTTGTGGGTACCATCCCCACCGGGGTTTTCACTTGGCCAGGGTTTCCTCGAGAACATATCATGTGTTATGAGTTCTTTGATGTTATTGCTATGCATGTTATTTAGTTTCTTATGTTATGCATGTATAAAGATAATCTATTATATCCATAATTGGGCAAAAGTCAAAGTGTGCAGAATATTGATTCACCCCCCCCCCTCTCAGTATTCCCTATTTCTAACAATTGGTATCAGAGCTTAGTTACTCAGAGAAGAATCATTCAAGGAAAGCCTAGTAGCTTGAGTAAGATCTCTATGGATATGGATCAGCTACAAAAAAATCTTGAAGAAGCTCTTGAATAGATTGATATGCTTACTAATGAAAGAGATACTCTGAAGAGGAAATATGATGATGCAAAGAACCTTATTGAGAAATTGAAAAACAAGATAGAAGATTTGAAATCTGAAAAAGAATCCAAAATTCTTATTGAAGATTGTGATGACAATTTAGAAAAAGAAAATGTGATCCTTAAGCATGAACTAAAGATAGAAAATCTGAAGCTCAGTATGAAAGATGAAAATGATATAAAGGAAGCTAATCTGAGATCTGAGAATGAAAGACTGAAGATTGAGAATGAAGAATTAAGATCTAAACTTGGTAAAGTAACATCTGAATTTGAGAAAGTCAATTTGCAGTATGCAGAACTTGAAAAATACAATAAGATTGTGAAAGGTGAATTGACTCAATCCAAACAACAACTTGAAAGGCTATATTCAAATAGTGACAAGATCGATGAACAAGTATCTTATGGAAAACCATCCTATGATAAGACTGGACTTGGATTTAATATATTTAGAACAAATGATGAAAGCAAAGAATCAAATCTGAAAGAATCTGAAAAGAAGTCAGAAGAGATCAACAAACCTGAAGACACACCTAAAGGAGAAGAACCACCTAAAGAAGAAGAATCACCCAAAGGTATGCAAAGAGAATTCAAAGGTAGATGTTTTGGTTGTAATACTATTGGTCATATGAAGAGAGATTGCATAGGTAAGCAATTTAAACCTCTTAATGGTTATTGTTATAATTGTCATGGTTTTGGACATAGAGCTATTGAATGTAGAAAATCTAAAGTTATTGAGAATAGTTATGGTAGTAGAATGTTTAGGAATACTAACAATGCAAATAAGAGACCTACTAAAGATATGAATAGAAGAAATGGAGTAGTATGTTATAGATGCAACAAGATTGGACACATTGCTAGGAATTGCAGATCACAAATCAATCAGCAAGGACCAAGATATGGGAACAATGGAATTACTTGTCAGATATGCAACAAGATTGGACATACAACAAGGTTTTGCAAAATGAATAATGGAGTTTTTCATCCTAACCCTAACCCTAGGAATCATGCAAGAAGAAATGAAGATACAGGTAACAGACAGAAAGGCTGCTGTAGTAATGAAGATGAAGTGAATTTTTTTAAAGGCACAAATCAAGGAGACATATTTAGCATTGAAGGTAATCAGAAAGGAGAAGTATCAAGTGGTAAGAGTAAATCTTTACCTGACCTATCTTTAAGTACTTAATTTATGTAAATTACAGTAGATTAGAAGCTTAGAGTTAGTATAGAAGTATATTTTCAATGAATTTAGTTTTGCGCAATTAATGGAAGGTAGTTTATGATGTATTAATGCTATGGTTAAGAGTGCAAAAGAAAATATTGTGTTTTGTGAGATCACAAGAAGTTTTAAGTTTTGCAGGTTGAAAGAAACAACTTTTTGGAAAGAAGTGGCAAAAGAATTGAATGCAATGTTAGATCTAAGTGAGATTGAAGTAATAAAAGGTTATGATCAAAGTTATTTGATTATCAAAGAAAATTGAAGTGATTAGGAGAGAAAAGAATGGAGATTGGAAGCATTTTGCAGTGATTTAGTGAAGGATTTGAGCACCGAATCTTTGAAGCCCTAGAATCACAAACTTGAGGTATTTATCTTGGCAGATTGAATCGGTATAAGGAATTTAGAGAAATCATGGATGTATCCTTAATTCATAATGTCAGAGATAAGAATAGAACTAGACTGAAGAAAGAACCCATAGAACCCTTGGAAGAAGAAGACCCTAGGATAGCATTATCATCTGTACCAGATGGAGTTTTGCATTTGGAAAATGTAAGGAGCTATCTTGGATGCAAGTTTGAAACCCTAAGTGATAGTGATTTTACCAGTGAATTTCAGAAGATTTATAATCATGATATGAGTTTGAAGCAAGGATATGAGCATTTGAAAGACAATGAGATTGTTAAGTATTCATTGAAGTATGAGTTTGACAATGAAGAATGCACTAGGATTATTTTGAACAGAATTCATGATGGAAAGTTCTGGCTAGAGGACAGAGTAATTGACATTACTATTCATTTAATTCATGATGTAACTGGATTATCTAAATCTGGTGCTATGCCCTTAAATGAGAAGAATATGAGGAAAATAGTGATTGAAAACATAGGTTCATCCTACAATGGTAGAGGGATTGTAATCAGTAAAATAAAGCAAGATGATGTGAGATATTTGTGCAAAATCCTAACTACTAAGTTTTGTGCAAATTCTAGAGAAGATGATATGGCAGCTGGTATGGTACATATAGCATATTTGATTTTGTGTTGACAAGGTACCTATTGATTTATGTGAAATCCTGAGAATTCAATTGTTTGAGAACTTGGAGAAGATTAAGAAATCTAAGTATGCACAATTTAGATTTTCTTCTTTGATCACTTACATGTTTTTCCACCTATTAAGAAGATTTCCCTATACAGTTGCAAATGATTGGAATGATGGACAAAACTCTATGGAAAGAATCAATAGAATGTATTTGAGACATGTTATTGACAAAGTAAATGAGAGTGCTATGTTGGTATTGAAGACATTTCAGAACATTGTAACTATTAGATCAAGAATTCCATAGTCACTTGTGAAAAAGTATAAAAATGATATATGTTTTATGGTTAATACTGATTTTACATATATTGAAGCAATGGAACCTAGAATTGAGTTCATAGACCCTCTTGGCTATGAGATATCTGAGGCTAAAATAGAAGAGTATGTTAGCAGATTACTTAAATGTAAATTGGACACTCAGTGCAGTAGATTTGGAACTTTTGAAGAGAACTTCAACTCGGCAAAAGCTATAATGGAAGAAAAGCAATCTAAGAAGAGCGTTCACAGCACAATCAAGAAAATACTAAAAGATTTAGGAATGTCAGAACAAGAATTTTTAGTGACTAAGCAGACAGCAGCAGCAATCAAGGATATTGGATAGAAAGAAGTCTTGGTTGTACCACCCTTGTCATCCAGTACAGTGCAGAAAGAACCAACACAAGTAAAGGTGAAAGTTGAGGAACCTGAAAAGGAGCAAGTAACACCTAGAACTAGCAAGAGAATGAAAGAAAGTGCTACTGGAACAAGAAAGAAATAGAAGACTTTAGTTCAACCTATACCAAGAGAAATTGCAGAAGTAAGAGATGATGACACTTTAGTTAAGAAGAAGATATGGAAACTGAGAGTTGAGAGAGTAAATGAAGAAATCTTACAAGATGGAAATTTCACTAAAATGAACAAGTATTATAAGCTTTATGATTATTCAGAAAGACTAAATTTGGAGAATGCTATTGTGAAGCATATGATTTTGGCAGGCAAGAAATTTGACTCTATTCAGGTCAAATACCTGATGAATTGTATACCAAGCTTGTAAACAAAAAATAGAGAGCAATTGAAGAAGACTCTAATATCAGAAAGAATCTTGTGAAGAAGCTTTGTATAGTGAGAGATGAGGAACACTTGAAGAAGATTCTGAAGGCCCTAAGCACCCATTTGAGAGCCAAAAGGAGAACCAATTTTATGGGAGGCAGGTATGAAGAAGTTAATGCAGAAATAGAGCAGGCTATAATCAAGGTCATGGTAGAAAATGTTAGAGAGCCATCGGTTGCAGCAGAGCAAGCAGTTGAAGAGGATATTCCCTCTCTTTCAGCTATTAACATTGAAGATGATACTGATGAAGGGTGCTCCCCTTAATACCACAAACACATAATAGAAACAGAGAAACAACAACCACAAAATGCAAGAACAGAAAATTGGCTTCTTATTATCTCCACAAATGTGGAATTACAAACTTTCAGAATTACAATATGCAAAGCCACATGGGCATTCCCTTACAATATTCTATAGGAAAAAACCTTAAATCAATACCCAGATCTACTACCCAGAATTGCCCTAGACAACACTGCGGGCCTTCTTTATATAGGCAATTTCCACCACTCGAGAAGGTTCCAAAAATTTAACCCTAAGGGCCAACCAAACTTAGAATTATTTTATTTTTCAATTTATTACATCAAACTCGGCTCAAAATAACTTTTGAAACCCGAACAAAAATTTTGAAGGAAAATTATTTTCTGCCATTTCAGGTGACCCAACTTTTGGAGACCATAAGTCATCACCAGTTGACTCGATTGACTATTATAACCCCATTTCAGAAACACCACGAAGCACTCTACAGGCTTGACTGGCGCAAGTGCTTGTCACCCAAATTTTTGACCTCATCCGGGGCCTCTAAAGCCTTCAAAACTGAGTCCAAAGTTTTTGTACCCTGCTACCAATGCCGAAAATCTTCAATATCTTCAAAACTGGACCTGATCTAGCCATGAAACTTTGCTGGCAGGCTGATATGACTGAGATGAACCTCCACATGTAAAATCAGAACATTCCGAGATCATAAGACCAACTTACTAAAAATAGCAAGTTTCCATAAATGGCAGCCCTACAAAAGATAGCCCTTATTGAATTCAAAAATAGAAATATTTTTTTTTGGGTGATGCAAGATTGCTCTTCTACCTAGGATGCTCCCGCATCAGATACTATGAATGTAGAATGTACTAAGGTCACCTTGGATACTGATGATGTATTCAAGAACTTAGCAAACATTGTTGACAATTTGGCTCTTGATGAACCGATTAGAACTGAAGAAGCAGAGAAGACTCAGCCTATCAGTGAAGAACCTAAGGAGTCTAAGATTCAAGAACCTATTCCTACCATAGAAGACATTCGTCTTACTCCTAAGATTGGAAAGAAGAAAGAGATTGGATCTTTGTTTGAAGATTTAGGAAAGGAAGTTGATGATGTTGATCAGTTGGAATTGATCACTTCCCTAAATAAAATCATTGGCAAGAACAAGAAAGTGAAGAATCTTGAAGGTAGTCTGAAAGACCTTACTGAGAAGTTGCAAAGCATTGTAACTACACAAACTGCAAAGGCAGATCCTTTAGAGAGAGCTAAGAAGGTAATGAGCACTTTTGACAATGAATTTACTAACTTATCTGATATTGAAAAAGTGAAAGCTCAAGCAACTTATGAAGCTGAAATGCTTTTAAGCATCAACCAGAATATCAGAAATGATATTAGTAGTCTTGATATTTGTATCAAGAACTTGAGGAAGCATTTAGAGATAGGAAAATCTTTGTACATTCAGTGTACAAAACCAAAAATTTTGATAGCAAAAGTAGAGCAGAAGATCAAATTGAAGGAAGATGAGATTTAGAATGAATGTAACCTTCTATCTAGACCTAATGTGAAGGTATGTGATGCTGAAAAGAAAATTTGAAATCTTTATGATGAAATAAGTATATTGCAAGATGAGAAGAATAGAAAAATGAGAAGACTCAATCTTTTGAGAGAACACATTTCTATGAAGTTGAGTATCATTGAAGAGCAGCTAGAAGAATGTCTTACAGCTAAGACATCCTTTCAAAAATTCAAATTTGATAATCTCCAAGCTTGTCAGATAGCAGCTTATGGACTGAGCACATTACCCAATGTGGTAGATTCCATCAAGAAATCATGGGAGAAGGAGTTTGAAGCATTGAAAGCTGATTTTGCAGATTGTGTTGCAAGCCTACTAGCTTTGCAATAAGAAAATGGAGCTATAATCTTTTGGGATACAATTTTGTAATCGTCCCTACCTTATTTTGTCATTGTTGTCAAAGCGGGAGAGATATTAGAGCAGAAAATTGATATATTTGATAAGGATTGACACTCTTAGGGGGAGCAGTGTATTAGAAATTATATTTTGAGGAGTTATAAGGATAGTATACACATTCTATACTATGGCCACAATTTTGATACAATTTTGAGATTTTGACTTGTACACTTAGCCAATTTTCTCATATCTTTCCACCAATGACAAAGGGGGAGATTGTTGGCAATTTGGCTGAAGTGAGTACATAGATGTTGTCATTATGGAAACATATTATCCTCATGAAGAGTGCAAAGATGTTAGAGCAATTATAGTAGAGCACATTGCAAATTTGTCTAAGTGTTAGGCAGTGTTTTCACAGTGTACCAGGACACAGTTTTTGTTTGTGACATTGACTGGAGTAAGCTAAGTGCTTGTGCACTTGAACATAGACTCTATGATGACTAATGATGACCCTTCTTAGAGTGAAAATTATTATGACATGTACGGAATTAGTTATGATAGTTTTACTGAAGACAGTGTGAAGCTGACAGGACAGAATATGAAGGCGGAATTGGTAAAGAGTTAAGGGATTATTTTTTTTATCAAAATAATGACTTAAAAATATAAAGGGATGACATCCTAGATGTTTACTCTTGGATAAAGATATATGGAAGCTGACCATGTAAAGTTATTAGTCTTAATAACTTGTATATATATGTAATTGTAATTGTAAGAAAGTAATGATGTGAAGTGAAAGTGATGAAAAAGGTGTAATTGTGAAGTGACATAGAGAAAGATAATTGTAATGTGATGATGTGAATGCAGAGTAGCAAAAAGACATTGATGTAAGTAGCATAAGGTTATGTACCTAAATCCAATTTTTCTAATCAGTATACATTACTTGTTTGGGTAGTGGGCTCATCTAGTAATCAAGTTTTGTGATAACAACTCATAACAGGGTTGAGGCTTCTAACAAGGCCTATAGTCCTTTAATTAGGACTGATACACCATATGATTGTAATTGACCCCTAACAGGGTCAACATCCTTAACAAGATACTTTTGATTAGTGGATCTTTGTGGGTACCATCCCCATCAGGGTTTTCCCTTGGCCAGGGTTTCCTCAAGAACATATCATGTGTTATGAGTTCTTTGATGTTATTGCTATGCATGTTATTTAGTTTCTTATGTTATGCATGTATAAAGATAATTTGTTATATCCATAATTGGGCTAAAGTCAAAGTGTGCAGAATACTGATTCACCCCCCCCCTCTCAGTATTCCCTATTTCTAACAGAAGAAGGATGGCTTGTCATTTGAAAAGTTTAAATAATTTAATTAAATACTAAAAATTGGTAAGAGGGGACAACTACCAATGGATTCTCCTTTTTTCTTCATGGGTAATGGTTAACAACTTTGTGTTTACTGTATCTAGAGATTTGAAAGAACTCATGTCCAAAGGCAAGAAGTCAAAAGTTGTAGGATCTCCCACAACTAAAATTGTAAAGTCTAAATCTGGAAAGGTAGTCATTGTAGATGCAATAATTCAAAATTTTGGTGAGTATGGAATTCTAGTAGGAGTGAAAAATTATTATCATCTATTTGGCAAGGAAGCTCAGGCTAAAATTGAATTTGTTGCAAATGCTAGTATGCATAATTTTAGTCAAGCTCTAATGTAATTACAAGGGAAAATTCCTGACGAGTTGTATAATAAGATAGATGTAGGATGGAAGGAAAATATAGCACAAGATAAATAGATAATTAATCTTTTTATACTAAATCTTATGCCTAATACATCTGTTGAAGAGATTGAGGACACGATGAGAAAGGTGAGACTTCTTTTCAAGACCAAATCTAGAGTCAAAAAAATTTTTTGTTGGGGGATCTAAATTAGTAGAAGGTGAGGTAGAAGAAATTATGTAGAAATGTTTAAAATTTCCCAAGAATAAGAGTGAAGAAGCTCATATGGATGAATCAGTAGAGAAGAAGAAAAATCACCTTGCAATCACACAAATTGCTAAAGGTTTTATTGTTGATGATGTGAAGGTCACACTTCGGGTTGATCAAAAAAATATGGATGATGTAGGTGACATGTTTGAAATGGATATATAGGATGAACCCATAAACATTTAGGATCTACCAGAATCATTGAAACAAAAAGAACTATCAAAATAAAGTGAGGAAACTAAGGTTGATATGCAAGAACAACAAGGTCAACCTGAGAAGACCAAAGGTAAGGAACCAAAAAAGATGAAGGAAATTTCTTCATCTAAGTCTAAGATGAGCATTGATGAAGAAGATATTTTGAGTAAGGGACAAATAGACTCAAGTGGTATGAGCCCTAAGGATATGATAGTTTATGCCATGGCCATCAAGTCTAAGGCCAAGAAGGAGTGGATGAACTAGGAAGCTAAAGTGATTGTAAATGCTAGGGGTATTCTATTGATTTTAATGAGAAAACTAGAGTATGATGAGACTGCTACACCGATAGGGCAATTATCTCATTTAGCTACAAAATTTGGTGAGAAAATGAAGACCTTAGAAGATGCAGTAATGGTACAAGAAAAAAAGGAATATGAGAAGAAGAGAATAGCCAAGTTTTTTCATAATATAGTTAAGGATAGAAGACAAGGGAGTTATACTACTCGTATTTCCTCATAAGAGATTCTTCTTTCTTCTCAAAGAGAGATTACTCAGGAGGCCACTAGATTCTTTGAGAGTTTATTTGCTAAGGATTTTGCTCCTGGTAGTGTGGAGGAAGGATTAGTGCTTGATTATATACCTTCCATAGTCACCAATAAAATGAATGAAGATCTCATCTAGCCTATATCACTATCTAATGTTGAGATAGTGGTGTTTATGATGCAAGAGAGTGTAGGAGGGGCCAACAAATGTCACAACCTAACCTGAACCACCTTGGGAAACCATACGTGGAAGCAACAAAAAATAGTTGGAGAGAGAAAATGTAGGATCATTCATATATTTACTTCAAATAGATTCACACATGTCGGGCTGTAAAGCCTTCCCATTTTTGGCCAAATATTACAATCAAACATAGAAGTCCTCAAAATGCAAGGATCTGCCAAAGATCTCTAAACTTCTATCTTCTATGGTTTATCTTCTATCAAAAAAATGACTCCTAAACTCTAACCAAACAACTACATTTATACAAGAGGCTACCAAACTGAGTCAGCCTTCAGATCCACAATCAATGGAAGGAATGGTAAGATATGCAATAGTACATTTTGCACCATTTTTTGACATAGTATTGGTTGAATTTTCTACCCAACTCAATCAAATAGTGGACCAACTGGTTCATCACTATTATTGGCGTTGAAGTATTGACCCATTACTGCGACCATAAAATGATCGACACCAATTTTGGTAAAAAATGAGGGTAATCTTGGTCAATAATAACATTAGCAAGTGTTGGTATCTTGGTTGATCATTCGACCAACATAGATTAATATTGGTCAAAATATTTGGTCACTCTGACCGGGATGCCAAACTCATGATGATCATTTTTTGACCACATTGCGTCGCACTTTAGACCAATATTGGTCAAAATATTTAGTGGCTCCGATCAGGATGCCAAACCCACGGCACCACATTTCAACATAGAATGGTCAATTTTTAGACCAAACTAGGCCAGACTTTCGACGCAAGTTCGTCACAACATCAACCGCGGTGAGTCAAAATTTTGATGCAATACGGAGTGTTTAAAAAAAAATTGAAGATAAATATCCAGACAAATCACCAACGACATCTTGATCAGTGATTAGTCTAGATATTTATCTTTAGGTGTCCACACTCATTCTATTGCTTGTTACTAGTAGGTCCCTGCTCATTCTATTTTCCAGACTGCTTTGGGCACTAGCAATCCATCTACTCTGCTTTGCATGAAACTATGGGTGTTTTCATTTTGTTTGAACTACTTGAGAGATAGGATCTGACTAGTGATCCATGAATTGGTAGAGCTTCCTCTTAGACATCCACAACTATTCAAATCTATTGGTGTGAAGCCCCCAAAGGGTATTTTTCTCTATGGGCCTCCTGGTTCTGGGAAAACTTTAATTGCTAGGGCAGTGGTAAATGAAACTGGTGCCTTCTTTTTCTATATCAATGGACCTGAGATCATGTCAAAGTTGGCTAGAGAAAGTGAAAGCAATCTTTGAAAGGATTTTGAGGAGGCTGAGAAGAATGCCCCATCCATTATATTTATTGATGAGATATTACAAAGATTTGTTAGCGGGCTTGCAAGTATGCTATTAGAGAAAATATTGAGAAGGTGAGTTTCAATTGTGGTGGCTTTTGCAAACTAGATTTGATTATGAATTTATTAATGATTTTTAAAATTGGTTTGTTAGAATTTTACATTTTTTTATTCAATTTTCCTCAACTTGCATCTTATTATTTCAATTTGTCATGTTCTCTTTCCTCTGCACTTTTACAGGATATTGAACATGAAAGAAAAAAAAGTGAGAAGCCCAAGGCAATGGATGAGGATGATAGTGATGAGGTAGCTAAAATAAAGGCTGCTCATTTTGAGGAGTAAATGAAATATGCCTGAAGAAAGTGTCAGTGATGTTGATATTCGAAAGTATCAAGCCTTTGGACAAACACTATAGCAATCTTGAGGCTTTGGTTCTGAATTTTGATTTCCTGGTGCTTCTGTTGGAGCTTCAGATGTATTTGCTACAACAAATAATAAAGATGACAATGACTTATACAGTTAGGAAATTTAATAGACAATTGTCATCTTAATGAAGTGACAAATGTGTCTGTTCTAGCAGGGACCTTCTACTAACAAATAGCCAATGCTATTCAATTTGGCTCTGACTTTTGCTTGTATGAGTTTTATCTGTTCATATGTTTGAAACTTTATTTATTTTATCAGCCCTTTAGCCAAGGACTTACTAACTTGTAAGTCCTTAGATTAATATTAACTGTGGCAAGGAAATTTAGCTATGGAAACTTTTTCTCAAGTGGTAGATAATGCTACGAAAACCTTGCTTTTTTTAAAAAAAATCCTGCTGGAAAATATTCTATACTAAATCAATTCTACAACAGAGAAAGTCTAGTTCAACTAATTCTGACTGGTGATCTGTGAATTGGTAGAGCTTCCTCTTAGATGCCCACAACTCTTCAAATCTATTGGTGTGAAGCCCCTAAAGGGTATTCTGCTCTATGGGCCTCCTAGTTCTGGGAAAACTTTAATTTCTAGGATAGTGGTAAATGAAACTAGTGCCTTCTTTTTCTATATCAATGGACTTGAGATCATGTCAAAGTTGGTTGGAGAAAGTGAAAGAAATCTCTGAAAGGATTTTGAGGAGACTGAGAAGAATGTCCTGTCCATTATATTTATTGATGAGATATTACAGAGATTTGTCAGCGGGCTTTAGCAATCCATCTACTCTGCTCTACATGAAACTATGGGTTTTTTCATTTTGTTTGAACTAGTTGAGAGATAGGCTTTGACTGGTGATGCATAATTAGTTTGCATGTTTGTAGTATGGAAGCAGTGTTGGGGATGTTGGTGGTGCTGTGAATAGATTCCTTAATCAGTTGTTAATGGAGATGGATGGCATGACAACCAAGAAAATAGTTTTCATTATAACTAATGGCATTGGCCTATTATACCCAAGGATTGAATGGAGTCGATATTACAAAGATTTGTTAGTGGGCTTGCAAGTATGCTATTAGAGAAAATGTTGATAAGGTGAGTTTCAATTGTAGCGGCTTTTGCAAACTAGATTTGGTTATGAATTTCTTAATGGTTTTTTTTGAAGTGGTTTGTTAGAATTTTACATTTTTTGATTCAATTTTCCTCAACTTGTATCTTATTATTTCAATTTGTCATGTTCTCTTTCCTCTGTACTTCTACAAGATATTGAACGTGAAATAAAAAGAAGTGAGAACCCCGAGGCAATGGATGAGGATGATAGTGATGAAGTAGCTGAAATAAAGGTTACTCATTTTGAGGAGTCAATGAAATATGCCCGAAAAGTGTCAGTGATGTATTTACTATTGCTACTGCTTCTGTTGTTGCTTTGGATGTATTTTCTAAGATGATTTCCCCTGCCAAGATGATGTGCATCCATTTTATGGAGATCTGCTAAATGTTTTATATGATAAAGATCACTACAAGTTGGCCCTTGGCCAGATCAATATTGCTTGCAATCTCATTGCCAAAGTGGCCAAAGACTTTGTTAGGCTGATAAAATATGGGGACTCTCTTTACCACTACAAATCTTTGAAGGTTGTTGCACTTGGATAGATATGTGCCATTGTTATGAGAATTGGACCGAGTTTGGCTTACCTCAAATAGGTGAGGCAGCATATGGTTATGTTGTTTTTTCTATCTATCTAGTTTTCACTACCTGTCATTCCTTGGGATATCTTGCAAGGGTTCTATAAATTAATGATCTATATTTTGGTGGGTGTCTTGTATGGGCCTATGAACTTTTTTATCTTGTCTTTTTTTTTCAATCCTAAACTAGATTTTGATACGTGGATTTCTTGTAAGGAACTTTGATATTGCCATTTCAGTACTTCTTCATATGATAGTTTTCTATGCAGTCCCCAGTCTAGGATTTATTTGTAGATTTTTTATCTCAATATTAAAAGAATTAATTTAGTTAAATAAAGCTTTATGTCCCAAACACAATGACAACTAGGATGTGAATTTAATCTTTCTGACAACTAAAGGGTCAAAAAAGATAACATATGGCTCAATATAACCTACAACTTTGTCCATGTAAGTGTTGAACTCTAAAATTTATGGTATGAAGACTTGCAACTTGTAGCTAAGAATATGATACTAAATAATTATGACTTATTTTAAAAATTTAGTAAAACCTAACCATTTCTATAGCGATTACTTAAAAAAAAGTATACCTGATCGATGACTCAATATTTGTAACCTCTCAGAAACTTTTCCTTTCCACTTCAATATCTTTCCTTGATAATTCTTGATCTCCTTAGAACCACTAGAAAAAACAAAATGACAACAAAACTTGCTACTTTAGAAAATTGCATCAATACTTAACTTAAACATTATGGTCATGAAGGGTGCAACAAAATCTGATATGCTAATAGACAAACTCATTTTGCACAAAATGGCATTAAGCATGGATTTTGGTTTACATGTAGTACATCAATTCCTTCATCGAAGACATTATCTATTACATTTATAATTGTTTATTAGGTTCCATAGCACTAGCATATACACAAAAAGAATCTGTATTAAAAAAAAACATGGACACTACATATAGATAAAAATAACCTGTTAAAAAAAAAGAGGCCACTAAGGACAATTACACAGGTCTCCAAAAACAACATTACCCAACTCTTTCTCTCAAGCCAAAGACTTGGTGTGTTCAATTGCCCAGACTAGCAATCAATTCTACGTTGAGTATATCTGTCAGGCCCTCTTGCAGTTTGAACAAATTAAGAATAGAAGATAGGATCTGATTTAACACTTCACCTACTCTAAAACACAAACCAATGAAATAATCCACATTAGGCCAAGAGAGGTTGACGCATTCAATACAAGAATACTTACACAAAATGAAGCCAAATCATGCCAGACAATGACAATGAGAAGTTGACTATTGGCCCTTCTAGTTTTTTATTTGATAGTTGCCTGACAATGACACATTCAAAATGCACTTATGAGAAAAGACCTAGAATGAATGAAATTTATTAAATAATGAAAGTATTTTAGTTTGAGCTTCACTTGGTTTTGAGAATACTTTAATATTCTCTACTTAACAAGGCCAACCACGTGAAGGTGGAAGCTCATCTGGCCTCACCCCCCCTCCCCCTAACATCAATCTAAATTCCCCATTAACATATAATTACACACTTCATTCATCCATTTATGAACTATACCATTCAATCAATACAATCACATAACATCCATTAATATGATATAACATTCATTAATACACAATGCTAATAAAAAATTCATTAACACATAACAATATTCATTAACATGACATATAATTCAATATTAATACACAAAATTCATAGATAATAACTTAAAACAACATTCATGGAGTTATAATGATAGTTGTACTAATATTTTTGTCACAATTTGATGTTCATGATAGGGGAAAATCACCTACAACAATAGAGGCAATAACTGTAGACATAGATTAGGATATCCCAGAAATCCCTAATATAATAAATATGGTGAAGAAAAAACTAAAAAGAGTCAATGTAGAAATTATTACTATTTTGCATGATGCTACTATTGGCCTCACCATGATGTACATGACCAGGTAATTGAGCAAGCAAAAAATCATGTGACAAGAACACATACATATTTTAGTTCACAACATAAAAGAGTATAAAATATAAACCTTTATTGAAATTTTGTTATAACTAAAGATTCATTACTACTTACATCAAAATGACATCCTCGCACCATCAATTCATCTATCCTCTTTAGCATCTCCTCTGCTGGATTTGCATCTTCCAAAATAGTAATAATTTATGCATTGCTCTTTTTAGTTTTTTCTTCATTGTATTTATTATATTAGGGATTTCTGGGATATCCTCATCTGTATCTATAGCTATTGCCTCTATTGTTGTAGGTGCTTTTCCTCTATCTAATATTTATCTTCAGGTGTCCACACTCATTCTATTGCTTGTTGCCAATGGGACACAGTCAGTGATTGGGAGAGCCCTATTTTGGCACCAGTCATGTAGTACAAGCACTAGAATTGAGTTTTTCAGCATGGGCTGGGAAATTTTTGTATATCAACATTTGATAGAGTCTCCTATACTCTTCAAGTCTATTTGATAGGGGTTCAAGAAGCCAATCTATTATTTTCTAAAGGATATTTTGGGTTTCTGTGTTTTGTTATGAGTTTTTTAATAACAATGTCTAGATGGTTCTTAAGGTAATGTTGCTTATTTTATGTGAAAATTTGTTCTGCAGACAACACCAAACACATTTGTAGATAAACTCAGATTACCAAAGCTTCTTTCTCTTGGTAATTTGAGTTTATCTACAAATGTGTTTGGTGTTGTCTGCAGAACAAATTTTCACATAAAATAAGCAACGTTACCTTAAGAAAAATCTAAACACTATTATTAAAAAACATGTAACAAAACATAGAAACCCAAAATATCCTTTAGACAATAATAGATTGGCTTCTTGAACCCTTGTCAAACAGACTTGCAGAGTATAGGCGATTGTAATATAATAGAGATAATAGGAGTATAGGAGACTCTATCACATGTTGATATACAAAAATTGTTGGAAAATTGGCTATACTAATGTGTATGACTTCATATAGTGTTGTCATTATGGCAAAAAATTCATATAGCATTTTGGAGTCAATGCACTTGATGGAAAGATCAGAAATCACCTAGGTGTTGAAGATTGGACAATGTACAGAGTTCCTGAAGCTCAAAGCATCAGTGCATGTGCATACGACTGAGTTATGGTGTGCACCTTGTAAGTTAAGTTGGTTAGACTATATTCATGCTTATTCTATGAGCACATGATCAGATATGAAAGTATGAGAAAGTTACATACAGTTGAAGTTACACAACTAGCGTGTGCTAGTGAAGAACAAAGTAAGCAGCCGACTGTTAGCATTTTGAGTTGCGGTTATATTATAATGATGTAAAGGCTATGTGCCTATTGTAATTAGGTTTCTGACATGTATATATGTTTGTTTTTAAGCACGCTTGAGCCAATTCAATTGGAAGTGTTTATGTAATAAGTTTAAGGGTCGATCTAGTTGTTTATTTTGTATGCACATATAAATATGAGATGTGCCCATTGTAATCAGTATGAAAGTTGATAAAGAGTTGTGATAAATAGAGAAGAACTATGCAAAGAGACTATAAGATGTATTAGATCTTTACAAGAGGTCAAAGCATCAGTGCATCAAAGGAACTAATCTGACAAGAAGTGTCACAGTGAAAGTTCATCCAACAGATATAGTGTGTATCTGAAATCAAAAGGTTGTAGCCTTCACCACTTGAGTAGTGAGCTCTAGGATAGTGCGTCCTCTCCCCTAACATGGAATATTGTAAAAGACTCCTAATAGGGTTTGACCCTTGACAAGTTCTACTATACTTAATGCATTGTAAAGAAACTCCTAATAGGGTTAAGGATCTTCTAACAAGGATCATAAAACACTAGTACAAAATATTAGTGGGTATCAATTCCCACCAGGGTTTTTACCTATTTGGGTTTTCCCATAACCATATTGGTGTTATGTGTTGATTTCATGTTTCATGTTTATGTGGATATTCATTTTAGTACTTAAGCATTTAAGTTCAGTTTAAAGATTAAGTAAAAAAATAAAATACAGTGAACACTGATTCACCCCCCCCTCTCAGTGTTCCCATTCCTAACAATTGGTATCAGAGCTCTGGTCCTTAGAAAATAATTTTAATCACTTGAGGAGATCATGGACAAAGCATAAATAAAACATCTAAAAAGAAATCTTGAAGCTGCTCTTGAAGACCTGGACAAATCTAAAAGAGAAACTGAAGAACTAAGGGAAAAACTCAGTGATGCTCAATTAGTCATCAAAAAGGCTAAGACAAGATTTGAAAGAATGCTCTACTAGTGATCTAGGGACAATGGTCAAGAAGCTAAATGAAGAAAATAAATCCTTAAAAGAACAACTTGAAGAATTTGATGATAAGCTAACTAACAATCAAGAAGTCTATGATGAACAGGTCAAAGAGAACCTTCAACTAAATGAAGAATTGAGGCAAGAAAACATGGAAATCTTAGAGCTAAGAAAAAACAAGGAAAGCATGGAATTTGAATTGAAAGAGGCTAAGAATCACATTGGTAAATTACACATCAGTTCTCATTTGATAGAATCTCAGTTGTATGCAAGAAGAGCTAAAGGAGATACTAGCTACATTGGATACAATGAAGCACAAGATCAGATTGACAACATGCGAGAAAGAATGAATGCACAAAAAGAATCTATTGATACTAAGAAGACTGAAGATCAAACCAAAGATAATGGTGCACCACCTAAGAATGAGCACAAGCTTATAGACCGCACTTGTTATGCATGTAACAAGCATGGACACATAGCAAGGAACTGTATAGAGGTAAGACCTTTCAATGGTTACTATTATTCATGCAATAAATTTGGTCATAGAGCTATGAATTGCAAGACAAGTCAAAAGAATAGGACTCATAATCAAAGAAATCAAAATTAGTCAAATGTAAGAAGTTCTTAGAATGTTACATGTCAAATATGTAACTATAATGGTCACTCAGCTAAACAATGTAAGATGGTGACTCATGTTAATGCACCAAGGAATATAAGGCCTTAGGTCATTTGTCACTCTTGTAACAAGGTTGGACACATCTAAAAGTTCTATAGATCAAGGATGCAAGGTCAAGAAAGCCCTAAAAAGACTGAAGAACTAGTATTGGATCCTGAAGGAGAAGTCAAGTTTGTGAAAGCCTCAGAGGATGCTAGCATGATTTGGTCAAAAGCAAAGAAAGATAAGGTTGATGAGTATGTATTGGATGCATCCATGGTGGATGCACCCTCTACATCTGGATGAATGGCCCTCAGGGTCATAGGGGGAACTAATTTAGCTCTAGACCCCTGCATGGCTAGTATACTCACTCTTAGAGTATACACCTTTGGACTTAAGCTTTTAGAGACTAAGCAAACCTTCGTGCAAGAGTGCACTAGCTAATTATTTGTAGAATGAAAGTTAGAAATTTCCAAGTGGCAGCCTGGTTTATGTGACAAGCATTAATGGCAAAATTTCTACTTTAAAGTACATAGAAGTTAGAAGATCTCTCAGTGCATTCAAATTAAGAGTGATTGAAGATTAGAAGATTCTTTCTAGTTGATTGAGAAGGATTGCAATCTGATTCTTCAAGTGATTTTCTATGCATTTGATTAGTTGCGAAAACCCTAGTTCGTTGCATCAATTTAGAATCTCTTGGAAACCTTTGTGAAAGTGATACAAAAGTAAGTGATGGCTACTCCTATAGTATTTGATGTTGTAGAGAAGAAAGGATGTGTATTTAAGAGGCGTCCATTTAAATCTACACTAGATGACCTAGAAGGGGCATTTTCCTACACGCTTATTGGTATTATGCATGTTGAGGACATTTAGGCATACATCTACTATAAGAAAGAACCAGTAGGATTGGATAGATTAAGGGCGCACATGGAAACTATGTTAGAACCATACAAAACCTTCTTGGATGAGTATGCTCAGTGGGATAATCACCCTATAGTGGAGTATGCTATGTCATATGAGTTCTATGAATCGGAATGGATCAAGATTCTTTTGAGAAAGATTCATGATGACCTATTTTGGATAGGTGAAGTGCTGATCAAAATTACCAGTGACCTAATTCATGAGATGATAGGGCTCTCAAGGACATGCACCATCCTTCCAATGGTTAAAGATGTGATGAAGACTGTTGAACGGACTTGCAATTCAAGGAGTGATAGGTGCAGTATGACCATAGAGCCTATTGAGCAAGATGACATCAAATTGATGTCTATGATACTTGGATACAAGTTTCAACACACCAGCAGGGTAAACAGTGTGTCTGTAGCCACAATTCTTGCAACCATAAGAATTTTTAATGAAAATGGAGAATTCAACCTATGTGAGATCTTGTGCGCACAACTAATTGACAACATCAGGGCAATCAAGCATGATAAAACCAAGATATTCAGGTTTGGGTCCCTAATTATCTATATGTACTTCCATATTGTTGGAAAGGTGTCAGATTCATACCTAGACAAGACTATTCCTACCATGCCTTAGATATCTTTCAAGGCATCTACAGAGAGCACTCTAAGAGACTACATGACACTAGAGTTGAAGACATTCAAGGTCAAAATGTAGATGAGGTATAGGATACCAGAGAACATTGTTGAGAAATACAAGGATACTATTTGTTTTATGGTTGAGACAGACACAACATGCATGGAGGAAGTTGAACTAAGAAAAAAGTGGATTCATCCACTAGGATATGAAGTGGAAGAGCCTATTCTAGAGGCTTATGCTCAAGTTCTATTAGTAGCACCTAAAGACCCCAATGAGCCAAGATGGGGAACCTATGAGGAGAAGATAAGAGACATAGATGCTAAACTGAACAATGCAACAACAAAGAGGAAGGTTGCCAAGGTTACCTCTAAGATCTTGAGAATACATGGAGTGTCTCAAGAAGACCTAGACAAAGCAAGGGAACAAAAGATTGCTTTGGAATTAGAAAGCACAAATGCAGCAAAGGTAGAATTAGATGATCTGAAGAAAGTGAAGATTGAAAAATCTGATGAACAAAAGGGTAAAACTGATGTTACTCCTTCTATGCCCAAAGAAACCATTGACCTTATTGCTCCTCCTGAGTATAAGGCAACGTCGAAGAGGAAGAAAGAGATCAACATTGGTCATCCATCCTCAAGAGTAACAAGGAACAAAAAGAACTCACAAGCACCTCCTGAAGTAAGTTTTAAACCTAGTCTCAGTGTGTTAAGTGCAAGAATAATTGATGAGGGAAGAATTGATCAAGTAGGAAAGTTTCATGAAAAATATAGTGAGATAGACAAATCTAAGATACATGTAATGATAGTCAAACACATGTTGAAGTTCAAGAAAATGGTCTTGGAACTTAAGACTATGATCCTTGACAATATATGGAACATCCTAGAATTCTAAAAGAGACAAGCCATTGAAGAGGATTTAAGGATAAGGGAAAAAATTCTAAATGACACTCTTCTAGTATGTTCCTTAGAAGAGAAATATCTATTGTTAGATTTGGTGAAGCCACATCTCAGAACAAAGTCAAGGACTTTGTATATAATGGACAAAAACTATGATCTGGTGGCTAAGGAAATAGAGAAAGCCTTTGAGAAGGTCTTTATGAATAGGCATGTGTATCCAGCTACTACACCCATATCACAAGCACCCTTAAGGGAAGTCAAGGTGGTAGAGCCCACTAATGCATCAATGACAGGTCCTCAGGACTTAGTGCCTGTAGTTGAAACACAAACAAAGACAGTTAAGTCTGTGCCCATGACAGAGTCACTAAAAGATAGCACCATTATCATTGATAATGTGGAGATAGCCATGGTGGCCACTGACACTGAGTTGGACAAGTTTGAAGAAGCTTTTGTGAGCACACAAGAAACTAAAATCTTATGCAGTAACACTCCTCCTACTCATCAAGAAGAAATTTTGATTGAGGATACAACAACTGAGAAAGAAAAAGAAAAGATGGAAGATAAGAAAGAAGGAGAAAAAGAAAAAGAAGCTAAAAAAAAAAAAGAAGAGGTAAAAGGAAGTGAACAAAAAGATGAAACATCAATTGAACAAATCAAGGTAAAATAAGAAGTGATGGATAGCACTCCCATCACTCCCTCAATATCATTGTTGTCAAGTTTGACACCTGATACAAATAGTTTGGACTCATGGGGAGAAGAAGACCTGATTAAGTTCAGTGTCTTAGCTATGGAGAAGGCCAAGAAGAAACAAGTGATGAGGAATCCTCTCCTTGTAGATTCAATGAACATACTAAATAGTTTGTTACCCATAGACAAGAAAGTGTCCAAGGTACACTCTATTGATGATGTAAGTGCAGTCATTTCACAATTCAAAAACAATTTCTCTAGCCTGGAAGAATCAACATCCTTAGTTGCAGAGGAGAAGTACTTGAAAAAAATATTAAGTGAATTGGTTAGCAACTATACACTTGACCTGAGCTCACTAAAGGCTGGTCAAGCATCCCTGAAGGAGTTTGCAGCAAAAGGAAGAAAGATCATTGCTAAATGTATGAACCAAGACAAGTTAATTGGTGATCTGTACAAAAAGGTACATGATGCAAAAGTCATGATAGACAACATAAATAAATCATTGGAAGATCCATCTATTGATGTGAACATGTGCAATAATGTCTGCGAAGGACAGTTAGACAAGATTGAGAAGGCAGAAAAAGAGATGACCAAGATAAGGGCTAGGTAGACTCAGCTAAGGAATTCTCTTGCGCCCTCATTAGACATACTAAATCAGAATATCAATCAGATTGATGCCACCATGGTGGCATATGATCAAGGTCCTAGAACTGATTTGGAGAAGATGGAGAAGCTACAGTATGCTTTATGCACGCATCTATAGATTGTAAATTCACTGATCACATTTTGGAAGAAGGAGATCCAAAATCTACAGATTGCATATCTGGATGTTCTATCATAGTAAGTTTTTGTAGATTCAATTTTGACACACCTTTTTCATTAATGTCAAAGGGGGAGTACATGTCGAATATGGATTATAGATATGTATAGGGAGATATAAGACAAAAAAATTTTGTATTAAGGACAGTTAGCAACTTGGCCATATTCCTTTATTGCCATCAATGACAAAGGGGGAGATTGTTGGAAAGATGGCTATACTAATGTGTATGACTTAGTATAGTATTTTCATTATGGCAACAAAGTCATATAGTAGTTTGGAGTCAGGGCACTTGATGGAAAGATCAGAAATCAGCTAAGTGTTGAAGACTGGATAGTGTACAGAGTTCTTGAAGCTCAAAGCGTCAGCCCACATGTGTACAATTGAGTTATGGTGTGCATCCTAGAAGTTAAGTTGGTTAGACTATATTCATGCTTAGTCTATGAGTGCATGATCAGATATGCAAGTATGAGAAAGTTACATACAGTTGAAGTTACACAGCCAGTGTGTGCCAGTGAAGAACAGAGTAAACAGTTGACTGTTAGCATGTTGCGGTTATATTCTAATGATGTAAAGGATATGCGCCTATTGTAACTAGGTTTTTGACACGTATATATGTTTTTTTATAAACATGCTTGAGCCAATTCAATTGGAAGTGTTGTATGTAATAAGTTTAAGGGTTGACCTAGTTGTTTATTTTGTATGCGCATATAAATATGAGATGCACCCATTGTAATCAGTATGAAAGTTGATAAAGAGTTATGATAAGTAGAGCAGAAGTGTATAAAGAGACTATAAGATGTATTAGAGCTTTGCAAGAGGTCAAAGCATCAGCACATCAAAGGAACTGATCTGACAAGCAGTGTCACGGTGATAGTTCATCCAGCAGATATAGTGTGTATCTGAAATCAGAAGGTTGTAGCCTTCACCACTTGAGCAGTGAGCTCTAGGACAGTGTGTCCTCTCTCCTAACATGGACTATTGTAAAAGACTACTAATAGGTTCCAACCCTTGACAAGGTCTAATGTACTTAATGCATTGTAAAGAAACTCTTAACAAGGTTAAGGATCTTCTAACAAGGATCATAAAACACTAGTATAGAATATTAGTGAGTGTCAATTCCCATCGGGGTTTTTACCTATTTGGATTTCCCCATAACCATATTGGTTTTATGTGTTGATTTCATGTTTCATGTTTATGTGGATATTGATTTTAGTACTTAAGCATTTAAGTTCATTTTAAAGATTAAGTAAAAAGATAAAATACAGTGAACATTGATTCATCGCCCCCTCTCAGTGTTCCCATTCCTAACAAAAATTTCCCAGCCTATGCCAAAAAACTTAATTCTAGTGCTTGTACTACATGGCTGGTGCCAAAACAGGGCTCTCCCAATGATTGATTATGAACCCAAATCTACAAACTCTCATGTTTTAAGTAATTTTATACGATCACTAGCACATTTTGTGCATGGATGAGAAACAGTATCCACATCTAGAAAATCTCCACAAAAAATCCCTTACGACCTCCACTGCATATACATCTTCTTAGAATCTAAAAACTCCCCATCATTGATTCTCATCAATGTAACAATTTGGATAGCAAGTCTAATTTAATTTGTCTGTGGACTGAGACCTTAAATTATTGAGCTTGTCTTTGTTTTGAGAATAGTTTAACATTCTCTACTTAACAGGGCCAACCACGTGAAGGTGGAAACTCATCTCGCCCCTCCTAGGAGCCTCTTATGACCCTTTATGATATTTTAAGACCTCTAAGATGTATTATTAGGGATTGTAAATGGTCGTAAAGGATCATAAGGGGTCCTGGGACACAACAGCTAAGAAACATAATTGTAGGCATCACAATCACATTTTTTTGGAGACAACATAATTGAGTGGTGTACCCAGATGATGGAGAGAAACTTCTGCACCTCCTATTCCAAGTTTTTCTCCATCTTGCAGTGTCAACTTGGAATCAAAGGTGCAAAATTTGCACTCCATCATCTGGGTATACAACTCAATTATGTTGTCTCCAAAAGAATGTGACCATGATGCCTACAGTTATGTTTGTCAGCTATTGTGAAATCTGCATTTATGTTTCTCAGCTCTCTATAGTACTCTTCTTCAATCTATGTTCGATGATACGTATCTTCTTCTTCTTACTAATTGCAGCCAAAGATTCCTTTTCATTAGGATTAAACTCCACTTCCTCCATCTCATCATCCTCATCACCCTTAGTTTCCATCCTAAGCCCTTCTTCCCTCTCCATTTCTTCAAGCCTCTACAAGATATCTGGATCAATAAAGTATGCAACATTATGTCCATCCATGATCTAAAGAATATCATCTTCTTTCCACTCTTCATTTGACAAAATATAGCACTTCTTCAAGCTTGTAGAGTAGTCTCTAGTGGTTGCAAATCAATCTTATTAAAAACTACAATAAGAGGCTTAGTAAGTCTAATTTAATTTATCCATGGACTGAGACCTTAAATTATTGAGCTTCTCTTTGTTTCAAGAATAGTTTAATTAACATTCTCTACTTAATAGGGCCAACCACATGAAGGTGGAAGCTCATCTAGCCCCTCCTAGGAACCTCTTATGACCCTTTATGACATTTTAAGACCTCTAAGATGTATTCTTAGAGGTCATAAATGATCGTAAAGGGTCATAAGGGGTCCTGGGACACAACAGCTGAGAAACATAATTGTAGGCATCATGTTCACATTTTTTTGGAGACAACGTAATTGAGTGGTATACCTAGACGATGAAGAGCAACTTCTACTCCACCGGTTCCAAGTTGACACTACGGGATCCCAAGACCATAGATAAGGAATAAATTTAGAGAGTGGAGGAGGGCCATAATGACAAAAATAATATAGGACAAACCTCAAGTTAAATGAGGCAATTGCAAACATTTTAATAGAATTTTATTATTAAATAATGAAATTTGCATAGAGGGGGCTTAGAACACTACTATATGCAAATTTCATTATTTAATAATAAAAATCTATTAAAATGTTTGTAGTTGCCTCATTTAACCTGAGGTTCATCCTATATTATTTTGGTTGTTATGGCCCTCCTCCGCTCTCTAAATTTATTCATTATCTATGGTCTTTGGATCCCGCAGTGTCAACTTGGAATCTAAGGAGCAGAAGTTGCTCTCCATCATCTAGGTATACAACTCAATTATGTGGTCTCCAAAAAATTATGACCATGATGCCTACAATTATCTTTGTCAACTATTGTGAAATCTACATTTATGTTTCTCAGTTGTTGTGTTTATGTGCATGTTTTTTATGTGTTTGGGAAGACATCTTTCTAGCTTGGGCCTGGATCCTTTGACAATTAGCTTCATAATAATGTGGATGACATATTCCTTGTTCTTTTCAAACTTCCTTGGTAGGGTAGACCTTCTCTCTGCACTACTCTTCTTCAATCTATGTTTGACAATTACCCCTTATTCCTTCAAAGAACTCATAGAGAGTAGCACGCCATCATCCCCCCCTCTTGATTCCCAAAGAACCCACCCATATTTATCCCATCCTTAGATCTCATCTCCACAACCAATTTTGCATCTTCCTCCAGTAGTGTCTCTAGTGTTAGTTTATTTCAAATTGTAGCAAGGAATGAAAAAACTATAGAGGTCTTCCAAATACTAGCAGTTGGTGCAGGAGCACCAAGGTCAAAGGTAGGAGTTATGAAGAGCACCAAGGTCAAATGGCCTTTAAAGGTCAAGGAACAACTAGAATAACCAAGAAAACACTATAAGTTAAATCATGTGATTGGTAGCAAATTGGGGCTCACCTGAGCCATAAACATGAAGAATTATTCTAAAAAAAGATGTAAACAATATATATGCGCACTTGAGGAAAAGAGAAGTTACGTCACATCCAAATTAAAATATTAGTTACAATATGAAAATACTAAACTAACTAATTCCTGAGTTCATCTATGCATATGGTCACAACAAAGATATGTGATTACAATACATATAAGGTGTCGTAAAAATATAATTTTGGAATTTGCCCTAGCCTAACATGTTTTACACTCAAATCCTTCATCGCGAATAAGAGGAGATGGGTAGATAGATGCAGATGAGTTTTCATCGACCCAACTAAAGTATCTACAACTATTATTTCCCTGTGATGCCCAACCTACATTAGTTCTTATGATATAATGAATAGTATTTACATTAGGAACATTAAATATATAAACGTTAGCAACCTTTTTTCTATTTAGGTAGCACCAAAATTGTCATCCAGGGTTTCTCTGTGTCCATGAAGTCTTCAACAAACACTACCCACCACCACATTGACAATTTGGCACATTGACAAGAGCCATCGAGCCTATATCAATAATGCACCGCACCATCATTACTACATTTATTACATAAATATTATAACATATAATCATATGATTATAATAATCATACATTCACCACTATTTTTCTATTGTAGATTCAAGTACTTAAAAAATGTTTGCAATCAATGGTTTGAACAAAGATGTCATTCTAGGGAAGCAAGGACAATTTAACTATACCTAAGCTAGAATTAGTCAACTTCAATACTTTCAATACTTTCAAAGCTAAATATGAAATAGGGATATAAACAAGAACTATCCACATAGGTTATAGAGACTAAAACCTTGCCATTAATCCATACAGGTATAACACAAAATAGATTTACATAAACCAATTAACTCAAAACACAAACCCTTTTTCAAATAATTTAATTTTAACTTTGGTTGTGTTAAAGGAACTATGTTGACTTTATTTTTTAGTTGTTTAACATGAGAGTTTTTAGATTAATAGGAGTTCACATTTTTATGGAAACATATCATTCAATTGAGCATTAATGCCCATCTATATCTAGTGAGATGAACATAACTCATGTACCTCATGCTAGTGTGCTTGGATTAGACTAGACATTATCCAACTGCCTGTGAGGGTTGTCACTGTTATTAATTGGTGTAAAAGGAGGACCGCCTGTGTGTTATAGCACTTTATATAAATACTCACTATTTGGATAATGTCTAGTCTAATGAAAAATAGTGTATACAAGGTATCCAAGCACACTAGCATGAGGTACATGAGTTATGTGCATCTCACTAGTTATAAATGGGCAACTATGGCACACTAGTATCTATGAACTCCTATTAATCTATAAACTCTCATGTTAAACAACTACAAAATAAAGTCAACATAGTTATGTTAACACAACCAAAGTTAAAATTAAATTATCTAAAACAAATGGCGCCTTAGAGGGATAGAGGAACACTTTGCTAAAGAAGTTTGACTATTGTTTGTGAAAATGCCTTTGAGGAATGCAGGTACTGCCAGGGAGATTCAAGAGTTGAAGGAGAAGAACACAAGGTTGTTAGAATCTTACAATGCACTTTTGGTCAGGCTTGAAGCACTGGAATCCAATCAAAGAAGAGCAGCAGATGAAGGTGTTGATAGTGAAGAAGAGGAAGAAACCCATAAGGAAGGGGAAGGAGAGGAAGAAGAGGAATAAATAGATCTTGAAGAGCAGAGGACAATCAGGATATTCAAGGCTATGAAGAATGAGCAGCATAAGGTGAGGGGAGATATCCCTATGTATGATGGAAGTCTGAAAGAAGAAGAGCTTTTGGACTGGATTGCATTAATGGATGCATACTTTGAAGGTGAAGAGGTACCAGAAGATCAAAGGGTTAGATTGGGAAAAAAAACTAAAAGGGGATGCACTCCTATGGTGGGATCATGAGGAGGCATACAAAAGGAGAAGAGGTAAGCCAAAGATTGTCTCTTGGGATAGGATGATAGAAAAACTAAAAGGTAACTTTCTTCCTAAAGACTTTGATGTACAAATGCATAAAAGAATGCAAAGTTTAAAACAAAGAGATTTAGATGTTAAAGCATATATGGGTGAATTCTATAAACTAAGCATAAGGTCAAGATTGGAAGAAGATGAAGTTGTTAAGTTTGCTATATATTTAGGTGGTTTAAGATTTAACATCCAAGATGAATTTGTGGCTTCTAACCCCAGAAGTGTGAAGGAATGTTACCAATTGGCCCTTAGAATAGAGGAGAAATTGAAGAGGAAAAGTGAAAGATAGAATAGCAGCAATAGAGGAGGTTCTTCAATGAGGGGAAGAGGAGGAAGGACAAATCAATTTTGGGAAGAAAAGGACAAAGGATTGAATAGGACAATGCTGCATAGTCCTAGAAATGCAGACTTTTGGGATTTGAACTATGTTCAAATAGGTACAGTCAAGTGTCTTATTGAAGGGCAGCCAATAAATAACCATGTTCAGATGTGGAAGGATAGTGGGTAGAAAGAACCAACTATCAATGCACCATATTCCTAAAGTACAGGTTCATACTCAGACATCCAATGCCAGGACTGATTCTTGGGACAAGAATCCTTTCAAAGGTGGTGAACATGGTGCAAGGGCACCTAGAACATCCAAAGACTACCAGGAGTCCATAATGACAACCATGCACCTAATGACATCTAAAGACATCAATTGGAATGTATTGGCACCTATAATGGCGTGTAAGGTCATTCCATGCAATGCAAATGGAAAATATGTAATAAGTCTTAAAAGGCCTAATAGGCCTTAGGACCAAAATAAGAGCCTAGGATGGTATTTGGTGTTACAATTTTATAATAGTTTAGATTTGATTTTAATAATGCTTAATAAATTCATTTGGGTCACATTTCAAAGTCTTAAGGCTTCATTATCTTTAAAAGTTTCAAAAACTCCAAATTTGTAATGTTGCAAATTCAAAAATTTGAAATGCAACGGTTATTAGAAAATGGAGGGAATTGGATTTTGTTATGTTTTAGTGCAAACTAATCCATTCAACTGATTGGGATTGGTTGGAGTAGTTTCTAGGAGTCCATCAAATATGCCAAAGTTTCATTGTACGACAGAAGAGGCCTAGTGTATGGACTGTACTGAGTTTTTGATAAATAAACTTCTTTCAAATGTAATTTCCTTGAGTTCTTAGAGTGATTTTGGATTCATTTTTTCATTGTCTTAAATTTCAATGCATTTGGAATAGTTATATATTGATCCTAGACCACATCTATGCATTTGTGAGGTCTGCATTTATATTTTTACTGAATTAATTATGAATGTCAGAGTAGTTTCAGCTATTCATTTGACAGTTTTGTGAGTTTCCAATTGAATATGGTCATTCCATGACCTCTGACCACTGTAACACATGGAATGATTGATTATTAACATGTACTATAGTTCCCTAATCCATTAATGTAATGAGAAGGAAGAATGTTTGGGTGATCACCATAATTTATAGAGGAAACTTAATGAATTTGCTTGGTATGCTACAACAATAGCCATTTGGTTTGAAGGAGGAACATAGATTATGATTTGGATCATCTTATAATGATCATCTAATGGTGAAACAACTACCTATTGGACCTAGAAGTGATTGGAGATAGGAGATTTAAGAATACCCTAAAGCTTCAGTGGTTACAACTAAAGCTCTTGTAGGCCCAACCAATTATCACAATAGAATAATAATGTCAATTCAAACCATGGATAATGGTTCCAACCAACACTATCAAAAATCCTTAGTCTCTGAATTTCTTCAACCACAAGATGATTCTTCTAACTACCAATTTCCTTGAATGGGATTTGTAAAGTTCCAAGTGACACTTTTCTTCACAGACATCAACTGGTTGCTGATATTTAACCTAATTCCTAATTCCCTTCAGGATGACAATCTTTCTCTGGTTTTAAGCCTACAACTATGTTCCTCCCTTCAATCAGTTATTGGATTTGGGTCAAGGTCATTCTACATAGAATTCACTATCTTCTAATGTGTCACACTAAATCTTCTAACCAACTTTAACCACTCTACTCTAACACTATCAATTGTCACAGAGACACTCTAATCTAGTTGATCAAGTTAGATTAGGGTCATTTGGAATGGTCTAACAATGGGTCCCTATAATGGTTATTGTCATTTAGAATTCTTTAATGTTCCTGAGGCTTTCAAATTTAACTAAGCCTTGAATCTAGATTATTCCTAGGATGCTGTTGCAAGCATTTTCTTACTTTGCTGGTTAAACACATAGCATATTTGTAAATAGGGCATCAATCTTGAAGTAGCATAGCTACTTCCCCCAAATCTGAGCACTTAGGTTATTAAAGTTCATTTCCTTGGCTTGCTTCTCACCCAATGGCATTGGAGACCAATGGAGAAATTGCAAGTCAAGGTACACTCTCCATGACAAATCCAATTGAGGAGTCTTCGGGCCGGTCTAATAGAGAGTTTAGTATCTCACGGGAACAACACAAAAGTTTCAATAAAATGTTTGCAAAAATAACAAATGAACTTCAAAACCATGGATGCATCAAATGTTAAACTTGTAGAGATGTTCAATCTATCCACTCACTTCACAAATTGACAAGGCATGATATATAAACAAAAACATACTCAGGATAAATGAAATCTAATCAATGTAGTTACATGACCGTGTTTGTGATGACAGTCAACTATTTGTTCATTGCACAACTAACTATGTAAAATAGAGATAAAACTAATCAAGTGAACATCAAGAACCATGAATGCATCAAAGGGACTTGCAGGGGTGTTTAGTCTCTACATTCCCTTCACAACAGACAACCTAGCAAATACCCAATACATGATGCCTTGGCACATTTCTCATGGGCCCTAAGTAGGTAACCAATAAAACAATGCCAGACAAATGCAGAGTAAGGAAATCCTTACAGGCGGTCCTCCTTTTACACCAAATCACAGTGGCAACCCTCACAGGTAGGCGGTCCTTTTACAATAAATTACAGTCGCAACCATCACAGGCAGGTGGTCCTCCTAAAACTCTCACCAAATAATAGTTCAAACAATTGCAGGCTCCAACTCCTTCACGCCATCCAAGTGAAAACCAAACAATGAAATGAGATACAAAATATTTTTTATTTTTAAAGTTATGCCCGTGTTGGTTGAAATTTCAACCTACATGGTATTGGTCGAAATTCTGACCAACATGGGCATGGATTAAAAAAAAAGGAAGTTTTCCTTCTATAATCTGACCAACCTAAACCTTTTTAATTGATGGTCAAAAATTTTGGTAGAAAAATGAGGTCAAATGTAGTAGTGATGGGACCACACACTTCCCAATGATGGATACCAACATTAAATCTCTGACCCAAATTAAATGCACAAGTCAGCCTCAATAGAAACTCAAAAGAAAATTATCAGTAAGAAAAGCCAACCAAGCACTAGACAAGCATCACTGAGAGCCAGGGAAATTCACCAAGTGCCGGAGAGATAACTGACCAACACTAGCGAGAAAAGGAAATCGAGCAACACCGAACCAACTCAGTCAAAGTAGCAATCAAGCAACACAAACAAACTCACATATTTTTATGGTGACACAGGATTGCCAAGGACCTAAGATGCTATTGCATTAGACACCTAGGGTTATTTGAAATGTGTTGGTTAACAGTTTGTCCTCCTTTAAGATTTATATCTTTGACTCTCTAAATACCCAATGTGTAGAGAACAAAAGGATGTCACCAATGATTGGGTCAGTGTAAGTCATCTATCACTGCCCTCTGAATTGATAGGTATAGCTCCCTAAAAATGCAATGATATGCAATGAATGTGTTTTTATCTATCATCAGATTGTTTCTTATAGGATTTAACCAAATTGTTTGTAGGCACAAACAATTCAGGCAGGGAAAGAGTGGACAATCTATAATCCCCAATGGAATGTTGATCATAGATTATCATGAAGTCTATTATCTAACTTAAACCTACCTCATCTAAGAATGCATATCTACTAATGAGAATAGAAGCAGAATCATATATAGACATCAAATAGAATTGCTTATACTGCAACTACTAATCATGAAATGGAATTCAAGCAGGAATCACAGCTCCATACATAATTTTACTTTCTATTCAGATGCATCTAAATAACAGGGTGAATAGGAGAAGAATCATACATGAAAGGTAAATGGAATTACTTTCACTACAATTACAAACATGAAATGGAATCCAGCAAGAAATTACAGCTTCATATATAGCTGTCCTGTCTATTCACATGCAAATGAAAACTACTGGTTCAACAAACATGAAAACCCAGCAAGGTAAATGGAATCACTTATGCTACCCTTACAAGTTTTCCGACCCTCACACTAAGTTTCTTTACAAAATATATAGGTTTTACAATACATCAGGCTCATAGGAGCCAATGACCTTCCCTCTCCTTTGAATACAAAGAGACAAAGCATTAAGAAATAAACTCTTCCAATCTGAGAACTTGAAAGGTCACTATGGAATCTAAAACTCTTCATCTCCAACTGGCATTTGTTGAGCTGAATCCATTGGGCTTCTGGAGTCGAATCATATTTCAACAATAGTCAATCAGTTATACCACTGCATCCAACCTTTTTCACACAGTTCAGAAATACTTAGCATGGCCTTATCTGACATAAGGGCTTTATCATTACTACCACCTATGGCAACCCTTGGCACATCTACTGGACCTCGAGCTACAACATACAACATTTTTAGTATTGTATTCTTCCTTCTTTTCCTACCCATGACCTCAGTCGACAGGTTGATAACACTGTGTCGATAATCCGCTGTTCTCACCTTTGATGTTCCATTGGATTATATTATCTTTATTCCCTTTAAGTCTCGGGTCCCACTTGACAAGTTTCTCATCAGACGGTGATTCTCGACCAATCAAAAGCCTCCAACTATGCACCCTTGTCAGTGGACTCATGTTGTCGCATGATCGCATGGCAATATTTCAACTCTTGCGATGATGCGACTGCTCTATCCTTATCGCATCTCCGTTGTTAGCGTATATAGGTTCCCTTTTTGCCTTGTCACATGATCGCATGAGGAAATAATATTCCTCACGATCATGCACCATTCGTAGATCCCTTGCATCTGACAAAACTCAACACTAGCTGGGTCCACAGGACAAATGGTAGTCGGTCATAATCCTTTTGCACTTTATCATGTCCAAAAACTTAGAATATCAGCCCCACCTGACAGATTCTCATCAGACGGTGGGTGTATGATCTGATGGGCTCACAAGATTCTATGAGATCATACACCATCCATAGATTTGGAATCTTAGCCGATGTCATAAAAATCTGACCCCACCTAAATATGTGGCAAGATCCCATTAACCCACTAAGAAAAGGTGACATAATAAAGACAAAATGAGAACCATAGATTCTACATCTCAAAAGATTACCACCACAAGTGACTTTCCTTGGACCCACAGGGACACGCATACGCCTCTAACAAATTTGCAAAGAATCTTCCTTCCCATAGCAACTAAGTGACTACCATTGATTCGGCATCGCAAGCAAACCCTTTTCGGACCCACCAGACTACGTGTCTTCATCCCGCCAAGCATGATGACTTACATTGTCGCATGATCACATGGTATTATTTTAATTCATGCAATCATGTGACCACCCTATGATTGGCTCGTGGGGATCCAGCATATTTATTATTTTACCTTTCCTGTCTTTTTGTTGACTTTCCTTATCTACACGGGCTTCCATTGTTGCATGATCACATGGTATTTTTTACCTCATACGATCATGTGACCGCTCTATCATTCATGACTACACAACACTATTCTTCGATCCCATTATACTTTTAGTACCCGATTCATTGCTATCTCTAATCAATATAAGTAATCTGGTACTTAGTTTGGTTTGACACATGTTCAAGAGCCAGAAATGTAATATATGTGATAGTTGTTTGATGCACAATGTAGAACATAATACAATGATCAAGCTTCTTGTTATTGCAAAGTCTTCAAATTCAGTAATGTGCTAAAATCTTGATTTTCCTATCAACATTGTTTATGTGTAATGTACCAAACTGTAACATTCCCCATATTCAAGATGCCACATCTTCATTTTGATCATAATGCAACCTATGGATTAATGAGTCACAACATAAAGGCTTACAGGATTATGTGACTAAATCATTCACCATTTTATTTATTTCATCTTCAAAAGACACTAAATTCAACTAGATCTTTGACTGTCCCAAATTCTGCTATTATCATCAAATCATACAATGCAATGCTATTTCCTTCTTGATACTAGGATAAATAGTATGTCCTTCTGAGGTGATTACCTTAATTATTTTGCATTAGGAGGCTTTCAAAAATTGAATCTAAGTTCAATCTATCCAATCTTTACTTCTGAAAATTGAATCAACCTTCTTCTGATTCCTTGCAAGTGCTTGAAGATCATGACTTGGAATCATCATTTCACCTAAGAAAAATTACCAATCAAATCATGTTATTCTTTCCAGGTAGGTATCTATCACTTACCCATGATGACAAGGTTTTCAAGGCAACCCACCCAGCTTGAAACAAGAAGGCAAGGAACCCTGGCAAGAATAGCCCATCTTAGAAAAGCTAGACCTAGACACCAGACTTAACAAGACCACATGACTCGAACATTGCCAAAAAATGGGTGACTAAAAGTCAGACAATAGCTGACTCTGACTGGGGGATCATGTACTACAAGGTGCATGAATAATTTAGCTTCTCTAGTGAGATAGGTGCCTTATCCATTGGGTTGTGGAGTCTACACCAAAGAGAACAATGAGCAGCTGCATATAGGGAGGGTGGAGGGGAGTAGGGAAAACTAAAACAAAGCATGAGAAAACAACAACTAACTAAGCAAGGAAAGGCTACACTAAACACACCAAAATTGGAAAGAAAACCTATCTACAAAAGGTGAGGAGACCTCACCAACAGGACCATAAACAAAGAAAGATTCATATGTGGCCATTTACAGGAAGAGAGAAGTATGAGCCTTTCCTGAATAGAGGAAGATGCTCCACCAATTTGAAATAGCACTGGTAACTTCTGGCTACTCCTTCATTGTTGAACTTGAGTCCAAAATCTATCTACAACATGATGACCCACAGGACCTTTCCAAATAGCCAGGCCTCATTATAGATCTCTGATTTATCTATGCTTCCATATACATCCTTTCTTGCACATTCCACTTTCTATGATGGAAGAGGATATTCAACATATTCTGAATGTACTACTGGAATATAATTCAATTCATCTCTTTCAGCATTATCACCTCTATTTGTTCGTTTGCAAGCACTACCAATACTAACTTCTGATTTCAAAATGGAGCTGAAATAAGAAGCATCTCCATTACTCACAACCTCTTCTAGCATCAAAAAATCTTCTTCATTTGTTGTAATTGTTAAACCTTCAAGATTTTCATCTAGATTTAGAACTTCAATATCTGAATTGACTATAGAAGAATCACATGTGGTGGCATCATGAATTGATCAACTTTTATTTCAAGACTAGAAAAATCTTCATCTATTTCTCTGTCTTGTTGCAGTACTTCATTAGCCACTGAAAATTCTTGTTCAAAATCTATTGTTGCATCAATTTCTTTATCAACATTTCCAATAAGATGAGTGACAGAAAATATCTCAGCCTTTTCATTCACGCATCTTTTATCAACACAAGGAAAAGGAAACCTAGATACATTTTCTTTTTCAATTCTATTTACCTTTTCTTCTTGATTTTCAAGAATCTCCATAGGCTGGAATAGTTCTTTTTGCTGGTCATTCATCCAAGGTAATCCATCATTACTTTCATCCACCTTGTAAGAAGATACTTGATCTTTAGCAGGAACAACATCAGAGGTTTGTTCATCAACCTTTTGTCCTCTAGTCATCACAGTTAACTGAGGTTCCTCCATAGTAGCAAAACAATCATCTCCATCTTTTGAATCTATCTCATACCCACAATAAAAGTTTATAGAGTTTCCATGAGGAGCATGATAATCTTCATTTTTTGGATACTCAAAGTTTTGCACTTTTTCTTCTTGCCTGAGATGAAAGGCATGAGAATTATATTTTTTGGGAGGAGCTTCAATAGCTAATCTTTGTGAATTCTCATTTCTACCTTGATGTCTCAATCTTTCTTGGTAAGGCTGATAAAATGAATCAGCTGATGTAGTAATCTATCTTTTCAATGCATTTATCTCATTAGATAACTTCTGCAACATAGCTTCTGTGTTATTTGAAGTACTGACTGTATTGCTCATGGGTCCAGCATGAAATTCCTTCTTCCATCTCCCGGAGGCTAACATATCATATTCCATTTCTTCAGCCAGTGTTTGAGCAGCTTGTAAATCCATTACATTAGCTCTTCTTAATTGATAACCAAGTTCTGGAGGCATAGAACTAATGTAAAATGTTTTCAAATTATTTCCTGTGGGTGCACTTGCAGCAAGTATTCTTCTAATAAGTTTATTGAATCTGGCATTGAAATCTCTCATGGAGATAGTTGGTTCCTTCTTCATTTGAGCCAGTTGTAATAGTAAGAATTGAGCATCTTCAGTAGTCTTATATCTCTCTTCAAACTTTTGTTTCATGTCATTCCATCCGGTAATGCAGCTTGTAGGTAGGTCTTGAAACCACTTTGCAGCATCACCAACAAGGCTATCTACAAACAATCTAACAGCAACATCTTCATGCTGAGGATTCACCACACTACATGCTTTATGGAAAGCATTCAGATGTTGTTCTGCAGATGTTGAGCCATCATAATTAAATCTTGGAAAGTTTTTTCTAAAACCTTTTGGTAAATCATTACTTGTTGTAAGATTCAAAGGTCCAATAGCATTTCCCCAAGGAACAGCCATAATTGCTAATCATGTATTCTACTGACTGAATTGTGAGGCTGAGAGGGGAAATGAAACTGAATTCTAAGAAAAACTTTAATATTTTCTTCTTTTTCCTAAAGTTCTCCCCAGCAGAGTCGCCAAAAACTGTTGGTTAACAGTTTGTCCTCCTTTAAGATTTATATCTTTGACTCTCTAAATACCCAATGTGTAGAGAACAAAAGGATGTCACCAACGATTGGGTCAATGTAAGTCATCTATCACTACTCTCTGAATTGATAGGTACAGCTCCCTAAATATGCAATGATATGCAATGAATGTGTTTTTATCTATCATCAGATTGTTTCTTATAGGATTTAACCAAATTGTTTGTAGGCACAAATAATTCAAGCAGGGAAAGAGTGGACAATCTATAATCCCCAATGGAATGTTGATCACAGATTATCATGAAGTCTATTATCTAACTTAAACCTACCTCATCTAAGAATGCATATCTACTAATGAGAATAGAAGCAGAATCATATATAGATAGCAAATAGAATTGCTTATACTGCAACTACTAATCATGAAATGGAATTCAAGCAGGAATCACAGCTCCATACATAATTGTACTTTCTATTCAGATACATCTAAATAATAGGGTGAATAGGAGAAGAATCATACATGAAAGGTAAATGGAATTACTTTCACTACAATTACAAACATGAAATGGAATCCAGCAAGCAATTACAGCTTCATATATAACTATCCTGTCTATTCACATGCAAATGAAAACTACTAGTTCAACAAACATGAAAATCTAGCAAGGTAAATGGAATCACTTATGCTACCCTTATAAGTTTTCCGACCCTCACACTGAGTTTCTTTACAAAATATATAGGTTTTACAATACATCAGGCTCATAGGAGCCAATGACCTTCCCTCTCCTTTAAATACAAAGAGACAAAGCATTAAGAAATAAACTCTTCCAATCTGAGAACTCGAAAGGTCACTATGGAATCTGAAACTCTTCATCTCCAACTGGCATTTGTTGAGCTGAATCCATTGGGCTTCTGGAGTCGAATCATATTTCAACAACAGTCAATCAGTTATACCACTACATCCAACCTTTTTCAAATAGTTCAGAAATACTTAGCACGGCCTTATCTGACATAAGGGCTTTATCATTACTACCACTTGTGGCAACCCTTGGCGCATCTACTGGACCTCGAGCTATAGCATAAAACATTTTTAGCATTGTATTCTTCCTTCTTTTCCTACCCATGACCTTAGTCGACAGGTCGATAACACTGTATCGATAATCCACTATTCTCACATTCGATGTTCCATTGGATTATATTATCTTTATTCCCTTTAAGTCTTAGGTCCCACTTGACAAGTTTCCATCAGATGGTGATTCTTGACCAATCAAAAGCCTCCAACTGTGCACCCCTGTCAGTGGACTCATGTTGTCACATGATCGGATGGCAATATTTCAACTCTTGCGATCATGCAACTGCTCTATCCTTATCGCATCTGCGCTATTAGCATATATAGGTTCCCTTTTTTCCTTGTCACATGATCACATGAGGAAAGAATATTCCTCCCAATCATGTGCCAGCCATAGATCCCCTACATCTGACAGAAATCAACACTAGCCGGGTCCACAGGATAGATGGCAGTCAGTCATAATCCTTTTGCACTTTATCATGCTCGAAAACTTAGAATATCAGCCCCACCTGACAGATTTTCATCAGACAGTGAGTGTATGATCTGATGGGCTCACAAGATTCTACGAGATCATACCCCATCTATAGATTTGGAGTCTTAGCCGATGTTGTAAAAATCTGACCCCACCTGAATATGTGGCAAGATCCCGTTAACCCACTAAGCAAAGGTGACGTAATAAAGAAAAAATGGGAACCATAGATTCTGCATCTCAAAAGATTACAACCGCAAGAGACTTTCCTCAGACCCACAGGGACACGCATACGCATCTCGCAAATTCACAAAGCATCTTCCTTCCCATAGCGACTAAGCGACTACCATTGATTCGGCATCGCAAGCAAACCCTTTCTGGACCCACCAAGCTACGTGTCTTCATCCCGCCAAGCATGATGACTTACGTTGTCTCATGATCACATGGTATTATTTTAATTCATGCAATCATGCGACTGCCCTATGATTGGCTCGTGGGGATCCAGCATATTTATTATTTAACCTTTCCTATCTTTTCATTGACTTTCCTTATCTGCACGGGCTTCCATTGTCGCATGATCACATGGTATTTTTTTACCTCATGCGAACATGCAACTACTCTATCATTCATGACTACACAACACTGTTCTTCAATCCCATTATATTTTTAGTACCCGATTCATTGCTATCTCTAATCAATATAAGTAATTCGGTACTTAGTTTGGTTTGACACATGTTCAAGAGCCAGAAATGTAATATATGTGATAGCTGTTTGATGCACAATGTAGAACATAATACAATGATCGAGCTTCTTGTTATTGCAAAGTCTTCAAATTCAGTAATGTGCTAAAATCTTGATTTTCCTACCAACATTGCTTATGTGTAATGTACCAAACTGTAACATTCCCCATTCAAGATGCCACATCTTCATTTTGATCATAATCCAGCTTGTGGATTAATGAGTCACAACATAAAGGCTGATAGGATTATGTGACCGAATCATTCACCATTTTATTTATTTCATCTTCAAAAGACACTGAATACAACCAGATCTTTGATTGTCCCAAATTTTGCTATTATCATCAAATCATACAATGCAATGCTATCACCTTCTTGATACTAGGATAAACAGTATGTCCTTCTGAGGTGATTACCTTAATTATTTTGCATTAGGAGGCTTTCAAAAATTGAATCTAAGTTCATGTCTATCCAATCTTTACTTCTAAAAATTGAATCAACCTTCTTCTGATTCCTTGCAAGTGCTTGAAGATCATGACTTGGAATCAACATTTCACCTGAGAAAAATTACCAATCAAATCATGTTATTCTTGCCAGGTAGGTATCTATCACTTACCCATGATGACAAGGTTTTCAAGGCAACCCACCCAGCTTGAAACAAGAAGGCAAGGAACCCTAGCAAGAATAGCCTATTTTAGAAAAGCTAGACCTAAACACCAGACTTGACAAGACCACATGACTCCAACATTGCCAAAAAATGGGTGACTGAAAGTCAGACAACAAAATGATTCTTCAAATCATTGAATAGGTATGATCTAAGTTGCTTCCAACTCAGACTATGAAATCCAAGAACTGTCTTCAATTGGTCTATTCTTCCACTTTACTCGATATTCCATCTACTATTTTCCTCTTGTACTTCTACCAATTCTTTGCTCCAAAATATGCTCAATCTCTTTTGCTACTTCTTAGGATAATCCGTCGGTACTACCATATCTTCTTTAGATTCATGAAACTCATACAAAATCAGCAATGTTGAATATAGGTGAAATATCCATGTCATCAGGTAACTCAACTTCATATGCATTTCCACTGTCAAATTTTCTCAAAATCTTGCAAGGTCCAAACTTCTTCATCTTCAGCTTCCCATATGTTCTAACAGGAAATCTTCCTTTCTTCAAATGAACCATCACTTCATCACCAACATCAAAAGTCTTATGTCTTTTTGATCTATCAGCTCTGCCTTTGTATTTCTGATTATTCTTTTCCAGTTTAAGCTTCACATCTTCATGTAATGTCTTCATGTACTCAGAAAATTTTACTCGAGCACTTATTTTTCTTTCATCATCAATGTCTCTCAAATTTGATATACCTCTCGGTTGTATGCCATTTACAATCTCAAAAGGTGTTTCTTCCAGTACTCCTATTCACTAAATTATTGCATGCAAACTCTACTTGTACCAACATAGAATCCCAATTATTTGGTGTGTCTTTGACTAAACATCTCAAAATTTTACCCAAGCTTCTATTCACAACTTATGTCTTTCCATCAGTTTGTGGGTGAAATGTAGAACTATATTTCACCTCGGTAACCAACTTTCTCCAAAGAGTCTTCCAAAAGTATCCAACAAATTTACTGTCTTGGTCAGAGATAATACTCCTTGGTAATCCATGTAATCTGACAATTTCCTTAAAGAAAAGATCTGCTATATGTACTGCATCTAATGTCTTTCTACAAGGTATAAAATGTGCCATTTTAGAAAATCTATCCACAACAACAAATACAGAATCATTACCTCTTACTGTCTTTGGTAAGCCAAGAACAAAATCCATACTAATGTCAATCCAAGGTTTCTTAGGTACAATAATTACTGTATACAATCCAGTATTCTGACTAACTCCTTTAGCAACTTGACAAACTCCACAACTTTTCACAAATTTCTCAACATCTTTATACAACTGTGGCCAAAATTATTTCTCCTTAAGCAAATTCAATGTCTTATCAACACCAAAATATCTAGCCAAACCACTACTATGTTTCTCTTTTATCAAATTAATTATCATTGCTCCTTTCAGTATACACAACTGAATATCTTTAAACAACATACCTCCTTGTATAAAATATTCATCCCATTTGGTACTCTGTTTATCTTGAATAGGTGCTCTGCATTTTCTCCACGACTCAAAAAAATCAGGATCAAATTCATAAGAATCTCTCATGTCATCAAAGCCTAGAATTCAAATTTTGATCTCGGTCATTAAAGATCTCCTTCTACTCAATGCATCAGCAACTCAGTTAGTGACTCCACTCTTATGCTTTATCACAAATGTATAACTTTGCAAATACTCAACCCATTTCATATGTCTCTGATTCAACTTATTCTAACTACCCAAATACTATAAAGCCTTATGATTGGTATACAACACAAATTCACTCGGTATCAAATAATGTCTCCATTTCTTTAGTGCTTGAAGGATAGCATAGAATTCTTGATCATACACATAATATTTCCTTTTTGCATCATTCAACTTTTCACTAAAGAAACCAATAGGTTTACCTTCTTGACTCAACACAGCTCCAATTAGACTTCCACTTGCATCACATTCCACTTGAAATACCTTACTAAAATCAGGCAATGCCAAAACAAGAAATTTAGCAACCTTCTACTTCAGAGTCTTAAAACTTTTATTAGCTCCATGTGTCCACTTGAACTTTCTTTTGTATCCTCTCATTGTCTCATTCATAGCATTACAAATTGAACTAAAATTCCTAATGAACTTTTGGTAAAAACTTGCCAAACCATGAAATGATCTTACCTCACTAGCATTCACAGGAGTATGCCAATTCAAAATAGCTTCAACCTTTTCAAGATCCATTTTCAAACCATCAGCTAAAATCACAAATCCCAAATACACAATCTCCTCTGTCATGAATGAACACTTTTTCAGATTTATCAACAACTTTTCTTCTTTCAATCTTTGCAAAACTTGTCTAACGTGCAATAGAAGTTCTTCTCTGGTCTTACTAAATATTAGAATGTCATCAAGATATACAATTACAAACTTACCCAAGAATTTCTTCAAAACTTCATTCATCAACTTCATAAGAGTACTCGGTGCATTAGTTAAACCAAAAGGCATAATGATGAAGGGTGCTCCCCTTAATACCACAAACACATAACAGAAAAAGAGAAACAACAACAATAATATGCAAGAACAGAAAAATTGGCTTCTTATTATCTCCACAAATGTGGAATTACAAACTTTCAGAATTACAATATGCAAGCCACATGGGCATTCCCTTACAATATTCTGTAGGACAAAGCCTCGAACTATTACCCAGAACTATTCTGAACTGCCTAAGACAATAATACAGCCTTCCTTATATAGGCAATTTTCCACCGCCTGGGAAGGTTCCAGAATTTTAGCCAATAAGGCCGACCAAACTTAGAATTATTTTATTTTACATTTTATTACATCATAGTCGGCTCAAGATAACCTTTGAAACCCGAACATAAATTTTGAAGAAAATTATTTTTCGCCATTTCGGGTGGCCCAACTTCCGAAGACCATAAGTCATCACCAGTTGACCCGATCGGCTATTATAACCCCATTTCGGAAATGCCACGAAGCGCTCTACAAGCTTGACCCGTGCAAGTGCCTGTCACCCAAATTTTCGACCTCATTCGGGGCCTCTAAAGCCTTCAAAACTGAGTTCAAAGTTTATGTACCCTGCTGCCAATACCAAAAATCTTCAATATCTTCCAATATACACTTGATCTAGCAATGAAACTTTACTGGCAGACTTATATGACCAAAATCAACCTCCAAGAAAGAAATTAGATCATTCTGAGCACATACAAAAATTACCAAAAATAGTAACTTTCCATAAATAGCAGCTCTGCACAAAATAGCCCTTATTGAAAATAAAAACAGAAATATTTTTGGGTGATGCAAGATTGCTCTTACACCCAGGATGCTCCTGCATCACATAACCAACAACTCATACAAACCTTCTTTTATCTTGAAAGTAGTCTTCCATTCATCACCTTCTCTAATTCTGATATGATGATACCCACTTTTCAAATCAATCTTGGTAAAATACTTTGCTCCAGTCAAACTATCCATTATATCATCCATTCTCGGTATAGGAAACCTATGCTTCACTGTTATCTTATTGATTGTTCTGGAATTAGTACACATTCACCATTCTCCATTTTTATTAGGTGCCAATACAACAAGTACTACATGGGGACTCAAACTTTCTCTAATCAAACATTTCTCCAGCAATTCTTGAATCTATTGCTTCAATTCCTGATTCTCGATAGGTGTCAATTGATGAGGTGCCTTAATCGGTAAACTAGCTCCAGGGATAAGATCCATGCAATGATCAATGCTTCTCTTCGGTGGAAAACCATTAGGTACATTATTAGAGATAATTTTACTATACTCAGTGAGTAACTTATCAATCTCCTCACGGATAATATCCTCTATTTTCTTACTCGGTTTGTTAGGAATCACAGCCAAACATACATCATTTCTCTTTAAATCCTTAACAAACTTTCTTCCTTCCATCAAGCAAACTTTCACAGATGTGCAAACATTACTAACAGGTTCTTTCATCTAAGGTAACAAGATTTGTCTTTTTCCATCAGCCAAAATAGTATACTTATACAATCTCCCATCATATATAGCATGTCTATCATATTGCCAAGATCTACCCAAAAAAATATGACAACAATCCATATGCATGATATCACATAACACCTTATCATAGTATTTTCCAATCTTCAAATTCATATAAAATTTTTCACTTACCAAGAGTGTATGCTTATCTTTGATCCATGAAATCTAATAGGGCTTCAGATGTTCCAACCTTTTCACCTGCAACTTTGTGACCATTTCCTTAGATGCCAAATTTCTCCAAGCTACCACTATCAATGATTAACTTCCAAAATTTATCATAAACTCTACATCTGGACTTGAACAAACTTTTCCTTACTAGATCTTCCTTTTTACCTTCATTCCATAGTGCTTTTCTTACCATCAGGTTATTTTCCTTCTCAGGTTCATTCGGTGACTCTTCTTGCACTAAAGTATTTCTACTGCTACCAGCCTTCTTACTTACATGTGTACACTTAAATGATCTATGCACTATAACATTTGGGGTCGAATTTCAATGCCAATTTGCAATGCCACTATAATTTGTATTTGTTTTTTGTGTTTTTTTTTTTCAAGTGCCCCCAACGGTGTCCTAATAGTGATGATGATGTCATAATTGTGACACCCATTTGGTTATAAACAAAAAAGAAAAGAAAAAAAAAGTGGCATTTTTAATTTATGAATTTGAAGAGTTGTCGCAAAGACATCACTGCACTTTTGCGTGGCGCGAAGAGGGCATTCAAGTTTGGCATTCATGAAGAGGCCAACACCATGTGGGAAGAGGGTATTGGCACTGAGGTAGGCATTCAAGCTTTGTCTTCTCATTAACTCAATTTCATTTTGATAGCATTTGTTGATTTAATGGCAAAATATGAATGTTAATACTAGCATTGTTTACATCTTTGCATTTGGAATGCTCGATGACCCACAAGCTTTGAGAGCTAGGGCATCATTGCTATTACCTTCAAGACATTGTGTGAAGTGTTTGATCTCTCTTTATTTGTTCTGTTGTTGATATTCACTATGTGGTAATCCCTGTTTATGATCATTTCATGAGGAAATGTCTTGATGGCTTGCAAGCTACAAGCTAGGGCATCATACATTGTTCATGAGCTCACTGTTTAATAACTGGCTAGGCCATGTAAATGGTACCAGGCTAACCCAATCAGCCCAACAAAATTTGTCATGTTTATCTTTGTCAAATACACTCGTTCACCATTTTGTTCTTGTTCTTCACACAAATATTGCATCAAAAGTAATTGTATAAATATTGTATAATTAAGCCTCAAACAAAAAAAGTGCAAACCTATAGACTTACAAGCTATATACACCACCTTGATCTGCTGAAAAGGTCTTAGCCTTCTTCTCCCCTAAAATCACAATAGGAACAAATAAAATTCAATACTCTTAATTTTTATTCAAATCTATTCTAAACTCCTATCAGCTCATTGTCCAATAGTAAAACTAACCTATGACTTCAAAGGAGGAATTATGAAATATAGTTGTAGGTAGTTATCTCTTCTATAATGATGGAGGAGTCAAAGGTAATGATCAATGAGTTTGTTGTTATTAGATCATACATTAATACACTTACTATTTTGAATTTGAGCTCGGGCATCATGCAATGTTATTGATATCATTGCATGCTTGTTATTGTTGTGCACCATATATTATTTGATACATGGTTTATTTCATTGAGATCGTGAGCTTGGCATTTGTAATGCATTTTCTGTTATTGGATCAATGCTACCATGTTGTTGAGTATGTGTATGGCTTGACTATACACATGCATAATTGTAGATGAGGATCAGTAATAGAGTGTAAGGCATTACTTAGATCCTTTGGATCTAACCCCATCTTTTCCTTCCTTGTATGTTTTGGATCATACAAGCGCATACTAGATTGAACCTCGAGTCAACACTTCATTACTTCAAGAAATGTCTGGTACCTTCATTATTTATGTTCATCCACTTATGTATGTTTGCATTCATTCATATTCTTCTAAAAGTTGGCTGTTAGCGACCATATATGACAATTCTTGATGTTTTTGGGTCATTTGATGAAAAGATGTAAAAGTTTCTTAAAAGTTTAAAATGGAGACTATATTTCATAATTCCTACAACTACCTACAACTATATTTCATAATTCCTCCTTTGAAGTCATAGGTTAGTTTAAAATGGAGAGGGGTCTCGAAATATCATAAGTAAAAACATTACATAGTGGCATTTAGATTAAGTACAATATGAATTCACATGCCTTTAATTATGATACACTTTCAAAATTATCACTCATTGGTTATTTGACAATTCAAAATAGTAAGTGTATTATTTTATTACTGATATCCCTATTTGATCTAATAACATCAATATAACAAACAGAGCACCGACCAATCAAATAGGGACATGAAATGCTCAAACAGTGAGCTCATAAAATAATATATTTAGTCTTAATAAAATCTTATAAAACAACATATATTGTGTGAAGTGTTTGATCTCTCTTTATTTTTTTTGGTGTTGATATTCACTATGTGGTACTCCTCATTTATGATCATTTCATGAGGAAATATCTTGATGGCTCGTGGGCTACAAGTTAGGGCATCATACATTGTTCATGAGCTCATTGTTTAATATTGGCATTGTTTACATCTTTTTATTTGGAATTCTTGATGACACACAAGCTTTGAGAGGTAGGGCATCATTTCTATTACCTTCAAGGCATTGTGTGAAGTGTTTGATCTCTCTTTATTTGTTTTGTTGTTAATATTCACTATGTGGTACTCCTCGTTTATGATCATTTCATGAGGAAATGTTTTGATGGCTTGCAGACTGCAAGCTAGGGCATCATGCATTATTTATGAGCTCACTATTTGAGCACCTCATATCCTTATTTGATTGGCTAGTAATCAAATAGTGAGCTCATAAACAATGCATGATGCCTGAGCTCAAATTCAAAATAGTAAGTGTATTATTTTATTAAGACTAAATATATTGTTTTATTAAGATTTTATTAAGGAAACGTATTTTGGGTTAGTTTTATGTTATTTTATAAGATTTATTAAGACTAAATATATGATGTAAACTCATAATTATACTTGATATATATATACTTCAAAGGAGGAATTATGAAATATAGTTGTAGGTAGTTATCTCTTTTATAATGATGGAGGAGTGAAAGGTAATGATCAATGAGGTTGTTGTGATTAGATCATACATTAATACACTTACTATTTTGAGTTTAAACTCAGGCATCATACGATGTTATTGTTGTCATTGCATGCTTGTTTTTGTTGTGCACGATATATTGTTTTATACACTATTTATTTCATTGAGACTATGAGCTTAGTTTTTCTTTTAGAAGTATATGGCTTGACTATGCACATGCATAATTGTAGATGAGGATCAGTAATAGGATGCCATTCATTGCTTAGATACTTTTTAGCTAACCCCCATCTCTCTTTTATTTGTAGGTTCGAATCACATAAGGGCACACTAGATTCATACTCGGGTGAAAAATTCATCACTTCAGGCAATGTCTGACACTCTTATTATTTATGTTCATCCTCTTATGTATGCATGTACTCTTGCATTTTCTTCTAAAAGTTATTTTCCTTGTATAGTATATACAAGTTATTTTTCATATATATACATGTAATCTTTAGATGCAAAAATTTCTTTCCTTTACATGTATCTTTGCATGAAATGAGCACAAATTAAACAAGATCATCTAATAATGCAAACTAGGGTACTATAGTCACTCATTTAGTAATTAGTTCCCCAAACCATTACTAAGGATTGAACATAAGTCTAAGTCCCCAAACCTATTGTTCTATGTGTATAAAATAATATATGGTGCACAACAGCAACAAGCATGCAATGATAGAAATAACATTGCATGATGTCCGAGCTCAAATTCAAAACAGTAAGTGTATTAATGTATGATCTAATAGCATCAACCTTATTAATCATTACCTTTCACTCATCCATCATTATATAAGAGATAACTACCTACAACTAGAGCATCATGCATTGTTTATGAGCTCACTGTTTGAGAACCTCATGTACCTATTTGATTGGCTAGTGCTCAAACAATGAGCTCATAAATAATGCATGATACCCTAGCTTGCAAATCACAAGCCATCAAGACATTTCCTCATGAAATGATCATAAACAGGGAGTACCACATAAGGAATATCAACAACAACAAAAATAAAGAGAGATCAAACACTTCACACAATATATGTTGTTTTATAAGATTTTATTAAGACTAAATATATTATTTTATGAGCTCATTGTTTGAGTACCTCATGTCCCAATTTGATTAGTCAGTGCTTTGTTTGTTATATTGATACTATTAGATCAAATAGGGACATCAGTAATAAAATAATACACTTACTATTTTGAATTTGAGCTCATAAAGATTAAGATATCCTACTATTTTGAATTTCTATGTGCTTTGAGCTAATGAAATTTTTATAATTTTTAAAAAAAAGGTGTCATTTGTAATTTTTGTGAATTCGAAGAGCTGTCATGAAGACGACACTACACTTTTGTGTGGCACGAAGAGGGCATTATTTATGAGCTCACTGTTTGAGTACCTCAATTTTATTTTGATGACATTTGTTGATTTAATGGCAAAATATGAATGTTAATAGTGGCATTGTTTACATCTTAGCATTTGGAATGCTCGATGACTCGCGAGCTTTGAGAGCTAGGGCATTGTTGCTATTATCTTTAAGGCATTGTGTGAAGTGTTTGATCTCTCTTTATTTGTTTTGTTATTGATATTCACTATGTGGTACTCCCTATTTATGATCATTTCATGAGGAAATGTCTTGATGGCTCACGGGCTACAAGCTAGGGCATCATACATTGTTCATGAGCTCACTGTTTAATACTAGCATTGTTTACATCTTTTTATTTGGAATGCTTGATGACCTGCGAGCTTTGAGAGCTAGGGAATTGTTTTTATTACCTTCAAGGTATTGTGTGAAGTGTTTGAACTCTCTTTATTTATTTTGTTGTTGATATTCACTATGTGGTACTCCCCGTTTATGATCATTTCATGAGGAAATGTCTTGATGGCTCGTGGGCTGCAAGCTAGGGCATCATACATTGTTCATGAGCTTATTGTTTAACATTGGCATTATTCATGAGCTCACTGTTTAATATCTGGCTAGGCCTTGCAAATGGTACCAAGCCAACCCAATCAGCCCAACAAAATGTGTCATGTTTATCTTTATCAAATACACTCGTTCACCATTGTGTTCTTGTTCTACACACAAATATTGCATCAAAAGTAACTACAATAGATCATACCCCAAAATAATACAGTCAACTACAATAGCTCACGGTCTCAATGAAATAAATAATGTATAAAACAATATATGGTGCACAATAGCAGCAAGCATGCAATGACATCAATTACATTGTATGATGACCGAGCTCAAATTCAAAATAGTAAGTGTATTAATGTATGATTTAATAGCAGCAACCTCATTGATCATTACCTTTCACTCCTCCATCATTATAGAAGAGATAACTACCTACAACTAAAGCATCATGCATTGTTTATGAGCTCACTGTTTGAGCACCTCATGTCCCTATTTGATTGGTCTGTGCTCAAACAGTGAGCTCATAAATAATGCATGATGCCCTAGCTTGCAGCCCGCAAGCCATCAAGACATTTCCTCATGAAATGATCATAAACGAGGACTACCACATAGTGAATATCAACAATAAAATAAATAAAGAGAAATCAAACACTTCACACAATATATGTTGTTTTATAAGATTTTATTAAGACTAAATATATTATTTTATGAGCTCACTGTTTGTGCACCTCATATCCCTATTTGATTGGTCAGTGCTATGTTTGTTATATTGATGCTATTAGATCAAATAAGGACATCAGTGATAAAATAATGCACTTACTATTTTGAATTTGAGCTCATAAAGATTAAGATATCCTATTATTTTGAATTTCTATGTGCTTTGAGCCAATGAAATTTTTATCATCATGATGAAGTAATAATGCATTAAATGTCTTACTTATGTCCCTATTTGATTGGAGGGTGCTCTGTTTGTTATATTATTGCTATCAAAGTAGAATGGAAGTGGTGATTCAATTCATCTACAACCTCAACAACATGGTAGCATTGATTCAATAATAGAAAATGCATTACAAATGTCAAGCTCATGGTCTCAATGAAATAAATAGTGTATAAAACAATATATGGTGCACAACAGTAGAAAGCATGCAATGACAACAATAACATTGCATGATGCCCAAGCTCAAATTTAAAATAGTAAGTGTATTAATGTATGATCTAATAGCAGCAACCTCATTGATCATTACCTTTCACTCCTCCATCATTATAGAAGAGATAACTACCTACAACTAGGGCATCATGCATTGTTTATGAGCTCACTATTTGAGCATCTCATGTCCCTATTTGATTAGTCGGTGCTCAAACAATAAGCTCATAAATAATGCATGATGCTCTAGCTTTCAGCCTGCAAGACATCAAGACATTTCCTCATGAAATGGTCATAAACGGGGAGTACCACATAGTGAATATCAACAACAACAAAAATAAAAAGAGATCAAACACTTCACACAATATATGTTGTTTTATAAGATTTTATTAAGACTAAATATATTGTTTTATGAGCTCACTGTTTGAGCACCTCATGTCCCTATTTGATTGGTCAGTGCTCTTTTTGTTATATTGATGTTATTAGATCAAATAGGGACATTAGTAATAAAATAATGCTCTTATTGTTTTGAATTTGAGCTCATAAAGATTAAGATATCCTGTTGTTTTGAACTTCTGTGTGCTTTGAGCCAATGAAATTTTTATCATCATGATGAAGTAATAATGCATTAAATGTCTTACGTATGTCCCTATTTGATTGGAGGGTGCTCTGTTTGCTATATTGCTTCTATCAAAGTAGAATGGAAGTGGTGATCCAATGCATCTACAACCTCACCAACATGGTAGCATTGATCCAATAACAAAAAATACATTACAAATGCCAAGTTCATGGTCTCAATGAAATAAACAACATATAAAACAATATATGGTGCACAACAGTAGCAAGCATGCAATGACAACAATAACATTGCATGATGCTCAAGCTCAAATTCAAAATAGTAAGTGTATTAATGTATGATCTAATAGCAGCAACCTCATTGATTATTACCTTTTACTCTTCCATCATTATAGAAGAGATAACTACCTACAACTAGGGCATCATGCATTGTTTATGAGCTCACTGTTTGAGCACCTCATGTCCCTATTTGATTGGTTGGTGCTCAAATAGTGAGCTCATAAATAATTCATGATGCCCTGGCTTGCAGCCTGTAAGCCATCAAGATATTTCCTCATGAAATGATCATAAATGGGGAGTACCACAGTGAATATCAAAACAACAAAACAAATAAGGAGAGATCAAACACTTCACACAATATATGTTTTTTTATAAGATTTTATTAGGACTAAATATATTATTTTATGAGCTCACTGTTTGAGCACCTCATGTCCCTATTTGATTAGTTGGTGCTCTATTTGTTATATTGATGCTATTAGATCAAATAGGGACATAGAATTTGATATCAATATATCATATATCCATTCTAAATGATATAACTCCATTTAAATAAACATACATGCCAACCATTTGACAAAATGTCCATATCAAATCTAGAGAAATACATTAATTTTATAGAGAATTCATGATTTATAATGCCCCTTGATTTACAGTGAATTCATGATTTATAATTCAGTTGTAGCAGCTCAATGTCTTTGAACTCAAGAATACCCCTTACTTGGTTTCCTACAAAGCCTTTGGCAAAATCTATCATAAAATGAGAAGCTATGAGAAGGTGACATGAAGCTAATGAAAGGAGGCATCTCTAATTTGTTTTGTAGATATACACATTAAGGATCATGTCAGATAATACAAGGGAATTCGATCAAAATAAGGAGACAATCACTAGATTATTGTCTAACTTTCAAAGAGAAGGCAATGACAAATGTTATTGTCCATGCAAGAGTTGTAACAGCTTAAAGATAAGAAGAATCAAAATAAAAACAACAAAGAAATATTGTAGGGAGAATGGTCACATTGAAGGGGGGTTTGATTATAATCCAGTGGTAAGTTGTTTGTTATATTTTTTTCACAATTAATATACATATGAACCATGGAAAGAGGTTTGATTATCACATTGAAGGGGGGTTTGATTATCATCATTTTTATATAGGTCAATCTCCCCAGTGTGAATATAGAGGAACGTGGAGGTGTGAGTATTGAAGTTGAAGATCATGATCCCATGAAAGATGGTGATCATGTGCTAGAAAATATATTTGAAGATGATGGTCTGATTGCATTGATTGTTGACACATTTGGTATTGGTGTTGTTGGTGTTGTTGGTGCTACTGCTGATGATTATTATGATGAGGATGACATTGATGACGTCCATGATATACCTCTACTTGAGAAGGTGGACATGACCCTTTATGATGGCTCCCAATCTACTCTTCTCTCTATTGTATTATTGTTGGTGAATTTGAAGGTTATGAATGGTTTATCCAACATAGCAATGTCAAGTATGCTAAGGTTTATCATATATGTCATTATAGTCTATAAAAGGTGAAACATGTAACATTAAGATTGTTTATAGTAATGAATTATATTATTCATTGCAGATTGATAGGTGACTTTCTGTTACCACCATCAAATGTTCTCCCTCGCTCATACCGAGAATTATGTGTCACTGTGAAACATATTGGAATGGAGTATCAAACAATAGATGCTTGTCCTGAAGATCATATTATTTATTATAAAGAACACAAAAATGTAATAGAATGCCCTGAATGCCATACGAACAGATATCGAGATGATCAAGTGACAAAAAAGGTGCCTCGAAAGGTTCTTCATGACATCCTCATTATTCCACGCCTGAAATGATTATTCAGGTGCAATAGCTTGGCATAATTTATGGATTACCATGCATGTGGTAGGAGTCAAGATGACATTATTCAAATGCGTGTAGATGGTTCATCATTTATGGACATAGAGGAAAAGTGGCCACACTTTAAAGAGGAACCTCGAAATCTCAAGCTTTCTTTGGCAGCAGACGGTGTCAATCCACATGGAGAGATGAGATCTGTTTTCTTAGTGTGGCTTATTTTTTTTATAAACAATAACCTTCCTCCATGGATGCTAATAAAGAGGGAGCACATTATGTTGGCAATGATTGTTCTAGGTATCTTTTATTTTATAGTTATCTACATTTAATTATAAGTCTTGGAATGAAATGGCCATAATAATTATCTGATGTTGTTGGTAATTCAACTAGGTAAGTACCAACTGAAAGATATGAATGTATATATTGCGCCTCTTATCGACAAGTTATTGGTGTTATGAAATGGTTTCACTATGTATGACATCTCCCGACCAATTGGACAAAGACAATTTCAATTCCATGCAATGCTTGTGTGCACAATTCATGATGCTCTAGGGTTGACACATTTCTGTGGTATGTTATGGTTAATTCTAGTTGTATGCAATAATTCAAATTCTAAAAATATACATATTTAATACAATTTTATCATTATCTTGTAGGTCTTCAAAAAAAGGAAAAATTTGCATGTCCAATGTGTGGTTCAAAGATGAAATCTTATCATTCCAAAAGTTTAAGAAAATAGGTTTTTGATGAGTATAGGTAGTTCCTCCCCAGAAATCATAAGTATCAAAGTGCAGAAAGACATCTTTTCAATAAGAAAGAAAAGAGACTACATCAAAGCCCCGAAAAATGACACCTCACCTATGGCAGTTGGAATATAATAGAATTTAAGGTAATATCATTCCACGTAATGGTCGATGTTTGAAAATTATATATTTTGATTGTGTTTTGTTAGCTAATTATGTAGTTGATGATCTTGAAGGTCATGAAGGCATCACTGACTAGCTTCCAAAAGGACTAAAATGTTATCCTAGATAATTTAGTAGGCTGCCCTACTATGGGCATCTACAAATTATGCATTTATTTGATACTATGCATATTGGAAAGAATGTAACAAAGACACTATGAAAAATATTGGACAGAAGGCATGATAAAGAAAAACTTGGCAAAATTTATAGTGACATTCATGATTCCAATCATGCAATGAAACATATCATTGAATCAAATAGAAATGGAGACTGGATTAATGCAAGTGCTCTTCCTTGGTTATTAATAGAGAAACAAAGTAATACCATAAAAGAAGTGATCTGAAAAAATTGATTTCCTATAGGATTTGCTATGGATATAAGCAATCTCATATCAAAGAAAAATGATTTTGGGTCAGGGATGAAAACGCATGATTGGCATACCTTCATCAAGGTAAGTCATAGTCTTTTATATTTACAATAAATTTGTGTAATTGCATTCAATTTTCATTATATGAAATGATCAGTTGTCAATTGTTGTAGTATTTGCTACCCCTATCTCTCCCAGAGAACTTCGACAATAATATCAAACAAGTGATATACGATCTTGAAAAATACATGAGGTAATCGGTGATATTTGTTCAATATATCAAACAATAATATCAAATAAGTAATATATTGTAAAGTCTCATATTTATATATTTATATCTTGAATCCCTTGTAGGTGGTTGTCATCTAAAGAAATCCATAAAAAAGATATAAAATATTGGAAAAAAAGAATTTGTTGATTAATGTGTGAAATGCAAAAGTGTTTACCTCCATCTGTTTTCAATGCACAAGAACACTACCTCATACACCAAGTTGAGGAGATTCAATTGTGTGGACCTCTACATGCTAGGTTAATGTGGATGGTTGAGAGACACTTGAAATTTTTTAAGGGTTTGGTATGACAAAGAGCACATCCCAAGGGCTCTATGGTTGAGGGATATATGGTATACCAAATGATGGTGTATGTTACTCAATATCTTCCTAATCTTGCAGCAAAGACCCATATAGATTACATTTGGGATCTCGACTCAATTAAAAATTTCAAGGGGAGCACTTGGTGGGCAATGGTAGATTCAAGAAACTGAAAGGTAATAAATTATGAGATGTTATTGTAGTTAATTAATTCTTAATCTTCAAAATAAATCTGTTGTAAGTCATATATTTACCTTTGTACAGCTTCTAAAGAGTGGGATGCAATACATTTATTTATTGCAAACAATCAAAATTGGATGATGACATGGATTGAACGATGTCAGCATGATGGTCATAGATTAACATAGGAATCCATGTCTTCATTGGTTATACAAGCTCATTGTAATGGAGATCCCAATGTTATTCACAAAAGGAAATAGATTTAGCATATGGTTTAAGAGATCACCAGGTACTTATAAATTTATAAATTAATCAACCATATGCTTTTCAACTCGTGATGCAATAATTTATACATGTTTGACATTATTGCAAGTGAAACACCACAAGGCTATGTTTTGCAATGGTTATAAATTTTGCATCAAAAAGTTGGATGACACAAAGAGAACTTGTGATTCTAGGATGAGTGCAGTGTTCCAGGTGACTAATATTTCATCTAGAAACAACTTACATCCTTGAGAGTTGCAAAATTGATACTATGGTATTTTGATATACTTGACTATGACTTTAATTCCTTCAAATTAGTTATCTTCATTGTAAAATGGTATAGACTATGACTCGATAAAAATGATCCTGATAGAACTATTATTGAACATGACTGGATTTCTAATGATTAATACAAGGTTGTTTGAGTCAGTTGGAGAAGAGCCCTATGTTCTTCCAAGCCAATGTGAGCAGGTCTTTTACTCAAAGGTTCCACATAAACCGGGTTGGTCATTTTTTGTTAGACATGATCGAAGAGAAAGGTTGATAAAGTATAATGCGATGCAAGAAGATACCAAAGAAGATGAAGAAGTGGAAGATGATGTAGATGATGATCACAATCAAGAGCTAGTCGAAGAAGAATATGACGAATAAGATGATGATGATGCTGCTACTGATGTTGATGATGATACTACTGATGAGGATGATGATGACGATGATGATGATGGTGATGGTGATGACGATGACGATGACGATGGTGATGATAGTGGTGGTGATGATGTCATCGATGATGATGATCTTGATGATGAGATGGATGAAGAAGAATATCAATGAGATGAATGAAATGTACAATTATGCCAGATGTTTGGCATATTCTAATGATTATTTTATATGTACTACTCGTATTCACCTTGTTTTATGTCCTACTTATATGAGAGTTGCTTCTACTAATTTTCTATTTCCTTGCACATCAATGATGTTAAATCACAAGGGATTCTTTTTGTTCCCTGCAATGGAGTGAGCTAATTCTAAATTGCTTAGTAATTTCTTTTTCTTGCAATGTTATCTTTGGTTTGTCATTTTGTTTTGAGTGTCTAGTGATTTAAACCAAAGACTTCGACTTAGCCAAAAAATGTGCAAGTCTACATTAGTATGTTTCTTTTTATTGTAATTATAATTAGTATGAATGAACAAAATAATGACAATGCAATATTTGTGATAATGTAATATTTGTCAAAATAGCATCAATGACTTCAGTCAATGTGCCTATGTGTCAATGTGGTGTTGGCACATGCATGTTGAAGACATCACGCACAACAAGTAAACCTGGGTGTCAATTTTGGGTTTGCCCAAATAGGAAAAAGGTCTGGATACGTAATTATATTTTATGATTTAAAAATAATGTGACAACTAATTAATCATTTTATGAAGAACTAATGTACATTTGGTACTGCAGGGAAATAGTGGATGACAATACTTTTGGTGGGTCGATCAAACCACATTTACATCTACCCCATCTACATCTATACCTGATGTAGGAAATGAGTGCAACTTGTGCAAGGCTCGAGAGGCAGCTAGTGCCACCAAGATTGCTTCAATGGCGAAAGCAAAAATCATATTTCTGTGATGCCTTCTTTGTGTATTTTTTGCACTACTTTGTTGGGACCATATGTGTAAATGTGGTTAACAAAGGGCTATTGTAGATACTAATTTTTTTTAAAGAATTTCTAGTAGATACACATAAAGAACATGCACATAAACACAACAAATGAGAAACATAAATGTAGATATCACAACAGCTGAGAAACATAAATGTAGGCATCATGGTCACAATTTTTTGGAGACATAACATAATTGAATGGTATACCCAGACGATGCAACACATCTGGGTATACCACTCAATTATGTTGTCTTTCCAAAAAATTGTGACCATGATGCCTACATTTATGTTTCTCAGTTGTTGTGTCCCAGGACCCCTTATGACCCTTTAGGATCCCTAAGAATACATCTTAGAGGTCTTAAAATGTTGTAAAGGGTCATATGAGGCTCCTAGGAGGGGTCAGATGAGCTTCCACCTTCACGTGGTTGGCCCTGTTAAGTAGATAATGTTAAACTATTCTTGAAACAAAGAGAAGCTCAATAATTTAAGATCTCAATCCACGTACGACAAATATATATTGATCCATCTCAATGGCTACCAAATAAACAGATCTCTGCCAAGAACCTAGTTGCAAAGAAACACCACAGACCGCACCGCGAACCTACTGTGAAGAGGCATCCAATGTCTCATAAGTCACATCAAATGACCCACTTTCTGTAATTTGTCTCTCAACTCAGTTCACCAAGAACAAGACTTCTCCCAAGTCATCACATCTAACTTAATAATCCATGAGCCACTACTGAATCTACTGCAAAGTCATCTTTGAATGATCCATAACCAAATCATGAGTAGGAACCAGATCTGCAAGAACACCCTTCTGAATCGGTACCAACTTGATCAACAAATATATATATATATATATATATATATATATATATATATATATATATATATATATATATATATATATATATATATATATATATATATATATATATATATATATATATATATATATATATATATATATATATATATATATATATATATATATATAATTATTTACGTCACAATTGCGATGGCCATAAAATAGTGATAGTTATTTGTTGAAACAATCTGACATCTAGCTGTCGCATGTACATCATCGCTGTCAGTTAAAAACTATAAACGATGGATAGCCATCATAAAATTCCAACGGATGGCCATCATAAAATTCTGATGGGTCCCCATCGCATGTACAACATCATTGTCATTCAAAACTAAAAATGATGTATATCTATTGTACACTTCCAATGGATATACATCACACTAATAGCAGCTCCATCGGCAAACAAATTACAAATGACGACAACCTGTCGGAAGATTTTGACACGTCACTGTCATTTTTAATTTTTGCGATGGACAGGCATCACAATTGGGATGACCAAAAATAAGTCTGACACTAGGTTTGCCTTGTTGACACCCCCTTCTTGCAATGTCCATTGTCATCGTAATTACAACGCCCATTAAAACCGTCAGTTTTTCTGACTGCAAAATTGCGATGTCAGGTGGTGTCGTCATATCGATGGTAAATTGTCCCAATTCAAATGACCTGCCATTGGAAAAAGGTCTCAAATGTACTAGTGATGTCCTTCTTCTCTACAATTGTAACAAGTTCCTCAAAAACCACCTCTGTTATAACCACCTTGGTAGTTACTGCCTCTGCCTCTAAGTGAACTTTCACCTTTCCACTCGGTCTTTCTTTTATCCATAGTTGTCTTTTTTGGTTCAGATCTACTATTTTCACCATGAGATCTACCTCTTCCCCTAGGAAATCTACCACCTCTACCTCTCTGTCTTTGCTCATGTCTCTTATTCAATTTCTCCTTAGCTTTTAATGCAAATTGACAAGCCTCTTCAATGTTCTCCAATTTGACCAAACTGATTTCTTCTTGGATGGAAACTCTCAAACCATTTAGGTATCTAGTAATTCTTTCCACATCATCTTCATCATGTCTAGATCTGATATCTAATCTATAGAATTCCTCAGTATATTCCTTTACTCAGCTATCTTTCTACCTCAAACGTTGCATTCTCCTAACTAGGTTAATCTAATAATCACAAGGTAAGAACTTTCCTTTCAATTTATTCACCATTTTACTCCATACCTTGATTTTGTCTTTGCTTTTCCTCTTTCCATCCAACTGTAGATGTTCCCACCATAAGGATGCATGACTTTTCATCTTTGTGCTTGCAATTTTCACCTTCTTTTCCTTAGGTACATTTTCATACTCAAAGTACTTTTCCATCTTAGTGATCTAATCCACTCATTCATCAGAATCCAATTTCTCACCATACTCAGAAGGATTAAAGTGTGGTGTAAACTTCAAACTTGTCAAAGCCTTCAAGAATCTTTCTTCACCCTGATCCATCATAGGTGCAGGTTCTACATCACCTTGTTCTACCTCAATTTCATCATCACTAACATCTTCAAGATGTCTTCCTCTTCTCTGGAATGTTTCAACAGCTTCTAATCTAGCAACAAGTTGTCTCAACATGTCTACCAGTCTTTGATCTGCATCTCACCTCCCACAAAGCATCTTGAAAACCCTCTGCAATTGCAAGTCAGATCGCAATCTGCTACCCCACAATAATTCAACTAGGGCTTCACAAGAAGAAACCTTCAAATCTAGATTTGCAAACCTAGATCCAGATCTAACCTCGCTCTAATACCACTTGATGCAAGAGAGTGCAGGAAGGGCCAACAAATGGCACACCCTAACCTGAACCACCTTGCAGAACCACACGCGGAAGAAACAACACAATAGTGGGAGAGAGAAAATATAGAATCATTCATATATTTACTTCAAATAGATTCATACATGCCAGGCTGTAAGGCCTTCCCAATTTTGGCCACCTATTACAATCAAACATAGAAGTCCTCAAACATGCGAGGATCTGCCAAAGATCTCTAAACTTCTATCTTCTATCTTCTATCCAAAAAATGACTCCTAAACTCTAACCAAACAACTACATTTATACAAGAGGCTACCAAAAAGAGTCGGCCTTCAGATCCACAATCAATGGAATGAATAGTCAGATCTGCCACCACACGCTTCCCAATGATAGATACCAACATTAAATCAGTGACCCAAATTAAATGCACAAGTCGGCCTCAGCAGAAACTCAAAAGAAACCCGTCAGTAAGAAAAGCCAACCGAGCACCAGACAAGCATCATCGAGCGCAAGGGAAATTCACTGAGTGCCAGAGAGATAACTGACCAACACTGGTGAATAAAGGAAACCGAGCAACACTGAACTAACTCAGTCAAAGTAGGAACCGAGCAACACAAACAAACTCCCATATGTTTTTGGTGACATAGGATTGCCAAGGACCCAAGATGGTCTGGCATCATTTTGGCATGTGGAAGGGAAAAGATCTAGGGCCAAATGGATTCCCTATTGAATTATAACAAGAATTTTGGGAAATTATTAAGATGGATATTTTCAAAGTTGTACATCAATCTTTTAAGAACAAGAAAATTCTCAAGGCTTTGAATGATACTTTCCCTGATCTCTTTCCAAAAAAGAAAGGTGTTGATTCTCTTGACTCCTTCAGACCTATAATATAATCTAATGTGATCTATAAAATAATTACAAAGTTGATTGCAAAAATACTTAAGCCATGGATTGATAGATTAATCTTTAAAGAGCGAGGTGGTTTTATGGAAGGAAGGAAAATTCTAGAAGGGATTATTATAGAACAAAAGTTGTGCATTTTATGGCAACTTCTAAGGAGAAGGTCATGTTCATAAAATTAGATATGGCCAAAGAGTATGATAGATTTAGATGGAGTTTCTTACATAGAATGCTTTCTTCCTTTGGGTTTGGTACTAAGTTGATTAGCTAGGTGATGATTCATATCACTTCTCCCTCTTTTTCGGTTCTTATTAATGGTGAGTCCACTAAGTTGTTTGGCATTTTCAGGGGCCTTAGGGAGGGGGAACCCCTCTCCCTATACATATTTACCTTGATGGTTGAGGGGTTAGGAAGATTTATCAAATCTTAAGTTAGGCAAGGTCTGATTTAGGGATGGAATTGTAGTCATGGTCTTCCTCTTTCTCATCTTCAATTTGTTAATGACACTACCTTAATGGGTGTTGCCAGAATTAATGAAGCAACCAACTTCAAAAAAGCTCTAGATATTTATATGAAAGCCTCAAGAAATATGGTCAATGCAAGGAAATCAATTATTTTAATTTTTAATACTCTAGTTGTACTCCTGGTGCAGAAGAAAGGATTTCTAGGATATTAAGGTTTCAAATTGGCACTCTTACTTTTGTTTATCTTGGAGTTCCTCTTTGAGAGTGTCAGTTTCCTAGGGGTACTGGAAGGAAACTCTACATAACTTGATGCAAAAATTCATTCATTGGACCAATATATGGCTCTCAAATACTAGCATAGTGACTCTCCCAAAGTTAGTTATTCAGGCTCTTTCCATTTATAGATGCCTTGTTAAAAAAACTCCAAAAGCTTTATAAAGGAATTTTATTATGTCTTCAAATAATTCTTATGGAGGGGTAATTTACTTCCCTTGGAGTGGAGTTTGGTTAAATGGGACTCTGTTTAGAGGGAAAACAAGGATGGTGGTCTAATTCTACATCAGGCTAGCATGAATGGTTGTGTTTTGGTTGCTAAGCTTTATTGGAAATGGTACACCAATTAGGATCATGGGTGGGCCAAAATCCTCAATGTTAAATACTTAGAGGGGGTGGATGGAAAGGAAGTTCCCTAGTATAATTTGATAGGTAGCGGTTCTATGATTTAGGACACTATGAAGAGAGGGGTCTAGTTGATTAAGTAAGACCCTTTTTGGATTTGCAACAAGGGAGTTGAAGCCTTATTTTAGAGGGACTCTTGGGAATGATTTCCACCTATTATTTCCCAATTTCCTCACCTTCATGCTCTTAGTGCTATTTTTCTTCAATTTGGTTGGAATCAAGTTGAAGACTTCAAGGTTGCTCTACAGTTGGGTCATAAGGAGGTGGCTAGATGGAAAAAGCCACATGAGTAGCCTCTTGGAGGTTTGGTGATAGATAGGGATGATCTTGCCAAAATTGTACAGGATAGAATGTGTAATTCACTCAAAGGAGCATATGCTTTACAATGTTTTAGTATAGTGACCTGGTCAAGGGTCATACCCTATTAGGAGTGAGGACGCACTATCTGAGAGCACACTGCTCAAAGGGGTGAAGGCTACAACCTTCTATTTAATAGATACACACTATATCTGGATCTTGGTGAACTACGTGTAGACCTGCTATCTCAATCAACTCCAATGAATAGCATATACTCTTTACTTGGTCACATAGACCTTCTACTAATGGCTCAACACTTTGCACTCTTTGCTCTGCTCTTATCTTTCAACTCTGAACCATATCTTAGCAATCACAAATTACTGCCTATAAATATCTTTCCTCCAAATGATATAATCAAGTCGTCCTATTAGAACCATTTTGAAATCATATTAGAGAAATAATAAAACTCTCCAATAACACCTCAATCAGCTCTACTAAGCACACAACATAAATTAGGACTTCATAACTCCATGTGAGTAGACACCACGCTACACACAGTCGGCTTTACCAAATTAACTCCAACTTTATTCTCCTGCTAAATTACGTCATGCACTCTTAACCAAAAATCCTTAACTCTCCTATGAACATAAATCCAAGTGCGCATATCTAGATTATGGGCGCAACTACCGCAAGCATATAAACATTGTCAGCTCTTTTGGATAAACTCAAGAAATTACAACTATTAACTGGAGACTTCATAACTCAACTTGTACTGCATATTTGACTCTGTGTCCATGAACATAACATCATACATATGTCTAAAACATAAATATAAAGGTAGAAGGCTCTACTACAACTGTACTACAAATCTCATACAGAATTGTTGCTGGGACCTATCAGGAACACTCATTGATATACCCAACTGTATTAGTATTTCTACTCAGAATCAACCTCTGCGTCTATGATATCATGTTGATAACATATCTATGCAAAATATGTTGAAGGATCTCTTCATCAGGCTTCCACACATGCTTCTTACCATATGTTGTCAGGTGAACCCACAATAGTGGGATACACTTTTTTGCCTAAACGAACATTGAAGTCTACATTTTCAAAAAAACTTTCAGATTCAAATGCACATTGTCGTTAAACCATTTGAAATCAGAAGATGAAGTAAATTAGAGTCTTTTAGGATTTTTTGTCTAGATTCTAAATATATTTTTTCTTTTTCTTTTTGAATTGATTTGAATATTTTTTTCTTTCTCCCACGAAAACTGGTATGTTGTTGAAAACACCATTTTCAAAGAGTTACATTATTTTCATAGAGTATAACTTTTTTCTAAAATGGATATAAATGTGCTTCTTTTGAATTTAGTTTTGTAACATCCATACAGAGGGCACATAATTGTTTTTATCACATTATCATGATTATTGCATATTTTATTAGCATTTGAAGTTGACTAAACCATAATTTTGACTTACATTGACTACATAACTTATAACTTCTTGTGTATTTGTCCAATTTCATTTTTTTTTGTTTTGATAGAAAGAGAACTTCAATACCTAGGTCATAGATATTTTTTAGATTTTTTTTTCTCTTATTTATTATTTTTCCATAAGTGTCAAACATAGACTTAGACATACAGTGAAATATATATGTTTAGTAAAACTAAAAATACAAAGTCATAATAAACTTAATATATATTAACATTATAATCATTGGAAAGATTTTCTCAGTAGTACCTTACTACATAGGTAGGTTTATGAAATGGATTCATTTGATCTGCCAAAAAAAGAAGTTGAAGTGATTTTTATCATCATTTTAATAGGTGCGAAGGAGACTCCTTTGTAGGTATGAATGGGGAGTATAGATGTTATATTAATGTTTTTTTATGTAAGAGGCTTTGAGGTGACCATTGGTAATTAATTCCTTCAAATGGAACCTCTCAAGGCTTAAATCATATTTTATTAAAAATGTGTTATTTCAACAAAAATCAGCACGTCTAAAGAAGTGTAACCCACTATTGTGGGGTCACCCTGTCATCAATGACAAATATACATACAACAAACTAGCTTGCTGGCAAATCTCCAACACAATTGAGGTTGATAAAAAAAATATGGATGATGCAGGTGACATGTCTAAAATGGATGTATAGGATGAACCCATAAATATTCATGATCTATCAGAATCATTGAAACAACAAGAGCTATCAAAAGAAAAGGAGGAAACTGAGGTTGATATGCAAGAACAACAAGGTCAACCCGAGAAGACCAAATGTAAGGAACCAAAAAAGATGAAGGAAATTTCTTCATTTGAGTCTAAGATGAACATTGATGAAGAAGATATTTTGAGTAAGGGACAAATAGACTCAAGTGGTATGAGCACTGACGATATGATAGTTTATGTCATGGCTATCAAGTCTAAGGCCAAGAAGGAGTGGATGAAGTAGGAAGCTAAAGTGATTGTAAATGCTCGAGATATTCTATCAATCTTAATGAGAAAACTAGAGTATGATGAGATTGCTACACTGATAGAGCAATTATCTCATTTAGCTACAAAAGTCAGTGGAAAATGAAGACCTTAGAAGATGTAGTAGTGGTGCAAGAAAAAAATAAATATGAGAAGAAGAGAATAGCCAAGTTTTCCCATAATATAGTTAAGGATAGAAGACAAGGGAGTTATATTACTTCTCTTATTTCCTTAGAAGAGATTCTTCTTTCTTCTCAAAGAGAGATTACTCAAGAGGCCACTAGATTCTTTGAGAGTTTATTTGCTGAGGGTATTGCTCTTGGTAGTGTGGAGGAAGGATTAGTGCTTGATTATATACCTTCCATAATCACCAATAAAATGAATGAAGATCTCATCAAGCCTATATCACTATCTGATGTTGAGATAGTAGTGTTTGGCATGAGGAAGGGAAAATATTTAGGGCCAAATGGATTCCCTATTGAATTATAACAAAAATTTTGGGAAATTATTAAGATGGATATTTTCAAAGTTGTACATAAATATTTCAAGAACAAGAAAATTCTTGAGTTGTTGAATGATACTTTTCTTGGTCTCATTCCAAAAAAGGAAGGTGTCGATTCTCTTGACTCCTTCAAACCTATAATATTATCTAATGCGATCTATAAAATAATCACAAAGTTGATTGCAGAAAGACTTAAGCCATGTATTGATAGATTAATCTTTGAAGAGCGAGGTGGTTTTGTGGAAGGAAGGAAAATTCTAGAAGGGATGATTATAGCAACAAAAGTTGTGCATTTTATGATAACTTCTAAGGAGAAGGCCATGTTCATAAAATTGGATATTGCCAAAGAGTAAGATAGATTCAAATGGATTTTCTTACACAGAATGCTTTCTTCATTTGGGTTTGGTACTAAGTTGATCAGCTAGGTGATGAGTCCCATCACTTCTTCCTCTTTTTCAGTTTTATTAATGGTGAGTCCACTAGTTGTTTGGCATCTACAGGGGCCTTAGGGAGGGGGACCCCATCTCCCCATACTTATTTACCTTGATGGTTGAGGGGTTAGGAAGATTTATCAAATCTCAAGTTAGGAAAGGTCTGATTTAGGGATGGAATTATAGTCATGGTCTTCCTCTTTCAAATCTTCAATTTGTTAATGACACTACCTTAATGGATGTTGTCAGAATTAATGAAGCAACCAACTTTAGAAAATTTCTAGATATTTATATGAAAGCCTCAAGATAGATGGTCCAAGAAAGGAAATCAATTATTTTAATTTTTAATGCTCTTCTACTCCTGGTTCAAAAGCAAGGATTTCTAGGATATTAAGGTTTCAAATTGGCACTCTTACATTTGTTTATCTTGGAGTTCCCCTTTTAGAGTGTCGGTTTCCTAGGGGCACTAGCAGGAAACTCTGCATAACTTGAGGAAAAGATTCATTCATTGGACCAATAGATGGCTCTCAAATACTAGCATAGTGACTCTCCCAAAGTTAGTTATTCAGTCTCTTTCCATTTATAGATGCCTTGTTAAAAAAACTCCAACAAGCTTTATAAAGGAATTTTATTCTATCTTCAAACGATTCTTATGGAGGGGTAATTTACTTTCCTCGAAGTAGAGTTTGGTTAAATAGGACTCTATTTATAGGGAAAATAAGGATGGTGGTCTGGGTTTGCATCAGGCTTGCATGAATGGTTGTGTTTTGGTTGCTAAGATTTATTAGAAATGGTGCACTAATTAGGATCATGGATGGGCCAAAATCATCAATGTTAAATACTTAGAGGAGGCGGATGGAAAGGAAGTTCCCTTGTATAATTTTATAGGTAGCTATTCTATGATTTAGGACACTATGAAGAGAGGGGTGTAGTTTATTAAGTAAGGCCTTTTTTGGATTTGCAACAAGGGTGTTGAAGCCTTGTTTTAGAGGGACCCTTGGGAATGATCTCCCCCTATTCTTGCTCTACAGGTGGGAATGATTTGGGAGTCAAGTTGAAGACTTCAAGGTTGCTCTACAATTGGGTCACGAGGAGGTGGCTAGATGGAAAAAGCCACATGAGTAGCCTCTTGGAGATTTGGTGATAGATAGGGAGGATCTTGCCAAAATCTTATAGGATATTCTATGTGTAATTCACTCAAAGGAGCATATGCTTGGGGCCCTCATTTGAAAGGAAAGTTTATAGAGGCTTTTGGTTATGAGGAGCTTGATAAGGTGACTTTTGGTGAGGTGCATATCCCTTGTTAGAAGAAGGTTTTTAATAGATTTAATTGGCATAAATGTAACTTTTCTTATATCTGGTGGTTCGCAAAAATATTTTACTTGAAAGAATCTTTGTAAAAGAGGTTTTTAGGGACCCTTTATTTGTGTTTTGTGTGGTAAAAATGAGGAGACTAGTTCTCATCACTTTTTCCAATGTTCCTTTTTTAGGGGGGTTTGGCATTGGTGGTGGGTATTTTGGAAACACACTTGTCTTCATGCCGAGTCTTTGGCTGATTTCTGGAACAATCTGGGCATACCCCCTACTAAGATTTCATTTCTTAAGGTGTCCTAGGATATTGGGCCTAGCTTTATTCTTTGGCGGTTATGGCTTGAAATAAACTAGAGGATCTTTCAATATAGGAGGATTTTGGTGGAGCGATTTTTCTTGCATGTTATCCATATGGTACAAGAAATTTTGATGGATAGATGTGATCTTTCTAAGGCAGTTGATCATGGAGATGTGCAATTTGTTTAGAATTTTAATATTTTGTGCAAACTTAGGAGATGATATTTTTGGGAGACAACATACAAGGTATCACTAGGTTAAGCAGAAGGCTGAACATGATGGTAAATGGTTTCCTCCTCCTACAGGAACACTGAAGGTTAATACTGATTCTAGGGGAAATCTGGGATATGTGAGAGTTGGAGGAGTTGGTAGAGATAACTTTGGTAATTTCATTTTCTCATTCTCAGTGTATAAGGGCCATTATACCAATAACTATGTGGAGGATCTTGTTGTCCTCTTAGCTCTTGAGAAATGGTGGGCTCTTGGATGGAACAAGATTATTTGTGAGTCAAATTATTAGATGGCAGTGGATATGTTGAATAGGTAGAAGATGGATGATGCAGATTGACATTTGGTTATGGTGGGTAATCAGATCCTCAGTTTGAGAGACTCTTTGGAGTATGTTTCCTTTCACTATGTTACTGTGAATGGAATAGGGTTTTTGATGGTTTGGCCAAGTAGGCCTTTAAAGGATTGTATGGTTGGAATGTAGAGGAATGGGGACAGATGTCCCTGGAATAAAAAGCTGTGACCTTTTTATTTTCCTTTTGTGTCTCTTCTTCACTTGTTTCAGGGTCATTGAATAGAACATCTATGTTTTCAAACATTTCTTCAACAAGTGCTTCACTAATGGTAGGTCTAGGTTCTTCTTCAATCATAGGTGCATAATCACGGTATCTCTCTTGAATCATAAACTTCTTATCAATCTTAACATGAGCACTTTCAATGATCTTCTTTAATCTTAGATTAAAACATCTATAAGCTTTTCTTTTAGTAGAGTAACTAAGAAAAATACCTTCATCACTTCTTGCATCAAACTTGCCAATTGCTTCATCTCTCTTGATGTAGCACTTGCTTCCAAAGATTCTAAAGTATTTCACTATAGGTACATTCCCAAACCATAGCTCATAAGGTGTCTTGTCTACGCCTGGCCTCAATCAAATTCTGTTGATAGCGTAGACCATTGTATTGACCGCATCTCTCTAATAGGTGTGTGTGACCTTTCCTTTAATCATGATGGTGTGCGTTGTGTCAAGAATGATCCTATTCCTTCTCTCTGCAATTCCATTCTGCTAAGGGGTTCTAGAGGCACTTAGCTATCTCTTTATCCCATGTTCTTCATAGTACTCATAAAATCTGTCAGAGGCGAATTCTACTCCTCTATCTAATCTTGAACATTTAATCTTCAATCTAGACTCATTTTCAACCTTATCTTTGAATATTTTGAACTTGTCAAATGCTTTTGATTTGTCCTTTAAGAATGCAACCCACATCATTCTAGAATATTTATCAACAAACAGAATGAAATATCTTTCACCATAGTATGATCTTGTTTGAGTTGGTCCACATAGGTTTGTATGTATCAGATCCAACTTGTTCATTGTCAAATTATGCTTTCTTTTGAATGAATTCCTTACATGCTTTCCCATTGCACATTCCCTAAAAATAGCATCAACTGATTTTGCAATGCTAGGAAGATCTCTTACTACTTTTACATTACTTATCTTTACTATATTATCAAAATTGATATGACATAGTCTTTTTTGCCATAACCAACTATCATCTACTTTAGCAACAAAACAACTTGCTTCAAGATTAAGCTGAAAAACATTACCTTTAGCCTTTGAGCCTAATGCAATCATTTCACCTTCTTTGTTATTAGTGATGCATTTGTTATCTTTGAACTCCAACCGGTAGCCTTTGTCAAGCCACCGTCCAACACTTAGTAGGTTATGCTACAAACCATCAACATATAGAACATCATCAATGTTGTTCTTTCCATCCAGGGTGATGGCTCCTCTACCAATGATAGTTTTAGGAGTGTTATCTCCAAATGTAACCATGCCTCCTTTGTATCTATCCAGATGTACAAATCTATCTTTGTCTCCTGTCACATGGTGCGAGCAACCACTATCGATGATCCAATCTATCCTGATGTCAGCTTGCAAAATCAGTGCTAGCTCTTGTGCATTCTTTTCATCTTCAAGAGAAATGAATCCAATTTCATCCTCTATTGATTCTTCATTTTTTAATCCATCTCCAACATAGTAACATTCATTTGTATACTTAGGCTTGTAGTTATTTTTGAACTTCTTAACTATTGTAGGACACTTGGATGGAAAGTGACCAATCTTATTACAACAAGTAACTACAACTCCGTCCCTCAACCACATCAGACATGTCAAATAGAAATATAAAACAAACACATCAACCATACACATGCAAGTATGGGGTCAGTAAAACCATAAGCCTCAATCATTTCCAAACATATAAATAATTATCTTAACATAATCATAACATATTTATAAAATCAGACTAGGGGTGGGGTACTACAGGGGTCAGATGTCCTTGGAATATACTCAAAATTTAGAGAGGTTGATTAGGGAGGACATGCTGGGCTAGCGTTATTTCCTCTCCTAGGGGCTTGTTGTTTCTTTGTTGTGTACTGTTATTCTTGAATTAATAAATGTTACCCCCAATTTTTTCAAAAAAGGTTAGAGGATATGATTGAAGGTGATAGAAAGACATAGGGAGAAATTGCGTAGAAGAGTGAAATAAAGAAAATAGGTAGGGAAAAGTGTAGGAAGAATGAAATTCTCTGGAATCACAATACATTACCTTTACTTTATTTATATCGTATAGCTACTAATGTAGCTAATGCATCGACCAAAGTCCTTAAAATGACAATAATATAATGTATATCCATTCTTGCATAAGGACATTAATTAATCCTTGTGTTTTAAAAGTGAATTTGAATGTCTTTTTCAATTTCACCAAGGTTAGGACTTCTTAGAATGAGTTTTATTGTTTTTCTTGTTGCAAAAATATTATCCCACAATCTTATAGAAACTATTCAATATGTAGATTCTGAGATTTATATTGGTCTAAATAGAAGGAAAGACCCACTCTCAAATATTAGTTAAGTTAAAGATCAATCGAAAGGTGGAGACAACTTGTATGCATTTTTTACCATGCAAGGAAAGGGAGGGTGATCCTAAAGATCTAATAAAAAAGAATTACAAAGATAAAATAACACACTAGATCTCAAACAAATCATACATAATGTACTCCAAAAGCACAAAATTATCATTTGAATGAAGAAAAATGTATGATGAAATAACAAAATGGAGGAACCATCAATACAAATGAAAATTCTATCAAAGTTAGAAGATATATTTTAATAAAAAGAAAATGGATTGAAGGTGATAGAAAGACAAACCTGGAGAAGTTGCGTAGAAGAGTGATATAAAGACAAGAGATAGGCTTGGTCCAAGAAGGATGGCTTGTCATTTGATAAGTTCAAATGTACTAAAAATTGGTAGGAAAGGCCAATTACCACTGGATTCTCCTTTCTGCTTCATGGGTAATGGTGAACAACTTTATGTTTACTGTCTCTAGAGATTTGACAGGATTTATGTCGCCCACTACAAGTCACTATAAACCAGAACAGTACAGTTTAATTATAATTGTACTCGCTGTTCAACTGAATAGCTGGTGAAGTTGGAAGTCTTTTAAGTTGCGTGAAGAGTTGGTGTGATCGAAGGCCCGTACAGCACATGAAAAGTAATCAAATATGTTAAATGTAAATGATCAAATATTAACTTATTATTGAGACTTTTCTAGGCAAAGTCAAGTCTTCTGTCGACGGTGGGCCTTCCCTCGACAAATGTTGTCCTTTATACTTGTCACGCTCGTAAGGGGATTCACATACACCAATATTTGTTACCTCACTCTACAGCGTTCAAATATGTCCTTATTTACCCTCGCAATTTCCCTGTCACCTTCAATCATGTTTTTCCATCACCTTCACTCGCTTCTTTTTATGAAAACATATTTTCCAGGCAATTACCCTCCTCTGCCTTTTACATAGAATTCTCACTCCTCCTTGTCTTCCAACCAATTTCCCTCCCTCCGCTCCTTCTGTTGTCATTCTTTTGTTTGCCTCACGACTCAAGATTTCATAAAATATATCACCTATGCACGTAGCTACGAGCTATCATAAATGTTTGAATTGATAGGCATTACTGGTAATTGATCTAGACTTATCTGGATTTATTCCATGATGTTATCAAGATTTTATAATTATGTTTTTATGTCTATGCCATGATGTTATTGTGATGATTTGCTTTCAAATATGTTAAATGCAAATGATGAAATGATTATTATCGCAATTTAAATTTGATTTTAAGTTTTATGGACTAATCTACTAATAAGATCTCGAGTGGATTGAGATTATTTTGTAGGAAGTATTGAAGGCGGGGTGTGGTCAAGGTAGAGGAGGCTAGCTTATCGGTAAAGGGTATGATCAAAAAAATCTGGTTTCACACACCACATAGTCAAATAAATTTCTATGGTTATGATTCGTATGTGGTTTTTTCCTATTTTGAAAGGTTGTTTAAAGTTAAATAATTTTTGAATTTAATCATAATATGATTATGTTTCCCGAATGAAAAAAAAACTATGTTGATTGCAAAAATATTATTTTACTTGAGTTTTAGAATAGAAACCTAGCATTTAGATCTCTATCATCTTGAGTTCATTCTTGTATTATATATATATATATATATATGTATATATATATATATATATATGTATCTATATATATATATATATGTATGTATATATATATATATGTATCTATATATATATATGTATGTATATATATATATATATGTATGTATATATATATATATATATCTATGTATATATATATATGTATATGTATATGTATATATATATATATATGTATATGTATATATATATATATGTATATATATGTATATATATGTATATATATACATACATACATATATGTATATATATACATACATACATATATGTATATATATACATACATACATATATATATATGTATATATATATATATATATATATGTATATATATATATATGTATGTATGTATATATATACATATATGTATGTATGTATATATATACATATATATATGTATGTATGTATATGTATGTATATATATGTATATATTTTAAGTTTTATGGACTAATCTACTAATAAGATCTCGAGTGGATTGAGATTATTTTGTAGGAAGTATTGAAGGCGGAGTGTGGTCAAGGTAGAGGAGGCTAGCTTATCGGTAAGGGTATGATCGAAAAAATCTAGTTTCACACACCACATAGTCAAATAAATTTCTATGGTTATGATTCGTATGTGGTGTTTTCCTATTTTTAGAGTGGTTGGATATTACTTGAGGGTAGTATGTTTGGGGACTAAATAACCAAAATGAATGAGATAACCAAAGCCCGCGTGCATTAGAACTCACCTTAAGTCTGCAAACTTAAAGAATGAGAGCAGCTATTTTTAATAAAATATTCTAATTAATCATGTAACATTATTTTTTATTTGTTTTTTAAAACCTCGTCCTTAAAAGTAAATCTAGAAATTCGTAAAAAAAAAAGCAAAAGATTTCAATTGATTATTTTCCCTATAAATTTGGAAATTCCTCATAAGTAAACCGGGCCCGTAGTGTTTTATGACAACTGTCAGTCTGTCGCAGGCCCGCTAAACAAAAATCTGAGTACAGGAAGGCTTGCGGAGCATCAATGGCCACAAGATTATAAATAAAATGGATGGCTGACATAAACTTGGCAAAACTAAATTTTTTCAAATATATGCGAAAAGGGGATCCCGATCATTCTAACCGTTTCAACACATAAGTTGAGAACTTAATCCTATAATAAGGGACACTTGTGTTTAATTCAATCACGACAATTTGAAAAAGTAACATGGAAATAGAAGGAAAGGATCATGGAGTTAGGGTTTATAAATTTTCACACAACTAGGTCAAGCTGGTAAAGGATCATTTCAAAATTTAAGAAGGGTAAGGATCTAATTTTTTGACACAATCAAGATATCACTTATCTTCAATAATGTAAGGGTCTAACCATACCAGTTGTAATTTTCCATGTTTTCCCTTATCCTGTAGGCTACCATTGCACATCAGAACAAGATTACCACTTTGAAAACTTTTATGAGCAGGTATGCTATCATATAAAACCTTACACTGCTCTTGAACTTTTACATTCCTTTCATGTACATCATTTCTTGGTTCATTCAATCGTATCAAGTATTTCAACCTTATTCTCATTTCATCCTATAAATCATCATCATATGTTTGAATGAACTTGTACATTTGCAATAGTTATTTTGGGGCAATGTGGCATTTATCTCATAGACAAAATCAAAAGAAGCAGACCCTATTGCCTTCTTTATAGTCATCATTTTTTCTCATAAGGCTAATAATATCTTTTAATTCCAAGGCTTCTTATTTTTGTCCAGTACTCTCTTAAGTATCTTAATCAATTTTTTGTTACTACACTCTACCTGGCCATTGCCCTATGGATGATAAGGAGATGAGTATGCCATTTTTATACCAAACTCTTGAAAAAAATTAACAAAATCATCTGATCTAAAACACATTTCATTATCAACCACCAAAATTTATGGGCAGCCAAATTTGGTTAGAATGTTGTGCATTACAAAATCTATTACAACTGTACTGGTGGATCTTGTAGGTGGGATTGCTTCATTCCAGTTAGTAAAATAGTCTGTTGCTACCAATATTATTAGGAATTCTTAGTAATCTACTCAAATATAAATTAAAAATTTACAATATTATTATTAATTTTTATTAATCTTTTCAATTGTATGAAATATAATATGATTGCAAATATTATAATTCAATGGTATGTTTTGGATTATCGGATTTAGTTGTTAGTGACTATTAAATCTGAAATTGTTAGAGGTAGTTTGAGAAAACAAGACACTAACCTCAGAGGGTAAACAACTGCTCAAGGTTGTTGAAGAGAAACTACTTATAGAGAGAAATCAAACAAGTGTTAAAGTAAAGGATCAAAAAGAAAAAAAATGAACCCCAAACCTCAAGGAGGCTTTGTGCAACAAACCCTAATTATGGTCACGAGGGGCTCTTATAATAACATTTTTTACAAACCTGGTTGAGGAATTGTTGTCCCAAAATTTTGTACCATCTTTTAGGTGATGGTTAGTGACCTAGACAACCTTGTGAAACATGGAAACAATGAAAGAATTAATAACTCATTTTTGACTAAAAGTTGACTAGATCAATTGTTTAACCACAAGAATAAGTATTACAAGTTTTGCATGATCAACCGAACCCTCATTGAACTGGAAAACAAAATATCCTTACCATTTCTTTACCATTCATAAATCACTCACAACTCTTATCCCCTTTACTATAGACTTGGAACAAGTTTTTAGGTGGCAATAGAGGATACAAAGAGGTGGAAAATGAACACAAAGGCACGTAGAGAATTTTGCATTAAGTATTATCGATGTGGCACCACTGTACATAGACACTCCAAAAAAAGTAGCCCCATTGCTGATAACATAAGTTATTTCTTATATTGATAGTAAATTCTTAAATTGTTTAACATTGAAAACCAAAGTTATATTTAGTAGTATAATCTAAGAGTAACCACATTTAGACATGTTCCAAAACTATTAATGTTACATACATTTAGAAATAATGTACAAATGAATATAAATAAATTAAAATCTAGAAGAGAGTTTTTATATTTAAGGATATTAAAATTCTAGCATTGATAGAGAAGAGGGAAGATTATTATTTGTAATAGTTCAAGAACTTTAAGTAAGAAAAATTACAAATATAGAGGAACATTGCATATTCAACCCATTGAAAGGATAAATTCAAGGTCCCACAAAGTTTCTACATTAAAAATTCCTTTAACATACTTCAATTTAGTGCTTTAAGATATGGCACACTTAAGACATTTTCAAGAACAAGAACCCTGTCGAGGAGAAAAAAGTAATCAATTTTTGATTTAATAGTCACTAACATTTAAATCTGATAATCCAAAACACCTAGGGTTGGAGAGAAATACACCGGATTAGTATTTCTTTGGTAAAGTTGGTACGCTGTGTATGATTGGTCCAAGTACACTAGAGCCTTTTCGATTGGATCTTTTTAAGTTTTAGGGCACATGGCCTGTATAAATCCTTAACATATATTTTGGGTTTAGATCAGGCTACACACATGTCTATTCATTTTATGTAAATATAATGATGCAAATTTTACAGCCTCATCTTGCACTGATTTTTTATTTTGCCCCTTAAATTGCTGAATTGATTGACCAAGGTCTGATATGAATATAGAATATGAAGTTAGACAAACCATTTGGGTGGTATTCAATGTTAATGCACATGTTCTTGTACAAGGGTGTAAACTTTTTCAGGTAGACAATGGAGATAATCAAAGAGAAAAATGGCAAAGTTCTACTAGTCCAATTATGAACTACAAAGTTGTCTTGGGACAATACTGATGCCAGCTATGTTATGTTTGACAGGAATTTTGCTTCAAGGTTAAGGTGACTATTGTTTATAGATAACCCTAGAATTCTTACCGAATTGTTGAGATTAATTAGACCAAAGGAATATGCCAAGGATATTACCATAGTCCTCAATTTTGGTGATATAATTTTATACCCAGTGTCTAGGTTAATTAGACCAAAGGAATATGCCAAGGATATTACCATAGTCCACAATTTTGGTGATATAATTTTATACCCAGTAGCTATAGTTTTTTGAGTATATGGATACAAGGGAGTTCCTAATGTGTTTCCTTACCAAGTTTCCTTGAAGGTGGTGTTTGCAGAAATCTTAAGGTAGGTAGATAATTTGCAAGATGTAGCCTTAACCAATAGAGGAAGAGGAACTCTTTTTCCTAGTATCACAATAGCAACCATGTTACTTGGTCAAGATGAAAGGGTAATGTACAAGGAGGAATTACTCAATTATGATCAATTCATCAAGAGTGATGAATCCTAAAATTTCCTTATCTAGAAGAAACAACAAGAGATTGCAAAAATAGTATCTAAAGGTAGTACTTAAGATGATGACGCACTACAAGCTCTAGCATTATACAATTTAGAATCTGAAAACTTTACTGTGGAAGAAGCCAGGCAAAACTGAAAGAAAAATAACTACAATAAGCAATGTATAAAAATCAAAAACATTAATGCGAGAAAAGTAGTAATCATTGTAATAACTTCGAATAGATATTTATATGTGATGATATTTGATACAATGATTGCAATTTGTAATGAAAAAGTAAATAGAGTAGTTAAATTGAAATATACATATAAAGTTGAAGTACTTAATAACAAAGTCTATGATACCCATGATCTGTATACTTGTGTTTGTTCCTCTCTTCTTTAACTGTTATATTATTGCATTGCTGTGAGTACATTGAGCATTTCTTGTTCCTCTGGTATGGTAATATTGTCATTTCTTACCATCTAGTATTCATGATTTTTTTTTAATTTCCTTGATTTGTTTAGAAATGTTTTCTGTGTCTTCTTTTACAGTTGTTAATAAGTCTCCAATTGCAGTCAATTTGTAGATATCTCCTTCCTCATATGTTTCTGTTCTGATGATACTTTGAAGATGTAATTCATAGTTTTTCTTCATGATTTCTATATCTAGAGTATGTTGAGCATTTGCTTCATAAAAATTGCATCCCATATCTATAAAGATATTTTCCATGTGTAATGCTGGTATTGAGTGTTTTGTTTAGATTTTGTAGCTCTTCAACTACTTCTGTGCTGATCTCTATTTTGAAATTTATTGAAAATATCCACTTTGGTAGAGGATTGTTAGTGGATTTGATAATTCTTAGATTGAGTGCTTCTTCACTGTCCATATCTATTACCATCTGCAATATTTTTTCTTGTGTATTATATATTCTTTTCTATTCTTTGAGCAATTGAGAGTTTGTGTCGATTATATCTTTGAGTTGAATATATATTTTGTAATAACTGGCTAGGTAGTCGATGAGGTCCACACCTCTTGAATTGAGGTATTGTATCCATTCTCGTGAGATTTGTACCATGTGTCTGTCTTCATGCATCTACTTGATAATTTATTCACTGGAATGAAGTGATGGATCAAAAATATTTTTTGCCTGATTTGATGTTTGGGAAGAGATATGACCAAGCATTTTCTTGATATAATCAGATAGATGATTGACAGTAGATTTGAGCATGTTCTTTTCATCTTTCAATTCGTCCAACTTGTCTCTTATCTCTTGATGTGTGAATTCCCACATATCAACTGTATGATCATGGAAAGCGGGTCCTATGTCAATTTAATTGACATCAAAATCTGCTGCATTTAGATCTACGAAGTTGTTGTCTACCATTGCGCATCATATAGGCTACCATTGCACATCAGAACAATATTACCACTTTGAAAAATTTTATGAGTAGGTATGATATCATATAAAACCTTACACTGTGTTGGGTATGTTATTAGTTTTCTTAGGTTTTTGTTCAAATTTTGGGTTAGTCTCCCTGCAAGTGTTTTTGCCTGGTCAAGGGTTTTAAAATTCATCAAAATTGCCATAAACAAGTTTCAAAACCCTTTCCCTAGGTCTTTTCCTTAAGAAATATGGCTTCATTGTGTAAACCCTTAAGTTAAGCCCTAATTCTTATATTTTGTCGTTACTTTTTGGCCATTTAAGTATATTAACCATGCACGTGATTATTTCCACCAAGAGTTCACTGAATCGTGTAGTATTGTTTCATGTCTCTAAGTCATTCAGTGACCTAGTGAATGTGCTAAAACCCATGTTATATGACATGTTAGTCACTAAGTCTCCAAGTCTTTCAGCGGTTACTTCAACCTTTGTGCAAATGAGCGAGTGTGTTATCTCCTATTCGCTTATTATCTGACGTTTTCCTTTTAACTCTCAGTGACCTAGCATGGCGGTGATCTCTCATTCTCAGAATCTAGTGGTTAAGTCTTGTCTCATCCAGAGACCAAGTGAGGACCATTGATTTTGTATAAGATCGACAGTCATAACTTAATCTCGAAGTAATTTGGGTCCTACATGAAATAATTTGGCAATTCGATGACTGGACTGAAAGTTTCAATGTCCTCTAAGTTTGGCAGCACCAACAATTTGACTTAATAGATTTGGCAAAGATGGTTTTTCCTTTTGTTTGCTTTTTCTTGAAGTAATTAGTAAAGTTCTAAATATTCTGGCGATTGGGCGAGTGAAGTGGTTGCGTGTTCTCTTGAAAGGCTAGAAGCATTCAGCGAATAGGTGAATCAAATGATCAAGAGGATTTAAAAGCCTTTATTCATTGAATCTCATAATCAAAAGGTTAAGGCTTGTATTATCTCAACAAATTAACAAGGATCGTTGATTATGTCGAGATCAATGGTTGAGTTAGAATCTCAGTTTGAAACAGCCAATTAGGAAAGAATTCAGTGACTCAGAGAGTAAGCTTGTTCACCCATTCTCACATTAAACATGTGGTTAAGTCTTTCTTTCAGCGAATAAGCGAAGTCTTTGGTCGCCAAGTCTCAGAATAAATTGGCAGTTAACCAGAACATTAATAGATCAAGAGATAGCCTTTGTCACTGATTCTCTGAATGGTAACTATGGTCAATTGCTTGGGCATGTTAAGCTTGATCGCTAGTTCATGAATGAAGGATGAGTTATGAGATTCATTTCAAGAATGAGTGAGTTCTTTGATCGCTAGTACTCTCAATGTAAGTTGGGGTTAACTTTTTATTAAGTGATCACGAGAACCTTCAGTCAGTAGTTCTCTGAAACAGGCTCAGTTAGAGAAAATAATAAAAGAAAGGCTCGAGACCATTGCTACGTAGATAAAGTAGGCTGTCGAGTTGGAGAAAAGGCAATTGGCCATCCAATCATTTTTAAAGCAGGGTTTTATGACGTAAACAGGGTTTTAAAGTACGAAGCTGTAATCATTGCCTCCTTGCCTTGATTTCAAGTTTTTTAAATCTATCTGTCAACATCCCGGCATCGGCTAGCTCTGTATGAAAACTGGTGATATGTGAAATTGAATGCGGAAGCAATTAAGGATAGATTTGCAATGATTCTGGCAGTTATGAGCATCTGATTCGCATCGATAAATAAGCTAAACTCATTATTTTCTGTGTTCTAAGATCACTTGAAGAGAATTGTGTAGTCTGAAGCAATATTTGAGTGCCCAAAAAATCAAGTTTGCAGAGTCGAGAGCATTTGTGCAGAAGAAATGAGTCAACCTGAGCTGAGCTAAATCCAAAGATGGCGAAGATCGAAATATACCAAATTACTCAGATGAGTTCATGAAATTGCTGCTTGGTTCCATTCAGAACAAGAGAGCTCCTGATGATGTCTTTGAGGATTTTCTAGGTCAATGCAGAGACCCTGTCACACCAAATTGCTCAAGTTATACTATTTTCAATTTCTTTTATGGAAATAGGGGTAAACATGTTCCTGTTTGTAATGGCTAGACTTTGGGTTTTGGGAAACTATTGTTCCTAATGTGTTCTTAGATGTGGACTTAATTTTTGCATTAGCTAGGTGTTATGACCCTATATCCAAAACAATTAGGAAGGAGGACCAGTCACCTTTGGTTACTCTTGACATGGGTTCTTTCATGAAAGCTTTTAGTTTTTATATGTCTTCCGCTACTGAAATTGATTTGAGCCAAGAAAGAGAAAGGTACAAAAGTAATATAGGGTCAGTAAAGGACTAGATGGTCAGGTATATCCCAAAAGAAGATAAATATATAGCTCCCCTCCCTGCTAGCATGAATGCCCCTTACCAGTTTAAATTCCTCCATCAATATATGAATTAGACTTGTTATGGGTCATGTAGAGTTTTGGGAATAGATGGTGATGCATAATTCTTGCCAAGTGATCTTTTGATGATGATCTTAGATATCCAAAATCCCCTAGTGAACACAGATTATGACTACATCCAGTATGTAATCAATAGGATGCATGAAGGGTTAATCTCTGTCAAAGAAAGTAAGAAGCCCATTAAGTTCTTGCATTACTCTATGTTGATGCACTTAATTCTATTTTTCAACATCAATAGTTTTGATTTGAAAATGCTGAAACCAAGGTTTACTTTCCAAGACCAGCATAATCCAATGCAACTATGGGTGAGGATTTGGAATTCTAACTCAAATGAGAGTGATTTTTGTGTTTTCCAGAATTTCATTATTTTTCCCATTCTGAGATTGCTAGGCATAAATGTTACAAGGTTACCAACAAAGATTCCTAGGCTCCTAAGACCTTTGCAATTAGAGGAGAAATGGGAGGTAAACCATAATTGGGGTGACTTCTACTTTGGGGAAAATTCTACAATTTTAAGAGTTTACGGTTCCCCCCAAACCCCACATTTGCTACCAAAATTTGTGCCACCCAGAGTTGCCTCATTGGAATATACTTGGTAGTTGATGTGGACAGATAGAGAATTGTTGGCCCTTCATAGGAAAGGTACTTTCACACCTAGGCAGTTCAAAATTGGTGATTTCTTGATTGGTAAGAGGGCTTTCCCACAAATTACTGCTTGGCTAAACTAATTCAAGATGGTATCTGGTGTTTGTAGACATGTGGACCCTAAGAATTTTATTAAAACTGCAAGGTTGACACTAATTCCTAATATTGGTGTCATTAAGGAGCATGAGGGCCTTGATGAGGAGGATGTGATGAGAAATGTTGTGGAGAAGGATGAGGTTACTAGGAGTTGGAATAGGTTTTTTGATTTAAAAGATCTATCAAGTCAGTTAACGGCAGTGCAAATTCCTTTTGAGGGTTTGTTCCCTGACCTTCCCTACTTGAGAAGAATTGACAAGATGATAGAGATGCATGACACTTTGTCAAATCAGTTGGAAAATTTGCTTGATCAAAAGTAGCCAAAAATGGGAAAGGATTACTCATCCTTTGATGATGAGGAATTTTCTGATGGATCCCATGAAGGAAATAGCCCACCACAGGTTGGGGGTTTACTAGTTATTGAGCCAGTTACAGACCCACCAGAGGCAGAAAATCTTCCGGAGCCACCATTGAAGAAAAGGAGATTTGAAGAGGGAGAGCCTTCTAGGTAGAATAGACAAAAAAGGGTGATTGATAAAGCATCCACTCTTATACCAGGTGATAGGGCTTACCATCACCAAATGAGGAAAACAATAAGAGCCAATAAGGTGGTGGCCACTAATAAGGAGAGTGAAGAACAAGCCCTATTGTTAGAACAAGATATTAGAGAGGTTTATTGGGAAGAATTTTTAAGTGATGACCAATTTATTAAAACTAATGAATTTAGAGATTTTCTTATTTTGAAAAAGCAACAAGAAGTGGCTAAGGCTATGCCTAAAGGAATGGAACCAAGTTATTAAACTATTAGGGCTTTATCCTTTTATGATCCCAGCCTCGAGGCTATAACTGTGGATGAGGCTAGAGAAATGGTGAGATCAAGTGGAATGATCCCGACTCCAGGATGGGATTTGACTTCTGCTTTTATCATTGATCAAATAAGAAAGCAACCACAAGGTAGTCTATCCTATGAGGTTCATCTTGGTGATATGATCAGAGGAAGTGGCTATGACCCTAAATCTCAGGCTGTTGCAATGTGGTCTATTGCCCCTAAGACTCAAAAGTCATCTTTAGTAAGTATAGAGGATCAGATGGAAGGAAATAAAATCATTTGGAGAGTATAGAATACAATTGACCTTGAGGTATCTAAGGCAATGACTCATTTTGCTAATTTAAATGAAGCAAAAATAGCCCAATTATCTGAAAGGTATGCAAAGTTATTTGAGAGTTCAAACATGGTAGCCAAAGATAGGGATTTGAAGATGATGAAGATCAAATAGTTGGAAGGTGAATTAGAAGAATTGAGAGTTAGGCTTGAAGAAGCTTCAAAGGAAGTTCTTCCTCCTCCTTTGTAGATTGAGGCCCCTGTTTAGATAGATATAGAAGTTCCTAAGAAGTCTATTGAGGACCTAGAGAAGATAAGACTGGATGCATCTTTGGACACTGTGGCAAAGATTCTGCAGTATAAGCAGAACAAAATAAAGGAAAGGATGGAGTCAGTCCATCAATTAGTCAGTCTATTACACCATGCTAGTGGAAAAGTGAATGAGTCTTTGAGCACTTTGGAGCCACTTTACAGTGTATGGTCAGGGAGGAGCTCATTGTTTGATAAGCTTGATGATTTGCAGGAGTATAGGTCTTATATTCCTAAGATAGTATCTAAGGTTTTTCAAAAGATTTGTTTGATAAGTGCTGTTTCAAAGTTTTTAAAGGTAAATCTAACCAGATAGCAACCAAGTTGGCTATGTTTGATGGAAATTATAGTAAGTATTTACCTCCAATTTATGATAATGGTGGGAATATAATTGGTATAAGTGAGTGGAAAGTATCAATGGATCAATTGGTAATCAAACAAGATGCTTTCCTAAAAGGTGATGGTGCTTTGGACTTGGTAAGATGCAATAATATAATTGACAGTCTATTTAAGGTTGAAAGTGATTGCATATAATTTGTAGCAGAGGCTAAATGTATAACTAGTTCCATGTGGGATCAGCAGATCAAATCACTACAAGAATTGTAGGCCTACAACTGGCCATCTGATGATGATGTTGCAACATGGGACAAATTGACACAAAATAAAAAGAAGAAGCCAGCTACACAGATGACAAAAGAGGAAGAAGAATAGAGTGCACATGGAACTTGATCCAGAATTGAAGGGAGAGCATGTTTCAAATAGAGGATGATGTAAGTTAGCCTGTATTGGTGGTCATCATTCATGCTACAAATTTAGCAACTGCTCTAAAATATCTTTAGAAAAAGGTGCCACTTGTAAAATTGTTAAGTAGTTGAGAACTACATTCTATTGTCATAATTAATATCTTTTAGTTTGTACTTTTTGTTTTTAGTACAAGTTGTTTCCCAGCTGTCTAAAGCTTGTTGCATCCTTTCGAGGTTTCCAAGATGGTTGTGGGTATATATATCAAGTTTTTACTCTTTTATGGGGAGATACAATTTTGTAAAGAAGGTTTTGAATATAGAGCTTTATTTTCTGCTAAGTCTGGAAGAACTGTACTGAAATTTTTTGAAATACTAATACAAAATATTGGAACTACTTTCCTATCATTTTTTGTCTTCATATGTGGGTGTTTTGATTTTCTTATGCATTTAACTATAAGGCTTTTCAATGCATTGTTTACTAGGTGAATATAGAGGTTGAGCTTAAGCATCTTTCAAGGAAAGAATAAATCTTAGGGGAGGTCTCTAGGAATCATTTGTCTAAGTATGAATTTGATTTCAGATATGGGAATTGAAAGAGTGAAATGTCAGGGATTTCATTTTGGTTTTTAGTATACTTGTTTTAGTATGATTCAGTGGATGTAGGGTTTGACTCTGATGCCCAATAAATAAGGCACTGGTTTAAACTATATTTACATTTGTATCACCAAGAAAATACAAACAACTGATTAATTTTACTTCTATTTCATAGTCTCTATCTGAAATTATTCTATGACAAGTTCATGGATGTTTATTGTAATGCTTTAAAGAAGCCCTTAAAAGAGGTTATCCTTCCTTGAGTTTAACTTAGAAAAAGAAGAAGGATGAATGTCCTTATGCCACTGTCCTATGTTATTTCATTCATAAATTTCATCATAGTGTTATGTATTAGGATGATTTGGGGAGCACTAAGAGGTGTGATGTTTTATTGAATTAAATCCTGAGAGAAGATAGCATAGCAGTGAAGGAGCTAATTCACAATCCAAGGCTCATCTGTATAGGTCAACCTGCCTAAGTTTTATACTCAAAGTGAAGAATCCTTAAAGCCTTAATACCTTAGTGCTTGTATTTTGTTTGATGCATCTATTGGGATTATTGGAGTTATGGTTTTATCAAGAGTTTGTGAATTGTAAATCATCTACAAATCTGAGCACTAACAAAATTGGTGACTTTGCTGGGGATCGATGAATAAAAATGTACAATAGATTTGTGCAATACTGTCTATTGTGTTGTTGTAGGCCAGCATAATAATTTTATTCCTGCTTGCTAGTGTGTGGCAACTCTCATAATCTGTGTTTACCAGTCACTGGTATTTGTAAATTTTACTATGTCTTGTTGGGACATACTATGAGTCAGCCTAGGTTCACTAGATCTTATTTCAAGGACCACCCAGAGAATAATATGGGTGATTAGCTTCGTACACCGGGTAGAAAACAATGGTCCAGGAGACTGCTAACTCCCCAGGACCTTCGAGAGATAGAAAACCTACACCACATCCCCATGAAGTTTCTTCCTCTTCTGATGACCCTGAACATGTCAAGAAAGTCATGCCTAGTACTCATCTTCCCTCTCATGAAGAAGAGATTATAGAAGTAGCTTTCACAAAAGTAGGTTTTTTCCCTGCGAGAGAAACCCTAGATAAATCGGCCGAAACTTCTGCTGCAAAAACTACATCATATGATTCTGAGAAGTCGAGGGAAGAAGTGATTGCTTTAAGGAAAAAGGAGCATGAGAAACTACTAGAGATTTCTAGTAGAAGAAAGGCAAGGGAACAAAAAATTTATGAATTTCTCATGGAAAGGCAAGATCTAATTAGAAAAACCAAGAACAATGAGATCCAGGCTAAGGATCTAAGCCAAGATGTTCAAGGTTTAGATAAGGATTTGTTTGGTGATATGGAGGTTCTAAGAAATAAGGCTGAAGGTGTTAAGCTTAAACTTGATGAGTTTGAGGGAACGGGACATGTTCTCCGGAAATTGCATCCATCTGTAACAAAAGAGATCCCTGATAAGGGAAAAAAAAAGGTGGTGGGTGTGAATTTTAATGAGCCTAAGAAATTTATTGTCATTCCTAGTGCACCTTCTCAAGAAAGCCAAGAATTGGAAAAGGCTAGAAAAGCTAAAGAGGATTTGGGTCTTCAACTTGAGAAATTAGAACTGGAAGCTGCTGCAGTTGAGATGAAGAGAAAGATTGCTTTCTTGCATGCTAATATAAACACATCTATTAGTAGCTTTATCCCTATAATCTCAGGAATGATCCACCCAATTAGCCTTGCAATTCACTTCCAAATCCTCAAGCCTTTTATCCTGGACAAAATGTACTGGGATCAAATTTGAATGCTAGTCAAACTCCCCTCGTAGTTAGTGGTACAATGGGGACTATGTTTGGTCAAAATGTTGTAGCAACCCCTCTAATCCAACCAAATATCCAAAGGAGACCAGTTCATCTAGATAGGTATAGGCCCTTGTTCTTTGATGGTATTCCTGGTCAACCCAATGTTGTCCCTAATGAGATTAGAAAGAAAAACCCATTATTTACTGGAAATAATGTGATTACCTGTGAAGAACACCTGAAATTTTTCACAGACAAAGTTAATGACTATGAGATTGAACATGAAGATGTCATAATGAAACTTTTTGTTCAATCAATGGTTGAAGATGCCTAGGACTGGTATAGAGGCTTGCTAGAGAATAGTATTGCATCATGGGATGAGTTTGTCAGATGTTTCAAGGAACAATATGCAGAACATGTGAATTCAATCTATATGCTCAATGAGTTTAACAATATCAAAAAACATTATAATGAGAGTATGTCAGAGTTTAATAGCAGATTCCAAAAAGCTATGTACAAATTGTTCCAAGTATTGAGATTAGATGATGCAGTTTGCCTAACCACATACTTCAATTCTATGGATGGTAAGATGTCTTATCTTTTGAGAGATAAGAATCCCTGTACCCTTAGGGATGCTTTTAAATTAGCCATAAATATTGAAAGCAACCGAAAAGCATCTAGTCAAATGTACAAAAGGGATGAGGGTAGATTGTGGAAGGAAACTAGGCCACAACCTGCAAGGCCATCCAAAGATGATGATAAAATGGACAAAGGAGCTGGTATTAGCAAAGACTTCCCAACAAAGTTTGACAAGGGTGGTAGAAATTTTCAAGATACAAGACCACCTTACCAAAGGCAGGATAGAACCCCTAACCTATGAGATATGCCTTATAAGACAAATTGGAAAGATGGGAGGCCTGTTCTTGATAATAATGAACTCCAAAAGGGAAGAGATACACCAGATCCTTTGAAGAAGAGCACATCACATAATGTGGAAAAAACCCCTTGGTGTGTGGCTTGTAATATGCCTCATTCACCATTCCAATGTGATGTGGCTCATGCCTTGGGAGAAGAGGCCAGCGATTCATATGTAGGAGATTATGAAGGATCTGAAAAGCCTGCTATTAACATGTTTACTACTGAATTAATGGAGGATTTTTTGTCTTCAGAAGATGAAGAAATTTGTCCTGACATTGATCATACGAGGAGAATTCTCTCAGATTATGAACAACAAGTATTTACTCACTCTGATCATGATGAGTCTGATAATGACAATTGTAAAGCTCATATGGTAGAATCAAGATCAAGTGAGAAACAATGCCGAAAGCCCAGTGAAGAGGAAATCAAAACTCTAATTGTGGCTACTATTACACAAGCCAAGTCCTCATACAATTTGAGGAATAGAAAAATAGATCCTGAACAAGGAATTCCTAGGTCAATTTTTATTAAGGATGACTTTCAGAATAAGGACTCCCCAAAGCCCAATGTTGTAAATAATAAGAATAAGGGGCTTGTAACTGAGAAAAGGAGTGAGGAAATTATTTTCGACAAGGGTAAAAGGAAAATTGGTAGGCCAAATGATTGTCCTGGTATTTCTACTGGTCCCCCTACCTTTGATATGAGACATGCCTTGTCCCAAATGAAGGTTTCCATCCCCTTGCTTGAAATGTTGAAAATTGAGGAGCATAAGACAGCAGCCCTGGCTCTCATAAGGGAACAAGGGATAACTCCTGCTTTGCAAGAAGAGGGAAATGCAATGGGAAGGCCTATTTTAATTAATGACATCTCTGATGTATGTGTTAGAAATATTGTGACACATGAGCCTTCTTCTATTGATCCTTTCTATGTTACATTGATAGTGAATAATTTCTTGCTGAAGAATTGTATGATTGAGTCTGGTGGTGCTGCAACGGTAATGCCCTATCATGTGATGAAAGAGCTTGGATTGCAAGTGGACACATCTAATGGTAGATGCTATGCTATGGATAATAGGGTAGTGCCTATTGTAGGAACCCTGATTGGAATTGACATAAGAATTGCTGCATTTCCAGAGGCCAAATACAAAATGGATGTGGTAGTTGTTGATACAAAGCCTAATTATGGCATTTTATTGTCAATAAATTGGGCTGCAGTAGTTGGTGGAAAGTTGCAATTGGATTTTTCATATGCAACTATTCCAGTCAATGGGACTGATGTGAAATTATATAGAGAGCCCCATTCTTCAGTCATGGTTGAAATGGTTGCACCGTAAGAGTTGAATTGCTTCGTTGATATTGACATGGATAATTTTATGATTGAAGAAATATTGCCTCAGATGAAGAAAATAGAGCCAATTGTGGATGAGTTAATGTTGCAGCAAGATGGGCTTTCGCAAATGTTTTTTGATGGTGGATGCTCCAAGGAGGGATCAAGAGCTGGTGTTGTGTTCATTTCCCCATCAGGTATTACATTCAAGTATTCCTTTTTGTTGACTTTTGAATGTACCAATAATACTACTGAGTATGAGACTTTAATAATGGGATTAGATGTAGCCATAAAACATGGTATCAAATATTTAAAGGTTCATGGTGACTCCCAATTAATTATAGCTCAAGTGAGATCTTAGTATGCTGCCAAGGATGAGAGATTGGAATTGTACAGACATGGTGTCTGGGATAAACTAGAGTTTTTCAAAGCCTTCAATCTTCTTTGGATAGAAAGATCCAATAATATCATGGCAGATTTTCTTGCTAATGTTGCCCTTAAAAATAATTATATTACCCTCACTGGTGTGTCTATCCTAGAGATAAAAATTAGGCCTGCAGTGCCTGACAATGTATATAACTGGCATGTTTTTGAGGATGATTTTGATATCCTTAGGTTTCTTCAGGGCCTTGATCAGTATGATGGACAAAAAATAGATTTCAATGAAGCAGAATAGTGTGTTGAGGGAAAAGAGTGCATCATGGGAAATGAGATTGTACAATTACCCTCAAATCACATACCAAAAGGGTTAGTGGAGCTGGAGGGAATGTTCAAAATAAATGATGGTTATTTGTCTCAAAAGTCTAACACTAAAATGGAGGACTTAGAGGAAATAAACTTAGGATCTAAAACCTCCCCTCAAATGGTGTACATTGGAAAGAAATTGAGCAGAGAGGTTAGAGGAAATCTGATAAGACTCTTGAAGAGATACAAGCATGTATTTTCTTGGTCATATGATGATCTCAAGGTATATAGGGCTGATCTGTTTCAACATGAGATCCCTCTAAAAGAAGATACTAAACCATTTAGATAGAAACAGAGACCTATTAACCCTCTACTAGCTACAAAGATGCAAGTTGAATTGACAAAGTTGAGAGATGCTAGTATCATTGAGCCTATTAGGAATTCCACATGGGTTTCCAATCTTGTGCCAGTGAGGAAAAAGAATGGTGACATAAGACTTTGTGTTGATTGTAGAAATCTGAATGTGGCTTCATTGAAAGATAATTATGGATTGCCTAATATGGAAGCCATGCTGCATAGGGTAACTGGTTGTGAGCTCCTGTCAATGATGGATGGTTTCTTAGGTTATAATCAAGTACTGGTCAAAGAATCAGAGAAATTTAAAATAGCATTTACAACCCCATGGGGAACATATGTATATATACGCATGCCTTTTGGTTTAAAAAATGTTGGAGCAACTTTTCAAAGAGAAATGGATGTTGCATTCAAGGAATTGATCAATGTCTTGATGGTTGTATACCAAGATGATCTTACTACTAATTCTAAAAAGGTTGAGGACCATTGTTGTCATTTGGAGAAGGTCATTGTCAAGGCCCTAGAATTTGGTGTCTCTTTAAATCCAAAAAAATGTCAATTTGTTATGACAGAGGGGAAGTTAGTTGGGCATATAGTATCAAAAGGAGTCAAGAGTGACCCTGAAAGAGTAGAGGCAATCAAGAAGGTACCTTCACCCAAGAATATAAAAGGTGTGCTAATTTATTGCTAATTTTGTAGAATTGGTGAAGCCTATAGTCAAACTCCTAAAGAAAGATGTAAAGTTTAATTGGGACAAAGAGGCTCAACAAGATTTTGAGAAAATTAAACAAGCAATCCAAGAGGCCGCTGTCTTAATCTCACCTGATTATTCAAAGCCATTTTCTCTATTCTCTTTTGCCTCTTTTCATACTATTGTAGCTGTCCTTTTACAAAATGATCAAGAAGGTTTTGAACATCCTATAGCCTTTTTTAGTAAGTCATTACAGTCTGCTGAATTGAACTATGAGTTAATGGAAAAGCAGGCATATGCACTAGTAAAGGCAGTTAAATCTTTTAGACCCTATCTCATTTGTGCTAAGGTTAATGCATATGTACCTCATGCAGCAGTGAAAGATATTTTGGTTCAAAGTGAGGTCACAGGGAAAAGATGCAAGTGGGTCAATAGGATTCAAGAGTTTGATCTTGAGCTCCACATTACCAAATTGGTAAGAGGTTTGGGGCTTGCAAAATTAATGACTGAGGAAAACATGGATCTCATACAAGTGAACAATGCTAATATCAATGAGAATAAAATCACTAGTATAGAATTGCAACCTTGGTGTAAAGATATTATCCATTTTATCAAAAATGCTAAATGTCCATAGGAATTGAATGATAATCAAAGGAGAAGTTTGAGATTGCAAGCCCAAAGGTATGTACTACTCCAAGGTGATTTGTATTGGAAGGATAATGATGGAATTTTACTATTTTGTTTAGACAAACACCAATAAGAAAAGATATTGAAATACATGCATTCCAGGTTGTGTGGAGGACATCATTCTGCTTGGTCCACATCTCATAAGATTTTGAGGGCAGGATACTATTGGCCTATGTTATTCAAAGATACTCATTCTTTTGTTAGAAAGTGTGAGCCATGTCAGAGATTTTCTAAGAAACTGAAATTCTCAGGTGCATTGTTGTTAAACCCTGTTGTTGCAGAAGCTTCTTTTGTAATGTGGGGTATGGACTTTATTGGGGAATTTTCTGAGAAATCCAGTGGAGGACATAGTCATATTTTAGTGGCTACTGATTATTTCACTAAGTGGATAGAGGCCATCCCAACTAAAAAGGAAACCGGTGCTATTGTAATTGAATTCTTGATGGACAATTTAATTACTAGATTTGGTGTTCCTGTCAAATTGGTTGTAGATAATTCCATGAGTTTTAGATCTTAGGAGATTACTGATATTTGTTTAGAAATGGGAATAGTCTTGTCTTATTCATCCCCTTATCACCCACAAGCAAATGGGTAGGTTGAATCTAGTAATAAGAGTATCCTACAAATTTTGAAGAAAACTCTGGAAAAGAATAAAAGGAGTTGGCATGTAAAATTGAAATTAGCATTGTGGGCCAATAGGATTGCTGAGAAAAGAGCTACTGGGAAGTCCCCTTTTGAGATAGTATATGGTGTGAAATCAAGATTACCAGTAAACAATTTCTTACCAATATACAAATTCATGTAGGAAGAAGGTATGGAAATTAGTAATCCATTGCAAGACAGAATGATTTAGTTGGTTAACCTGGATGAGGTCAGAAGGGAAGGACAAAAGGAAAATGTGAAGTTGCAACAGAAAATGAAATATCTTTTTGATAAAAGAGCAACTTTGAGAAAGTTCCAGCCTGGTGACATGGCTCTTCAATGGAATTCCAGAGTTGAAGATAAGGGGAAAAACAAAAAAATTGAGTCTTTGTGGATGGGACCTTTTGTTGTTCATCAAACTCATGGCAACGATTCATATTTTTTGCAAAATTTGGATGGTGGAGAACAGGAATTGCCAGTGCAAGGACAGTTCCTGAAATTTTTCTTCAATTAGTTCTTTCTCCCTTTCCATGCATAGTACGCATGTATATATGTACATGTGTGTTTGTTTTTTTTGTGCATTCTTTTCTTGCTTTAGGTTAGGGTTTTGTGGTCTGCCTCCCAGAGATTCATAAGTTCTTGCTATGATCTTGCACTCAAGCATCCTCAGATAGAGCCACTGTTGGGTATGTTATTATTTTTCTAAGGTTTTTGTTCAAATTTTGGTGTAGTCTCCTTGCAAGTGTTTTTGCTTGATCAAGGGTTTTAAAATTCATCAAAATTGCCATAACCAAGTTTGGAAACCCTTGCCCTAGGTCTTGTCCTTAAGAAATATAGCTTCATCATGTAAACCCTTAAGTTAAGCCCTAATTCTTATATTTCATCGATACTTTTTAGCTATTTAAGTATATTAACCATGCACGTGATTATTTCCACCAAGCGTTCACTAAATCGTGTAGTATTGTTTCATGTCTCTAAGTCATTCAACAACCTGGCGAATGTGCTAAAACCCATGTTATATGACATGTTAGTCACTAAGTCTCCAAGTCTTTTAGCAGTTACCTCAACCTTTGCGCGAATCAGCGAGTGTGTTGTCTCCTATTTGCTTATTATCTAGCAGTTTCTTGTTAACTCTCAGTGACCTAGCGTGGCGGTGATCTCTCATTCTCAAAATCTAGTGGTTAAGTCTTGTCTCATCTAGTGACCAAGCGAGGACTATTGATTTCGTATAAGATCGATAGTCATAACTTAATCTCAAAGTAATTAGGGTCCTACATGAAATAATTTGGCGATTCGGTGACTGGACTGAAAGTATCAATGTCCTCTAAGTTTTGCAGCTTCGATAGTTTGACTTAATAGATTTGGCAAAGATGGTTTTTCCTTTTGTTCACTTGTTCTCGAAGTAATTAGTAAAGTTCTAAATATTTTGGCAATTGGCCGAGTGAAGTGGTCGCGTGTTCTCTTGAAAGGCTAGAAGCATTCAACGAATAGGTGAATCAAATGATCAGGAGGGTTTAAAAGCCTTTATTTGCTGAATCTCATAATCAAAAGGTTAAGGCTTGTATTATCTCAGTGAATTAATGAGGACCGTTGATTATGTCAAGATCAATGGTTGAGTCAGAATCTCAGTTTGAAATAGGTAGTTAGGAAAGAATTCAGTGACTTAGAGAGTAAGCTTGTTTGCCCATTCTCACATTAAACATGTGGTTAAGTCTCTCTTTCAATGAATAAGCGAAGTCTTCAGTCACCAAGTCACATAATAAATTGGTAGTTAACTGAAACATTAAGAGATCAAGAGATAGCCTTTGTCACTGATTCTCTAAATGTTAACTATGGTCAATTGCTCAGGCATGTTAAGCTTGTTCGCTGGTTCGCTGAATGAAGGATGAGTTAAGAGATTCATTTCGAGAATGAGCAAGTTCTTTGATCGCTAGTTCTCTAAATGTAAGCAGGGGTTAACTTTTTATTAAGCGATCACGAGAATCTTCAGTCACTAGTTCTTTGAAACATGCTCAGTTAGAGAAAATAATAAAAGAAAGGCTAGAGACTGTTGCTACATGGATAAAGTACGTTGTTGAGCTGGAGAAAAGGCAATTGGCCATCTAATCACTTTTAAAGGAGGGTTTAATGATGTAAACAAGGTTTTAAAGTATGAAGTTGTAATCACTGCCTCCTTGCCTTGATTTCAAGTTTTTTAAATCTATCTGTCAACATCCCAGCATTGGCTAGCTCTGTATGAAAACTGGTTATATGTGAAATTGAATGTGGAAACAACTAAGGATAGATTTGTAATGATTCTGGTAGTTGTACACATCTGATTTGCATCGATGAATAAGCTAAACTCATTATTTTCTGTGTTCGAAGATCACTTGAAGAGAATTGTGTTGTCTGAAGCAATCTTTCAGTGCCAAGCAAATCAAGTTTGCAGAGTTGAGAGAAATTGTGCAAAAGAAATGAGTCAACCAGAGTTGAGCATGACCTCTTCCAGTGGCAAAGCTAAATCCAAAGGTGGCGAAGATCAAAATAAGCCAAATTACTCAGATGAGTTCATGAAATTGCTGCCTAGTTCTAATTAGAACAAGAGAGCTCCTGATGATGTCTTTGAGGATTTTCTAGGTCAATGCAGAGACCCTATCACACCAAATTGCTCAAGTTATACTATTTTCAATTTCTTTTATGGAAATAGGGGTAAACATGTTCCTATTTGTAATGGCTAGACTTTGGGTTTGGGGAAACTGGTTGCGCCTGATGTGTTCTTAGATGTGGACTTAATTGTTGCATTAGCTAGGTGTTATGACCCTATATCCTAAAAAATTAGGAAGGAGGGCTAGTCACCTTTGGTTACTCTTGACAAGGGTTCTTTCATGAAAGCTTTTAGTTTTTATACGTCTTCCTCTACTGAAATTGATTTGAGCCAAGAAAGAGAAAGGTACAAAAGTAATATAGGGTCAGTAAAGGACCAAATGGTGAGGCATATCCCAAAAGAAGATAAATATATAGCTCCCCTCCTTGCTAGCATGAATGCCCCTTACCAGTTTAAATCCCTCCATCACTATATGAAGCAGACTTATTATGGCTTGTGTAGAGTTTTGGGAATAGATGGGGATGCAAAATTCTTGCCAGTTGATCTTTTGATGATGATCTTAGATATCCAAATTCCCCTAGTGAACAAAAATTATGACTACATCCAGTATGTAATCAATAGGATGCATGAAGGGTTAATGTCTGTCAAAGAAAGTAAGAAGCCCATCAAGTTCTTGCATTACTCTATGTTGATGCACTTAATTCTATTTTTCAACATCAATAGTTTTGATTTGAAAATGCTGAAACCAAGGTTTACTTTCCAAGACCAGCATAATCCAATGCAACTATGGGTGAGGATTTGGAATTCTACTTCAAATGAGAGTGATTTTTGTGTTTTCCAGAATTTCATTATTTTTCCCATTCTGAGATTGCTAGGCATAAATGTTACAAGGTTACCAACAAATATTCTTAGGCTCTTAAGACCTATGTAATTAGAGGAGAAATGGGAGGGAAACCATAATTGGGGTGACTTCTACTTTGCGGAAAATTCTACAATTTTAACATTTTACAGTTCCCCCCAACCCCCAGATTTGCTATGAAAATTGGTGCCACCCAGAGTTGCCTGATTGGAATTTATTTGGCAGTTGATGTGGACAGACAAAAAACTATTGGCTCCTCATAGGAAAGGTACTTTCACACCTAGGCAGTTCAAAATTGGTGATTTCTTGATTGGTAAGATAGCTTTCCCACAAATTACTACTTGGCTAAACCAATTCAAGATGGTATCTAGTGTTTGTAGACATGTGGAGCCTGAGGATTTTATTAAAACTGCAAGGTTGACACTAATTTCTAATATTGGTGTCATTAAGGAGTATGAGGGCCTTGATGAGGAGGATGTGATCAGAAATGTTGTGGAGAAGGATGAGATTACTAGGAGTTGGAATAGGTTTTTTGATTTAAAAGATCTATCAAGTCAGTTAAAGGCAGCGCAAATTCCTTTTGAGGGTTTGTTCCCTGACCTTCCCTACTTGAGAAAAATTGACAAGATGATAGAGATGCATGACACTTTGTCAAATCAGTTGGAAAATTTGCTTGATCAAAAGCAGCCAAAAAGGGGAAAGTATTACTCATCCTCTGATGATGAGGACTTTTCTGATGGATCCCAAGAAGGAAATAGCCCACCACAGGTTGGGGGTTTACTAGTTATTGAGCCAGTTACAGACCAGCCAGAGGCACAAAATCTTCTAGAGCCACCATTGAAGAAAAGTAGATTTGAAGAGGGAGAGCCTTCTAGGTAGAATAGATAAAAAAGGGTGATTGATAGAGCATCTACTCTTGTACCAAGTGATAGGGCTTACCATCACCAAATGAGGAAAACAATAAGAGCCAGTAAGGTGGTGGCCACTAATGAGGAGAGTGAAGAACAAGCCCTATGGTTAGAACAAGATATTAGAGAAGTTTATCAGGAAGAATTTTTAAGTGATGACCAATTTATTAAAACTAATTAATTTAGAGATTTTCTTCTTTGGAAAAAGCAGTAAGAAGTGGCTAAGGCTATGCCTGAAGGAATGGATCCAAGTGAAGAAACTATGAGGGCTTTAGCCTCTTATGATCCTAGCCTTGAGGCTATAACTGTGGATGAGGCTAGAGAAATGGTGTGATCAAGTGGAATGATCCTGACTCTAGGATGGGATTTGACTTCTGCTTTTATCATTGATCAAATAAGAAAGCAACCACAAGGTAGTCTATCCTATGAGGTTCATATTGGTGATATGATCAGAGGAAGTGGCTATGACCCTAAATCTCAGGCTGTTGCAATGCGGTCTATTGCCCCTAAGACTCAAAAGCCATCTTTAGTAAGGATAGAGGATCAGATGGAAGGAAATAAAATCATTTGGACTGTATAGATTACAACTGATCTTGAGGTATCTAACGCAGTGACTCATTTTGCTAATTTAAATGAAGCAAAAATAGCCCAATTATCTGAAAGGTATGCAAGGTTATTTGAGATTTCAAACATGGTAGCCAAAGATAGGGATTTGAAGATGATGAAGATCAAACAGTTGGAAGGTGAATTGGAAGAATTGAGAGTTAGGCTTGAAGAAGCTTCAAAGGCAGTTCTTCCTCCTCCTTTGCAGATTGAGGCCCCTATTCAGATAGATACAAAAGTTCTTGAGAAGCCTGCTAAGGACCTAGAGAAGATAAGACTGGATGCATCTTTGGACACTGTGGCAAAGATTGTTCAGTCAAGGCAAAACAAAATAAAGGAAAGGATGGAGTCAGTCCATCAATCAGTCGGTCTATTACACCATGCCAGTGGAAAAGTGAATGAGTCTTTGAGCACTTTGGAGCCACTTTACAGTGTATGGTCAGGGAGGAGCTCATTGTTTGATAAGCTTGATGATTTGCAGGAGTATAGGTCTTATATTCCAAAGATAGTATCTGAGGTTTTTGAAAAGATTTGTTTGATAAGTATTGTTTCAATGATTTTTAAAGGTAAATCTAACTAGATAGTAGCCAAGTTGGTTGTTTGATGAAAATTACAATAATTATTTGCCTCCAATTTATGATAATGGTGGGAATATAATTGGTATAAGTGAGTGGAAAGTATCAATGGATCAATTGGTAATCAAACAAGATGCTTTCCTAAAAGGTGATGGTGCTTTGGACTTGGAAAGATGCAATAATATAATTGACAGTCTGTTTAAAGTTGAAAGTGATTACATACAATTTGTAGCAGAGGCTAAAGGTATAACTGATTCACAATGGAAGGCTCATTTGTATAGGTAAACCTACCTGAGTTTTATACTCAAAGTGAAGAAGGCTTAAATCCATAATACCTTAGTGCTTGCAATTTTTTAGATGCATCTATTGGGATTATTGGAGTTATGGTTTTATCAAGAGTTTGTGAATTATAAATCATCTGTAGATCTGAGCACTAACACATTGTTCTTGAACTTTTACATTCCTTTCATGTGCATCATTTCTTGGTTCATTGAATTGTATCAAGTATTTCAACCTTATTCTCATTTCATCCTATAAATCATCATCATATGTTTGAATGAACTTGTACATTTGCAATAGTTATTTTGGGGAAACGTAGCATTTATGTCATAGAGAAAATAAAAGAAGCAGACCCTATTGCCTTATTTATAGTCATCATGTTTTCCCATAAGGCTAATAATATCTTTTAATTCCAAGGCTTCTTATTTTTGTCCAGTACTCTCTTAAGTATCTTAATCATTTTTTAGTTACTGGACTCTGCCTGGCCATTTCCCTATGGATGATAAGGAGATTAGTATGAGATTTTTATACCAAACTCTTGAAAAAAAATTAACAAAATCCTCTGATCTAAAACACATTTCATTATTAACGACCAAAATTTCTAGGCAACCAAATGTGGTTAGAATGTTGTGCATTAAAAAGTTTATTACAACTGTACTGATGGATCTTGTAGGTGGGATTGCTTCATTCCAATTAGTAAAATAGTCTGTTGCTACCAGTATTCTTAGGAATTCTTAGTAATCTACTAAAATGTAAATTATAAATTTACAATATTATTATTAATTTTTATTAATCTTTTCAATTGTATGAAATATAATATGATTGCAAATATTATATAATTCAATGGTATGTTTTGGATTATTGGATTTAGTTCTTAGTGACTATTAAATCTGAAATTGTTAGAGGTAGTTTGAGAAAACAAGACACTAGCCTCAGAGGGTAAACAACTGCTCAAGGTTGTTGAAAAGAAACTACTTATAGAGAGAAATCAAACAAGTGTTAAAGTAAAGGATCAAAAAGAAAAAAAATGAACCCCAAACCTCAAGGAGGCTTTGTGCAACAAACCCTAATTATGGTCACGAGGGGCTCTTATAATAATATGTTTTACAAACCTAGTTGAGGAATTGTTGTCCCAAATTTTTCTACCATCTTTTAGGTGATGGTTAGTGATGAAGGGCCACACCACCCTTACCAACTCATAACTAAAAACATAACAACATGGAGATAAAGAGAAGACAAAATGCTTTACAAAACATATATTAATACTTGAAATAACTACAACTTGAGAGATCTTACATCCTCAAAGCTTACAATCCAAGAGCTTACAACTTGAGAGCTTCTTCTCCAATATAAGATTCTATAACTTGAGAGCTTCTACAACTTTGAGAGCTTTCACTTGAAGAGCTTGAACTCCAAGAGTTTGCTTATGAATGCTCCTATGCCTTCTTTATATAGGCATTTCCCACCCAAGATATTACAACACAACCAATGTGGGATAAAAGATAAATGCAACTACCTTGATACAAATATTAAATACCCACCCAATTAATATTAAGCACCACCATGTGGGCCAATTACAAAATTACATTGTCTTTGTGGGCCAATAAGAAAATAAAAGTATAACTACCTAGATACAAATATTAAATGCAAGAACTTTCTACAAATTTCTAAAATGCCACCTACACACCTCGATAAATGAAATGATTTGTTTTTATTTTTTATTTATCTTTTCCACCTATGCACCTTGGTAAATGAAATAACTTTTTCTTTTTTTCTTTTTTTTTTTTTTCCTCTTTTTTTTTTCTCTTTTTTTTTTGTTCCTTTTTTTTTTCTCTCTTTTTTTTGTTCCCTTTTTTTTTTCTCTCTTTTTTTTTCTATCCTTTTTTTTTTTTTCTATTTTTTTTATCATGCCCCATTTTATTTTGTGATGCAAGATGCTCCTGCATCAGACACCCAAGGTAGGAAAAATTTTGTGGATATGGATTCACAAAATGAAGTAGCTGCTGCTGATATTATTTTTTTCTTCTCTTCCAACACCTTGCTGGAACAAGTATCTGCTGCCAATATATTTCCTTTTTCCTTCTTTTCCAACACCTAGTTGGAACAAGTATATGCTGCTGACAATGCTCCTCTGCAATCAACTTCGTCCATCTGTAACTCTCATTCTCCTCCAAACTTATAGGATCTAATGCACCTATAGTAAAATCTATAATTTCGTACAAATCTTCTATTGCATACCAAACATCACTTGTAATGTCCTTATATAAACCATCATCATTATCTTTCAAATCTATCTCAAAATTAGCATCCCATGATTCATAAGAATATACCTCATTCATTTCTTCATCTTTGATTTCTTCTTTCGTGTCTTCAATAAGGCATGTAACAACTTCCTTCCTTTGACCTCCAACCAAGGTATTCCACTCTTCCTCAACTGTTGCAATCTTCATTAATAAATCATCTTCATCAACTGTAGGTTCATGAATCTTTGCATCTTCACGCTCTACCTTTTCTTTTGTATCGCATGCATGATACTCCACTGTAACTTCTTTCTTTCCTTCATCCAAATAATTATCATCTCTTTGAATCTCTCTTCTCTTTTTTAGCTCTGCTTCTAATTCAGCCACTTGCTTCTTCAAATCTAATATTGCAACTCTCGTCTCTTCTTGATGTCTCTCTCTAATTTTCTCAAGTCTAGGAATTCTAAGAATCCATCCAATCACAAAAGTCATCTTCCTTTTTCTCCTCTCCATACTCGCATCTTTTTAAGGAAAAATTCACCCAACCCAAGGTCCTGGTGCAAACTGCCTCACAGTCGGCGATCTGTCTACACACTCAAGAACTCCTGCTCTGATACCACTGATGAAGGGCCACACCACCCTTACCAACTCATAACTAAAAACATAACAACATGGAGATAAAGAGAAGACAAAATGCTTTACAAAACATATATTAATACTTGAAATAACTACAACTTGAGAAATCTTACATCCTCAAAGCTTACAATCCAAGAGCTTACAACTTGAGAGCTTCTTCTCCAATATAAGATTCTATAACTTGAGAGCTTCTACAACTTTGAGAGCTTTCACTTGAAGAGCTTGAACTCCAAGAGCTTGCTTATGAATGCTCCTATGCCTTCTTTATATAGGCATTTCCCACCCAAGATATTACAACACAACCAATGTGGGATAAAAGATAAATGCAACTACCTTGATACAAATATTAAATACCCACCCAATTAATATTAAGCACCACCATGTGGGCCAATTACAAAATTACATTGTCTTTGTGGGCCAATAAGAAAATAAAAGTATAACTACCTAGATACAAATATTAAATGCAAGAACTTTCTACAAATTTCTAAAATGCCACCTACACACCTCGATAAATGAAATGATTTGTTTTTATTTTTTTATTTATCTTTTCCACCTATGCACCTTGGTAAATGAAATAACTTTTTCTTTTTTTTTTGTTCCTTTTTTTTTTTCTCTCTTTTTTTTGTTCCCTTTTTTTTTCTCTCTTTTTTTTTCTGTCCTTTTTTTTTTTTCTATTTTTTTTATCATGCCCCATTTTATTTTGTGATGCAAGATGCTCCTTAATACCACAAACACATAACAGAAATAGAGAAACAACAACAGTAATATGCAAGAACAGAAAATTGGCTTCTTATTATCTCCACAAATGTGGAATTACAAACTTTCAGAATTACAATATGCAAAGCCACATGGGCATTCCCTTACAATATTCTGTAGGACAAAGCCTCGAACTATTACTCCGATCTACTACCCAGAACTATTCTGAACTGCCTAAGACAATAATACAGCCTTCCTTATATAGGCAATTTTCACCGCCCGAGAAGGTTCCAGAAATTTAGCCCTAAGGGCCGACCAAACCTAGAATTATTTTATTTTTCAATTTATTACATCAAAGTCGGCTCAAGATAACCTTGGAAACCCGAACAGAAATTTTGAAGAAAATTATTTTCTGCCATTCCGGGTGGCCCAACTTCCGAAGACCATAAGTCATCACCAGTTGACCCGATCGGCTATTATAACCCCATTTCGAAAATGCCACGAAGTGCTCTACAGGCTTGACTGGCGCAAGCGCTTGTCACCCAAATTTTCGACCTCATCCGGGGCCTCTAAAGCCTTCAAAACTGAGTTCAAAGTTTCTGTACCCTGCTGCCAATACCGAAAATCTTCAATATCTTCCAATATACACTTGATCTGACAATGAAACTTTACTGGTAGACTTATATGACCAAAATCAACCTCCAAGAAAGAAATCAGATCATTCTGAGCACATACGAAAATTACCAAAAATAGTAACTTTCCATAAATAGTAGCTCTGCACAAAATAGCCCTTATTGAATATAAAAATAGAAATATTTTTGGGTGATGCAAGATTGCTCTTACACCCAGGATGCTCCTGCATCAGTTAGTGACCTAGACAACCTTGTGAAACATAGAAACAATGAAACAATTAATAACTCATTTTTTACTACAAGTTGAATAGATCAATTGTTTAACCACAAGAATAAGTATTACAGGTTTTGCATGATCAAACGACCCCGGGTCATTGAACTGGAAAACAAAATATCCTTACCATTTCTTTACCATTCATAAATCATTCACAACTCTTATCGCCTTTACTATAGACTTCGAACAAGTTTTTAGGTGGCAATAGAGAATACAAAGAGGTGGCAAATGAACACAAAGGCAAGTAGATAATTTTGCATTAAGTATTGTTGACGTGGCACCATTGTATGCAGACTCTCCAAAAAAAGCAGTCCACATTGCTGACAACAGAAGTTATTTCTTATATTGATAGTAAATTCTTAAATTGTTTAACATTGAAAACCAAAGTTATATTTAGTAATATATTCTAAGAGTAACCACATTTAGACACATTCCCAAACTATTAATGTTACATACATTTAGAAATAATGTACAAATGAATATAAATAAATTAAAATCTAGAAGACACACTTTATATTTAGAGATATCAAAATTCTAGGATTGATAGAGAAGAGGGAAGATTATTATTTGTAATAGTTTAAGAACTTTAAGTAAGAAAAAATACAAATATAGAGGAACATTGCATATTCAACCCATTGAAAGGATAAATTCAAGGTCCCACAAAGTTTCTATATTAACAATTCCTTTAACATACTTCAATTTAGTCCTTTAAGATAGGACATACTTAAGACATTTTCAAGAACAAGAACCCTGTCGAGGAGAAAAAAGTAATCTATTTTGGATTTAATAGTCACTAACATTTAAATCTGATAATCCAAAACTCCTAGGGTTGGAGAGAAATACATTGGATCAGTATTTCTTTGGTAAAGTTGGTAGCCTGTGTATGATTGGTGCAAGTACACTAGAGCCTTTTCGGTTAGATATTTTTTAGTTTTAGGGCACATGGCCTATATAAATCCTTAACATATATTTTGGATTTAGATGAGGCTACACACATGCCTATTCATTTTATGTAAATATAATGATGCAAATTTTATACCCTCATCTTGCACTAATTTTTTATTTTGCACCTTAATTTGCTGAATTGATTGACAAAGGTCTGATATGAATATAGAATATGAAGTTAGACAAACGATTTTGGTGGTATTAAATGTTAATGCACATGTTCTTGTATAAGGGTGTCAACTTTTTTAGGCAGACAATGGAGATAATCAGAGAGAAAAATGGTGAAGTTCTACCAGTCCAATTATGAACTATAGAGTTGTCTTGGGACAGAACTGATGCTAGCTATGTTATGTTTGATAGGAATTTTGCTTCAAGGTAAAGGTGACTATTGTTCCTAGATACCCCTAGAATTCCTACCCAATTGTTGAGGTTAATTAGACCAAAGGAATATGCCAAGGATATTACCATAGTCCTCAATTTTGGTGATATAATTTTATACCCAGTGTCTAGGCTAATTAGACCAAAGGAATATTCCAAGGATATTACCATAATCCACAATTTTGGTAATATAATTTTATAGCCAGTGTCTATAGTTTTTTGAGTATATGGATACAAGGGAGTTCCGTATGTGTTATCTTACCAAGTTTCCTTGAAGGTGGTGTTTGCAAAAATCTTAAGGCAGATAGGTTGTCTGCAAGAAGTAGCCTTAACCAATAGAGGAAGAGAAACTTTTTTTCCCAGTATCACAATAGCAGCCATGTTACTTCATCAAGATGAAAGGGTAATGTACAAGGAGGAATTACTCAATCATGATCAATTCATCAAGAGTGATGAATCCTAAAATTTCATTATCTAGAAGAAATAAGAGATTGCAAAAACAATATCTGAAGGTAGTACTTAAGATGATGACACACTACAGGCTCTAGCAGCATACAATTCAGAATTTGAAAACTTTACTATGGAAGAAGCTAGGCAAAACTGAAAGCAAAATAACTACAATAAGCAATGTATAAAAATCATAGACATTAATGCGAGAAAAGTAGTAGTCATTGTAATAACTTCAAATAGATATTTATAGGTGATGATATTTGATACAATGATTGCAATTTGTAATGAAAAAGTAAATAGAGTAGTTAAATTGAAATAGACATATAAAGTTGAAGTACATAATAACAAATTCTATGATACCCATGATCTTTATGCTTGTGTTTGTTCCTCTCTTCTTTGATTGTTATATTGTTGCATTGTTGTTAGTACATTGAGCATTTCTTGTTCCCCTAGTATGGTAATATTGTCATTTCTTACCATCTAGTATTCATGATTTTTTTTTAATTTCCTTGATTTGTTTAGAAATGCTTTTTGTGTCTTCTTTAACAGTTGTTAATAAGTCTCCAATTGCAGTCAATTTGTAGATATCTCCTTCCTCATATGTTTCTATTCTGCTCATACTTTGAAGATGTAATTCATAGTTTTTCTTCATGATATCTATATCTAGACTATCTTAAGCATTTTCTTCATAAAAATTGCAGCCCATATCTGTAAATATATTTTCCATATGTGTAATGCTGTTATTGATTGTTTCGATTAGATTTTGTAGTTCTTCAACTACTTCTATGCTGATCTCTATTTTGAAATTGATTGAAAAGATACACTTTTGTAGAGGACTATTAGTGGATTTGATAATTATTAGATTGAGAGCTTCTTCACTGTCCATATCTATTATTATTTTCAATAGTTTTTCTTGTGTATTATATATTCTTTTCTATTCTTTGAGCAACTGAGAGTATGTGTTGATTATATCTTTGAGTTGAATATATATTTTGTAATAACTGGCTAGGCAGTCGATGAGGTCCACACCTCTTGAATTGAGGTATTGTATCCATTCTTGTGAGATTTGTGCCATGTGTCTATCTTCATGCATCTGCTTGATAATTTGTTCATTGGAATGAAGTGATGGAGCAAAAATATCTTCTATTTGATTTGATGTTTGGGAAGAGATATGACCAAGCATTTTATTGATATAATAAAATAGATGATTGACAGTAGATTTGAGCATGTTCTTTTCATCTTTCAATTGGTCCAACTTGTCTCTTACCTCTTGATGTGTGAATTCCCACATATCAATTATACAATCATGGAAAGTGGGTCCTATGTCAATTTGATTGACATCAAAATCTGCTACATTTAGATCTACAAAGTTGCTGTCTTGTTTTGGTTCTACAACTTGTATTATTACATGCCCTATTTCTTGATATTTTTAAAGAGCAACTAGCTTGCCTCTTTCTTCTTTTTTCTTTGAACCGGTAGTTGTAATACCCCAAAAATGGTCTATAAGTTCATTAACCTCTTACATCAACAATTTGATCGAAATCTTCATCAAAGTCCTAACCAAAGGCACATCTGCACATCAATTCATCAAAATCTAATTGATTATCCTAAATTCTACATCAGGGAATATTTCTTGAATATTCTTTATTTATCATAATTATCTTTGATTTAATAATTATTTGGTGATAAATCTTATTTATCCTAAAGTTGATTAATTGAATATGATGAATATTTAATTAATTAATTTAATTCTGCCACTTAATTATTTAATTAGATTTAATTTCATTTATTTCTAATTAATATTATTTTTATTTTGACAATAAATCAAAATTCCTACAAACAATCAATTGAATATTTATTTAATTGATTTAAAAACAAAGTTGTCAAATTTAATGATTTAATTGGAATAAAGTTTGATTTAATAATTGATTAACCCATAAATCAATTGTTTTAATTCAAAATCAGTTAAGTGGAAAATAAATCACTTTATTTATTAAATTAATTCAAATTAAATCATGCACAATCAGAAAAGTAGTCAACTTTAAAACAATTATTAAATTCAATTTGTTAACTTTCTAAACTCAACATCTGATGATGAGTTGAAAAAGAGAACTAAACTCTATTTTGAGATAAAAACTATTTTTTGCATGATTTTATGAGTTATTTATTCTAATTTCTTGTTAACTCAAAAATCAACCCGAGTCTATCAAGAGTGATTTATGGTTTTTCTTATGCATCCTCAAAGCCCTAGATTTCTATAAAAACAAGGCTCATCTCTTCACAAATCATCTCTCAAAATCTCTCGAATTTGCACAATTACTCTGGCGAATTTACAACTAAAGAACAAAGCTTTTACAATAGGGAATTTTGTGAGATCATTTCATAGTTTTTCATAGCTTTTGCATTCATCTTCATAGCATTATTAGATTAATTGCATATCATTTCAATTCATTCTAGATTAGTTTCATATCAAGTTTTTCATCTAATAGCACAAAAAATCCATTAAAAAAAAGATTAATTTGCATGCATATTTCATTGCTTTCATCATTTTAAATCATTTGTTTAGGTGTTGCATTGTCACTGATCTTGGTCTAATCTGAGAATAACATACTTGCACCTACTAGAAGGTAGTAAATCACCTGGTTAGCTTAGTTTTATTTATTTGTAGATTTTGATTTTGCTAACCTCTAATGTTTTACTGAAGTGTTGTGTCTCTAGCTAGGTACAATTTTCACACACACATTTCTGGCACCCACCGTGGGGCTCTGAAATGAGTTTCCATTCTATTCTATGAAATTTCTATGATTTTTCTCGAACCCACAACCACAAGGTTAATTTTTGTGATAAATTTTTGGGCTATTTTTTCTAGAAATCTGATTGATCTTTTATTGGTACATGCACATATGACATGATACAGATCTAAAATTTATATTTTTGGAAAGGTGCAGGTGCAGGTACATCCTGTGGGTACAAAAGATAGAAGACAAATGCTCAAAAATTGCTAAAATAGGTAAAATCTACTAAGCACATTGCGAGGAACTCGGGTATTTTGTTGCATCTGAGAACACTTTATTTTTGGATATAAAACGAACCTCTCTTGTGTCAAGCTTGTGTGAATTTTTTTGCTTTCATATCATAGACTTTAGTTTTTGGGCTATAAAACAAACATAGATTTGCTTTCTGCATATCTCTTACACATAGTAAATAGGCCCTATGAACACTATTTGTGGATGATCTTGAGAGAGTGGGCTTCTTTCACTTGTTTATTCATGTGAAGCTCTTCTTGATGAAGGATCCCCTTGTAGGTAGGGAGGATACTAAGATTATCTTGCGTTCTACTAGGTTTGCAACCTCAGCCTTTGATAGATACATTCTCTCTCAAGAGGGATTTATAGACTATAAGTTGTTGACATCACAAATCTTGGTGAGATAATTTCAGTCTTAGCATGTCAAATTAATCTGTCTACTTTGTTTTGGTTGTTTTTTCCCTTGCTCATTATTTTTAGACAATTGATTGCTTCCCTTTGCTTGTTGTTTTGTGTGTTTGCTATCTATTTGGTCTTTGAGAACAAACGATCCTGAACTATTACATGAATCTTCAAACCTGGACGAAAAATTTTTGCAAACAATCTGAGACTGAAAAACTAAAAAAATTGCAAATCTGAAGCAAAAATCCTTTCTGGTGTCAAAAGTCATCCTGAAATTTTAAAACTCGTATCAAAGCTAAAGTCAAAGTTGTTAGAAGCCTTCAAAATTTGTTAGGAATTCAATTTTTGCAGCCTATTTCAAGATGCTATCAAAATATTCACTATGTCAGGAACATAGAAGAAACTAGAAAGAATTTGATCATTTACCTAAAGTGGTCCCTTGAGTCTGATTTAGCCTTCTGATTTATCGATTTGAGTCTTTTTCATCTTGTGTGAAAATCTTATCAAAATTATCTTCAAATTCAGTCTTCATACAAAACGGCTAAGTGTTGTGAGCTAGTATCCACCATATTTTGGGTGTCTACCCATACTAATAGGGCATAGTATACTTCATTTATGCCCAATCTAATCTTCAATCAATCTAATCTTGACAAGGTTGCGTCATTCAATCTTCTTGAATCAAGTCATTCTTCAGTGTCTTCATCTTTCTCTTTTGCTTCATCCAAGGTTAATGGTGGAAACTAGAGCTTCCTCACACAAAAAATTCAGAGAAGCACCCAATACCTTACCTTTGTCTACTCATGTGGGTCCAACCTTTGAGAAACTCTACAATTCAGGTCTTTACGAAGACAGTGGTCTAGGCAATCTTTGATTAAAAACTGGTTACATACCCCCCCCTCCATTAACCCACGGAGGTGATCAACAAACTCCACATCAATCTATCCTAGGGAGTCCTAAAATTCCTAACATGTCTCAAGGAGGGACAAACCACAATTCCCAAGGACATCAATCACAACATGGTGTGAATCAAGAACACACACCTGAAATTGCTCGATATCAAAATGATGATGACATCAAGAAAATGATGAGGCATTTCTTGAAGGAAGATAGAGAAACATACTTCCTAGAGTTAGCTCATCAAGGTGCTAAAATTCCTCCCAACTTTAATGTTGAAGATATCATTACGCATAAGGAAGAAACTCCAATCATCGCTATGATGAAAATGATGCATGCCATGCAAGTCAAACTTAACAAACTTGAAAAAGAAAAGGAATCAAAGGAGTTCTCCATGGAAGCTCTATGCCCTTTTCCATTTGATAAAGACTTGTACATGTTTCCATTCCCTAAATGAGTGAAAATACCTAAATACAATAAGTATGATGGAAACTCTAATCCTCAAGATCATATCAGAGAATTCTGTACTCAATTTATGGAGTTCATGCATGAACCAACCTACCTAATGTGTCTTTTCCCTCGATCTCTGGGAGGGTCGGCTATTCATTGGTTGTCAAAAATTCCCCCTGCTATCAAAACTTTTGAGGAGTTAATCAAACTGTTCTATCAACAATACTCCTACAACATCCAACATCTGGTCACTATGATCGACATCTACAGTCTAAAATAAAACTCAGGAGACCCATTCCTAACTTTTCTCAAATGATGGAGGAAGAAGTTTTCTCTATATGCTAGACCCATTCTAGAAATCGAGGAGCTAGAAATTTTCATCAATAATCTTATTCCAAAACTCAACTACCATTTGCAAATGCAAAATCATACATCCTTTGATAAAATGGTAGAAAATGCAATCAAAATTGAGTAAGTACAACATCATCACCTTGCCTAAGATAAAGGTATTTGATCCTGAACCTAAACCAAAATGGTGGAGAGAGATGATTTCTATGACTTCCATCACAATAAGGGTCATAAAACCAATAACTACATATGCTTGAAACATATTATACAAGATAAAATTGATAATGGGGAAATCATAATTGACAATCACAAAAGCAATAATGATCATACAACATTCACGAAGCCATTTCTAAAACATGGTCAAGGAGATTCATCTTCTCAGTCTAATGTGGGTGCTAAAGTCAATTATGCCTACTCTGGAAGTTGTCATCAATATGGTTGAACCATGCCTATCTGAGTGTTGCAATGTCATCACAATTGTAAGAAAAGATAGAGAAAATCAATCAGCAAATGCAGTTACTCGATCACAAGCTCAGGAACATCTGCAAGGACAAATCCCAAATTCATCCAATGTCCCTAAGATACCTTTCAATCTCTCTTCCGCTTCTAAACAGAATGCTACATCTAAATCTTAAAATCCTAAAGACACGAGGCCTAATTCCTATAGTATTATCCAACAACTCTAGCATACCAATGCAAAAATCTCCATGTTTGAATTGCTTTGGATATCTCCAGCTCATAGAGCCATTCTAGAAAAAGCTCTACTCAGATCCAATGCTCCTGATAATCTTGATTTAGACAGGTTCCAGACTATGGTTGGTCATCTTATGTCTTCGCAGTATATCTCCTTTTCAGAGGAAGATTATAATTCCTTGTGTCATCCACATAACCAGCCCTTACATACTGAAGTCTTAATCCAAAACCATTGAGTCAAACATGTGTTGACAGATGGAGGCGCTGGTCTAAATATTTTTTCTTACAACTTGATTAAACAATTGGGATTATCTGAAGCTACCATTGATCCTAAAAGGAAAATAACTATCAAGGCATATGATGAAGAAGAAAGATCTTCCAAAGGAACTATTGTCTTACCTATTAGAACAGGACCCGTTATCACAGACACCATATGTCAAGTTCTTGATCTACCTTTGGCTTACAACATCCTTCTAGGAAGACCCTAGATACATGAAATGAGAGCTATTCCTTCCACATACCATCAATGTGTGAAATTTCCTTATGAAGGAGTAGAGTTGACGATTCTAGCTGACCTCTCTACAACTTGCAATGCATTAAAAGAAAGTGTTGATAAAGTTGTTCCTAATAATAGATAATCTTCCACTAAGCAGCTAGACGTTGCTTCAACATCCAAGATGGAAGACATTGATAAAGAAAATAAAATAAGAAATAATGGTATGGGAGAATACATAATGGAACCATTCTTATCTCTCACATCTCTCCCATTATCACCAAAGTCTTTTGGACAACCTTCAGACAAAGTGAAACCTAATGTTAAAGAATCCCAAGTCATATTCAATAGAAGCTTTGTCCCAGAGCAAGTATCTAAACAAGATTTTGAGGAAGATGAAGTCGTGCTTGCATGGTTGTATAAAGATGAATCCCAATCTCAGCCAGTCCAAAAATGTGACTCCACTTCAAGCAAAATTCCTCAGAAGTCATATGGACCAGGAGACAAATTGATCACAAAAATGGGATATACAGGAAAAGGACCTCTAGGACTACAAGATAAGGGTCTTTTATCACCTCTTGACCATTATGGTCAGAAAAATAAGAATAAACCAGGTCTAGGATATAAGAAGAAGCCTTTCTATCTAAGCAAGAACTCCCCACATGTCTTAGAACAGATTGAACGAAAGGAAGAAATAGAAAAATCTGACAGTGATGATTCAGACACCACTAATGAGCTCATTTCTTATGAGGGTTTTCCTAAAGAAATAAAAGACCTCCTTGAAGAAGGAGATGATCCAATCAAAAGAATTAATGTGGTAGACATACAAGAACCTACTATGGAACAAGAGATAGTTGCACCACAAGAACTAGCTAATCTCGAAGACAATCAAATAGATAAGGAGGAAGGTGGTAGCTATTCCCATGAGTATAAATTCAAATTAGAATCTGAGGGTAACCCTTCTTGGGGTAGTCATCCTGATTTTACTCATGTTCTTAAATTTCCTAGAGGCATAGATGAGGAATCCAATGACTATGCATGGGGAGTCATTCCAGAGGAAGATGATCTTATCACAGAAAAACATGTTGATGCTATTCACCAATATGCACCTAAACCCAATGTAAGTCTAGAGTGAAATAATGAACTTAACGAGTCTGATCCATCGATGGCTGAAGTGGACTCCCACAATGGCATTGAGCCTATTCATGAATTGAACATCTTAAGTTGTAATATCACCTTTGAACTTGAGTGTCAGGTTAGGACTAATGATGATAGATCCATATCCGTAAACACTATCTCCCAATCCTTTCCCACTTTGACTATCCAACATCCTGAACTTCTTGACCAAACTTCCATGAATCCAAGCCAAGGTATCTATACCTTTCCAAATGACTATGCCCTTGCTTGCTACCTAAATGTAGTTGAGCCTATGAGGACTTCCATCAGTGAACTGAGCGTTAGCATGATGAAGTTTGACATCAAGTATCTTAGTCAAAAGAATAAGAATAAAAATAAAAATAAAAGGAGTTCTGAGGGTGAAAACCACTTTGTGGCAGTCTCAAAACCTACAAAAGTAAAAATAAAAGACGTATTTGAAGGTGAAAACCTTTCTAAGGCACCTAAGGATGAGATATTTGATGTCCTTCCGAGTCATTTACAGATAGATCTCTAGTTCTAATTGAGCCTACTCAATCTATCACCTTAGGAACAATAGAAGAACCACAGTTGATCCATGTAGCACAATCCTTATCAAAAGAAGAAAAGAAAAAATTTACCACATTCCTAACAGAAAAGAAGATCAACTTTGCATTAAAATATTTAGATATGCTAGGGTTGGATCCTGATCTTATAATGTACCATTTATCTATAGCTCCAGGGGTCAAACATGTTAAGAAAAAATTAAGAAAGATGCATCCACATGTTGCACTCTTGGTCAAAGCTGAATTAGAGAAGATACTAAAAGCCAGATTCATCCGTGTTATTGACTATGCTGAATGGATCTCTAATATTGTACCTATTTCTAAATCAAATAAATCAATCAAAGTGTGCACAGATTTTAGAGATGTAAACAAAGCATGCCCTAAGGATGATTTTCCATTAAATAATATTGATATGATAGTGGACATGACTATGGGCTTTGAGATGTATTCCTTGATGGATGGTTTTTATGGATATAATCAAACAAAAATTGCTCTGGAGGATCAAGAGAAAACTACTTTCACATGTGTGTGGGGTAATTTTTTTTGGAATGCCATGCCATTTGGGCTTAAGAGTGTTTGTGCTACATATCAGAGAGCTATGACATCTATTTTTCATGACATGATGCATCAAACTATGGAGGATTATGTTGATGATACCTTAGCAAAATCTATGATAAGGGCTAAACATCTAAATGATTTGAGCAAAATACTAGACTGCATGGAGAAGTTTAGTCTTAGATTAAACCCTAAGAAGTGTGCTTTTGGCATCACTTCTGGAAAGCTCCTAGGGTACATCATCTTAAAGAAAGGTATTGATGTTGATCTAGCTAAAGTGAAAGCCATCATGGAGATACAACCTCCCAAGAACATTAGTCAAATGAGAACATTGCAAGTGAGAGTTCAATCTATCATATGCTTCATATCACAGGTTGCAGATAAATCACAGCCTTTTACAAAAACATTACATAAAGATGTGACTTTTGCATGGAACAAGGAATGTGAAAATAACTTTAACCATATCAAGAAATATCTATCAAATCCTCCTATTTTGAAGCCTCCTATTCAAGGGAAGCCTTTGATCTTAAATGTCTCCACAATAGATACATCGTTGGGGGCATTGCTAGCACAACATGATGAGAACAAGAAGGAAAGGCTATATACTATATCAGTAGAACATTGGTAGCATATGAAAAGAACTATTCAATGATTGAGAAAGCTTGTCTAGCTATGATCTTTGCATCATAGAAACTGAGACATTATATGTTATCTCATACCACACAGTTGGTAGCTAAGATTGATCCACTAAAGTACCTACTAAGCAAAGCTGCCCTCACAGGTATATTAGCCAAATGGGTCATGCTCTTAAATGAATTTGACATTGAATATGTTGAAAGAAAAGCTATTAAAGGATAGGTAATTTCTGATCAATTGGTTGAAGCACCATTGTTTGATGATACACCAATGCAAATGGAACTTACAGATTCCTCTATCATGAACCTGTCTTCTAGATCATGGAAGTTAATCTTTGACAGCTCCTATACATAGAATGGATCAGGAGTAGCCATATTGTTCATCACTCCTCAAGGATACTCAATCCCTAAAGCATTCAAAATCAAGTTTCTTGCACAAACAATATTGCTGAATATGAATCCCTTCTTAATAGTATGAAAATAGTAATTGAGTGGAGAGTGACATAATTACACATTCATGGAGACTCACAACTTGTCATACACCAAGTCAATGATGTGTATCAAATGAAAGATGGAAAACTGATCCCATACAAGAGAATGGTAGATGATCTAAAGAAGTATTTAATATCTATCACGGTCGAGAAAATTCCTAGAACAAAGAATAAGGTTGCTGATGCTATGGCAACGCTATCTACTTTACTATAGCAGCTTGAACATGAGCTACGCTACGAGTTCCTGGTGGAAGCACTATCTTATCCTACATATGATTCCCCTAAAACCCACATGATCTGCATTGTTGTTGGTCATGATTCATCCCGATACAAAAACCTTTTCTCATATCTCCAAGACCAAATCATTCTTGATACATTCAACTACCATGAGAAATGATACCTTATCCGCAATGCATCCCGATATGTCATCATTGGTAACAATCTGTACAAACTAGGTCTAGATGGTACACTACTTAGATGTTTAGAATGGGAAGAGTCTCAACGTGCACTAGAGGAAGTCCACAAAGGTATATGTGGGTTACACTCAAACGGTTTAACACTAGCTTGAAAGCTTGTTAGGGCTGGGTACTATTGGCCTGAAATGGAAAAAGATGCAATCAAGTTTGCTAAGAATTTTCAAAAGTGTCAAGTACATGGTAACCTAATTCATGCTCTAGGGAGAGATCTAATTCCCTTTACTACACAATGGCCTTTTCATCAATGGGCATTTGATCTTATAGGATCCAACTCTCTGGGCCTATGGAACAAGTATCAAAACACCCACTGGGGCTACACCATTTGCTTTAGTTTATGGGTTTGAAGTGGTACTGCCTGTTGAGGTTGAAATCCCATCACTAAGAATCAGAATGCATGGTCTAGTAACTAATGATGAGTACAGAGTGTCTAGGTTGCAAGAACTTGAACTAGTCGATGAGCATAGACAAGAAGCATATGATCATCTCAAAGTATATCAGAAAAGAATGTCTAGAGGTTACAATAAGAAATTCAGACATAGAGAATTTCAGGTTGAAGATCTAGTCTTGAGAGAGAATCCTAAAAATCAATCACATAGAGAATGCAAGGGGAAGTTTGAATCCAACTGGTTGGGTCCATTTTTTATCACTACTACTTTTGGCTCTGGTGCCTATCAACTCTCAACGTCTGACGGAGAACAGCTCCAAGAACCAATCAACATTCTCCATCTAAAGAAATTCTACGCCTAAGGCATTCAGTCTTTGCAAAATGTCCTAAAAAAATATTTAAAAATCAGAAAAAGTCCTAAAAAAATGATCATCCTGGTGAAAACATAACAATAGGCACCTTGATGTATCACAAAAAAATCAAAAAATATCAAAAGTACAAAAAAATTGAAAAAAAATAAAAATGAGAAAAAGAAAAAGTGCCTTGGTGAAAACTTGGAAACAGGCGCCTTGGTAGCAAAAATAGAATCTCTGCCAAGATCGTGGAAATCCGGTAAACGGGCACCACTTGTTCAAAATGCTCCATCTTTTAATGCAATCTTGGTCTTTCCTAGCTTTTTGTCTTGCTTTAGTTTGTACATACCTCCCGGTTTGTTTCTGCATTCTTGTTTTCAATAAGTCAGTCTATACACCAATCATCTTAAATGTCTATATCCTATCAGTGCATAACACTTGAGGGCTATCAATGTCATATCCTATGGTCTGTAGTATGCTTTAGATGTGTCATATCTAGTCAGAGTCCTTTGAAGCTTCATTCGAGTCAGTCAGTCAGTCTCCTCTCCTGAAAGGATTTTGCATCTACAACAACACAAACAAACATCAACACAAACTGAAAACAACCTTTGCTTCATTGCTTTTATCTCCTTGTATGCTTACTGATTCACATTGATATTTTTTCATATTGTATCCTTTTGAGTTCTTCGATGATGTCCTTTACAGGATTTAGAGAGTGAAGACTAGGGGCATAATCTTTTCTTTGTTTTCTGCTTTGAGTGAAAGACTAATAACTTTGGAAATTTTGGATTGAAATGGTGTTGATCTGTAAGAGCCTCCATCACGTGTTGGATGGCCATGAGTACCTTGACCATTGATACCCAAAAAATTCAAGGAATTTTGATATAGCTTACATCTTTTTGAACGATTTCTCAATCCTACTATGAACGGCTATTATCTAAGGATGTGAACGATAAAGGGTCACTACGGGTAATTCACATTGGAGACAAGAATGAATTCTGCAAACTATTTGGTGTGTTTGACCGCAAGGCGTATTCAGGTCATCATGACATCTATGTTTTGATGCTTATACAAATTGCTATATCAAAATGGACATGATATTCAAGTCATCCTGGCGTTTGTGCCTTGGTGCTTGTATCTAATCTAACATTCTCAAAATAAAATCAATATTCATATGTCCATGGTTGTCTAACCAGTGGGCGTTGTATTGATTCTTGTGCATACAAATCAATATTCATATGTCTATAGTTTCCTAACTAGTAGGCATTGTATTGATTTATCCGATTACCTAAAAATTCAATGATGAAAATGACCGACACATGATCAGTGACTAGGTCCTAGGTCTTAGGTTTGCATTTCATTTTGCACTTTGCATGTTTGCATGGTCTCACAAATTGCTTGAATACTTAAACGATTCTTCAAAAATGAAAATGCTAAACATGACACAAGGACTGAGCATTGTATGAAGATCCCTCCAATGAAACAAGTAGAACTCATTTTCAGGATCAAAATTGAAATCTGCGATCGTTTACTTTGTCAAAATTGTGATTTAAAATTTTTGGACCCAGGACGGCCAACTGCTTGCATAATCAACCTTCAATCATCATAGAAATCCAAAAATCAACTTAACTGATTATCTCACATCGAACTATCAAAATTTCAACTTGGTCACCCATGGTCAACTCATGGTCAAACCTAGTCAAACTTGGTCTTCTGGACCTCCAAACAATGCAGAACGTGTTCTCGAATGTGTATAACCAATTCTCAAATCAATTAACGTGCTTCTAAACCATTTAACACTAACTTTTCTTGTCAGATTTCAATTTTTATCCCAAAGGGGGCATGGTATTGCACATCATTCAAAGTCTGTAAATCTTATTCCATAAATCAAATCTGTTTCCTCAGTAATCAAGACAACAACCACATATAATTACTGATTCATCAAAAGACCTCGTCGCTTGGGGCATATCAGATTCATCAAGATCCATATCAATCTGGTATCCTAATCTATCTTGTAAACTGTGTCAGCTTTTCATAACCATTGGTTCATTAGTGTTATTTCCTTGTTTCTTCATAATTGAAGGATTCAGATGTGATACCAATTATGATTCCTTTGGACATTCAGGTCTGGAATTCAATCACTCACTTCTTCATAATCATAAGGTTCAAAATCAAGCGTTTTGATATTTTTTTGTAATCACTGGTTCATTGTTGCTATAGTTAACATCCTAACAATTCTTGGTCGACCAGGACATGAATCAGCTTTTCTAATCTTTCAATCAGTTTCTATCTCGGAATTGGTTCATCTTCCAAATTAGTTTCAGTATCATACACAGACTATCTTTGAACCACTATGCTTTGCACAATGATTCAAAGAGGGGCAAAATGTAATACACCAAAAATGGGATATATGTTCATTAACCTCTTACATCAACAATTTGATCGAAATCGACATCAAAGTCTTAACCAAAGGCACATTTGCACATTAGTTCATCAAAATCTAATTGATTATCCTAAATTCTACATCGAGGAATATTCCTTATTTATCATAATTATCTTTGATTTAATAATTAGTTGGCGATAAATCTTATTTATCTTAAAGTTGATTAATTGAATATAATGAATATTTAATTAATTATGCCACTTAATTATTTAATTAGATTTAATTTCATTTATTCCTAATTAATATTATTTTTATTTTGACAATAAATCAAAATTCCTACAAACAATCAATTGAATATTTATTTAATTGATTTAAAAACAAAGTTGTCAAATTTAATGATTTAATTGGAATAAAGTTTGATTTAATAATTGATTAACCCATAAATCAATTGTTTTAATTCAAAATCAGTTAAATGGAAAATAAATCACTTTATTTATTAAATTAATTCAAATTAAATCATGCACAATCAGAAAAGAAGTCAACTTTAAAACAACTATTAAATTCAATTTGTTAACTTTCTAAACTCAACATCTGATGATGAGTTGAAAAAGAGAACTAAACTCTATTTTGAGATAAAAACTATTTTTTGCATGATTTTATGAGTTATTTATTCTAATTTCTTGTTAACTCAAAAAACAACCTGAGCTTATCAACAATGATTTATGGTTTTTCTTATGCATCCTCAAAGCCTTGGATTTCTATAAAAACAAGGCTCATCTCTTCACAAATCATCTCTCAAAATCTCTCGACTTTGCACAATTACTCTGGCAAATTTACAACTGAAGAACAAAGCTTTTGTGATAGATAATTTTGTGAGATCATTTCATAGTTTTTCATAGCTTTTGCATACTTTTGCATTCATCTTCATAGCATTGTTAGATTAATTGCATATCATTTCAATTCATTCTAGATTAGTTTCATATCAAGTTTTTCATCTAATTGCATCAAAAATAAAATAAAAAATAGATTAATTTGCATTCATATTTCATTGCTTTCATCACTTTAAATCCTTCGTTTAGGTGTTACATTGTCACTAATCTTGGTCTAATCTAAGAATAACATACTTGCACCTACTAGAAGGCAGTAAATCACCTAGTTAGCTTAGTTTCATTTATTTGCAGATTTCAATTTTGCTAACCTCTAATATTTTACTGAAGTGTTGTGTCTCCAACTAGGTACAATTTTCACACACAGAGTAGTTTCGTTAATAATTTGAGAAACTAAATCTTGAGGAGGAATTCTATCGTCTCTTCTTTTTCTTTTTCTTTGTATTGTTTCTTCTAACCATGAAGGAGTGGCTAGAATTTTTGAGGCAGAGGCTATACTTTCAATATCAAACAATTTTCTGACTATTGTAGGGCTTTGTATTTCTTGAGCTGAACTTTGAAATTTTGGTACTATTTTTTGAGTACATGTTATAGTAGTTTGAATAAATTGTGTTATTTGAGTTGGTGGTTCTTCTTTGAAAGATTGATCTGTTGCATTTTGTCCTGATTGACCTATTTCTTCTTCTTGTTCTATCTTCTCTAGTTCATGTTGACCGTCCATGTTGATCAATGGAAGTGAACCGCTGACACAAGTGTTGGTTATAGCTTTTCCTTTTTTCAGTGGTTGACATCTCCTCCTGTGTTTTGTTGATTGGATTAAACTATTATCTATATTGTTGGTAATGGTAGTTGAGCTGATGTTCTTGTTTGAGCTTGTGTTGATGATTGCCCTTCTGTGTGTCTTCTTTTTTATTGTTTTCTTGTACTGTACACATCTTTTTGTTCTTTTAATTATCTGTTCCATTCTATCTTCAAGATTGTCTAGTTCTAGTTCTTTATATTTTACAGGTTGCAAAGATGTCCCTTTTATTTTTGTCAAATAATGATTGGAAAGCAGATTAGATTGATCATCGTATAATCCTTTGACATCTATTACAATATTATATAGTTGAATATGTTCAACTGTGAGGCGGGACCATGATCTTTCTCTCATTTCAAAGTCATCTTTACAATTAGCCCAGAAATCTTCTAATGAAGGTATGTGATTAAAATTAGGGCCTAGTTGTAGGTTTTGTTTGATATAATTGGAAGGGTCAAAATGATGCCTCATAACATTATATTCATCAAATTTATATATATTTTGAGATGATTTGATGAGATTCATTGTAGAATAGCTAGAAAAGCATGTATAAGGTCCTATGGAAATTGGAAAATGAATACCTGCTTTATGCCTTTCGCTACATCTGTTGTTGACCTCGATGAACTGTCTACATAACTCTATCAAAAACATTTTATCATCTGTATATTTTGGCAATTTGAATGCAAATCCATCAAAAGCTCCAATTTTGAAATATGTAAATGTAGGATATTGTGTATAATAGCTTCCAAATTGCATTATTGTTTGTGTGCTGCATCTGATAATCTGTGTTCTGGACAACCTTGAATTTCATGGCATATCTTCATTGTAAAAAAATATGTCCTTCCATTTTGTACCTCACTCTACAGTGTTCAAATATGTCCTTCTCTAACTCTCTCTTCTACCCACACAATTTCCCTATCACCTTCAATCATGTCTTTCCATCACCTTCACTCATTTCTTTTTATGAAAATATATTTTCCAAGCAATTACCCTCCTCTGTCTTTTCCATAGAATTCTCACTTGTCATAGTCTTCCAAGCAATTACCCTCCCTCTGCTCCTTCTTTTGTCATTCTTTTTTTCTCTTTAGCACTCAAGATTTCATAAAATATATCACCTATGTATGTAGCTACGAGCTATCATACAAAATAAAAGCATTCCTATTCTTTGAGATACATTACATATGACTCGTTTCAGACCCACGGTGATGTTTTCTCTTTGTATTTATATGTCTTAGACCTCTAAGATCACGAGTTATCCTTAGAGCTTTTTCTTTTAAGGATAAACTTTTTTTTTTTTTTTTGCCTCCCTCTTAAAGGAATGAGATCTTATAGATTACCAATATTGAAGTTTACTACTATGGAAAGTGTTTACCTATCCAAAAATCTTTTGGATTGAATGTTGATGGCATTCAAGAAATGAAAGTGGACAAATTGCTTTCCCTTGCAAGTTATCAAAATATAAAATATGCAAAGAAAACTAAAACACATAAAAATAGACACAACAATATGTATTGAACCGTGAACTAAGTTGTACGTATAGGAGAGAAAGAAGAAACTACCGTGCAGAATAGTGGAGGAGAATAAGAAATCAAATCGCTCTATTGAGATTTTGGGTAGATAACTTACTCATGACTAGCGTGAGATGGTGATCTTACACCATAAGGCTTGCTAGATAACTAGCAAGATATCTCAAGCTAACTAGGACACTTAAGTAGGCTTTATGGCATATGGTCGAATTATCTATCCACATGAGATAATATCTAAATCACCGCCCCTATTAATCTTACCTTAAGTTGGCACAAAAAAGTAGGTAAGTTAGCAACTAACCTTGATGAGGTACTCAAGAATAATGGAATCTCTTATAAAGTGGAGAGAGGGAGAAAACCTATAAGGATCCACCCAAAAAAGATAAAATAAGGTGAAGCAGATTAGACGGCTCAACATTGAAGATGATGTTGTTAATAAAGTGTATTGCACCCCAACAAGAGCTCAAATTTGTTTGAACTTGCTTTCAATAAAAGGCTTGCTAAAAATATCAAAAATCTACTTTGAAGTGAATAGTTAGAAGACAACATGAAAGCTTCACATAATATGATGTAAAGGGATTCTTTTCCATTGTTGGAGACAATAGAGAGAGTGGAGGTTTTTAGAGAGCATGTAGGAGAACATGGGAGAAAGAATAGAGGTTCTAATGATTGATAAGGATAATAAAATTAGATAGAGGATGGGTGAGGATAGAATAGAGAACTTGGGGTCATCGATGCTATGAAAAACATATTAAAAATAGAAGCACATTAACCTAAAACTTACACCTACAACAATGATTAGGGAAAAATCACATTTAGAATAATCTAGCCTATATATATTCTCATTAAATAATGAATTCACTAATTCAAGTCACATATGTCACTGTTGATCACACCATAAGACTGTGAGGAGGGAAAATCTATCTTAATAGGTGATTCCACAAAAGTGGTTCCCACTTTTTGGCCAACTTTGACATTGAAACGAATATTCTGAAAAAAAAAAACTTCACTTTCGGACACATATTGCTACAAAACCGTTAAGAATTTGAAGATGATGTAAACTAGTAATTTTTAGCATTTCTTTCTAGTTTCTAACTATATATTTTTTTTAAAAATTGGAATTGATTTGTGTCCTTTTTTCCTTCTCTTTCGAAAAGTGATTTATATGAAAAATCAACATTTTTAAAGAGTGACAGTCACTTGTTTCAACATAACTTTTTTTGAAAAAAGATAATGACGTAATTATTTGAAGGTTAGAATTGTAACATCAACACCTATAGGATGTCATTGGTTTCATTCAATTTGGTTCAAAATTTTATTTTTTATTGAGTCATAGAGTGACATTAGCCATAATTTAGACATAGGTTTCTTCGGTTCAATATAACTTGATATCTATAGATGGAAATTCATTTTTTATTTTTTTGATAGAAAGTTAACACAAATACCTATTGGATACACATTTTTCAAAAAAAAAATCCCTATTTTTCTATTTTTCCCGAAGTGTCAACCAGAGAGGTTTCGAAATGGTCAGACAACCTATATTTAATAAAACTAAAAATAGAATGTCACGATAAACACAATATATACTAAAAGTATAGTCATTGGAAATCTTGTTCAAAGTGCCACACTGTGCCATTTTTTATTTCATAATATAGTCTTATTTGGTCATTGATTGAGCCCTCAAAATGGCAAAAATTTGTAAAAATTTCATGTCCTTACCAAAATTTCCATTTTTGGGGCCTCTGAATGAACACCCCTTCGAACGAAGCGGTCCAAAGGCCTTCATACGAAGGGGGGTTCGAATGAACACCCATTGGAAAAAATTGATGAATTTTTCCATTGCCAGTTTATTCACAAGGGGAGTTTATTCAAACGCTCATCAGCTATTTTTTTTCTTTGGTATAAATAAATGATTTTTTTTGGTGTTTTTAAAATAATCAATTCATTTTAATTCACTATTTTATAATGGAAACATTGAAACAACAATTTTATAAGGGAATCAAGTTTATCATATCTTGCAATTTTTTTGAAGATCAAAGATGGGAAACACGAAGGGAAGGCACAATAAATCTGTAAGAAAAATATCACCTAATAGAGAACACAAAAATCACAAAGTGTCATTGGCATTATTATTACAGAACTAATCAAGGTATGCATCTATAAATTCACACGTATGAGTTTTATATGTCTTTGTTTATAATTTTCTTTAATTTGTTCTAATTTGATTAATTTTTGTGCATGTAGCTCACAATCAACAATTACACGATGAAGCAAAAGCTCAGGCAGGAGGGTCAAACCAAGTTGAACAAATGAATGTTAGAGAATATTCGAGATCAGTCCCTCCAAAATCTCAAACAATGAAAGTTGGAGATGGGTTAGGATTAGTTGGTCCTATCGGTATGGATGAACACATGAAACTTGCTCAAACTGTAAAGAAAAAAATCAATTATAGAAACTTATATCATTTACTTGTAATTGATGTGGACAAATTGATATCACTTTCTGATATCACTTTTTGGAATGATAATACCCGTCCTTCACCAAAACTAGAGATGTTATCAAACACAAGGTTAGAGCTAATGAATATGAGTATCATACAAAAAATTGGCTGGACACAACACAACATGAAATTTATGTCTTATTTTGTAGTTTAAATCCTATTATAAAGATTGGGAAAACATTATTTTAAAGATTGAAGCCATATAATGTGAGGAGAAACAAAGTGTTTGAAACTTTTTGTTTTCGTTATCATATTGAATTTGATCTCCACTATTAGGTTTTCTAAAATTTTGAAGACAATACTTTTGGTTTTCAAAATGATCCTCCTAGTAGATGAAGTGAGTTCATATCATCTATTTTATGTGACAAAATAGATGATGTGGTTGAACAAATAAATTGCATAAAAGGAATATGTGAAACATGTACTGATTTGGCTCTTTTCCCTTTGAAAAATGGAGATATTGATGTGACAAAGATGATAAATTGCAAGAGTTACAAATATGTAAGGAATGAATTTTTTTTTGGAAAAGAATCCAAAAGGTTAGAATATGTTGAAGAGGAGATAACTATTGGAGCATTTATGGATAAATTTAAAAGTTTGATTCAATCGTACATTCTGTTAGAATAATAATGTCCCAATCAAGTGGGAGGGGGTTGGGGGTGAATCAGTTGATGCCAATATAGAGTACATAAAATTTAACTTCAAAATTATTGCTTATAAAAAATATTGAGCTGAAAAATGAATGTAGCATGTACACATAAACAACAACACTTGTTCTCGAGGAAAACCCTATTAAGGGAAAAAACCCTGATGGGGATGGTATCCACAAATATATGCACTATAGGTATAATAACCATGTTAAGAGTTCTGACCCTGTTAGGAGACAAGTATTACAATAGGCGGGTCCTGATTAAAGGACACACCCTATTGGGAGCCTTTTTACAATGTGATCCCAATTAAGGAATCAGCCCTGGTAGGAGTCCAACCTTGTTAAAGTCAATTTACTTGTTAGGGGTGTACAACACATCAACTTGATCAAGAGATTTGAGAGTTAAAGCCACCCTTAGGTTCTCCAAACCTTGCAACATTAAGTTTGAGATAATTATGTTCTAAAATTGCTTCTAGTCTTCAATTAATCCCAAGAAAGCTCCATCTAGTGCCTACGTACACAACTACTATTCTTCCAATAGTATCCAATGCATCCTTAAGCTCACATTCACCTCTGCATCTCACATGTGTAGTGCCACCACTATTTTCCAAGGATTTCAATCCTTATATATTGTATCATCAGAAAATGGAAGCACTTCCATTTAGGACTGGTTTAGCCCTCCGAGTAAGTGGTTTCGGGTTATTTCAAGTGCTTTGAATGGGTCCTCGACTTAGATCTTGCTTTTCCCTTGATTCTGCCCCCTTTTCCACCTTATTTTTGCATTTTTTTGGCATTTTGGACTAAGATCCTGAGATCTTTGACCTCAAGGTCAAGGTCGACCTTTTGGGTCAAGGAAGACCTCGACCTTGACCTAGTTCAAGGATGACATTAACCCTAACCTAGGTCAAAGTCAACCTTGGCCTTGACCCATGGTCCAAATTTCAAGGTTCCATGATTTTCGGATGTCAGGTTTCGGAAAGAATTGTTTTTTGGCTTCCGGGTCGGCTATTTTGATCTTCAAAATTGTAAAATTTTAAATTATATTTAATCTAGGTCCATTTCTAGGGGTATGGGCCCAATGGCAATTTATTTCTCATATGTCAGCCTCTCGAGGAGTTTGTGCCCTAGATCACTATAAAAGGAAGCCTTCCTCTCTCATTTTCTCCATCAATTCAGATCAAGTTTTCTCCATCTCTCAAGAAAGAGAAATCAAGCAATCAAGAGGAAAGGAAGAAGGAGAAGGAAAGCATTCAAGAATTCATTGAAGCCTTCAAGCCTTCAAGCATTCAAGGTCTAATTCATTGACGAGATCTATTGGTAGCCATTGAAGGATTCAATCTCTATGGAGCCCTCTTGTTGAAGATTCCTCCATCTATTTCCATTCAAGCCTTTTTGTAATCCGAGATCCATTCAAGATTGGTGTTGAAGATCTAAAGACAATTGATTTGAGACATCCTACATTCAATTCTACATTCAGTTAGAGCATCCGTACTTGTGGATCCAAGGATTCGAATCCTCCACAAGGGTTTTCAACATAAGCAAGGTGAATTATTCCATTTACGTTGTTTATCTCTATAATCTCAATTCAATTTCAAGGTTAATTCCTATATTGGGGTTTGACTAAGGCAAACCCGTCCCCCCAATAAAAAAAACCATTTTTCTTGCAGGTACAGGTACAAGATGATGAATATTAGTGCAGATCTGGATACCCTTTTTGCTAAACATTCAGGATCTGTGAATAGAATTTCCATCGCAGTAGTGCAGGTCAAGGTTGACTTTTCGAGGTAAGATCTTACCCTACATTTGGGTCAAGGATGACCTTCCTCAAAAAAGAAAAATATTTCTGGGTTTTATAGATCTTGCAATTTTGGTATGAGAAGTAGAAATCAACAGTTTCTGAGACCATCTGACAGGGTTTTCAGCTGATTCTTTTTCTGAGGTAAGTACCTTTTATTTCTTCATTTCAATATTATTCTTCTACATTTACTTTACAAATCATTATAATTTCATGAATGTGTAAAATATTAGTTTTGGGGTCTCTTTTATGTGCAAACCACTATCCTAGACCCCACCGCATATTTTATATCTTACATTTTGGTGAACCCAACAAGCTTACCCCTATCTTTTGTGGAATTAGATGCCCTATTGTGTTAGATTTCCCTGCATATTAGCTTGTGTGTTCACCTTGATCATACATTTTGGTGAACCCGTTTACGACAACTCTTTCTTTTTGGTGTTAGATTTAGATTTTGTGTTAGATCTTGCATGATTACAAAGGTAGATTTCTTTTATGCTCTTGCATTTATATTTCAAAAATACAAAAAAATTACAAAATTTATTTCAAAATACAAAAATATTTACAAGCTTACCCCTTATCTTTCGTGGAATTAGATGCCCTATTGTGTTTGTGGTGTTTGATTTTCTTTTCATGCTTATAAATCTCATTTACGATTATTGCCTAATCCTTAGGGGCTCGTTGTCTTAGTGTTGTGAGTGATATAATAGGTCCCCTTCCATCCTTGTTCCTATCCTTGGGGGGCAAGGATGCCATCTCCTTCTTTTCTGTCTTTCTGGGATCCACTTTTTCCTTGGTGAAGAAGTATCTATCTATTATGTGATATCCAATCATACATGAAAATTTTGGTTTGCATTGAGGATCGTTGTCCTTAACCATAACCTATTTCATTATTTGACATTGGGTTTCCATAGTTGATAAATCTCTCACCTTGGAAGCTGAATAGTGTGCTATCCCTCACAAGGGTTACTTTTTCCCTTCTTGCATGATATCTCTTTGTATTCATCCCTTCCATGGCCTTAGAGGAGTTGTGACCTTCTTAGCTTGGACTGGGTGTTGTCTATGGATATTGTCTTGATGTTGAAGAAGGTTTTATCCTTGTTCTTTTCTTTCCTTAACATGTCAAAATAGTATGTATTTTTCCATCTTAAGGAGGGGGGCATATATATGACCTCCCTCATTCTATATTATGTATTTTTGTTCTAACCTTTTGTTTTGCAGCATGCTAAATCCTTAGAAGGTAACACACATAAGTTGCTAAATCCTGAAGAGCCACGCATTTTCAATTTCAAATAAGCTAAATCCTTGGAAGGTAATGCGCATAAGTTGCTAAATCTTGGAGAGAAATGCATTTCCAATTTCAAATATGCTAAATCCTCCAAAGGTAACACACATAAGTTGCTAAATCCTAAAGAGATATGCATTTTACAAATGTATTCTATGGTGATATAAGGATATGGATCCATGGGTACTTTATAAAAGCCATCAAAAGATGCACTACATACATGCACAAAGCTGACAAAAGGTGCACAAATTTATGAGGTGACTATCAAGTGTTTTCTTGGTGGGCCATCTTATCCTTTTTGTGGTTCATAGTGAGATACAAACATCTTACTGGGTGAGCTAGCCACTCCTCTCTCTCCTTTTCTCTTCTTTTTTCTAGTGATGTCTCTCTTATTGAAATCTTGGATTTGATGAAAAATCGAGTCCCTGGGGGCTTGAGGATTCCTTTGTCCCTTTGATTTCAATAATATTATCTTTTTCTTTGTGATCTCCTTTACCAAGAGTTTGCATCGAGTCGATACTCTTGCTAAAGTGGGAGCTAAATGTATCATCAGAAAATAGAAGCACTTCCATTTAGGACTAGTTTATCCCTTTGAGTAAGTGGTTTTGGGTCATATCAAGTGCCTTGAATGGGTCCTCGACTTAGATTTGGCTTTTCCCCTTGATTCTGCCCCCTTTTCCACCTTCTTTTTTCATTTTTCTAGCATTCCAGACTAAGATCCTTAGATCTTTGACCTTAGGGTCAAGGTCAACCTTCTAGGTCAAGGAAGACCTCAACATTGACCTATGTCAAGGACAACCTCAACCTTGACCTTGGTGAAATTTTACCTCGACCTTAACCCATGGTTCAAATTTCAAGGTTCCATGATTTTCGGATGTCGGGTTTCAGAAAGAATTATTTTCCCACTTCTGGGTCAGCTGTTTTGATCTTTGAAATGGTAAAATCTTAAATTATATTTAATAGAGGTCCATTTCTAGGGGTATGGTTCATTGAAGCATTCAAGATCCAATTCATCAAGGAGATCCATTGGTAGCCATTGAAGGATTCAATCTCTATGGAACCCTCTTGTTGAAGATTCCTCCATCTATTTCCATTCAAGCCTTTTCCTAATCCAAGATCCATTCAAGGTTGGTGTTGAATATCTAAAGAAAATTGATTTGAGACATCCTACATTCAACTCTACATTCATTTGGAGCATCCATACTTGTGGATCCAAGGATTCAAATCTTCCACAAGGGTTTTCAACATAAGAAAGGTGAATTGTTTCATTTACTTTGTTTATCTATGCAATTTCAATTCAATTTGAAGGTTAATTATTAAATTGGGGTTTGACTAAGGCAAACCCCTCCCCCCCCCAACAAACAAAACAATTTTTCTTGTAGGCACAGGTGCGAAACGATGAATATCAGTGTAGATTTGGATACCCTTTTCGCCGAACTTTCAAGATCCACAAATAGAATTTCCATCAGAGTAGTGCAGGTCAAGGTTGACGTTTTGGGGTAAGATCTTACCCTACATTTGGGTCAAGGATGGCCTTCCTCAGAAAAGAAAAATATTTCTGGGTTTTGTAGATCTTGTAGTTTTGGTTAAAATCAACAGTTTCTAACACCATTTGACAAGGTTTTCAGTCGATTCTTTTTCAGAGGTAAGTACCTTTTATTTCTTCATTTCAATATTAGTCTTCTACATTTACTTTCTATATCATTATAATTTCATGTATGTGTAAAATATTGGTTTTGTGGTCTCTTTTATGTGCAAACCATTGTCCTAGACCCCACTGCATATTTTATATCTTACATATACAAATTACAATAATTAAATGTGGGTCGACCTTCATAAGATAAATCCTATTTACAAAATACAAATGGACCCATCCAAAGATGCACATGGCACATTTTACAATATTAAAAAATATTAATTACATCAATTAATCATTTAGATTCGTTGATTAATCTCACATATCATATTACTTGAAACGTGTTCCAAGTTGGCCTCCAAATAGGTCTTTGCCAATACACATGCCATACTTGACATCACCTGTATGGATATAGCTCCATATGATCATAATAATCTCTCCAACTAGTTTCCAATACAAACCTATTTTCACACATCATAACTCAAACAACCATGGGTGCTATCCAAAAAGTTTTGCAATCAACTCTATGAAAAACATAGTTTATGTCTCCTAGGAATCTCTTACCAATAAACCAATCATAAATCTATCCAATCAACTCATAAGTATGTGCAATTATATATGGTGACCCAAGTCATCATTAGGAGTCTCCCTTTAGGTACACACATGTTGATTCATTGTATGGTGTTTGTTCAATTCTCCACAACCTATTCTACAAGCTACTGAACAACCAATCAATAGCATATGTTGCCATCAATGACAAACTCTATCATGAATGCAACAAACAACCAATGTAGCATGCCTCTACCATTACTAGGATACTCCCCCATAGGAATACCATCAAAATTCATGCTAACAATCTCACCCTTTGGCGTTCATGGCAACATAGATGAAAAATACCTAAGTTCCATAAATACCAAAAACATGCCTGTACTGTATCTTTTCAAATCCTCTTCAACAATCATCAAATCCTCCAAAGGATGATACTTTCATACCATTTCCATACTATTTTTCATGTGTCATTATCTACCCCATTGACATCAATGTCAAAGGTGTTATTGTGTTTACAAGAGTTCCTAGCAACTCAGTTCAAATACATATACTCTCCCATAGGAGAATTATCAAGGATGTAGTCCAGAGAATAAAATAGCACTTTGATATTTTTGGACTAATGCAGTTCTTAAATACTCAAATGTGTCCTTAGGCAGAGGTTTTGTGAAAATGTTTTCTATTTTCTCATTTGTACTCACATATTCTAACTTTACTTCTTTCTCCTCTACTTTATCTCTCAAGAAATGATACTTTATTGCTATATATTTTGTCTTTGAATGTGTGACAGGGTTCTTTGACATATTTACCATGCTAGTATCATCAGAATGGATAGTAACTAAGTCTTTAAGACATACTCCAATGTCCTTCAACATTTTCTTCATCCATATGATCTGTGTACAATTGATTACTGCTGCAACATATTTTGATTCTGTTGTAGACTAAGCAATGTAGTCTTATTTCTTGCTAAGCCAAGAAACCAATCTTTTACCAAGGAAGAATGCTCCTCCACTAGTACTTTTATGTCATCTACATTCCCTGCCCAATCAACATCAGTGAAATCATGAAATATAAAGTCTTGTGATCTATCATACCATAAACCAAACTCAACTTGTTCCTTTTAGATATTTGAATATCCTTTTTATTGCCATAAGGTGATATTCTTTAGGATCTTCTTGAAATCTTGCAACAATTCCAACAACATTAACAATATCAGGTCTAGTGTGTGTCATATATTGAAGACCTCCAATCATTGATCTATACCTTGTCTGAGGTACATTTTATGCCTCATCTTCGAAAGACAACTTGGTTCTAATTACCATAGGGATTCCAATAGGTTTAATGTCATCCATGGAAAAAATTTTCAATAATTCTTTAAGATATTTGTTCTGAGATATATCCCTTCTTTACTTTCATTGATCTATAATCCAAGGAAGAATTTCATCTCCCCAATCATGGACATTTCAAATTCATTTGTCATCTCATCTGCAAACTTGTTGCTCATTTCATCATTTCTTCCAAAGATAATATCATCAACAAAGACTTCAACAATTAAGATACCTTCTTCAGTGATTATTAGGTATAAATTATTGTCAGCATTTCCTTTCTTGAATCCCAACTGAATCAGATACTTATCCAGTCTTGCATACCAAGCTCTTGGATCTTGTTGCAATCCATACAGTGCCTTCTTCAATCTACAAACTAGATCGTCATTCCCTAATAAGGGAAATCCATCAGGTTGCTCAATGTATACTTCCTCTTTCAAGTCTCCATTAAGAAAAGTTGATTTCACATCCATCTGATATACTTTGAAATCCTTATGAACAGCATAAGCTAGGAATAATACGACTGCCTCAATTCTAGCAACAAGTGCAAAGGTTTCTTCAAAATCAATTCCTTCTTGTTGTGAATATCCTTTACATACCAATCTTGCTTTGTTTCTAACAACAATGCCTTCTTCATTGATCTTGTTTCTGTATACCCACTTGGTGCCAATTACATTTTTGTCTTTAGGCCTTGGAACCAATTACTACAACACCATTAAGAATTGTATTACTACACTTTTAGACATATATTACTACAAAACTATTAAGAATTTGAAGATGATGTAAACTATTAATTTTTAGCATTTTCTTTCTAGTTTCTAAAATCAGGTAGGTGGCCTCTAAAGCCTAATGATTACAAGGGCAATTTGGGTTTAGAGAAAAGATTCAATATTGTAAGTATAAGACCAATCCCAGCTTAGAATCAAGAAATAAAGGGCTTCTCAATTTAGAATCATAAGCCCAATCCTAACTTCCCCCATTTTGATCTGGTCCAATGGGAAATTCCATAACAGGCAATAGCTCATGCTCATCAAGTTGGGAGAAAACAAGACTATTTTCTTGGAGGCTAGTGGTATCCTATAGTGGACTAGGATGATATAAAAATTAAAGGACGCTTGATCTACAAATAATTTTTTCTTTTGGTGCACAAATCTACCAATTTTACTTCAAATTAGGCAACCCCTTCCCATTCATTTTAAACAGCTTGATTGATTTGACTTGGATCTATAATTTTGAGAATGATTTACATTTATTTGATGCCAATTTGCATATGTGGCTATCAAAATCTTGAGTCGATTTTGGCATTATAGAATTGAAATTTGTCTAATAAACATCTCTCTCCACAATCACTTTTTATTGTGCTTAATATTGTAAGGAAAGCAACGGTGCAAAAATGCTTTCCAAACACAAAATTGATAAGAAAATAATCAACTATTAATTTCAGAGATATGAAAGTAAATGAAATATGAAACTACCAAATACAAGATACACAAAGAAACACCAAATTTAATTTGGCAAAACCCTTTCTGGAAAAAAACCCACCACCCAAAAAACCCTCGAGAAAGTTTGTATTACAGTAAACCAATTTACATACAACGCACTTCAGATTTTTACACAAGCTCAAATTGCCTTACAATCAACTTGATTTAAATTTATTACATGAATTTCTTATGAAACTTACAATCATTTATGCACAGTGCAATTCATTGCAGAATTTGGTATGTTAACCATAACGGACAACCAACTTCCATTTGTCCAATGACCAGACATCACTGTACACCATCACCACACTCTAGTACTATACATGGCACTATATGAGAAATGACACCATGTCAAAATTGGTACCAAACCAAACTGTAGTACTCAAACCAGATTCATTGCATTTGGCTTAACATACTGGCCTCACCGTACCTCTTCCTCCTTCACTGTACACTCAGTGTGACTGTACACAAATGTGGACTCGGTAATGAGTCTTACCATACATCTCTAAGACATGCATGTATGATAGAATCACCATACGGTGAGCTCACCTTTAGTGTATGGTGGACTCACCATATGTTGAGGCCTCCATACTTCATCACTCAACAATCTCCCTCTTGATGAATTATGAAGTTACTCAAAAATGCTAACAAGAGTGAGGGGCTTTAATCCCCATCGATCTTATGCACCATTTGAACTTAATTGTGTTCACTAAATTTTTCAATGCATCTACAACATTCTCCTAAGTGCCAACCTTTTCTAGATTTACCTTTCCATCTTCAGTCATGGCACATACAAAATGATATTGTACATCAATTTATTTTGTCCTGGCAGGAAAAGTAGGATTCTTCACTAAACATGTTACACTCTAACTATCACATAAAATTATAATTGTACCTATATCATAACCAACATCAGAACAAAAATGCTTAATCCAAACTACTTCTTGACACACATAAGTAGATCCCATGTATTTTTCCTTAGTTGTTGATAATGCGGCTACCATCTGCCATTTGCTCATCCAACTGATAGCACCACCATTCACCATGAATACATATCTATTGGTAGATCTTCTTCTATCAATGTCTCCATCCCAATCAACATCCACATAGCCTTGAGTGCTAACTAATCTTTTTGATTCAATTGAGATACCTTGATAACACAATGCATACTATGACGCACCCTTCGAATATCTCAAAACACATTTCATGGAATCCCAATGTGTCTTTCCTAGATTCTCCATAAACCAACTCAAGACTCCCACTACTTGGGAAATGTCTAGTCTTGTACTCACCATTGTGTACATGAAGATTCCAACAACACTTGCATAAGGTACCCACTTCATGTCTTCAACCTCTTCCAGAGATTTTAGATTGTCACTAACCGAGAGCTTCATTCCAAGTAACACTAGAACTACTTATTGCTTGTAATCAGTCATATTAAATCACTCCAAAACATTGATAATATATTTTCTCTAGCTGAGACAAAGTTTTCTTCCAAGCTTGTCTCTTTTGATTTTTGGGTAACTGAGAGGGGGGGTGAATCAATTATCTCAAGTCCCTTAACAATTTTTAACCTTAAAACCTTTTCAACAACTAATCTTAATAATTAGATTTAAGCATTCAACCAACCACAAAAGTATGCATATGAAAATCAAAAAATAACATGCAAAACATTCATTCACACATTAACTGCAGTATTCAACATGGAAACCCAATTTGGGTAAAACCCACTACAAGAATTATCACCCACAAATAATTCACTCTTCTAAAGTAAGCTCAGTTAAGAACCAAACCTGTTAAAGGTTACAAAACATGTTTTCTAGATGTGACCTTGTTAGGGGATTTTCACCAAAGATCAACTATATCTATAACCCTATAATGAGTGGGCTTATTAGAGGACTTATTACATTTGTTAGAATGCCACCTTACAAAGGATTTAGAAACAGGACTATTAAATCCACTCTGTTAAGAGATTTTATGCTACATTGGTTAGAAAGTAACAGTGAAATGACCTGATAAAATATACAACTACCTTTGCTTGTTTAGATCTCCTTTCTTCTCATCTATCTTCTTCAAACTCTTCTTTGCTGGCTGATCAACACTCACTCTTCATGTCATCACCTTCCTTCACTTGGTTCACACTTTTCTTCAACTTTGTTCTTCTAAGTGTACCCTTCTCTACATATTCAACTACCTGCACTAGCTATCAGCAATATTACCATCTTGATCATCCTTTATATAGAAATACTTTTTGACTTAATCCTATTCATTAGGGTTTCCTTGAATTCATCTCATCCATTCAATCAAATCTCAATCCAAATTCAATCTATCTATAGTTTGATAACATGTTTCATTAATCTTGCTAGCTGTATCTTCACCTTGGAACTTGAAATTTTTTTTGATCTCAGACCAATCATTAAATCTTCACCATTTATCTGTACCTAACAGTTTTGATCGGTTGAATTCATTAACTGACTTTTTTCCTTCCTTAGAATCTTCTAGGTCAATCTAGATTCTCACTTAATGTCATCTTTTAACGAGTTCTTGTCTAACCGACAAACTTCATCTTCTTGGTTAAGTCTACCTTCTCGGTTATCAATACTCAATTAACATCTTCCTCAATTATAAAATTCTCAGTTAACTATAATTGGCCAATATCTTTACTTACAGACAACCATTTCCAACTCGGTAGTACACATTGATTTCTTGTCTTATCATTTAACAACTTCAATCCTTTATTATTGACAAATATAATTGAATTGTGCATCATTCCAACACTTCATCAAATCATGTAAAACAATCAAATCAATATTAGCTTGTCATAGACTAATTCATCAATTAACCATTTAAGCTCACATACTTAACATCACTTCTTCATTAAATCTTCTATCTTTACCAACCATTTCTTTACTCAACACCACATATTTCAAATTGGTATGGTAACTTGCATAAATTAGTAAGTCAATAGGCTTGGCATTAGTGACAACATGACAAATGATCCAATACTTCTACATACCTTTCATTTCTTGGTTACTATCCTTTTTCATTATTAGCATCAATTTGTGTATCAATATCAGTTTTGTATCTCCAAAATGTGTATCTTAAATCGATTTTATCTAGTGGAGATCTTATCTATATCAATAATTATACATAGCCTTGTCATTATTAATGGCTACTAGGATTGAGGGTAGGCTTTGTGAGAAGTATAAAAATTAAACCAATCAATGTTTTTTAGCATGCTAAGGGTGTGTAGATGTTGTGTTGAATGGATCTAATGTGTTTCAAAGTGGATTTAGTTTGATAAAGTATCATATTGATTGGAGATCATAACATTATTAGGCATGGTGTCAATGGTGACAAGAAATGTATTTTGTTCAAATTGAATATGGGGTTTGGTGAAGGGACCTAGTGTCATGCATACAATACGATGCTTACTATTATGATGTATCAGTGGCTCACTCTTGTGATGGTCCTTTTTTAAGGTAACTACCTTGAGGATGAAAGGTGATTTGGGAGAAAGATCTCCCTTGACAAGTCTATTTCATTGATCCTTGTGGTTAAATTATGACATGAATTACTGATTTTCCCCACCTCTACATAACAAAGAATACTTCATTGTATCAGTCAATCATATTTGAGAACTATGAACACAATATTAATAACTATCAAGTATTGTGAAAAACATATGTCCCTCAAAACATAGAATGCTTCAGAAATTTCACCTTAGTGACCCTCGTACAATGAAGATTTTCCTCTTCAAAATAGAGAAAGGGGTTTTGTGAAGAGAAAAGGATAGAAACCTATAAAAAATAATGAATGGATATTACAGCAATGTAAGACCTTGGAAATAGATAAATCCTCTATCAAAAATATAGATATTCCATTTAAAAGTTGTGGATGTATCTCTCTAATCAAGAGAGTATATGATTATTCTGATGAAAAAAATAAAGAAAGCATCTGCGAAGTAAGGTTTGAGGCTTAGTTTGAAAGCCCTACCTCTTGGTACACTTAATGCTCCCCCTTTGGAAACACTGCTACTATCTATTAGAATTTGGTCCTTTATAAAAACTTCTCTTTAGTGCAAATGTTGTCCTTACCTAGAAAGTGTTGTTCTATAAGAGAAATATGCTTCTTTCTTTCTCAAAATCCTGATGCTTCTCCTTGCCTTTTTTATTATCTCCAAGAAACTTTTTCTCTTCCAAGCCAAAAATTCTATTTTTAATTGCAAATCTTTTGTCATTACTTATTTTTATGCTCCTTAGACAACTCACTGCTATTTTTATGATTTTTTTTAAAAAATTGCTCTTTCCTTACTGAAATATGATATATGTTGATTCTTTACAAGAAACTTGTCCTTTCTTTTATTGAAGAGTGCTACCATTACTTTATCCCCTTTCATGTATATTCATGGAGCATAATATTTTAAAAAATCATGTCACTTTTTTGGTTCTTTTCCCTTGTTCGCAACTCGGTATCTTTTATATTTGTAAGTACTTATTGCTTTTGATTTTACATGGAGAGTCCTACCTCATAGATGATTATTGTAAATATTATATTTTATGAGGAGAAGAGCTAGATTTTTCATAGGTTATTATAAATGTACTTTTCAAATTTATGCTCTTATTTACTTTACAATTGCATTATGTATCTACATGGTGAAACAACTAAGTGGATGATGTAAATTTCTCATTTCAGTTGGATAAATTTACTACCTCATTGGTAATATATCTCTTACATTTGTAGAAATAAAACCCATCTAGATTAAAAAATAAAACCCATTTACATCACTTGAAAAGGTTTTGCTTTGAAACTTAAAAATGTTGTTTTACATATCTCTGTGAACAAAGTTCTGTGTAGGAATGGAAAGCACATCATCATGCTATCATCCAAAACAATTTTCTTCGCAGTAACGAAAATGAAAGCCTATCCAGAGAATAAATGTCCTACATTCAATAAAATCAATCCTGTACCCTCTACAAGTGGCAACAAGGAAAGTAAAATTTTTTGTGTCGTGTGTAGAAGCCAAAAAATGGAGTTCGGCATTAAATTTTCTACTCTTGGGTTGTGTCTTAGTCACTAGTAAAAAGTAATGCTGGTGCAAAAACACAACATTTTCGGCCCTGCGCACCTGCACACTTATCATTTTTTGCACCTTGGATTTAATCATGCAAGTAAAATTTAATCCAAGTCGTTGATCTTGGAAAAGGTGATCCACATTTAAAACTTTTGAAAATAAGGAAACTAGGACCCACATTTTGCGCACATTGGAGAAAAAAAACAATGTTATGCATATACGAGTTATTAGCATAACATTTCCCATTGGAACAGGCCAAAAATCACCCACTAAATGCCCATGTTACACTAATGAGAAAAACACACAAAGTTTTTGCATCAGAGAAGCAAGAATAATGTTATGTCAATAGGAGTTATCATAATAACATTGCCTATCAGGATGGGCCAAAAAACTCCTTTCGAACACCCATCTTACACCAATGACGAAAACACACAATGTTTTTGGCCAAAAGCACATGCCACCAATATAAATTGATTTTTATGAAACTACTCCTTATTAAGAAAATTGAAAAAAAAATAAAAATTATTAGATTCAAAAATATTAAAAAAAATAAAATGAAAAAAAAACCTTACTCAAATTCTAATTCCATTTCCAAATTTGTGGAACCAAACACAGAAAATACATCTTCTCGTTCATCTTCTGGGTCAACCAAAGGGTTCCAACTATATTCCAAAAATGAAAAACCGGATTGGAAACTTCCTGAATTGACCAAATCTAGCATTAGATCAAATCCAATATTTTATAAGTTGTGCAAACAAACGGGGCCTAAGTGATCAATTTAGGTCAATCGGACTTAGTGATAAGTAGTGAGGGAATTCCTAAGGCATCTATAAAGCCAAATAGACGCATTAAACAAGGTGATACAAGATTGAAAAAAAATGTGAATCTTGTTTATGCAAATTGATGTATATTGTGGTTGTTAAGTTATAAAAGAAGATATATTATTCCTAACAATTGAAAGAATTAGGTTTTGTTTCCTAGTTTGTGGAATACAATATAGGGAAGCTTTATTAATTATATCTTCTTTATATGACATGTCTTAATTATTGCTATTATATTACATCCTTCCATATATAATGATTTGCCTTTATTGTTGTTGTTGCATTACATCCTTCCACATATAATGATGTATCTTTATTATTGAATATGATATTGGAAGTTTTCATCATCCCTACATGGACAAAACAATTATTTGACTTGTGGAAGCAACGATGTGAAAATACATAGAGAACGAAGTCCATTGAGATGCTTACCAAGGTATTTATCGAGTGTTAACATATGTATAATTTTTAAGAGATATTAGTTTTGCCACATTATTGTGATGACTTTCAAAGGATATGATCATATAGTTACAAGTTTACTCATGATTTTTAGTTAAATTATTTTGGAGACAAAAATCACTTAATTCATTAGTTTATAAAAATATATATACTAGTATAATAAGGTCCCAAGGTAATAAATGTTAGAATGATTTTAGAATAACTAAGAGGGGGGGGATGAATCAGTTATCCTTGGGTCCAAATGTACCAATTGAATTTTTAAACTTTTCAACAAACTTAAATCTAATAAGAAATTCACTTGGTCTCTATAGAATATATCAGCAACATAAAACTTACAGTCCACTTTCCAAAAGTAATCAACTTGTAGAATATAAAACTTTCAACAACATTCACATCAAATAATATTCATACAAGTATAACACAAGGATTTAACGTGGAAACCCAATTTAAGAAAAACCACCAGTAACATGCTACTAAATTTTCACTCTTCTGAAGTGAGCTCTGTGAAAAGCCAACATTGTTAAAGGTTTACAACACACACTGTTAGGTGTGACCCTACTAAAGGATTTAATCACCCTATTAAGAGTGACCTGGTTAGAGGGCTTAAGAACATTCGATTAGAATGTCACCTTGATTAAAGGGTTTACAAAATGATTGTTAGGTCAACCTTGATTAAAGGATTTTGACTGATAAAATGGTTAGAAAGTAACAGTAGGTTCTGATCTGATATATACAACTCACTTTGCAAATACAGATCCACTATGCTCTAATGCTAATTTACTGACTAACCTTCATTACCATCTCCATCTCTAATCTACTTGAAAATCTCTTCAAGCAATCATCTCAACTATGTTTAACTCTTCTTAGCCTTCTGCATAGGTTCGTTTGCCAATAACATCAACCTCTTTCCACACTCTCTATAACCTCACAATTAGGTCATCCTTATACCTCCTTGAGCAGGTAGATTAATCTTTTGTCGCTTAATCTCTTTCGTAGATCTTAGGTTTAGGTTAGATTCATCGAATCCTTCCATCATTTGTTCTCCTCCTTTTCCTTCTAGATACTTCTCCAAACTTCTCCTTGAATCCATAATAAAATGGTTTACCATGCATTAAATGCTCCATATCATTCATTAATAATTTCAACATGTTTTGCATATCCCAAGAATTCAACTATGTCGGTTGGGATTCTTAATTCTTTCACAAACTATAAATTACAGACACTAGGTCAATACTGTGTTCATCTACTCGGTCATCACTAGATATCTCAATCATCACTAAAACTTTCCTTCTTGGCAAATACTATCTTTTCTTGGTTAATTATTTGTTGCTCAACAATTACTAATGCTTGGTCGACACTAAATTTTCTCAGCTTATACTAGCACTCGGTCGACACTAGCATCACTTGGCTTAAACTAAATCTCTTCACTTTTGCTCAGTTAAGCCTATGCTTCAAATCAACTGACTTCTTCACTTAGTGTTAAAGATAAACAACACATTACCTTGTCAATGTGCCAACTAATCAAGTACCCATTGAAATATCACATAACTCAACCTTTCCTTAGGTTCTCTTGTTATCTCCTCTTTTCAAATCCTCTTAATTAATCAAAAGATATGGTACTCTACTAGATAGAAATTGTCTTACCAGTTAAGGTTTGAAATCAATGACAATATAAAAATCGTTTCAATTGTAGTTTCCAAAAATCTCCCTCTTTGGAATTGATGGCAACACCACATGTTCTACCATACAATCCAAAAATATGTAATGAAGAAACCTTAGTCAACTCCCTTTGTCTATCAGATCTTCATTAATATCCTTAGCTTCATCTAGATTCTTAGCCAAGTGCCAACTCCCTCTTTGATAGATTTCACTCTTTATCTGTTCATCAGTTTATTGAATCTCTTCTTATTTCTTATTCAATATATCTCTCTTTTCTTTTCTCAAATTTACCAAATCTCTCCCTCAAGTTTACTCTTGACAACTCCTTCTAAATCTCTTTACAATCTTCTACTAAATCTCTCCCTTTTTAACAAAAATGTCAAAGACATTCATCTTCACCATGTAGATGTCTTCATGTTAGTTCTCTAAATTTAATTACTCCCTTTGTCATCTTGCTTATGGCTGATCAACATCTTTTCTTTACTTTTCAATACTCTAGGCAACTCCTAAAGTATGACCTCCTCTGCATCAATTTCTCAAATATTTTGATTTATACCATTTGATGCAATGCTCCTATATGTTACTAGGTAGCCTCAATTAGGGGAATCACCCCTAATTTACCTCTAAGATATTCATTAGCATCTTTAGGTAATGCTTTTGTGAATATATATGCTAATTGGTCCTTTGTATTCACATATTCCAATCTCACTTCTTTGTCTTGAACTATGTCTCTCAAGTAATGATACTTGATGGCAATATGCTTAGTCTTAGTGTGCATTACAAAATTCTTTGATATATTAATAGCAATTGTGTTAGCACAAAAAATAAAAAATAGCTCAGTGATTTCCTCCTTCATACCTTTTAACAATTTCTTAATCCACACTAAATTTGAACAATTCACTGTTGTTGCTACATATTTAGCTTCTGCTGTAGATTGGGAAATGCAGTTATGTTTCTTGCTTGTCCAAGAGACTAATCTCTTTCCTAAAAAGAATTCGTCACCACTTGTACTTTTTCTGTCATCCACATTTCTTGCCCAATCTACACTAGTGTAAACTTTCAGTTCAAATTTTTTATTCTTCTTGTAATACATTCCATAGTCCTTTGTTCCTTTTAGATATCTCAATATCCTTTTCACTACCATCATGTGACTCTCCTTAGGATTTTCATAAAATCTTGCAACAATCCCAACTGCTAGGTGAATATTTGGTCTGCTATGGACAACATATTGTAGCTTTCCAACCATTGATCTATACAAGGTTTGATTTACATCAGTTGTATCATCAATTTGTGATAATTTTTGTCTAGTAGCCATGGGTGTACTTACTGGTCTAGAATCTTCCATACCAAAAGTTTTCAGTATCTCCTTGACATGCTTAGATTGAGAAATATAGATAACTTTCTTCATCTGATAAACTTGCAAACCAACAAAGAATTTGATCTCACCAAACATATACATTTCAAATTCAGTTTGCATTTCATTTGAAAATGTTTGACATAGGGAATCTTTTCCTCCAAATATAATATCATCAACAAATATTTTAGCTAACAATATCCCTTTACCTTTTTCAGTCTTCAAATACAGATTGTTGTTGTCATTTTTCCTTAAAAATTCAACCTTTATCAAATAATTATGCAATCTCTCATACCATGCTCTAAAGGGTTGCTTCAGTCCATATAGTGCCATATGTAGTTTACAAACCATGTTCTTTTTTCTTGGGTCAACAAATCCTTCTGGTTGTTCAATATATACTTCTTCTTCTAGTATTCCAATTAGAAATGTAGATTTGACATATATTTGATACACTTTGAATCCTTTAAAAGATGCATATGCAAGTAGAGTCCTTACTCCTTCCAATCTTGCAACTGGAGAAAATGTCTCCCCATAGTCAATGCCTTCTTCTTGTGCATATCCCTTGCATACTAATCTACCTTTGTTCCTAATGACTTCTCCATGTTCATTTAGCTTATTTCTGAATAACCACTTTGTTTCAATAATATTCTTGTCTTTTGGTCTCAGCACTAGTGTCCAAGTTTTTTTCTGTTCTATCTACTCTATTTCTTCATTCATGTCTTGTATCTAATCATCATTCTCTAAATCATCTTTTATTGTCTTAGGCTCAAATTCACATAACAAGCATGTTTGATCTTTCAACTTACTTCTTGTCATGACTCTAGATTCTTTATCTCCAATGATTTTTTTGGGCATATGATGTCTTCTTACATACTGTGCCAATGTAGGCTCAGATCTCCTTTCTACTTGTTCTTTATCTTCAGGTTCATCTTGTAGATTCTCTGCCTCCTCTTCTGATTTCTTGGCAGCATCCTTCTGATGCTCGGCATTTTCTCACTATGGCTTGGTAGGTTCATGTTGATGCTCGACATCTTGTTTAGGTACATTACTAGCCTCTCCTTCCATGTATACAAAAGATCTATAATCTTCAACTTCTTTCTTGCACTCAACTTCATTCTTTTCTGCATATTCATCAACTCTAACATTTGCACTTTCCACAACTTTGTTAAGCTTTTCTCTTAGTGGAATATCCTTGGAATATGCCTTCATCACTTTTAGCATCAAGTTTTCCTTTCCGATTTTCAAGTTTAGTATATAACATTTTCTTCCAAATCATTTAAAGTATTTCACATTAGGTGCATATCTATACCATAACTCAAAAGGTGTAGCATTTGTACCTTTCTTGATTTGTACTCAGTTCAAAGTGTAAATAGTTGTACTTACATCTTCTCTCTAGTATTTTTGTGCAACATTCTTCTCTATCATCAGCGTTTTAGCAAAATCTATAATTGATCTATTTCTTCTCTCTACTATAGCATTCTGTGGAGGTGTCCTAGGTGTAGGCATTTGTCTATTTATTCCTCTATCATTGCAGAATATATTGAACTCATTTGATATGAACTATCCTCCTTTGTCAGATCTCAAACAATTCAAGCTTTTACCTGTTTCTTTCTCAACTTTTGCAAAATACTGCTTAAACAAGTGAAAGGCATCAGATTTCTCTTTTACAAACATCACAGTCATCATTCTAGAATAATCATCAACAAACAAATTGAAATATTTATCACCATGGTAGCTTTTCACACCAATTGGTCCACAAAGGTCAGTATGAACCAATTCCAAAATATTATTAGAAGTATATGTCTTGCTCTTGAAACTAGACTTTGTCATTTTTCCCAATTGACATTGTTTACACATCACATTACCAGGTTTCCTCAATCTTGGTAAACCTCTAACTTTCTTCATCTTACTAATAATTTCCAAATTGTCAAAATTCACATGACATGGCCTCTTATGCTATAACCATACATCATCAATTTGTGCAAACAAACATGTTTCTTTAGATAGGTTTAGATCAAACAAATTACTTCTTGTTTGTTCTTTACTTCCAATTAGTTCACCAGTGGCATCAACTATTTTATCCTTTCTATGATGAAATTCAACTCGGTAACTAGTATTGTTCAACTGTGTAACACTCAACAAATTATAGTTAAGATCTTCAACCCAATAAGAATTATCACATCTGATCTTATCAATTGATCTTATTGATCCTTTTCCTTTCACAGGACATGGTGCATCATTACCAAACTTAACACTTCTACCTTTGTAATGATTTAGGTTTTCAAACTTACTTTTATCACCAGCCATGTGATGTGAGCAACCACTATCAATAATCCATTTATCACCTTTACTCACATATGAAATAAGTGTAGTTTTCCCATCTTCATCAGAATCATCTTTTATAGCAACATAAAAAGCTTCTATATCACAATCACCAGATTCACTAGTTTCGCTATCAGTTTCCTCTTCAGCAATGTAACAATATTTGTTACCTTTGTCTTTGTAGTCCTTGTACCTTCTGTGATCTCTGTCATTTCTTTTATGTTTATATTTTATCTCCCTTCTTTCATCCTTGTCATTCCTGTCAGGGCATCTTGCTATAATATAGACAACTTGGTTACATGAAAAATAGATTATAGGAAGTTTGCCGTTGAATTTTCTTTTTTCTCTCAGTAGCCTTCTAGCCATAAGTGCCTCGAGATCATCTAGATTATCATCAAATGTATTGCTATCATTGTTTCTATTAAAGTCATTGTTCACACCTTTCTTTTCCTTTCTGAGATTTATGAAGAACAATTTGAGACTTGAATGCGGATTCAATGTTGTGAGTAGTGAAATTATCAAAGTTCGACAACTCAAAAGTAGTAGACCTACCAACAAGACTTTCCAAAGATAGGACATTACCAGGATTACATCTTTATTCTTGTATTGCAGAAACTCTAATAGCATACATAGGAAGTAGGGTTCTCAACACTTTACTAATAACAATTTCATCATCAATGTTTCCATTAGCTCAAGTCTAATAGCATTTACTACCTCTTTAACTCTACCATAATACTGAACAATGTTTTCACCTTCTTACATTTTCATTTAATCAAACTTACCTTTCAAACTTTCAGATTTGGCTCTCAGTACATTTGTGTCCCCACCATAGATAGCTGCTAGTGTGTCCCACATTTTCTTTGCATTAGTGCAGTCCTTGATGTCTTCAAAATCAAGATAGCTTAGGGAAGATGCAATGTCCAACATTGCTTGATTGTGTTCTTATTTTTCTTTCATCTCCTATATTGTGATAGGTACAACAGATGGTACATAATCATTTTCCAAATAGTATTTCATCGAATCACCAATACCAGCTAGGTGCAATTTCATCAAACTTTTCCATGCAGGGAAGTTCTCCCTGTTCAGCTTTGGTACCTCATTTTTGTACATCTTGATAATTAGCTTCAAGTACCTTTAAAATTTCTCCTTACAAGCACCAACAACTCTGATACCAATTGTTAGAATGATTTTAGAATAACTGGGGGGAGGGGGGTGAATCAGTTATCCTCAGGTCCAGATGTACCAATTGAACTTTTAAAATTTTCAACAAACTTAGATCTAATCAACAACTCACTTGGTCTCTATAGAATATAACAGTAACATAAAATTTACAGTCCACTGTCCAAAAGTAATCAACTTGCAGAATATAAAACTTTCAACAACATTCACACAAGTATAAAATTGGGATTTAACATGGAAACCCAATTTGGGAAAAACCGCCAGTAACATGCTACTAAATTTTCACTCTTCTGAAGTAAGCTCTCTGAGAAGCCAACCCTGTTAAAGGTTTACAAAACACACTGTTAGGTTTGACCCTGTTAAAGGATTTAATCACCCTATTAAGAGTGGTCTGGTTAGAGGGCTTAAGAACATTCCATTAGAATGTCACCTTGATTAAAGGGTTTACAAAATGATTGTTAGGTCAACCTTGATTAAAGGATTTTGACTGATACAATGGTTAGAAAGTAACAGTAGGTTATGATCTAAAATATACAACTCACTTTGCAAATACAGATGTACTACACTCCAATGTTGATTTACTAACTAATCTTCATTACCATCTCCATCTCTGATCTGCTTGAAAATTTCTTCAAGAAATCACCTTAACTCTATTCATCTCTTCACAGCTCTTCTTATCCTTTTGCTTAGGTTCATCAATCAATAAAATCAACCTATTTTCACACTCTCTATAACCTCACAATTAGGTCATCCTTATACATCCTTAATTAGGTAGATTAAATCTTTTGTCACTTAATATCTTCTGTATATCTTAGGTTTAGGTCTGATTCATCAAATCCTTCCATCATTTTGTTCTCATCCTTTCCCTTCTAGATACTTCTCCAAACTTCTCCTTGAATCCATAAGAAAATGGTTCACTATGCATTAACTGTTCCATATCATTCATTAATATTTTCAACATGTTTTACATATCCCAAGAACTCAACTATGTGAGCTAAGATTCTTAATTCTTTCACAAACTATAAATTACTAAGAGTCGGTCAATACTATGTTCATCTACTTGGTCATCACTTGATATCTCAGTCATCGCTAAAATGTTTCTTCTTGGAAAATACTATTTTTTCTCGGTTAATTATCTATTGCTCGACAATTACTGATGCTTGGTCGACACTAAATTTTCTTAGCTTATATTGGTCCTGGGTCAACACTAGCATCACTTGGCTTAAACTAAATTTCTTCTCTTTTGCTCGATTAAGCCTACGCTTCAAATCAATTGACTTCTTCACTTAGTGTTAAAGATAAACAATACATTACCTTGTCAATGTGCCAACTAATCAAGTACCCATTGAAGTATCACTTAACTCAACATTTCCTTAGGTTCTCTTGTTATCTCCTCTTTTCAAATCCTCTTCATCAATCAAAAGATATGGTACTCTACTAGATAGAAACTTTCTTACCAGTTAAGGTTTGACATCAATGACAATATAACAATTGTTTCAATTATAGTTTCCAACAATAAATGTACTCTATCTTCTTCAAAATAGCTCAAACTTGAATTTTGAGAGCTTGGAATGACTACACACATTCAATATTCTTCATTTTCTACCATGAAGAACAAATACATCTCTAATAGATATACAAGCTACTTAATAGTTTTTTCTTTCTATGTTTTGGGAGTATGTCTGATTCTATTGTCTAAACAATATGTAGGAGTAAAAATTTCCTATTGTTTTACTTAACAACTATTTAATAGTATCATATGGAATGTGTGATCATTATCATGTGCCTCACCATATTTGAAGCTAAATATTTCTAAACATATAGGAGAACATCATAAAAAGATGCAAGCATAGGTATCTAAGAAAGCAAGCCGCAAATAACATTAAATAGTAGCATGCAATGACTAACAATTATTTTTCAAGAAGAGGTAGGGTTATGAGAAAAACCCAAGAACACTAATGGATTGGAGTTATCTATTATTATTTGATTCATCATTTGATAGATATCTATTATTTTTCATATGATATTGTTTACTTTGTGGGAGTCCTTCACTATTTTATAAAGATTTTGGTGCATTCATACTTTCATTCAAGAACTTTCAATTTCATGAAAGTATGCTAGGCTAAAAATAATGGTTGTTCTATCAAACCAATAATTTTTTATGTGATTTGGAGGAGAGTTCAATGTGATACAAAGACTGATTTACAATGTTCAAAATCAAGAATCATGAGGTAGTGAATGTTCTGTGGAATCAATGATTGTTCTAAGAATTTATTCACTCTTTTGAAGAGTAAATTTTCTATCCTTGTTGATGTTTTCACTATTCTAAATTTATGATCAATAATTCCATCATCTATGGTTTGTTAAAATTGGAAGCAACTTATTTGTTCTTGTTACTACTTAGCATGTCATATTAGTGGTTGTATAAAATCAATAGAAAGGATAGTACGTAGCTAGATTCTATTCTAGATGTTCTATTGCTGCCCTCACAACATTTTGATAAGTAGGAAATATTTTCTATATCAAGTCAGATTATGATATTTCTATCATGATTCAATTGTGTAGGTTGTGACATTTCTATCAAGATTCAGTTGTGTAGGTTGTGATGATTATTCTTCAAAGGGTGATAGCTCAATGGAAGAGCACCTTCTTTACAACAAGAGGATGGTGGTTCAATTCCATCATGCCTTAATATGACTAAATATATGATTAAATTAATGACTAAATATATGACTAAAATAATGACTAAATATATGATGAAATTAATGACCAAATATACAACTAAATTAATGAGTAACCATTTGCCTAAATTAATGACTAAATAAATGACCAGTTAACAACAATCAATGACTAAATCAATGACCAAATCAATGACTAAATAAATGACTAAAATAGTTCAGTCATAAATTTGGTCACGAGATAAACGACCAAAAATAAACTACTAATGGTCACATGATCAAAATTAGTAATTTATCTACTATTTTTAGTAGTTTATTTAGTCATATATTTCTATTTTTGTACTTGTGGGTGGATGGAAAGAAAGTTCCCATGTATAATTTGATAGGTAGAGATTCTATGATTTAGGACACTATGAAGAGAGGGGCATAGTTGATAAAGTAAGGCCTTTTTCAGATTTGCAATAAGGTATTTGAAGCCTTGCTCTGGAGGGACTCTTGGGAATAGTTTCTCCTTATTCTTTCCCAATTCCCTCACCTTCAGACTCTTAGTGCTATTTTTCTTCAAATTGGTTTAAGTCAAGTTGAAGTCTACAAGGTTTCTCTATAGTTGGGTCACAAGGAGGTGGCTAGATGGAAAGAGCCACATGAGTAGCCTCCTAGAGGTTTGGTGATATATAGGGAGGATCTTTGTAGAATCTTGCAAGATAGAATGTGTAACTCACTCAAAGGAGCATATATTCTTGCTTGGGGCCCTCACCTGAAAGGAAAGTTTATAGTGACTTTAGGTTATGAGGCGCTTGATAAGGTGACTTTTGGTGAGGTGCATATCCCTTGTTAGAAGTAGGTTTTTAATATATTTTCTTGGAATAAATGTAACTTTTCTTGTTTCTGGTGGTTTAGAATAAATGTCTTACTTGGGAGAACCTTTGTAAAATAGGTTTTTAGGGACCCTTTAGTTGTGTTTTGTGTGGTAAAAATAAGGAGATGTTTTCTCATCACTTTTTCCAATGTTCTTTTTCTAAGGGGGTTTGGCATTGGTGGTGGGTATTTTCAAAACACACTTGTCTTCATGTCAAGTCTTTGGCTGATTTCTGGAATGATCTAGGCATACCCCCTACTAAGATTTCATTTCTTAAGGTGGCCTAGGATATTAGGCCTAGCTTTACTCTTTGGTAGTTATGGCTTGAAAGAAACTAGGGGATATTTAAATATAGGAGGAAGCTTGTGGAGCAAGTTTTCTTGCATGTTATGCATATGGTACAATAAACTATGATGGATAGATGTAATCTTTCTGAGCTAGTTGATCATGGAGATGTGCATGTTGTTCAGAATTTAAATATTTTGTGTGCAAACCTAGGAGATGAATTTTTTGGGAGACAACAGGTAAGGTGTCACTAGGTTAAGAAAAAGGTTCAACATGATGGTAAATGGTTTCCTCCTCCTCCAAGAACACTTAAGGTTAATACTGGTTCTAGGGGAAATCTGGGATATGTAGGAGTTGGAGGAGTTGGTAGAGATAGCTTTGGTAATTTAATTTTCTTATTCTCACTATTTAAGGGCCATTATACCAATAACTATGTGGAGGCTCTTAGTGTCCTCTTAGCTCTTGAGAAATGGTGGGCTCTTGGATGGAACAAGATTATTTGTGAGTAAGATTCTTAGATGGTGGTGGATATTCTAAATAGGTAGAAGATGGATGATGTAGATTGGCATATGGTTATGGTGGGTCATCAGATCCTCAATTTGAGAGACTCTGTGGAGTATTTTTCCTTTCACTATGTTACCATGAATGGAATAGGGTTGTTAATGGTTTGGCCAAGTGGGCCTCTAAAGGATTGTATGGTTGGAATGCTGGAGAATGGGGTTAGTTTTCCCTGGAATATACTTAGGATTTAGAGAGGTTATTTAGGGAGGACATGATGGGATAGCATTATTTCCTCTCCTATGGGCTTGTTCCTTTGTCTTGAATTTTTATTCTTGAATTAATAAATGTTTGCCCCTTTTTTTCAAAAAAGGCGAAAGGATGTGATTGAAGGCAATAGAAAGACATAGGGAGAAATTGCATGGAAGAGTGATATAAAGACAGTAAGTAGGGAAAAGAGTAGGAAGACTTAAATTCTCTAGAATCACAATGCATTTCTTTTACTTCATTTATATCATATAGCTACTTATATAGCTAATGCATCAACCAAAGTCCTTAAAATGACGATAATATAATGTATTTCCATTCTAGCATAAGAGCATTTGTCAATCCTTGTGTTTTAAATGTGAATTTGAATATCCTTTTCAATTTGACCAAGGTTAGGATGTTTTAGAATGAGTTTTATTATTTTTCTTGTTGCAAAAATATTATCCCACAATCTTATAGAAACTATTCAATATATAGATTTTGGGACTTATATTGGTCCAAATAGAAGGAAAGACCCACTCTCAAATATAAGTTAAGTTAAAGGTCAATTAAAAGGTGGAGACAACTAGTCTCCATTTTTTACCATGCAAGGAAAAGGAGGGTGATCCTAAAGATCTAATAAAAATGAATTACAAAGATAAAATAGCAAAATAGATGTAAAACAAATCATACATCATGTATTCCAAAGGATTGTCAATAAGTATTTTGCATGATAGCTCATTAGTATAAGAATTAAAGAACTCTTTTAAGAAGAAAAAATACATAGTACATATATTAAAAAAGATACCAAATTAATTTGCATTCATTTAAATTAGTTCTCTTTAAATTTATATATTTCATGTGCAAAATTAGACTGTATAGTAGTCCTCAAAAGTATATTAGATTTAATTTCACAAAAGATTTAGCACATATTCACAATATTAAGCCACACAAGTGAAATGAATCTAGACTAATCTAGACTACTGCAAAGCACACATAAATATATTTGAATAAAAAGATTGATATCATAGTTAATGATTAATGATGTCTTAGATAATTAAACAACAAAGTGAAAATATAAGAACACATAATTTATAAAAACTAATATTATACATACATCTAAATATAATAGTTAAAAGCTTGAGAATCATCACACAACCAAATATATTTTAATGATCTATAATCAAATCTACATTCATAATAAAAATTAAAAGCACAAAATTATCATTTGAATGAAGAAAAATGTATGATGAAACAACCAAATTGAGGAACCATCAATACAAATGAAAACTCTATCAAAGTTAGAGGAGGTAAATTACCTAGAAGATATATTTTAATATAAAAAGACATGGATTGAAGGCAAGAGGATATGATTGAAGGTGATAGAAAGAAAAAGTGAGATATTGTGTAGAAGAGTGATATAAAGACAATAGGTAGGGAAAAGAGTTACAGGAAGAATGAATTGTTCTAGATTCACAATGCTTTGCTTTCACTTCATTTCTATCATTTAGCTACTAATATAGCTAATGCATCAACCAAAGTCCATAAAATGACAATAATATAATGTATATCCATTCATCATAAGGCATTAATAAATCCTTGTGATTTAAATGTGAATTTGAATGCATTTCTCAATTTCACCAAGGTTAGGACTTTTAGAATGAGTTTGATTGATTTTCTCAATGATTTTGTTTCTTTGTTGTTTAAATTTTATTTATTTTTTAAATTTTAAATATATTATTTTTAACGAAAATCTAAATTTAACTTTGAAGTGAATTTTTAAGAGATAAAATGTTATTTTTAAGCTTTTTATGTGAAAATGATTCATTTAAGAAAACACGTACGAAATAGGCAATTTTGTAAAAATATGTCACCAAATCATTTTGTAAATAATATTTCATATTTTAAAAAATTTGGTACAAAAATATTTTTTAATGGAAGGAATACATTTGAAAACAAAATTTATTAAGTGTTGTGTGACAAAATCTCAAGGAAATCTTCGTGGGAAGAGCTTGCTTGAAGAAGGATGGCTTGTCATTTGAAAAGTTCAAATAAAAAGTAAATACTAAAAATTTGTAGGAGGGGACAACTACCATTGGATTCTCCTTTTTGCTTCATGGGTAATGGTGATAAACTTTATGTTTACTATATCTAGAGATTTGAAAGAACTCATGTCCAAAGGCAAGAAGTCAAAAGTGGTAGGATCTCACACAACTAAAATGGTGAAGTCTAAATCTGGAAAGGTAGTCACTGTAGATGCAATAACTCAAAATGTTGGTGAGTATGGAATTCTATTAGGACTGAAAAAGTATTATCATCTATTTGGCAAGGAAGATCAGGCTAAAATTGAATATGTTGTGATTGCTAGTATGCATAATTTTAGTTAAGATCTAATGTAATTACAAGGGAAAATTCCTGATGAATTGTATAATAAGATAGACAAGAGATGGAAGGCAAATATAGCATGAGATAAATAGATAATTAAGTTTTTTATACTAAATCTTATGCCTAATACATCTATTGAAGAGATTGAGGCCATGGTGAGAAAGGTGAGACATCTTTTCAAGACCAAATCTAGAGTCAAAAAGTTGTTTATTGGGGAATCTAAATTAGTAGAAGGTGAGACAGAAGCAATTCTAAGGAAATGTTTAAATTTTCCCAAGAATAAGAGTGAAGAAGCTCATATGGATGAATCAGTAGAGAAGAAGAAAAATGACTTTGTAGTCACACAAACTGATGAAGGTTTTCTTGTTGATGATGTGAAGGTCACAATTTGTTAGGAATAGTCCCAAGAGATAACTAAGAGAGAGGGGGGTGGGGGGGGGGGGGGGGGGTGAATCTGTTATCTACAAGATTCAATTCTTTATCCAATTAAGTATAAAAGAACATTAACCATAAACACAATATGAGAACACTTAACACAACACAACAATTTTAGTTATGGGGAAACCCAAATAGGTAAAAACCCCGGTGGGAATTGACACCCACTAATAATCTGCACTAGTATATTATGATCCCTATTAGAAGATCTTGTAACCCTGTAAGGAGTTGTTCTTTACAATGCTTTAGTACAATGACTTGGTCAAGGGTCAGACCCTATTAGGACTCATTTACAATTAACCTTGTTAGGGGTGAGGACACACTATCTGAGAGCACACTGCTCAAAGGAGTGAAGGCTACAACCTTTTGTTTAACAAATACACACTATATCTGGATCTTCGTGAACTACGCATAGACCTGCTATCTAGATCAGTTACAATGAATAGCATATGCTCTTTACTTGGTCACATAGACCTTCTGCTAATGGCTCAACACTTTGCACTCTCTACTCTGCTATTATCTTTCAACTTTGAACTAGATCTTAGCAATCACAAATGACTGCCTATAAATATCTTCCTCCAAATGATATAATCAAGTTGGCCTATTAGAACCATCTTGAAATCATATTAGAGAAACAATACAACTCTCCAATAACACCTCAGTTGGCTCTACTAAGCATGCAACATAAATTAGGACTTCACAATCCCATGTGACTAGATGCCACGCTACACACAGTCGGCTTTACCAAACTCCAACTTTCTTCTCCTTTTGAATTATGTCATGCACTCTTAACCAAACATCCTTAACTCTCCTATGACCATAAATCCAAGTGCACATAATGAGATGGGTGCAACTACCACAAGCATATAAACATTGTCGGCTCTTCTGGATAAACTCCGAAAATTGAAACTATTAACTAGAGACTTCATAACTCAACCTATACTGCATATATGACTCTGTGTCCATGAACATAACATTATACATATGTCTAAAACATAAATAGAAAGGGGCAAGGCTCTACTGTAATCGTACTACAAATCTCATATAGAACTATTCCTAGGACCTATCAGGAACACTCACTAATATACCCAGCTATATTTTTATTTCTACTCAAAATCAACCTCTACATCTATGATATCATGTTGATAACATATCTATGCAACATATGCTAAAGGCTCTCTACATCAGGCTTCAACACATGCTTCTTACCATATCTTGTCATCAACGACAAACATATAGACAACAAACTGGCTTGCTGGCAAACCTCCAACAATCTCCCCCTTTGGCATTGATGGCAACATATGGAATGAAAAAAACTACCAATCCAAATGATCAATTGTTTTATAACATTCTCCATTTCCTCAAAAAAAACTCCCCCAAGGAAGTATCCTCCAACTTCTTCAATATTCTTCAATATTCTCCATTTCCTCAAGTGTACTATTTCAAATTTTCTCTGCATATCTTTAGCAAATTCTACATTAAGCTTATAGTTACCACCAAATATAATGTCATCAACAAATATAGCAACTAATAATAGTCCATCAGATGTCTCTCTTATGAATAAGTTACAATCTATTGCTCCTTTCTTGAATCCAATCTTAGTCAAGTAACCATCAAGTCTTTCATACCATGCTCTAGGGGCGTGCTTAAGTCCATAGAGGGCTTTTTTTAATCTACATACCATACCAGGTCTGTCTGATAAGGTGAATCCTTCAAGCTTCTCTATGTAAACTTCTTCCTTCAACTCCTTCTCTTTGCACATACCCTTTACATACTAATCTAGCTTTGTTTCTTACTACTGTTCCATCTTCATTCATCTTATTTCTAAATATCCACTTGGTTCCAATCACATTCTTATCACTAGGCCTAGGGACCAATTCCCATGTATCATTCTTAATTATTTGATCTAGATCTTCCTTCATTGCTTCATGCCAATCTGAATGATTGCATGCATCTTAAACAGTCAAGGGCTCAATCCGTGATAATAGACATACCTCTTCATTTGTTGTGGAACTCTTTTCTTTTGATCTTGTCATGACTTTTCTGCTCATATCTCCAATGATGTCTACCTTTGAATGATATCTAGATGTGAATTTAGGAATATTAGTGTGACCTTTTTATTTTCCTTTTGTGTCTCTTCTTCACTTGTTTCAGGGTCATTGAATAGAACATCTATGTTGTCAAACATTTCTTCCACAAGTGCTTCACTACTAGTAGGTCTAGGTTCTTCTTCAATCATAGGTGCATAATCATGGTATCTCTCTTGAATCATAAACTTCTTATCAATCTTAACATGAGCACTTTCAATGATCTTCTTTAATCTTAGATTAAAACATCTATAAGCTTTTCTTTTAGTAGAGTAACCAAGAAAAATACCTTCATCACTTCTTGCATCAAACTTGCCAATTGCTTCATCTCTCTTGATGTAGCACTTGCTTCCAAAGATTCTAAAGTATTTCACTGTAGGTACATTCCCAAACCATAGCTCATAAGATGTCTTGTCTACGCCTAGCCTCAATTGAATTCTGTTGATAGTGTAGACTACTGTGTTGACCGCATCTCTCTAATAGGTGTGTGTGACCTTTCCTTCAATCATGATGGTGCACATTGTGTCAAGAATGATCCTATTCCTTCTCTCTACAATTCCATTCTGTTGAGGGGTTCTAGAGGCACTTAGTTGTCTTGTTATCCCATGTTCTTCGTAGTACTCATAAAATCTGTCAGAGGTGAATTCTCCTCCTCTATCTGATCTCGAACATTTAATCTTCAATCTAGACTCATTTTCAACCTTATCTTTGAATATTTTGAACTTTTCAAATGCTTCTAATTTGTCCTTTAAGAACAAAACCCACATTATTCTAGAATATTTATTGACAAAAAGAATGAAATATCTTTCACCATAGTATGACCTTGTTTGAGTTGGTCCACATAGGTTTGTATGTATCAAATCCAACTTATTCTTTGTCGAATTATGCTTGCTTTTGAATGAATTCCTTACATGCTTTCCCATTGCACATTCCCTACAAATAGTATCAATTGGTTTTGCAATGCTAGGAATATCTCTTTCTACTTTTACATTACTTATCTTTACTATGTTATCAAAATTGATATGACATAGTCTTTTTTTCCATAACCAACTATCATCTACTTTAGCAAAAGAACAACTTGCTTCAAGATTAAGCTGAAAAACATTACCTTTAGTCTTTGAGCCTAATCCAATCATTTCACCTTCTTTGTTATTAATGATGCATTTGTTATCTTTGAACTCCAACCAGAAGCCTTTGTCAAGCAACTGTCCAACACTTAGTAGGTTATGTTGCAAACCATCAACATATAGAACATCATCAGTGTTCTTCTTTCCATCTAGGGTGATGGCTCCTTACCAATGATAGTTTTAGGAGTGTTATCTCCAAATCTAACCATGCCTCCTTTGTATCTATCCAGATGTACAAATCTATCTTTGTCTCTTGTCACATGGTGCGAGCAACCACTATCGATGATCCAATCTGTCCTAATGTCAGCTTGTGAAATCAGAGCTAACTCTTGTGCATTCTTTTCATCTTCAAGAGAAATGAATCCAATTTCATCCTCTATTGATTCTTCATTTTTTAATCCATCTCCAACATAGTAACATTCATTTGTATACTTAGGCTTGTAGTTATTTTTGAACTTCTTAACTCTTATAGGACACTTGGATGCAAAGTGATGAATCTTATTACAACAAGTAACTACAACTCCATCCCTCAACCACATCAGACATGTCAAATAGAAATATGAAAGAAACACACCAACCATACACATGCAAGTATGGGGTCAGTAAAACCATAAGCCTCAATGATTTCCAAACATATAAATAATCATCTTAACATAATCATAACATATTTATAAAATCAGACTAGGGGCGGGGTACTACAAGGGTCAGATGTCCCTGGAATATACTCAAAATTTAGAGAGGTTGATTAGGGAGGACATGATGGGCTAGCGTTGTTTCCTCTCCTAGGGGCTTGTTGTTTCTTTGTTGTGTACTATTATTCTTGAATAATTAATAAATGTTTACCCCCTTTTTTCAAAAAAGGTTAGAGGATATGATTGAAGGTGATAGAAAGACATAGGGAGAAATTGTGTTGAAGAGTGATATAAAGAAAATAGGTAGGGAAAAGAGTAGGAAGAATGAAATTCTCTGGAATTACAATACATTGCAATTACTTTATTTATATCATATAGCTACTAATGTAGCTAATGCATCGACCAAAGTCCTTAAAATGACAATAATATAATGTATATCCATTCTTGCATAAGGACATTAATTAATCCTTGTGTTTAAAAAGTGAATTTGAATGTCTTTTTCAATTTCACCAAGGTTAGGACTTTTTAGAATGAGTTTTATTGTTTTTCTTGTTGCAAAAATATTATCCCACAATCTTATAGAAAGTATTCAATACATAGATTCTGAGATTTATATTGGTCTAAATAGAAGGAAATACCCACTCTCAAATATTAGTTAAGTTAAAGATCAATCGAAAGGTGGAGACAACTTGTCTGCATTTTTTACCATGCAAGGAAAGGGAGGGTGATCCTAAAGATCTAATAAAAAATAATTACAAAGATAAAATAACACACTAGATCTCAAACAAATCATACATAATGTACTCCAAAGGCTTGTTAATAAGTATTTTGCATGATATCTCACCAAATCATTTTGTAAATAATATTTCATATTTTAAAAAATTTGGTTCAAAAATATGTTTTAAAGGAAGGAATACATTTGAAAACAAAATTTATTGAGTGTTGTGTGACAAAATCTCAGGTAAATCTTCATGGGAAGAACTTGGTCGAAGAAGGATGGCTTGTCATTTGAAAAGTTCAAATAAAAAGTAAATATTAAAAATTGATAGGAGGGGCCAAATTTATGGGTAATGGTGAACAACTTTATGTTTACTATCTCTAGAGATTTGACAGAATTTAGGTCGCCAACTACAAGTTAATAGACGGCAGTGGGCTTGCTACGGAAATAAAACAAGATTAGCAGGTGAAGTTGGAAGTCTTTTAAGTTGTGTGTAGAGTTGGTGTGATCAAAGGCCCATACAACACATGAAAAGTAATCAAATATGTTAAATTTAAATGATCAAATATTAACTTATTATTGAGACCTTTCTAGGCAAAGTCAAGTCTTTTGTCGACAGTGGGCCTTCCCTCGACAAATGTTGTCCTTTATACTTCTCACACTCATAAGGGAATTCACATACACCAATATTTTGTACCTCACTCTACAACGTTCAAATATGTCCTTATCTAACTCTCTCTTCTAACTCTCTCTTTTATTGAGTAATTGTTGAGGAAGTTAAAGTAAATTTATGTAAAAAAATACCTTAATTTTGAAACACCTTAAGTGTTTGTAGCCTCCAAAATATTATTTTTTATTGAAGTGAGTATTATTAGGTAGAATGTGTATTTTGTTTTTATTAGAATTTGTCATGTTCAGAATTTATGATATAGAAATAAGTCGCTATATCCTATCATCCATTTTTAGAGTGGTTGGGTATTACTTGAGGGTAGTATGTTTGGGGGCTAAATAACGAAAATGAATGAGATAACCAAAGCCTATGTGCACTAGACCTCACCTTAAGTTCGCAAACTTAAAGAATGAGAGCAGCTATTTTTAATAAAATATTCTAATTAATCATGTAACATTATTTTTTATTTTATTTTTAAAACCTCTTCCTTAAAAGTAAATCTAGAAATTCGTTAAAAAAAAGCAAAAGATTTCAATTCATTATTTTTCCTATAAATTTGGAAATTCCTCATAAGTAAACTAGGCCCGTAGTATTTTATGACAACTATTAGTCTGTCGCAGCTAAACAAAAATTTGAGTACAGGAAGGCTTGCGGAGCATCGATGACCACAAGATTATAAATAAAACGGATGACTGACATAAACCTGGCAAAACTAAAGTTTTTCAAATATATGCGAAAAGGGGATCTCGATCATTCTAACCGTTTGAACACATAAGTTGATAACTTAATCCTATAATAAGGGACACTTGTGTTTAATTCAATCATGACAATTTGAAAAAGTAACATGGAAATAGAAGGAAAGGATCATGGAGTTAGGGTTTATAAATTTTCACACAACTAGGTCAAGCTGGTAAAGGATCATTTCAAAATTTAAGAAGGGTAAGGATCTAATTTTTTGACACAATCAAGATATCACTTATCTTCAATAATGTAAGGGTCTAACCATATCAGATGTAATTTTCCATGTTTTCACCTATCTTGTAGGCTATCATTTCACATCAGAACAAGATTACCACTTTGAAAACTTTTATGAGCAGGTATGCTATCATATAAAACCTTACACTGCTCTTGAACTTTTACATTCCTTTCATGTGCATCATTTCTTGGTTCATTCAATTGTATCAAGTATTTCAACCTTATTCTCATTTCATCCTATAAATCATCATCATATGTTTGAATGAACTTGTACATTTGCAATAGTTATTTTGGGAAAAAGTGGCATTTATCTCATAGACAAAATCAAAAGAAGCAGACCCTATTGCCTTCTTTATAGTCACCATGTTTGCCTATAAGGCTAATAATATCTTTTAATTCCAAGGCTTGTTATTTTTGTCCAATACTATCTTAAGTATCTTAATCAATTTTTTGTTACTAGACTCTACCTAGCCATTTCCTTGTGGATGATAAGGAGATGAGTATGTGATTTTTATACCAAACTCTTGAAAAAAATTAACAAAATCCTCTAATCTAAAACACATTTCATTATCAACCACCAAAATTTCTAGGCAACCAAATGTGGTTAGAATGTTGTGCATTACAAAATCTATTACAATTGTACTGGTGGATCTTGTAGGTGGGATTGCTTCATTCCAGTTAGTAAAATAGTCTGTTGCTACCAATATTATTAGGAATTCTTAGTAATCTACTCAAATATAAATTATAAATTTACAATATTATTATTAATTTTTATTAATCTTTTCAATTGTATGAAATATAATATGATTGCAAATATTATAATTCAATGGTACGTTTTGGATTATCAGATTTAGTTGTTAGTCACTATTAAATCTGAAATTGTTAGAGGTAGTTTGAGAAAACAAGACACTAACCTCAGAGGGTAAACAACTACTCAATGCTATTGAAGAGAAACTGCTTATAGAGAGAAAAAAAACAAGTGTTAAAGTAAAGGATTAAAAAAAATAAAAAATGAACCCCAAACCTCAAGGAGGCTTTGCGCAACAAACCCTAATTATGGTCAGGAGGGGCTCTTATAATAACAATTTTTACAAACCTGGTTGAGGAATTGTTGTCCCAAATTTTTGTACCATCTTTTAGGTGATGGTTAGTGACCTAGACAACCTTGTGAAACATGGAAACAATGAAAGAATTAATAACTTATTTTTGACTAAAAGTTGAATAGATCAATTGTTTAACCACAAGAATAAGTATTACAAGTTTTGCATGATCAACCGAAACCTCATTGAACTAGAAAACAAAATATCCTTACCATTTCTTTACCATTCATAAATCATTCACAACTCTTATCGCCTTTACTACAAACTTGGAACAAGTTTTTAGGTGGTGATAGAGGATACAAAGAGGTGGAAAATGAACACAAAGGCACGTAGAGAATTTTGCATTAAGTATTGTCGATGTGGCACCACTGTATGTAGACTCTCCAAAAAAAGCAGTCCGCATTGCTGACAACATAAGTTATTTCTTATATTGATAGTAAATTCTTAAATTGTTTAACATTGAAAACCAAAGTTATATTTAGTAGTATAATCTAAGAGTAACCACATTTAGACACATTCCCAAACTATTTACATTACATACATTTAGAAATAATGTACAAATGAATATAAATAAATTAAAATCTAGAAGACACACTTTATATTTAGGGATATTAAAATTCTAGCATTGATAGAGAAGAGGGAAGATTATTATTTGTAATAGTTTAAGAACTTTAAGTAAGAAAAAATACAAATATAGAGGAACATTGCATATTCAACCCATTGACAGGATAATTTCAAGGTCCCACAAAGTTTCTACATTAACAATTCCTTTAACATACTTCAATTTAGTTCTTTAAGATAGAACACACTTAAGACATTTTCAAGAAAAAGAACCCTGTCGAGGAGAAAAAAGTAATCAATTTTGGATTTAATAGTCACTAAAATTTAAATTTGATAATCCAAAACACCTAGGGTTGGAGAGAAATACACTAGATTAGTATTTCTTTGGTAAAGTTGGTACCCTAAGTATGATTGGTGCAAGTACACCAGAGCCTTTTCGGTTTGATCTTTTTAAGTTTTAGGGCACATGGCCTGTATAAATCCTTAACATATATTTTGGGTTTAGATGAGGCTACACACATGCCTATTCATTTTATGTAAATATAATGATGCAAATTTTACACCCTCATCTTGCACTGATTTTTTATTTTGCCCCTTAAATTGCTGAATTGATTGACCAAGGTCTGATATGAATATAGAATATGAAGTTAGACAAACCATTTGGGTGGTATTCAATGTTAATGCACATGTTCTTGTACAAGGGTGTCAACTTTTTTAGGGAGTGAATGGAGATAATTAGAGAGAAAAATGGTGAAGTTCTACCAGTCCAATTATGAACTACAGACTTGTCTTGGGACAGAACTAATGCCAGCTATGTTATGTTTGATAGGAATTTTGCTTCAAGGTTAAGGTGGCTATTGTTCCTAGATAACCCTAGAATTCCTACCCAATTGTTGAGGTTAATTAGACCAAAGGAATATGCCAAGGATATTACCATAGTCCTCAATTTTGGTGATATAATTTTATACCCAGTGTCTAGGTTAATTAGACCAAAGGAATATGCCAAGGATATTACCATAGTCCACAATTTTGGTGATATAATTTTATAGCCAGTGTCTATAGTTTTTTGAGTATATGGATACAAGGGAGTTCCTTATGTGTTGCCTTACCAAGTTTCCTTGAAGGTGGTATTTGCAAAAATCTTAAGGTAGATAGGTAGTCTGCAAGAAGTAGCCTTAACCAATAGAGGAAGAGGAACTCTTTTTCCCAGTATCACAATAGCAGCCATGTTACTTGGTCAAGATGAAAGGGCAATGTACAAGGAGGAATTACTCAATCATGATCAATTCATCAAGAGTGATGAATCCAAAAAAAAATTTATCTAGAAGAAACAACAAGAGATTGCAAAAATAGTATCTAAAGGTAGTACTTAAGATGATGACACACTACAGGCTCTAGCATTATACAATTTAGAATCTGAAAACTTTACTGTGGAAGAAGCCAGGCAAAACTGAAAGAAAAATAACTACAATAAGCAATGTATAAAATCATAGACATTAATACGAGAAAAGTAGTAGTAATTGTAATAACTTCGAATAGATATTTATATGTGATGATATTTGATACAATGATTGCAATTTGTAATGAAAAAGTAAATAGAGTAGTTAAATTGAAATATACATATAAAGTTGAAGTACATAATAACAAAGTCTATGATACCCATGATCTTTATACTTGCGTTTGTTCCTCTCTTCTTTGACTGTTATATTGTTGCATTGTTGTGAGTACATTGAGCATTTCTTGTTCCTCTGGTATGGTAATATTGTCATTTCTTACCATCTAGTATTCATGATTTTTTTTTTAATTTCCTTGATTTTTTTAGAAGTGCTTTTTGTGTCTTCTTTTACAATTGTTAATAAGTCTCCAATTGCAGTCAATTTGTAGATATCTCCTTCCTCATATGTTTCTGTTCCATTGATACTTTGAAGATGTAATTCATAGTTTTTCTTCATGATTTCTATATCTAGAGTATCTTGAGCATTTGCTTTATAAAAATTGCATCCCATAACTGTAAAGATATTTTCCATATGTGTAATGCTGGTATTGAGTGTTTCAATCAGATTTTGTAGTTCTTCAACTACTTCTGTGTTGATCTCTATTTTGAAATTTATTGAAAAATCCACTTTTGTAGAGGATTGTTAGTGGATTTGATAATTCTTAGATTGAGTGCTTCTTCACTGTCCATATCTTTTACTATCTGCAATAGTTTTTCTTGTGTATTATATATTCTTTTCTATTCTTTGAGAAACTGAGAGTCTGTGTCGATTATATCTTTGAGTTGAATATATATTTTGTAATAACTGGCTAGGCAGTCGATGAGGTCCATACCTCTTGAATTGAGGTATTGTATCCATTCTCATGAGATTTGTGCCATGTTTCTGTCTTCATGCATCTTCTTGATAATTTGTTCACTGGAATGAAGTGATGGATCAAAAATAGCTTATGTCTGATTTGATGTTTGGGAAGAGATATGACCAAGCATTTTCTTGATATAATCAGATAGATGATTAACAATAGATTTGAGCATGTTCTTTTCATCTTTCAATTGGTCCAACTTGTCTCTTACCTCTTGATGTGTGAATTCCCACATATCGACTATACGATCATGGAAAGAAGGTCCTATGTCATTTTAATTAACATCAAAATCTGTTGCATTTAGATCTATGAAATTGTTGTCTTCTTTTGGTTCTACAACTTGTATTATTACATGCCCTGTTTCTTGATGTTTTTGAAGAGCAGCTAGCTTGCCTCTTTCTTTTTTTTCTTTGAACCAATAGTTTCATTAATGATTTGAGAAACTAAATCTTGAGGAGGAATTCTATCCTCTCTTCTTTTTCTTTTTCTTTGTATTGTTTCTTCTAACCATGAAGGAGTGGCTAGAATTTTTGAGGCAGAGGCTAAACTTTCAATATCAAACAATTTTCTGACTATTGTAGGGCTGTAGGGCTTTGTATTTCTTGAGCTGAACTTTAAAATTTTCTTAGTATATTTTGAGTACATGTTATAGTAGGTTGAATAAATTATGTTATTTTGAGTTGGTGGTTCTTCTTCGAAAGACTGGTCTGTAGAATTTTGTTTTGATTGACCTATTTCTTCTTCTTCTCCTATCTTCTTTCATTCCTGTTGACTGTCCATGTTGATCAATGGAAGTGAACTGCTGCTGCAGGTGCTGGTTATAGCTTTGCCTTTTTCTGGTGGTTGACATCTCCACCAGTGTTTTGTTGATTGGACTGAACTATTGTCTATATTGTAGGTAATGGTAGTTGAGATAATGTTGTTATTTGAGCTTGTGTTGATGATTTCCCTTCTGTGTGTGTCTTCTTTTTTGTTGTTTGCTTGTACTGTACCCATATTTTTGTTCTTTTAATTATCTATTCCATTCTGTCTTCAAGATTGTCTAGTTTTGGCTCTTTATATTTTACAGGTTGCAAAGCTATCCCTTTTATTTTTGTCAAATAATGATTGGAAAGAAGATTAGATTGATCATTGTATAATCCTTTGACATCTATTACAATATTATATAGTTGAATCTGTTCAACTGTGAGGCGGGACCATGATCTTTCTCTCATTTCAAAGTCATCTTTACAATTAGCCCAAAAATCTTCTAATGAAGGTATGTGATTAAAATTAGGGCCTAGTTGTAGATTTTGTTTGATATAATTGGAAGGGTCAAAATGATGCCTCATAACATTATATTCATCAAATTTATATCTATTTTGAGATGATTTGATGAGATTCATTGCAAAATAGCTAGAAAAGCATGTATAAGATCCTATGGAAATTAGAAAATGAATACCTACTTTATGTCATTCACTGCATCTATTGTTGACCTCAATGATTTGTCTACATAACTCTATCAAAACCATTTTATCATCTATATATTTTGGCAATTTGAAAGTAAAGCCATCGAAAGCTCCAATTTTGAAATATGTAAATGTAGGATATTGTGTATAATAGCTTCCAAATTGCATTATTGTCCGTACGCTGCATCTGATAATCTACATTTTGGACAACCTTGAATTTCATGACATATCTTCATTGTAAAAATATCATTAACCCTTCTATAATGTGTATAGTTGTTTTCAAGTTGTATGCAAGGGTAGAAATAAAAAACCTGAATATTTTCATCATAGTCAGTAACACTAGGTAGGTCATTCCCTATATGTTGACATGTTAGGGCATAGATGAGGTAAGATGACATTGTAAAATTGTATGAATTCTTTTCCGAGACAAGCATTTCAGTAAGTCTGTCACTTACTAGTTGTGCCCAATGTATATAAATATTGTCTGCACATATAGATTGCACAAGAAAATACCACCATTCTTCAAAATTTAGGGCTTGTTCACTTCCTCTGATTATGTGTAGAAGTACTAGAATGTCTACAATCTCTTTTTTAAGATTTGTTCCATATAGGGTTTTCAGTAATTTTGAATTGGCTGCTCTGATGGTTTGAAACCATTTTGTTGAAATTGTAGCTTGCAATCGTGACCTTTTCTCATTAAAATTTGAAGCTACTAGAGAGAAATTCCATTGTGAATATTGTTGTCTTGAAGGTAAACCAAAGAATTTCTGTATTGAATCTCTGTTCAAACTGATGAGAACTTCATTGTTTTATTTCTTTATTTCTCTGGTATCTGGGTCAAATCTTTGAATGCATTCCATAATGAGCTCTGGTACCGAAATAGCGATTGGAAACCTTGCAGCTTGTATTAATCCACTATCAATGAGACTTTGTGTAATGGGATGAACTGGTTGTGAATTTATTCTTCTGTGTAGATCATTTACATTGTAAAATGTAGCTTTGTATCTGTGATTTCTTTCCATGCACTATCTATTCTATCGAGATGATCATAACTATTTAGTTTGGTAGTCATTCTGTAAAGGGTTATAGATTGCAATGCAGACTTTTGATAAAGTGCTTCTTTTGTTGCAGCGACGGATTTTTAGGTTTTTGTCCATTTGGCTAGAATTATGAATAAAATATTTGCTATACATTTGGTGTTGAAGATATTTACTAAGTTCAAAGAATGATGTGATAGATAGTGGCAGTTTTATAATTTTAGGTGATAATTCAATAGTCATAAAAGATTAGAATGGTAAATGGTATTAATGTTGTTGTTTTTGACGACAATTTTTTTGCCTTGTAGATATGAACATTGTATGTATTGAATATAGTGGGTATTAGTACAGTTGGTGCATAGAATGACGTGTGGCTTTATTTTCTTTTTTTTCGATTAGTGTGTTTATGGAAGAACTATTAGAGCAATAAGTTTCATAAAAAAATCATATAAGTAATTTAGACAAAGTTAATTTTAATTCTATAAATTTAGATAAAGTTAATTTGACCATAGTTTACTATGAACATCTAGTGATTTTGCCAATAGCTTTCAGTGTCCAAATCTCATAATCTAACTAAAGTTAAGAAGATATTAAGAGATTAAGAGAATACATTCCGTCGTTGAATATCTGAGAAAGAGTAAGGTTAAGTTAAAGATTTGGAGATTCAGAGAAACCTCTCAATGGGTGGATCGGAAATCAAGTAAAGTCAGAGTTAAAGACATAGAGATTGTACGAGGACCATAGATGCAAATCAAATCTGACGATGGTCACCAAATCGTCAAATGGAACCATAGATCAATAAGATATTACAAGATCACATTAATCCTTTAGTCGCTGAATCTCTAAAAGACTTGAGTTAAGCTTGCATTAATGAAAAAGAAAAAGAGTTGATTATGTGGAAAGGTATTCTGCAAGGAAGAATAAAGTGTACAAACTAGCCAATCAGATCATGATCAAGGGTTTTTGTTAGTACTCGAGGGTTTTTTGATGTTGACACTTTAATCATTCTTCTCTTTCTCTACAATTTTTAAATATAAGTTGTCAACATCTTACATTACTACTAGCCATTATTCAAATTTGGTGTTACATAGATTTGAATGCTGAGATGACTAAAACAAGATTACAGTGATCTTAATAACTCCTATACATTAAATGATGAAGGTTATATTAACGAGAAATTTCTTTCATTTGCACTTATTAATCTTTAGAAGAGCAATTGAGATTTGTAAGTGATTTGCAGAGAGTAATTTGGTGAGAGTAATTTGGTGAGAGTAATTTGCAGAGAGTAAGTTGCAGAAAGTGATCAGAAAAGATTTGCAAAGATGAGCCAACCTGAGTCAAGCAGAGCCTCTTCCAGTGGAGAAGCAAAAGAGTAGGGGGATGAGTAGAAAGGAAAGCCCAACTTCTCTGATCAATTCATAGATTTATTACCAGGATCAAATCAAAATAAGAAGGCCGGTGATGAAGTCTTCATTGATGAAATGGAAAACTATAGGGATCCTGATACCCCTTCTTGCTCTGGTTTTATGCTCTTTAATTACTTTTATATGAGTCGTGATAGGCACATCCCCATCTGTAATGCATGGGCCCTAGTTATGGAAAAATTGATAGTTCCAAATGTTTTTATAGATGTTGACCTAATGTATGAGCTAGCGAGGAACTATGATCCCATTTCCAAGACTATTAGGAAAAGTGATCAGTCTCCCTTAGTTACTCTTAATAGGGGATCCTTCGTGAAAGCTTTTGATATTTATGTTTCATCATCTACTGAGATTGATTTGAAGAAAGAAAAGGAAAAATGTGCAGGCCAATTAGGGCTTGTAAGGAGCCAAATAGCCAGACATCTCCCTAGAACCGATAAATATGTAGCCCCTCTCCCACCCCACATGAATGCCCCATATGAGTACAAAGCTCTCAATTTCTACATGAATTATCTGGCATATGGGTTGTGTCGAGTCTTAGGGATAGATGGAGATGCTGAAAGGCTGCTAGCTAATTTACCGATGATAATTCTAGATATTCATAATTCACATGCAAACACTAATTATGATTACATCCAATATGTAATCAACAGAATACATGAGGGTCTGTCATGTATCAAGGCAAAGAAGAAGCCTATTAAGTTCATGCATTATTCTCTTTTTATGCATGTAATTGTGTATTTCAACATTGATAACCTAAATGTACAAATGCTGAAACCAAGGAAGATGTTTCAAGGACAACCAAATCTTGTGCAGTTCTGGTTGAGGGTTTAGAATTATATGTCCAATGAGAATAACTTTTGTGCCTTTCAGAATTGGATATTTCAGCCATGGTTGAACCTAATGGGAACAACCATTGTGAGACTCCCAATTTGGTGCTTAAACTCTTAAGGCCTAAATAATTCATCAGCACATGGGAAAACGGTCATAATTGGGGAGATTTCTATCTAGGTGAGAATTTTACTTTCATCAAGGTCTATGGTTGTCCACAACTGCCTCACATGTTACCAACATATGTACCATCAAGGATAGCCTATTTGGATTTTTTGTGGCAGTTGATGTGGACTGAAAAAGAACATTTGGCACCACATAGGAAGGGAACTTTTACCCCTCGATAGTTCAGGATAGGGAACTTTTTGATTGGAAAAAGGGCACTACCACAGGTTAGTTTGTGGTTAAATCATTACAAGATGGCTACTAGTTTGTGTAGGTATGTAGAACCAGAGAATTTCATTAGAAATGCTAGAATGTTGCTCATCCCAAATATTGGTTTAATAAGAAGCCATGAGGGATGTGATGAAGAAGATATAATTAGAAACATGATGGATGAGGATGAAATGAGAAATTTTTTTACCAAATTCTATGACTTATTGAATATGGAAGCTCGGCTTAAGAAGAAAGGAATTGATTTTGGAGGATTCTTCCCAGAGCTCCCATATTTAGCTAGAATTAACAAAATGGTAGAGATGTGTGGCACTCTATCTAGCCAGTTGGAGGGACAACTTGAAGAGGATTTGGAAGTAAAAAATGAGTATTCTTCTTTTGACTATGAGGAGTATACTGATGAATCTCAAGAAGGGAATAGTCCACTACAAGGAAATGAGCCCCCTATAATTGGTGTAACTCAAGATATTTGTGAGGTAGGAAATGTATCTAAACCACCTCTTAAGAGGCAGAGACTTGAGGAAGGAGAAACCTCTCAAAGAAAAATAGAAAAGAAAGAAGATGACAGGATCACGCTTTGGTGCCTGGTGATAGATCATATAATCACCATTTGAGGAAAAATATAAGAGAAGGGAAGAAGATAGTCATAGAGGAGGAAGTGGAATTACCCCTGTTACTTGGTCAAGATGAAAGGGTAATGTACTAGGAGGAATTACTCAATGATGATGAATTCATCAAGAGTGATGAATTCAAGAATTTCCTTATCTGGAAGGAACAATGGGAGATTGCAAAAATAGTACCTGAAGGTAGTACTCCAGATGATGACACACTACAGGCCCTAGCAACATATAATCCAGAATTTGAAAACTTTACTATGGAAGAAGCTAGGGAATTGGTTAAGTCCAATGGGATGCTCCTAGTGCTAGGTTGGGACCTTACATCAGCTTTCATAATAGATCAAATTAGAAAGTAACTTGAGGGAAATTTTTCTTATGAGGCTCAAATAGGAGACATGATAAGAGGGAGTGGATATGCTCCTAAATCCCAAGCCTTAGCAATGTGGTCCCTAGCACTAAGAACCCAAAAGCCATCTCTACTTAGCATAAAGGACAAAATGGAAGGGGATAAGATCATCTGGACTGTTCAGAATATGAGTGATCTAGAAATATCTAAGGCTGTCATGCCCTGACCCTACTCTTTTCAGCTTTCTTAGTTTGCTTAGGTTGTTGTTTTGATCTAGTTTCTAGATGGGACATTTAAATTCTGAACACTGTTTTGTTTATATTCCAGACAGTTTAGTTTAGAATTTGTGAGATACATTCATCATTAATACTATTTGTGTATGTCAGTTTGATTTTAATCAGTGTTAACTATCCTGTTGTTTGTCTGAACTCTAGAATTCATGATGTGTTTTCAAACTGACACAAGTCTTTGGTATTGGTAGCTGTTTTATAATGGATTTTGTGCTACGGGTTTATTGTTGTAGGAATTACTGATATAGTCAATATTTATGAATGTCAGATGTGGATATTTTCTATCGGGTTTGGAATATATTTATATTTCAGTATACTTGGTTTCTGTATACAATCTCAGTTATATTCATCATTGTGAATATGGTGTTTGCAAAGGGTAATTTGAAGACATATGGGTATATATGTATAATTTGAAATTAAACATATATAAACATATGTATAGTGATACTAAACTGTTATTGATTTTTAAAATTGGAAATTTCTCATATAAGATAATTATTTATTTATATAAATATATGTGTGAAAATAGGTTCACACATATATTCATATAATTGCGGTTTTAAATCATTGGAATTTAATATTTTAAATGCCATTCGTGGCATTGGAAGGTAGTACATTGATGTCACTGCGGCACTATGAGACATTAGCAATGTTTATTAGCAATGTTTTAAAAAAAGCTATTATTGATGCTCAGCATCGTATGACTATTGTTGGGTACCGCATTTATTTGGTGATTCGTGCAAAGCACTTTACTTGGCTAGTATGTGGCCAGTTGTGGGAAGTCATTTACGGTCTGGCTTGGTTAATTAAGAGACTTAAATTTTGTTTTCCCCCTTCTCTGAGCCAGTATGGGAAGTTGTCACCATTTGAGCATAGTGTTTTCTGAATTGTTGCTTGTATTGTGGAAATATTGCTCGACAATAATGGTGAAGTTACTAATTGGCTGCTCAAGCCGATTCCTAGCTATTCTCAAGGCAATGTTCTCGGTTGGATTTGCATTCGAATGGTTCTTCTCCTTTTATGCCTGGCTTAATTGGTATTTTTCTAGTGGGTTTGTGGTTTGGTTCGAGGGCTACGAGCTGATTCTAAGCTAGAGGAGGACGATTCATTTCTGTTGCTGGGTTTTAGTTTGGATTTTGGGCTTCGATTCTCTATTTTTTTAAAAAGGTCAGGGCCAGCATTTCTATCCCTCTCTCTTAATACTATGCATTTGTTTTGGTATAAATGATGCTTTGTTATTCTCTATGAAGAAAGATTCAGATATGGGTGAGAGAGAAATCTCTCACACATATCATAATCCAATCTTTTAGCCTTGCCTGTGTTTATTATGCATATAGTTTATATGTTGTTTTCCATATGCGAAAAGGGTATTATAAATAGTTTGGAAAACTTAGCTTTGACCTTGATAGTTGATAATGTTGATGGAATATATTGCACAGCAATGTTACTTTTTAGAAAATGATTTATCGCCTTTTTGCTAAGAGTTCAAACATGGAGTCAATGGGGTTTTGAGTTGTGCTCCGTTTGAAGACTTAGCATGAGAATGTTTCAATATGATATAGGGGTTTTTAGTTGAGAATCTTAGACAACTGAAAAACTATATTTACGATCTATTAAAATGTATGAAGTCGGACATCTATCTGGGTATTCTGTTTTGTATAATGCATTAGTAAATGTGATAAGAAACTGTTCAGTTTGGGAAGGGTTTATTCTTAAGAAACAGAAGGGTTATTAAGTTCTCCAGGTAGATGCACAACATAATTATGTGATAGGAAAACAAAAATAAAATTAGCTCGTATTCTCAGCTATTGTCTTTGGGCATCTATCGACACTGTTATGCTCATTTCCTAAGGGGACAGTAATATCTTAGTTTAAACTGCTAGGTACGTATTAGTAGTATCAAACATATTGAACCGAATTACTTATCTTTTCCTTACATTTGATACGGGTGGAGTTTTGTTTATATGTGTTGGGTTTTTGATAGTAAAGTCTGTAATTGTCATTTGACTTATTTTGGTTTGAATATTGACACGACAGTTAATATTATAGTGAATTCATGGGTTATTGGTGAAGAGTTGATCTCAGCACTATGGAAACATTGTTATTCATTTCTTTCGAAGAGAAAGTTCAAGTCTTCATTTGGTATTGAATGTTAATGATTTATATAGTTTGTTGACAATTCAATAGGAAGTCTTCAGACTAGTACATTTGCTAATAATATAAGGGTATATTGTTAGACCAGTGGGTCGATATTATATCAGAATATGATGCATATACTAGTTAATGTTGTTGAGATGGAAATCTATCCCTATCAAGGTAGAATGATATGCTACAGATTCTTAAAATCAATGTGAAGTTCTTATGAAATCTATCTATTTTAAATGTGATTATACTTCTATACAGAAAAGAGATGAAAATCAAGGTTGTGATTGTGAATCTATATTTGAACAGTGAGGTGTAGTTTATGATTCTCTCTATCCTTATAGTTTTGTTGTTACTTATTAAGAGAAAGATCTTTATCTGTGGAACCATGTTGCAATGAAATTTGTATTGTTTTATGTGATTTATCAAAACTACATGAAAATGTAAACTTGAGATAGCCAATGATAGTATTTGATTGGTTCGCAAGTCTAGCATTAATTGTCTGCAATCTGATGATGTTATGAGCATAGAATAATAGTTTATGATCTATCGATACTAGATTTGTGAAATAAACCATATGCTTACTTATCAACTTTGATTTGTATCTTGTGTTGTAAGTGTATGAATTCACTGTGGGTATTGAATATTGAATCCCTTGATTGTTCTATTATTTTGTTAGTTGGATAAATGGGAATTATGAAATGGAACTACGGATATAGTTTTATATTTCTGATATGTTCTATTTCCAGAATGATAGAATCTATTGGCATTAAGTAGGATTGCCACTAGTGACAACACTTATTTTCATTCTGACTGCAAACCGAGCAGAACAGTGAAAACTGAGCAGAATAGTGAAAACTGAGCAGAACAGTGCAAACCGAGCAGAACAGTGCAAACCAAGTAGAACAGTGCAAATCGAGCAGAACAACAAACTGAGCAGAACAGTGCAAATCAAGCAGAACAGTGCAAACTGAGCAGAACAGTGCAAAGCGAGCAGGACAGTGCAAACCGAGCAGGACAGTGTAAACTAAGTAACATTATGTCTACTGAGTCACCAGTATTTACCAAGTTCAAAACCTACCAAGTGGTTAGTATGAACCGTGCCTTCACTTCTACCAAGTGCATGATGATGCCGAGTAATGCAGTGGATGCCGAGTATCAGAAAGTCACCGAGTTAGTTTGCAGGAACCGTGTAACCATACTTGGGCCGACTTAGTAGCATTTATGTTTATTTGTCAAGCCGACTTTGTAATTGTAATTAATTGTTTAGACTTGTATATAAACAATGTTGTAAAAATACCAAGATGTAATGAGTATGAATATGAAAAAGAAAGAAAGGCAGAGATAAGCGAATTACAAAGGGCTACAGCAGTATAAGAAGCAGCAAAGACAAATTCATCACAGAAGGTGATCAGTACATCAGCGAATCTCATTCAGCAATCCAGTTGCAAAGTAAGAGATCTACTGTTTCATCCTAACAGGTGAATCAGCTTGAAATCCTTTAACAGGGTAGACTTAATAGTCTTTTGTAAAATCTCTTTACCGAGTGCATACTTCATTGTATGTTTGTAAAACCTCTAACAAGGTGGACCTAGCAGTCCTTATTGCTCCTAGCAGGGCAGATCATCAGAAGTGATCAATGTAAGCCTTAACCGGCCAACTTTATACTGCAGTACTAAAGCTTTGTGGGTTTCATCCCCACCCCAGTTTTACTTTCTTTTGGAAGGTTTCTGGGTAACCAAATCTATGTGTCATTGTTGTGAATGCTTTTATGTTTCATGCTTTCTATATGTAGAAGGATAAAGTAAACTATATGTTAATACATCTGTTATTGAAGAAAATTTTGAGGTTACTGATTCACCCCTCCCCTCTCAGTAACTTGGTTAATTCCTAAATATTTCCAACAATTGGTATCAGAGCTGTATTGGTTCTCAAGATAAAGCTTATTTAGCTTGAGCAAAGATCTAGGACAATGGAGGTATTCAAACTGAACAAGGTGATTGAAAATGAAAAGCTAGATCTGGAAATGGCCATAGCTAAACTTAAAGAAGCTAAAGAACATCTTTCCCAATCCCTAAGAAGAAGGAAGGAACTTGCAAATCAGATGAATGATCATAATTACATTGAAGAAAAGATTGAAGATCTTTTTCCCTCAGATAGCTCAGATGAAGCAAACAATGTTGTCAAAGAACTCCTAGAAAAGAATGGGTCTCTACAGGAAGAAGTGAGAAAATTAAAAAGAGAACAAGAGCTACACTCAACAAGATTTTGTGAGATCTTAGAACAAAGAAACAAGTTGAAAGATGAATTAGATGGAAGGAAAAATGAAGTCCAAAATAAAACCCTTTAGCTAGAAAACCTAATTGATCAGATCTCCCATACAAATGAGGAAATTATGACTCTAAGATCAGAAATAGAAAGCACAAGAGAAGAACTAAGATCTGAAAAGAAAATCAATCTAAGATTGGTGGATGACCTAAACACCGAAAAACAAATCAATGAAGGAATGCTAAAAAGCCAAGAAGACTTAAATCAGCTGTATGATCGAAATCTTCATAGGCAAAAAGGAAAAGCAGGACTTGGATACAAAGGAGAAGGTGAATCTTCTAAGCAAGGTACTCAAAGAAATCAGAAACCTACTTGTAATCATTGTGGCAAAATAGGACATACTTCAAATAAATGTTGGAGCAATGAAAAAGAAGAATTCAATGGAAAATGCTACAACTGCAATCAGCATGGTGACAAAGCAAATGAATGCAGGCAAAAACCAAGATTCAAAGGTAATTGTCACAAATGCAACAAACAAGGCCACAAGGCATCCGAGTGCAGATCCAAAACATTCAATCCAGCAGAACAAATTATGAAAGCAATGTTTGGATGGGATTACAACACCTGGTGTAGATGTCATTACTGTGGAGAATATGGACACATTGGCATGAACTGCATAAAACATCATCTAAGGAAAAGAGATACTACCATAAGATGCTTCAAATGCACTAAACTCGGTCACATAGCCAGAAATTGCATGAATGCTAGTGAAGTTGAAGATGGAAAGAAGAATGAAGCAACTAAGGTCAGGAAGTAGATGAGACAACAGTGGATTCCTAAATCTACCGAGAAAACTAGTCCAAGTAATGGAATGGGTGGCTCTACCGACTCAAACTAAATTCCCAAGAAGCACTGGAACTGTATTCTCATAGACAAATTTCAAGCAGTTCCAGAACTGAATTAAAAGAAAGATCTAAATCGGCATACAAGATGCAATAAGATCACAAGAAGGTCGGTATCAATTTTCACCGAGCGAGGTTGGGAGCGGTCTAATATGATTACCGAGCGAGGTCGGAGCAATATGAATTCTTGAGTTCACCGAGTTGTGAAGTCTTTACCGAGCAATTAATTCATAGTGGGTGACAGTCTGTCAGAATTCATACCCTAATTTGTACTGAGCATTAATGACAGAGTTGTAAACAAAAGGCAAGAAATCAAACTCATTCTTCACCGTGAACTTTAGCATTTTGAGAGAAGAAAATTTCCAAAGCAATCCAGTGATTCAAACACTTTTGCAAAAAGAATTCTCTGTGAGCTACCATGGCATCATCCAGCACTTCAGCAAAGAAAGGATCAGAAATGATAATCTAAGGGGAATGGAGAGCACCAGATTTCAAACTCGTGCCCGCAATTGCAGCAGCCCTAGACCCGAACGGAGCTCAATCTCAGATTCCTCCTAAGGTACTACTTGTTAATGATATTCACAATCATTTCAATTGTGCAATTCAAGAGATGGGAAACCTAGAGCTAGATATTGTGCGTGAGGAACTATGTGTGAATGGTATTCTAAAACCTGAGCAAAAACATCTGGAAGACAAGGGATTAGTTCACATTGCACATTTACCTCGAAACTTTCAGGAGAAATGGGTTAGATACATTCTCAGCCATGTACATGAAGGCAAGACTTGGCTTGAGCAACCCATAGAGATCACTAAGAAGATGATTCACCAAATCACCGGTCTTCCCATGTTAAACAAAGCTAAAACTACCAAAACCCTAGGTCGGCTGGAACTGGAGAAGAAAACCCTAGCCGAGTGGGATGGTAGAGGCATGAAAGTAAGCAACATTACTGATGCTAAACTGAAGTTTGGAACACACATCATTGCCCATAAGATATACAGTTCAAGTCGACAGAATAGTGTTTCTTGCGAAGCCATAGACCTAGCATACAAAGTGGTAAAGAATAATTTATCATTTGACCTTGCAGATTTATTGTTAAAACAGTTTAACAAGAACATGGAAAGCATTCAAACTTCCAAAAACAATCCATGTAAGTTTGGATCTCTACTAGTCTGTTTATTTTTCTATGTTCAGAAATTCTTCCCTTCCAAAGGAAAAGTAATATGGAGAAAAGATGTGCCAGTTCTTTATGAGATAAATGAATATATTTCAGAAATGGGTGAAAATTTTGAGAGCATCATGGATAGTTATTTTGAGTCTTTCAAGGAGAAAATGAACGACAGATTCTGGATTCCACAGAAGTTGGTGGAAGATTATAAGGACGATATTTGTTTCATGGTGGACTGTGACAAAGTATACATTCAAGCAGCTAAACCGAGGATTGTACATGTAAAACCTCTTCCTTATGAGGTAAACATTGATGAAACAAAGAATATCATTGAAGCCCTCCTTAATCAGCCTGTTAATCCCAAAGCTCCATATTTTGGAACATATGAAGAAGCAAAAGTGAGAATTGAATTAAGCATAAAGCTTCCACAGGTGGTAAATAAAGGAAAAAAGAGGATAGCCAAAATGCAAATGCTAACCGAGGACAGAGGAGAAGACACTGAAGAAGAAGAGGAAAAGGATGAGAAAATAGAGGAACCAGAACTTGCAAAGAAGAAAGGAAAGGTATTCATCACCAAGGCACCTAAGCCTCCCACTGCTGTATTTACAAGGAGAAGTGCAAGGGGTAAGGTAGACAAAATGGACAAAGATATAATATTCAAAAGGCCTCCTCTAACCCTTCAAGAGAAGATCAAACTTTTGAGAGAAGGATCAAGATCTGGAGTAAGTAATATAAAATCTTTAAAATATGAAACAAGATCAGAAATAGAACAAAAGGAGATTGAAGATGCTGTCATTGAAAAGATGGGACAGTGGAAATACTCACCTGATGAAATAGCCCCACAAATTCCAGTAGCTTTATTAGATCCAATAAAAATGAGATGGACCAATGCAAAGCAAACTGTAAAAGACATATTTGATCAAACCCTGAGACAGTTAATGTCGAGTTTGAAAAATGATGAAATAAAGAAGGCATTGAAGGAGAATGAAAATAAGATGACACTAAAGTTCAATACTTGCTTAATTCTGATTAACAATATTGAATTGGTTGTGAAGGCTGCAAATGCCACATGGAAGAACATATACCATCTTCACCAACTGAGTACTGAAACAGTTATAATAAAAGACATTGAAGATACAGTGATGAATAGGAAGAAGCCACTGAGGTAGATGATACCATGAGGATAGCAGCAGAAGTCATTGCATCACTTCCTACCTCTCCAGCAAAAGTTACTACATCTAGCTCGGAGACACCTTCAAGCATGGTTGTGACAACTTCAACTTTTGTCCAATCACCTATAGCAACAACAGAAGTAACTACCATTTCTTCTACCGAGTTGCAGTCTCCCATTTCATCAAGTTTTCCAGTAGTAAGTATTCTAGTTTTTGATTCTACAAGTGTAAATACTTTAAGTTCTCTAGTAGACAGTATACCATTCTCTATAGCCAGTCCTACTATGTCTACTATCACTACTACTAAGGCATTAAGTACAGATAAGCCTAAGGCTCAACCAAGTATAAGATTTTTGGGCAAGAATATAGTAGAGGATATAGACCTAGATGAGGAAATAGAGATTCCAACATTGGATTTTGCAAATCTATCAGTGGATCAAATGAAAAATATAGGTGAAATCCTCCAAAGGAAAGCAAAGCAAAAGAAACTTAAAGAAGAGAGAGACAAGGAATATAAAATCATTAAGGATGCTAAGGACATTTTGTCAAAAGCATTAGGTATTGAAGTAGACTCCTCTCAACATGTTTTGTTACAATTAGCAGAAGCAGTTAATAAATACAATGAGGATTCATCTGGGACAGACAAGTTAGTTGAAAAAGTCGAGAAAAAATTCAACAATAAAGTGCTTGAGCACATTGCTCAGCACATAGCTATTAATCAAGCAGAATTGTCTTCAGTTTTGACAAACATTGAATCTTCCTATTCGAATGTTACCTCTCTTTTGGCCAGACCGTGTAATGTTGCCGAGTTCACCAAGGATGTCAAGGATAAAATGAATAAAATTGATGAGGATTTGAAGATTAGCATACAGAAGTTGCAACTTGAACCAAGTTCAAACTCTGCTCATCACATGAAAATCTCATACCTATCAAATATGCAGTCAGAACTACTGAAAGAAGACACAAGGATCCGGTCCACACTGCTAGACATTCAGAACATGATCCTTCCCATCATGAATACAATGTATAAGCACATTGAACATTCCAAAACATTAATTCATGACAATCAGTTCTCAATAGAAGATCACATGATTACACTCTCTACAGAAGTCCAAATTGCAATCCAAACATGCAAGATTCTGCAAGAAAATTGGGATAGAACCCTGGCACTGATAATGAAGGTACATTCTATTTTTCTATCAAATTTTGGATTCTCTCTGTAAAACACTTGTATATACACCTTTGGCATTATCGCCAAAAAGGGGGAGATATGTATAGAAGAAGATATGTATAAAAGTATAGAAGAAAAAGTTAGCACATTGAAAGGGGGAGATAATTTATAAAGCCCTATGACAAAGACAAATTTTGAAAAATCAAAATAAATCTCAGCATGGTTCATGTATATAAGTTTTGGGCAATAAGTGTTTTTTTCAATAATGCCAAAGGGGGAGATTGTTGGCATTAAGCAGGATTGCCACTAGTGACAACACTTATTTGCATTCTGAGTGCAAACCGAGCAGAACAGTGAAAACTAAGCAAAATAGTGAAAATCAAGCAGAACAGTGCAAACCAAGCAGAACAGTGCAAACTGAGCAAAATAGTGCAAACCGAGCAGAACAGTGCAAACCGAGCAGAACAGTGCAAACCGAGCAGAACAGTGCAAACCGAGCAGGACAGTGCAAACCGAGCAGGACAGTGTAAACCGAGTAACATTATGTCTACTGAGTCACCAGTATTTACCGAGTTCAAAACCTACCGAGTGGTTAGTATGAACCGTGCCTTCACTTCTACTGAGTGCATGACGATGCTGAGTAATGCAGTGGACGCCGAGTATCAAAAAGTCTCCAAGTTAGTTTGTAGGAACCGTGTAACCATACTTGGGCCAACTTAGTAGCACTTATGTTTATTTGTCAAGCCGACTTTGTAATTGTAATTAATTGTTTAGACTTGTATATAAACAATGTTGTAAAAATACCAAGATGTAATGAGTATGAATATGAAAAAGAAAGAAAGGCAGAGATAAGCGAATTACAAAGGGCTATAGTAGTATAAGAAGCAGCAAAGACAAATTCATCACAGAAGGTGATCAGTACATCAGCGAATCTCATTCAGCAATCCAGTTGCAAAGTAAGAGATCTACTATTTCATCCTAACAGGTGAATCAGCTTGAAATCCTTTAACCGGGTAGACTTAACAATCTTTTGTAAAATCTCTTTACCGAGTGCATACTTCATTGTATGTTTGTAAAACCTCTAACAAGGTGGACCTAGCAGTCCTTATTGCTCCTAGCAGGGCAGATCATCAGAAGTGATCAATGTAAGCCTTAACCGGCCAACTTTATATTGCAGTACTAAAGCTTTGTGGGTTTCATCCCCACCCCAGTTTTACTTTCTTTTGGAAGGTTTTTAGGTAACCAAATCTATGTGTCATTGTTGTGAATGCTTTTATGTTTCATGCTTTCTATATGTAGAAGGATAAAGTAAACTATATGTTAATACATCTGTTATTGAAGAAAATTTTGAGGTTACTGATTCACCCCTCCCCTCTCAGTAACTTGGTTAATTCCTGAATATTTCCAACAAGAATCATGTGGACAATAGATTGATTTCTATTTACATGTACTTGTCTAGAAGAATCAGTTATGATGTGATAATTGAGAATTCAGTTGATGAATGCATATTGAGGTGGCTGAATTTGGGATACCAGTTTAGCTGACAAGTGAAAATCCTTAAAATTAACTGGGTGGGAATTCATATTAAAAAAGATAATTTACCTTCCCTATGTCTATGATCTGTGTGATGAAGAACGGAGTATGGGGCTAAGGTGTTGTTACATTTTTTAACAAGTACAATAGTTAGCTGCGGCACTGTTATGTTTCTAAATGAGTACAACAAATTACCTTTCACTGTAAGATAAATCATGAGCATAACCATGGATACAGTAGCATGATTCTTTAGTGATAAATCACCTCAGTATATATGTGCATCATCAAACTAAATTCTTACTGCGAGTTTACTTCTTTTGTCCATATTAAAGATTGATTTCTTGTGAATGTTAAATGAAATAAAGGCATTATGTTTGGTACCATTTTCCTTCATTTCTGTTGCAGTTTAAATATATTTTGAATTCTAGTCCAAGTCACTATCAAAGTGAACTGAATCTTGTTGCATTCTTTTCTCAAGGATTCCAAGATGGCTAGTCTATATATAGCAAGTTCTAAATCATTTTAAGAGGTGGTGAATTATTCAGTGTAATATGATTTTTTGCATTAGTATTTTGATTCTAATGAATGTCAGTTTCTGAATGTATTGATACAGAAGATTTGTTCATGAAAATATACTGAAATTTCTTGTATATGTTTTGTTGTTTTCATGTATGAATTTGATTTCTTTGTGCATTTAATCTATAAGATAGTTTTAAGTACATCATTCTACAAGGTAGATAGTGGGGTTGAATCTCAAGTTTATTTCAAGGGAAGGGTAAAATCTTGAGTGAGATCTCAGAGATTTCAATAGCTGTGGATGAATTTGGTGATATAGTGTATATATGATAGGGTGATTTGTAAGGCATCTTATGTGGGTTTTGTTATAACTTTGTGATATTTGAAGAATTAAATCTGATAGGTATAGCCACCTGTAGCTGAAAGCTCAAAATGAAGAAGGATTTAAATCCTTAATACTTTAATAATAACTTTGAATCCCAAGCCTTCTTATTTTTGATCAGTACTCTCTTAAGTATGTTAATCATTTTTTTATTAGTGGACTTTGCCTGGCCATTGTCCTCTGAATGACAAGGAGGTGAGTGTGAGTTTTTTATACCAAATTCTTGAAAAAGTTTAACAAAATCATTTGATCTAAAACACATTGCATTATCAACCACCAAAATCTCTGGACAACCAAATTTGGTTAGAATGTTGTGCATTAAAAAATCTATTACAACTTTACTGGTTGCTCTTATAGAGGGGATTGCTTCAACGTAGTTAGTAAAATAGTTTGTTGCTACCAATATTATTAGGAATTCTTAGTAATGTACTCAAATATAAATTATAAATTTACAATATTGTTATAAATTTTATTAATCTATTCAATTGTATGAAATATAATATGATTCCAAATATTGTAATTCATTGGTATGTTTTGGATTATCGGATTTAATTGTTAGTGACTACTAAATCTGAAATACATCCATCGATCAAGAAATACATATACGATCATTGCTTGATTGGAAGATACCAGAGGACTTAACTATTTAATGAAGCAAATGAGCGACCGCTGCATTCGTTCAGTCGCTTAATGTTTAAAGAAAAGCTGCAAGGATCATGAGAACAGGAGAATACATAGTCTCTTGATTGCCGGAAGAAATAGTAACTATCAATTAGTAATTGGAGATCAGGCGAGTAAAGGGAATAAGACACAGATCCAAATAAAATTGTTTGTTCGCTTGTTCGCTTAATGTTTAAAGAAAACTATCAAGGATCATGAGAAAAATTCAATATGCAGTCGCATGATCGCTGAAAGAAACACTAGGCGCCAATCCATAGCTGGAGATCATGCGACTAAAGGTAATAAATACATCCCGAGATTCAGCGACCACTAGGAAAGATAAAACACCATGTGCAAACTTGAAAAGTTAAGTCACTCATAACACAACATGGAAACATAAGGATCTAGGGCACACTTAAGACATTTTCAAAAACAACAACTCTGTTGAGGACAAATAAGTAAACAATTTCAGATTTAGTAGTCACTAACAGCTAAATCTGATAATTGAAAACATTCCATTCAATTGCATACAATTGAATAGATTAATAAAAAATCATAATAATATATACTTTGCATAAATTTTTTGTAACTGCATGTCTTTGATCTAAAGCCAATTTATCCAACTTTAACATATAACACAAACAAAATTTATAGTTTCAGAGTATCTTCTAAAGCGCTTCATTAATTCAGATGTTTTAAGAGCATGCTTGAATTTCATTGAGACATTTTGTCAAACAATTTACTTGCATTGTATATGCTATTAATTTTATAATGCTATTTTCGATTACATAGATCAAAGGTTAATATAATGTTGACATTTATTTTATTTTAAATATGTATTATGTTGTTGTCATTCATGTTGTGTAATTGTCTCTAACTTTATAAATGATTTGTAGATGTTACAATTAAAAGATATTTAAGAATATCAGAAAAAATGTAATCGCTTTTAAAATTGCTATTTTTTATTGAAAACACTGAAATGCATATCCACATTATAAAAAGACTTAGATTTTGTATAAAAAATTGATATTGTGAAATATAGTTTTTTTTACAATATGATTTACGCAAAAAAGATGTAAACCAAATATTTTAATAAGAAGGTATTTTTTTGCAAAAATCTATTGTTCCGCTTATGTTGTTTCCAAAAGTATATGCTTTAAGGTACCTAAAGAAAAACATATAGAAAAACTAATAAAAAATAGTGAAAATAGTGTTATGATTTTGTATGTTTAATAAAAACTAAATATGATAGTAAATACCTTATTTTTTTGTTAGGTTGGAAAATTCAAAACTATCTTTCGTCTTTGTTGACGTAAAGTGCGACGACATTTGGGATAGATGATTGGCATCCTTAATCGAACTTGCTTTTCTTTAGAAGCTTGATAAGTCCAATCTTTCCTTTTTATTTGTACACAGACAGAACATTGCTGTTGTGGAAAGAAAACTGGAAATATTGATGCGACTTCAATTTGCTTATATTGCTTGATTTCTTTACATAGAATTACCCATTGATTTTCGATATCTTTTTTGTAAGCCTGTTTGTCAATTGACATGGGCCATCGCAGAAAATGAAAAAATGAAAAAACAACGAGGATGAGTATTAATTGATATGCAATAAATACTCGTTGTGAATCATCGAAGTGCTACTTATGTCGATATCCAAAAGACATTCATATTTAAACATAACAAATGGTGGCATACATATCTGTAAAAGTAATTACTCAGAGATATAAAAACTACCTAATATTTATTAGTTGTTAGATTATGACAGAAATGCAATCCGAATCATTTTATACAAAACCATTGAAAAGTCATTATTATAATATTAACTGAATCGTTTTAGCATGTATTATCTATACCTAAAATATTATCTCATTGTTTTTGAATTTTTCATTTGCATTATAAAATGTAATGGGAGAGTAGGACTAGAAATATATCGTACTGAGACGTGTCTACAGATGAACCCAGATGTATATTTCATTTATCTATTCAATTATATAAATGCTAATATTGAATTTACGGGTGTTGATGTAAGATGGCGATAAATCCAAAAAGGGATGCCTCTGGTTTTTGCATTATTTTTGTACTTTTTACGATTGCAAATATTATAATTGAATGGAATGTTTGGGATTATTGGATTTAGAATTAATAAGCTACTTAATCTGAAATCATTTAGTTTTTGTGTTCTCCTTGATTGTATATGTTTTGTAAATTTACAATATTATTAGTTATTATTACTAATGTATTCAATTTTTTTTTTACAATATTATTAAGAATTGTAGTTAATCTAATCAATTATATGAAATATAATTATAAATTTGCGGGTGTTAATGTAAGATGGCGGAAAATCCGTAAAGGGTTTCCTATAGCTTTTGCATCATTGTTCAACTTTATATGATTGCAAATATTGTAGTTCAATGGATTTTTTTGGAATATCAGATTTAAATGTTAGTGACTACTAAATTCAAAATTGTTTACTTTTGGGTGCTCGGTAAGGTTCTCATTCTTAAAAATGTCTTAATTGTGCCCTATATCCTTATGTTTCTGTGTTACAGCAACTGACCAAATGCAACGGCCGTTGATTCGATTGATAAAATGGTAATTGAATGGTTTTTTTTGGATTATCAGAGTTAGATGTTACTGACTACTAAATCTGAAATTGTTTACTTTTTTCTCCTCAACAAGGTTCTTGTTCTTGAAAATGTCTTCAGTGTTTCCTAGAGCCTTACGTTTCTATCTTACGTTATGACCCACTTAAGTTTTTATGTTTGCACATGGTCTTTTATCTTTCCTAGTGTTCGCTCAATCTTGGAATGTATTCATTCGCTTGAGTTTCTTGATCTCCATTTATGCTTTGGTAGTTACTGTTTCTTTCAGTGATCAAATGACTGTGTATTCTCCAGTTCTCATTATCCTTGACGGTTTTCTTTTAAAATTAAGCCAACAAGCTCACAAGCGACTGTGTTTGGATCTCTATCTTGTTTCCTTTAGTCACGTGATCTCCAATTATGAATTGGCAGTTAGTGTTTCTTTCAGCGATCAAACGACCGTGTATTCTCCTGTTCTCATGATCATAGCCAATTTTCTTTAAATATTAAGCGATTGAGTGAATGCAGTGGTTTCTAATTCATTTGATTAAATAATTAAGTCCTCTAGTATCTGGCAATCAAGCAATGACCGTTGATGTATTTCTTGATCGATAGATATATTTGTTAAGTCACTTTTCATTGAGCGAACAAGCGACTGTGTTTGGATCTCTATCTTCTCCCTTTAGTCGCGTGATCTCGAGTTATGCATTGTCGCTTAGTGTTTATTTCAGTGATCAAGCGACTGTGTATTCTCCTGCTCTCATGATCATAGCTAGTTTTCTTTAAACATTAAGCAACTGAGTGAATGCACATGGTCTTTTGTCTTTCCTAGTGTTCGGTGAATCTCGAAATGTATTCATTCAGTTGAGTCACCTGATCTCCAGTTATGCTTTGGTGCTTACTGTTTCTTTCAACAATCAAGTGATTGTGTATTCTCCTATTCTCATTATCCTTAGCAATTTTCTTTATAGATTTAGCGGAGAAGCTAACAAGCGACTGTGTTTGGATCTCTATCTTCATTCCTTTAGTTGCCTGATCTCTAGTTATGGATTGGCGGTTAGTGTTTCTTTCAGTGATCAAGCGACTGTGTATTCTCCTGTTGTCATGATCATAGATGATTTTCTTTAAACATTAAACGATTGAGCGAATACAATGGTTGCTCATTCGTTGAAATCTTTATTAGATTTTCTACGGATGTGCTTTAAATGTTGCAACTATTGTGAGTTAATTTGATGTTGAATATCGATGTCATCTTATGTGAAATCTGACACAGTTAACTTATGTTATACGTGGCACACTTAAGAATTGAATAACATAATTATAAATTTTCAATATAGTTTGAAATTAAATATTGAAATAGAATATATTTTATTGAATATAGATGTGACACGTAAAATTTGAAAAGTAATTCATTACCATTTTGTAATGTTTTCAAATTTTGTATGATTAAAATATAGATATATATATTTACAATATTATTTAGAATTTTTAGTAATGTACTAAAATTTAAATTATAAATATACTAATATATGACTTTGTATAGTATTTGGAAGAGTATTAATTAATGAAATCTTTATTAGATTTGTTACGGATGTGCTTTAAATGTTCCGACTGTTGTGAGTGAATTTGATGTATAATATCGATGTCATCTTATGTGAAATCTGACATAGTTAACTTATGTTATATGTGGTACAACTAAGAATTTAGTAACATAATTATAAATTTTCAATATAGTTTGAAATTAAATATTGAAATAGAATATTTGAATCATTTTTGTACTTTATACGATTGCAAATATTGTAATTGAATTAAATGTTTTGGAAAATTGGATTTAGATGTACCAAACTATTATATCCGAAATCGTTTAATTTATGTGTTTGCATTTATTGTATTTGTTTTAGGGTATATCGGGTATTTAATGTGTTAATGATTATGTATAATATTTTGAAGAGTATTAATTAAAGTAATCATTATTAAATTTGGTTCGAAGGACCTTTAATTGTTCCAATTGTAGTGAGTGAATTTGTTGTATTATATCGATGTCATCTTATGTGTTATCTGACACATCAAAGTTAGAATGTTATGCTTTACAAAATCTATCACAACTTTATTGGTGGCTCTTGTAGATGGGATCTATTCAATCGTATGAAATATAATATGATTGCAAATATTCTAATTCAATGGTATGTTTTGGATTATCAGATTTAGTTGTTAGTGACTACTAAATCTGAAGTTGTTTACTTTTTCCTTCTCGGGAGGGTTCTTGTTCTTCAAAATGTCTTAAGTGTGTTCTAGATCCTTATGTTTCCATGTTACATTATGACCCACTTAAGTTTCCATGTTTGCACATCATCTTTTGTCTTTCCTAGTGTTCTCTGAATCTCGGGATGTATTAGTTCCCTTTAGTCACCTAATCTCTAATTATGGATTGGCAGTTAGTGTTTCTTTTAGTGATCAAGTGACTATGTATTCTCCTGTTCTCATGATCATAGCCTATTTTCTTTAAACATTAAGCGACTGAGTGAATGTAATGGTTCCCTTTAGTCGCCTGATCTCCAGTCATGAATTATTGGATTTAGTTGTTAGTGACTACTAAATCTGAAATTTTTTACTTATTTGTCCTTGACTGGGTTGTTGTTTTTGAAAGTGTCTTAAGTGTGTCATAGATCCTTATGTTTCCTTTTTATGTTATGAGCAACTAAAGTTTTCATGTTTGCACGTGGTGTTTTGTCTTTCCTAGTGTTTGCTAAATCTCGGGATGCATTTGTTAAGTCCGTTTTCATTGAGCGAACAAGCAACTTTGTATTTCTATCTTGTTCCCTTTAATCACATGATCTTCATCTATGGATTGGCAGTTAATGTTTCTTTCAGTGATCAAGTGATTGTGTATTCTCTTGTTCTCATGATCCTTGGTGGTTTTCTTAAAACATTCAGTGAGTGAGCTAATGCAGGGGTCGCTCATTCGCTTGATTAAATGGTTAAGTTTTGTGGTATATACCGATGAAGCAAGGTTCGTTGATGTATTTTTTGATCGATGGTGGTCTTAGAAGCCGATGATAGATTGTTGTTATCTTTTATTCACTTGATTTTGGTTCTTAGCATGAAAGTATTCTATGATCAAGCAAATACTATGTTCGCTTAATCTCCAGTTCTGACTAGTGACTATTAAATCCGAAAAGGGTTTTCTATGGTTGTTGTATCATTTTAAAACTTTATATGATTGGAAATATTGTAATTCAATGGAACGTTGTGGATTATCGGATTTATATGTCAGTCACTACTAAATCCGACATGGTTTATTTTTTGTTTTGTGTTGATTGTATGTGTTTTAGGGTATATCATTTTATGTATTTTAGGAATTTATAATGTTAAAGAGTTGAATATATTATGTTTGCAACTATTGGATTTTAAAATTGAAATGTACTTTATCCATTTTTTATTTATTTATGTGATGTGGTTTTTTATGTTGTATTGTGTTATACTTTAATTTTTTTGACTAATTCAATTTTGAAATATCGATAATTGTTAAAGACAGATAATAGTTTTGTATTCTCCTTGATTGTATTTGTTTTAAAAATTTAGAATAATATAAGTTATTATTACTAATGTATTCAATTTTATTTTTACAATATTATTAAGAATTTTAGTTAATCTATTCAATTATAGCAAATATAATTTTCAATTTGTGGGTGTTGATGTTAGATTGCAGTAAATCCGAAAAGGGTTTCTTATGGTTATTGCATCATTTTTTAAGTTTTTATGGTTGAGGGAAAATGCAAAGTAAATATGGACTCGGGCCACTTCGATACGCATGCAAAGCACTGAAGGTGAGGGTACAGTTCATTAATGGTGCACACTCTAGCTGTCATGCTCTCTCATCAAAATTAGTGATCATTATTATTTTATAAGCGACATCAGGATTTGCCATCCCATACCGCACTGTTTGAGTTGAAGTATAGGGGCTGAATCGTAGTGCTACAAATATATTATAAGAAATACAATGTGATTTAAAATTATAAGAAATGCATGTATTTAATTGTAAACCTAATAAAGGAACCTTTTCATAACCTAAAAGCTGCCCTATTTTAAATTTTAATATAATTTCGGGCACCTCCATGTCGTGTCCCCATGTGAGCGGCAAGTAAATTTAAATGAATTATTATTAAATTTTAAAATATTTTTAAATTGACAAAATATAATTTAAAATTAAATAAAATAAATATTTATATTTGTTAATTACCACATTTTAATTTTGAAATGTAATTTAAATATATTAAAATATAAAATTTTATTACTAAATGTTAATAGTAAAAAATAAACATTTTGTTAGTTTTCATACATTTTTAATTTATAACTAGAACTATATAAATTAAAATATAAAATTTTATCATTAAATGTTAATATTAAAAAATTAACAAACTAAATGATATTAAGTTCAAATTATTAAATGTTAATCTTTTAGTAATAAATTATTTAAAAAAACATAATTATAAATATTAAAATAATATTATTTACAATTTGAATAAATTATTATTAAATTTTACAAAAATTATAAAATGATAATATATAATTATTTTTGAAAATAAATAAATATTTATATTTGTTGATTTCCATACATTTTTATTTTGAAACTAAAATTAAATATATTAAAACTTAAAATTTTATTACACAATTTAAATATCACACTTGTAGCATCCCTCATTATCTTGCCAGCCTGAGATTAGATGCCTCTCTCAAGTACTTTTTAGCATTTTACACCATATAATGCTTTGTAATGCTACTTCCCATCATATCAATGCTATTTTTATAAGCTATGCATATCATTATATAATAATCAATTTGATATCAAATGTCCTACCCTCAAATTCTTTATAACCACTCTTGATATTAGAAGATAGGGTATCGGTACTTCGAAGACAAAATCTATATCCATGAAAACACTAAGTACGACCATTTTCTCAACATAAATTTATTTATTTTATTTGAAAATCTTTGTTGTAATACATTATTTCTATTTTTTATTAAGGTAAAAATAGGTTTTGAATGGAACCCAAAACCACTTACATTAAAGCATATAGATAATAATAAAGTCATTCAAAAAGAGACGCCTACTAGAAAGACAAAACCAGGACCCAAAACAACCCTAGAAACGACAACAAAAGCATAGAAATAGTTACTAGCAAAACTACTAGCAACACCCAGCTACCAACTAGACCAGACCATTTGTTTTTTTATCATTTTCTCTGCCTTCATCTGCAGGTCCTCCATCTTCAAGATAGCATCTTTCAGGTCCTTCAGTTCCTTTGGCTTATCAAGGATCTTCCTCTGAGTGTGCCCTTTGGTTCTCATTCCTGGACCAACATTCCTAGCATCCTCATCAATTGTAATTGTCATTTTTTCCAGTTGGCTTTTTTCCAGATAGTTGTGCAGCATATTTAGGTTCATAAAAGCAGCACTAAGTCCCTCATTGCTGTGACTCAAGACCTTGTTTATCATGTTCCCATTGTTACTGACTTTAGCCTTAATATCTTTAACCTTGTTGCAACTATCTTATTGATTTCAACAGCTATATCCTCATTCTAGTTTTTATTTTTTACCTTATCCAAAACCTTATTCTCTAGCTTCTCTAGCTTAGTAGATAGGGTATTCGTAGTTTTTTCCATGGCCTGAAGGTGGAGCTTCATCTCCCACATCTCCCGCTTAATCCAATCTAGAGAAGTACCCTAACTGTCATCTTTGTTAACCTCTTCTTGATTAGTAGCACCCATCAGGAGGTCTAAGGTGTCCTCCTTATGGCTATTTCCTTCCTCAATGGTAGCCTGGTCCATACCATCATCAGTATCATTCTATTCCTCTTTTTTTTCATCAATAGTAGGGGGTAATGACTAGCCTCCTTTTCCTCTTCATCCTGACCCACCAACAGGCCCAAGGTGTCCTCCTTTTGGTAGTTACCATCCTCTTTGCTAGCCAGGTCCATACCATTCTCAATATCATAATGAACTTCAACTTTTTCTTCTTCAGCAGAGAAATCCAGAGCGGCTTCCTTGTCATCTTTAGTAGGGGAGTCCTGGGCATCTTCTTCCTCCTCTTCAGCTCCTTCCTCTTCTTTTCCTCCTTCTTCTTCTTCCTTATCATCTTCCATCATGTCATTTATGTCCTCTTCCTACTCTTTCTCTTCAAAATTCTTGTCCTCTTTTTCCTGGGCTCTCTCCTCATTACCAAAATCCACCTCCACATTATCTTCCTCAGCACTTCTCTTTTCTTGAGAAAGAGGGCTATTTTCATTAGCGGCATCTCTACTGACCATTTCTTTCTCCTTATCATTTTTATTACCTTGTTCATCACTATTGTCGGAGATTTTTTCCTTGTTTTTCTTCCTCTTTTTGTTGGATTCAGCCTTTCTATCAACCTCTTTGGTCTCTTTTCTTTTGCTAGTGACCCTTTTAGGAATTGGGTCTGAGATGATATCTCTTGCATAGTTAGAAATGAGGAGGATCAAACCCTCATGCAACATAGGATTACTCACTTTCTTCCTATGCTCCGTTATGCTACTGTTCAGAGAGCTCAAAAGAAAGTACAGAAACAAAATCCTCTTATTATTTCTGTTGTTCTTGCATGAGAACATTTTTATTCTATATCGACTTATTTATTTACAAACAATACATGTATTAAACTTGTTTTACAATAATACCAGTAAAGTTGTTCGAATGTTAAATGAAGTACACTCCAATTGCATGTATGAAGATTAATACTTGGGTAGAGTTTACAAGTTGTTTGGGTCCATGTAGGTATTTGTTCCCTTACAAGATTTCTTATACATTCACGTATGGGCATAGATAAATAACATACCTGTGGTCCCTATCTTTGTATGACCTATGGTTCCACAATGTGTTGGACCTTGATGCAAAATGCAAGCGGTATATTTGACCATGATAGCGAAGGTTTTGTAATGATGTTGTATTGGTTTGTGGAGCTCAAAGCAGTTTCTCTAACCATAGTTGTCCTGTGCCATGTATCAAAGAGGAGTATTCAGTTTCAGATGCTATTGATGATGGTTGAAACCATATCTCTCTTGGGATATGATGAACCTCTGTTGGATTGCATGTGTCACAAGACTCTAATTATAATATATATGGATCCTTGTAAAAGTGGGAAAAATTTCTTTGTGATATTGGACGATATGTTATTAGTCCTCTTTCTTGTAGTAACCTTTGTGCAAACAATCTTGAAGTTATTTCTTCTTCATGTATTCTATGAATGTCCACGTGTTGAAAAAATTCATTAATTACAACTATTCTATGTCGCATCATTTCTACAAAGTAGTTCAAAAATTATTAATATGCAGATAAAAACCAATTGAATCTAGGTCATACTATGGTGCCTTACAAAGAAGAAAATTATGTAGAAGTAATATCTAATTTAAAATGAAAGACAAATATTTGTTTGTAGAGCTTTATTAGAGAAAGAATTGTGTATACTGTATACCTTCAAATTGGTAAGCATTTTGGGAGAGGTAATTTAACAATTGAATTCTGGGTGTGACTCTGTTTGGGTAGAGCATTGTATTTCTAACCCTAATTTTTGCCTATAGATAATAATCACCACTGTAACTTTTATATTTAGCATTTCTAGGTTGTTGAAGAGCTGATTTAACATTTTATATATTTAATATTTTTGTTGTAATATTATTTCTATAAGTTTTATCTCAATTTTGAAGACAAGTTATCAACTAATTCTTCTATTGACTCAATTATACCATTCTGAGACTACAATGTTTGTCAAATCAATATATTTTAAGGCTGCAAGATATTTTCGTCAAATTATATTGGTTCAAATCAGCTTCATCATATTGGTAGGTATCTAAATATTTTTCCCAATGAACTTTGCTAAATAGTTTTTGGTATTGAAATAAACTATTATTGACTATTTATAAAACAAGAGGGCGGTGTTGTAGAGTGCGTTGCAATCATAACAATAACTGTAGGAGACAATAGTTAGAGGAATGTAATTAATGCGATGTGATGGACTTGTGCAGAGCCAAGCTTACAATACTTATTATCTACTATGTCATCTTGAGTTGAATCAATGATGGGTTAAATAAATGGTTTGTAAGGATGATCAATATGATTGGTAAACAAAATTCTCATACTGGTACTTTTTATGAATTTTTTTTATATTTTACATTCAGCGAAGAAATGATTTGTCTACTGATTTAATGACTAAGGTTGAGTAAAAGATAAAGTTTCTTTAGTTGCATGATCTCCAAATGTAAATTGTAGGTAACGCTTAAGTTATTGAATGATTTAGCAAATGCAGTGTTCACTCATTCTGTTGATTAAATGGTCAAGCCCTAATACATTTGGTGATTCTACGATAGCCGTTGATGGCTTTGAAGATCAATGACTGCTATTTAATCTCATGATTGAAACCAACATAAGAGAAATATCAAGCGAATAGGAGACTAAAGGTATTCGTTGAATCTGATGATAGAACCAAGGTTAGTTAAGACATTTAGAGAATACAATGTATTGGTTGTTGAATCTCGTGATAAACCAAGAGTTAAATGAAACATTTGGAGATTAAGAGATGTAGGTGTTGCTGATTCTCTGAATAAAGACTATGGTAAAGTTAGAGATAACACGAGATAGGCTTTGTCGCTTGATCTCCAGACTTAACCCAGGATAAGTAAATCATTTTGACATGAAGAGGGTTTTAAAGCCTAACACTGTGATCATTGCTTTTTCCTTTTTGTGTGAATTTTGTAATTAATAAAACTTGTCAACATTCCTCATTACAGCTAACCTTTATTTGAATTTGGTATTGTGTAGAATTGAATGTTGAAGTGAGTGGGAGTATATTTTCTGCAATGTTGGCAATTTTACACATTCAATGATTATGATATATAGACTAGACATCCTTGCATTTGACACTTCACAATTTTCTGAAAGCAATTGAGAATTTTGAAGTTTTAGTAATGACTGTTTGAGGAGAGAGAATTTGGAGAATTGAGAGGTGTCCATAATTCGAAGATAAGCGAAGCAGAGTGAAGCTGAGCTTCATTGAATGGGGAGGGCATGGAACAAGGTGGTGAGGATAAGGGGAAGCTAAATTTTTCAGAGGAATTTGTCAAATTGCTCGCGGGATCAAATAAAAATAAAAAGGTTAGTGATGAGGTTTTTATTGATTATATAGCTGATTGTAGGGATCTTGTTACTCCCTCATGCTCTAGTTACACATTATTTAGTTATTTTTATAATAATAAAAGAAAAGCTATTCCTATTTGCAATGCATGGGTGTTAGGTATGGCCAAGTTAATTGACCCTAATGTTTTTTTAGATGTCGACCTCATAATTGAGTTAGCTAGGCTCTATGATCCCATATCAAAAACCATCAGGAAAGCTGACCAGCCAGCTTTAGTGACTTTGGATAGGGGATCTTTTATGAAAGCCTTTGATTTCTATACTTCATCGTTCACAAAGATAGATATGAAGAAAGAAAGGGAGAAGTATACAAGTCAAGTAGGGCTTGTAAAGAGTCAGATGTCCAGGCATATCCCTAAGACTGGAAAGTACATTGCACCTCTTCCAACACATATGAATGCTCCTTATGAGTATAAATCCCTCAATTTCTATATGAAATTTCTATCCTATGGGTTGTGTAGAGTTTTAGGGATGGATGAAGATGCAGAAAAGTTGCTAGCATATCTTTTGATGATTATCCTAGACATCCAAAATTCCCATGCTAATACAAATTATGATTACATTTAGTATGTAATCGACAAAATTCATGAGGGGCTGATTTCAATCAATGAGAAAAACAAGAAGCCAGTAAGGTTCATGCATTATTCCATTTTGATGCATTTAATTTTGTACTTCAATGTCAATAGCTTGAATGGGCATATGCTAAGGATCAAGGTAATGTTTGAGGGCCAACCCAATCTAGTACAGTATTGGCTAAGGGTGTGGAATTATACCTCAAATGAGTGTGATTTCTATTTTTTCCAAAATTGGATAGTTTTGCTAATTTTGAATTTGCTGGGGACCAATATAACAAGGCTGCCAATTAGGGTATTAAGGCTCCTTAGGCCCCAATAGTATGTTGATAAATGTGAAGTAGGCTATAATTGGGGTGACTTTTACTTGGGTGAGAAATTTACAATAATTAGAGTATATGGATGCCCACAACCCCCACATATCCTGCCAAAGTATGTGCCCACAAGAATTGCTCAATTAAAATTCATTTGGAAATTGATATGGACTTATAAAGAGCATCTGGCACCCCACAGAAAGGGCACTTTCACTCCATGATAGTTTAGGATTGCTAATTTCCTGATTGGTAAGAGGGCATTTCCACAACTCAGTTCATGGTTGAATCATTTTAAGATAATTTTTGGTATCTGTAGATACATGGATCCTGAGAATTTTATCAAGAATGCTAGAATGACATTAATCCCTAGGATTGGTACAATCAAGGAACATGACGGCTATGACAAGGAGGATATAATAAGAAATATTATGGATGAAGATGAGATTGGTAAGATGCTTACCAAATTATATGACCCTTTGAAATTAGAGGCTCAAGTGAAAAAGGCTAATATTGCCTTTGGAGGTTTTTTTCCTGACCTTCCCTACTGGAAGAGAATTGAGAGAATGGTAGAAATGCATGGTAGTTTGTCTAGTCAATTAGAGGGATAACTTGAAGAGAAGTTAGAAGTAGAAAAGGGATACTCTTCATCTGATTATGAAGAGTACACTGATGGATCATAGGTGAAACTCCACGGTAAGCAAATGAATCACCTATCATTGATGTCAGTCATAATTTACCTAAGGTTGAGGATACATGTGAACTAGTATAGAAAAGGAAGAAATTTGAGGTTTTTAAGCCATCAAAGGAAAAGAAACAGAGGAAAATAATAGACAAAGCTTCAGCTTTAGTGCCTGGTGATAGAGCCTACTATCACTACATAAGAAAAACCATCAGAGAGGGCAAGAAAGTGGCCTCATAGGAGGAAGAAGAATTGCCTTTGCTACTTGGCAATGATGAGAGAGAAATCTATTAGGAGGAATTGCTTAGTGATGATCAATTCATCAAAGGTGAGGAGTTCAAGAATTTCCTCATATGGAAAAAACAACAGAATATTGCCAAGACATTACCTGAGGGCACTAGACCTGATGATGAAACTTTAAAGGCCTTAGTTGCATATTACCCTCAATCAAAGAACATATCTGTTGAAGAAGCAAGGGAGATGGTCAAATTGAGTGGAATGTTGTTAGTACCTAGATGGGATTTGACATCTACATTTATAATAGATCAGATTAGAAAGCAGCCTGAAGGCAATTTGTCTTATGAAGCCCATATTGGAAACATGATCAGGGGAAGTGGGTATGACCCCAAATATCAAGCTTTGGCAATGTGGTCTCTTGCACCATGAAATTAGAAGCCTTCTTTAGTAAGCATAGAGGATAAATTGGAGGGGGAGAAGATCATCTCAACTATGCAAAACACTAGTGATCTTGAGGTATCGAAAGCTATCACACATTTTTCTCATTTAAATTAAGCTAAAACAACTCAAATGTCAAATAGATATGCAAAGTTATTTGAAAGTTTAGTCACCATTGCAAAGGATAGAGACAAAGGGTTGATGAAGACAAAAGCCTTGGAGGATTAATTGGAGGAGTTGAAAACTAAGTTTGAAGAAGCTTCTAAGACAGTTCCCCCACCAATTCCAAAAATTGAGGTTGGAAAGCAAGGAGAGGCAGAGGTTTCAGATAAAATAGCAGATGCGTCAGAGAAGAACAAACTTGATATATCTTTAAAGGCCATGTCTGATATTATACAACATAGATGTGAAAAGATAAAAGGAAATATGGATTCAATCCATAATTCATGCATTATGTTGCAAAAGACCAATGAAATTGTAAAGGATGCAATGGTTAGTTTGGAGCCACTTTTTAATATATGGTCTATTAAGAGTGCCTTGTTTGAGACACTTCAGGTATTACAATCCCATCAACTAGACATCCCAGAGATTGTTGCCGAGGTGGGAGAAAAGATAGAGCTAATAGGCACCACTTGGAGTTTCTTCAAGGGTAAAACAAACCAGATAAAATCTAAGATGGACATGTTTGGCCAAGGCCATAGTAAATATCTACCTCCAATTTATCGGAATGATGGTAACATTATAAGTTTTGAAGAGCGGAAGTCAGGCATGCTTCAATTGGTAATCAGGTAGGAGGCCTTTATCAATAATGATGGTTCCTTAGACATGAAGATTTTAAACAACACTTTGGATGATATGATCACAGTTAAAAATGAGTGCACCAAGTTTGTTGTTGACACAAAAGCCATTAATGACTCCAGGTGGGATAAACAAATCAAGCAATTGAAGGAGTTGAAGGGGTACATGTGGCCATTAGAAGATGATGTTGCAGCTTGAGAAGATGATGTTGCAGCTTGGGACAACAACACCAAATTGAAGAAGAAAAAATCAGCTACCATCGAATTAGAAGCATAAGAAGAGTGAATTACACATGGCATCTAATCCTTAAATATAGGAAGTGTAACTATCATACAAAGAATGATGTAGGTTAACCTAAAATAGCAGTCATCATTCATGTAATCTTAGTACTTTAGTGTTTGATTTTGTTAGATGCATTTGATTAGAGTACTAGAGTTGTTAATCGAAGATTTAGGTTTTAGGTTTTTGTTTACAAGTATACATTGAATTGTAACATATGACAATTTGATAATGCAATAGTAAGACATGGGAACTTTTATGTTGAGAAAATGGTCATACTTAGTGTTTTCATGGATACAAATTTTGTCTTGGAAGTACTAATATCCTATCTTCTAATATCAAGAGTGGTTATAAAGAATTTGACGGTAGGACATTTGAGGGATTTTGAAACTCAAAGCATAGTTATTCTAGCTTTGAAGCTTGCTTAAGAGCATACTTTAGTTGTAATATTGAGCATATGTATTTAGTTGTTTTTGTATATATGTGTATTCAAGAATATAATGTGTCATTTCCATACTATGCAATATATAAATATTTTCATATCTATTGAAACAATATAGTATATGTATACTGAATTTCTTTTAATATATATATTATTTTGTTTAATATTACTATATGTTATCATTTTATATTTATGTTATATATTGTGTAATAATTTGGTATTTACTTTATGTCAATACATAATGCATAAAAAGTATAAGCAATCAATATTTTTAAATTTAATATAATAGGTTTTACATTAAATTTGCATATCTCAATATTATTTTTAACTTTATGAGTTTCAAATATCTCAAATATATAGAGACAATTACATATAAAGTGTTCTATTTTTATGGAAAGATATCCTGGAATTAAAATATGGATGTCAGATGAAAATTTAATATGCTATAGATGCAATTCTAAAAAAGATGGCCATTGGTTCTCAAAATGGAACAATATAGATCCAGATGAACAACCATTGTGTAACGCCCCGCCAGGGAACCCAAGAGAAGTTAACCTATAACTTGCTACTAAGTTTGGTGAACATTTTTTTTTTATAAAGTTAACAAACAAGTTACACAACAGTGCGGAAGCAATTACCATTTACTCACATTGAACAACATCCAACATAGATTACAAATCCCAAGGGTTCCATGATGTAGAATTACTTAAGAACAAAATAAAACAACTAAAGAAAGATAACAAAAGATTCCATATCATAAATTATACCATTACAACTTACATCAAAAAATACTATCCTCATGGGCATCCATGATAACAAATAAACTAACATCCAATGCACATGTCGTAGGGTATGTAATAATAAATCTAACAAAGAAGTACAATGATCATATTAGGCATCACATGCGATACACTAATATAGGATTACATAAATGAAGGTATGAAAGAAACCAATAATGAAGAAACAATGAAGAACCAAGAAAGCATCTATATGCAGGAGTATCAATAGCACTAGCACCAGGACGTCGAGTCTCAAATGGTAAAGAATCACTACCACCCATCCGTGTAGAACCACAAAGGTCTACCCCACCGTGCTGAGGAGATAACCACAAACCCCAATCGGATGACCAAAACCAAATAAGGATAAAACACTGAGCAAGGAATCCTAAAAGCTCTCTACTCAAGGTTTACAAAAATAAAGTGAAATGTGAGACACACTAATCCAGAGGCATAAATAGAAAACTCAGGAGATGACTTAGGCTACATGCTATGGGAGTGTCATCACATGTCTAACTACTTGAGTTACCGTGGACTGGTCACTCTAGACCCCAGACCCTCAAGCATTGAGTTACCTTGGACTGGCCACTCTGGGCCCCAAACCCTCAATACAAACCATGTGGGATTAGAATACTCTCTCTCTCAGATATGAGGAGTTCTAATCATAACCATACTCTAACTTATCTTTTTAATGAACTCTCAAAATTTTAAATTACTAAGTTATCACTTAATTACATAACCTACAATAGGTTACCCAGGTCCTGACCACTTTGGGTCCTGGCCCCTATTGTAAGCCACTCCCCTAAGATGCACTTAATCAATCTCCCCTAGGCTCATAATCCCATAAGCATCAATAGGTATTCAACCAAGTAATCCTAGATGCAATTTCCCACATAGAAACCCAAATGACTACATAGATACCATAAATATATATTAACCAAGAGCCAATAAGGCCGAAACATAGATGATAATCAAAATAACCACACACATAAACATGATACTGATATGCAATCCAACTGATACATAACCCTGCCTCTGTTTCCTCTAGGCCATCTAATGCCGAAAAACACATGATGCACAAGAATGCAGTTCAGAAACAAGAAGCCAACATTCACAATTAAGAAAATTGATCAGGAACTTCAAGCAATAAAACATCATAATAAACATGATCCTAACATAATATGGATCGCATAATATTGATGAAAGAATCATGACATAACAAGCATACTAAAGTCAATCATAAAAGGAATATACCTTAATAACAATCTAGGAAGTTCGGTAGAATATTTGCCCAATTTCAATACATTCATAAGCATTTAATAGCTAATTGCATTTATATCAAAAACAACCTCTCACTAATTTATCTAGCATAGATAAATAACCTAGTTTAAATTTGTCTTAAAACATTAAATCTCATTAATGTAAATGAAACAAAACAATCTAATTTAATTAAACCTTAATAATTATAATAGGAATTTTTTTCAACATAAATTAACATAAACTTTAATAACATAACATAAACTAGTCTAACATAAGAATAAATTATATTAACCATAAAATAATTTTAATCGTATTCACCTAAGCTACAAGAAATATTAATAGAGGATCTAATAGGTGAAGAAGAAGAAAAGGAGATAGAAAAAGAAAAAGAAAAGATAGAAGAGGTGAAAAGAGGTCAACCAACAGATGAGCCATCTATTGAAATACCTATGAAGATAAAACAAGAAGTGATGGACACCACTCCTATCACTCCCTTACCCTCAGCATCATTATTGTCAAGTTTGACACCAGACACCACAAGCTTGGACTCTTGGGGAGAAGAAGACCTGATTAAGATCAGTGTCCTAGCTATGGAGAAAGCAAAAGAGAAGCAAGTGATGAGGAACCCTCTGTTTGTTGAATCAGTCAACATTTTGAACAACTTGCTACCTTCAGACAAGAAAGTGTCTAAAGTTCATTCAGTTGATGATGTTAGCACCATTCTTACAAACTTCAAAGAAAAATTTTCTAGCTTGGAAGAATCTCCATCCCAAGTTACAGAAGAGAAATATATAAAGAAAAGATTAAGTGAACTAGATGGAAACTTTGCACTTGACCTTTGTTCATTGAAGATTGGTCAAGAATCCTTGAAGGAGTTCACAACTAAGGGAAGGAAGATCATTGTAGACTGTATGAACCAAGATAAGCTGACTTGTGATCACTACAAGAAAATTCAGGAAGTAGAAGCAATGATAGACATTGTAAGGAAATCAGTGGAAGATCCCTCCATCAATGTGAACATGTGAAATAATGTGTACCAGGGGCAGATAGAAAAAATAGAAAAGGATGAGAAAGAGATGTCTAAGATAAGGGAAAGGAAAACACAACTCAGGAATGCTCTTGCACCCTCTCTAGATGTACTCAATCAGAACATCAAGGAGATCGATGCCACTATGGTGACATATGATCAAGGTCCAAGTAAAGACTTAGAAAAGATGGAGAAGCTATAATATGCCTTATGCGCCCATCTATAGATTGTCAATGCACTAATAGCATTTTGGAGACAAGAGATCCAAAATTTATAGATAGCATATCTAGATGTCCTAACATTGTAAGTACTTGTTTACACCTTTTTTAGAACCTTTGTGATGTAGGGTAGGGATGAAGGATCCAATAATGGATGGTCCAAACCTACAACTACCAATTATAACAATAATAATTGCAGTGAAATACAACAAGATAATGTTTCAAAACAAAATTTCATTCAACATGCCCGGCTGTAAGGCCTTCGGAGTTTCGGCCTATTACAATGAAATAAAAAAGTATCAACAAGATCTCACAAGATCCAGGAAACCACTAACTAGTCCATATCTACAATAGGAAGCCTTTGATAGGAACAACCAAGATAGAGTCTAAACTTGTGTTTGCAAGCCACCCAAGCAACCTGTTGTTGTCCTAAGCCCGCAGGCCAGTAGTTCTACTACAAAGTCCCAGATTCACAAATCTGCTTCTACTCTACTCTTCCATCATATCATGATGATATACATCTTTCCTAATGATCTAATTATCATCTACTACTCCACTGACTACTAAAAATCTACCCAAGCTCTCAATATATAGCCAGCTAAGCCACAAGTCAGCCAATCAGGCATTTAATTACATTATAGGTCTAGACCAATAAAAGAAACCAAAACTAATGGAAGAATGATAAAGAATTAATTCACCTTTTTATTTAGGTCCACACATGACCCAATAACATGTCCTTAACCACACAAGGCTCGATATCATCACACAGAACCGCGCAAGAAGAAACACTCCATGTTTCATGTGAAAACTACTAGAAAATAGGTCCCCAGGAAAAACAATCATAACTTTTTACTCATAATGAATCAAGAGTTGCACCCTTGGAAAAAGATAGAACTTTAGGTCCTCTTTAAGCCTCAAAGAGTGCAAAGGCTGATTTATTAAGGATCAATGGTGCCACATCACACAATAAGCACCAAAACTACAGGAAATATAGTTCCGATGGCAAGGAAAACAACTCCAACTTTGAAACAGTCCATCCAATAACTCCCAAACCATGCCACCTCAAGAGCTGCAACCTTAGACATATCTTCCACATACATAAAGGAAAAAAATCCTTTCATAAAAAATTCCAAAGATCTCCATAGATCATCACAGCACAAAAACTCAGAAAACTACCAAAAATAGAGTATTGCATCCCTCTGCCATGGAATTCCTCCAGGACTAAGAAAGATCTTCAGGAACCCAAAATGCTCCTGCATCAAACTACCTAAGTAAATAGAAAGTATGTCCCATACTTTAATCTCAAAATAATTATCTGCAATCAATTTCATCTTCACCAAAGGCTTCCAATCCCTCAAGGATAAGAGAACAAATCTGAAAATCAACCATCTATGCTTCATCCATTCAAACATCAAGATCACATGAATCTCATCAATCCAATCAGCATACCACTGATCACCACAACCTATCTCAACAACAAGAGTATCCAACTCCCCAACAAGTAGATCCAAAGTTAGATCCACATCAATATGAAATGCCTCATCATCAGAATCACATATCTACAACTCATCACAAGACTCATTACTGTCAACTAGCAATTCAAGTCTACAACCAACAAATAAGATTTGCACCATAACACTGAACAAAAGAAAGTCAACAACACCACCATCACAAAAGTGTTTAGCAATAGATAACTCCTCACTAACAACAGTCTGATCACACCCAACCAGATGCTCTGCAATCTCCATGTCAGACATAACCGATTGAACATGAAAACAAATCTTCTCACTAGCCTCAAAAAGGTCAACCACAGTATCAGTAAGCATAGGTATCTCAGCAATAGTCACAAGTTGCTCTGCAAGTTTCATGTCAGAGTCCACCAAATGATCACAAAAACCAATATCACATACCTCTTTAACCTCTATACTGTCACAAGAAACCTTGTCAAGATGTCTTCTCTCTTAGAATTTAGGCCAAAGCTGACCCAACTTATCCATCAATTTCCTTTCAAAGTAAAACTGCCTCTGCTCAGCGATCTGAGTACAAGATACCAGTTACCTCCACACACTTTTTGATCTACTATTGATCTTCACAACCTACCTCAATTTGATGATCTATTCACTCAAGGAAATCTTCATCTCTCACATCAAATATGCTCTCCTTGGAGGCATCTTCAAATCAAGGTCCTGGTGCAAATAGCCTCAACTGGTTTACACACTCAAGATCTTCAAGCTCTGATACCACTTGATGCAAGGAAAGGATGAAGGATCCAATAATGGATGGTCCAAACCTGCACTACCAATTATAACAACAACAAGCACAATGGAATTCAATAATAGAATGGTTCAAAATATAACTTCATTCAACATGCCCAGCTGTAAGGCCTTCCGGGTTTCGACCTATTATAATGAAATAACAAAGTATCAACAAGATCTCACAAGATCCAGGAAACCACTAACTAGTTCAGATCTGCAATAGGAAACCTCTAATATGAACAACCAAGGCAAAGTCTAAACTTGTGCTCGCAAGCCACCCAAGAAACCTGTTGTTGTCCTAAGCCCGCGGGCCACTAGTTTTGCTACAAAGTCCCAGATTTGCAAATCTGCTTCTACTATTGTTACATCATATCATGATGATCTACATCTTTCCTAATGATCTAATGATCATCTACTACTCCACTTACTACTAAAAATCTACCCAAGCTCTCAATATATAGCCAGCTAAGCCACAAGTCGGCCAGTCAGGCATTTAAATACATTATAGGTCCAGACTAGTAAAAGAAACCAAAAATAATGCAAGAATGATAAAAAATTAATGCACCTTTGGATTTAGGTCCAAAAATGACCCAATAACATTTCCTTAACCACGCAAGGCCCCATATCATCACACAGAACTGTGCAAGAAGAAACACTCCACATTTCATGTGAAAACTGCCAGAAAATAGGTCCCCAAGAAAAATGGTCATAAATTTTTACTCATAATGAATCAAGATTTTTTCCCTTTGGAAAAGATACTACTTTAGATCCTCTTTAAGCTCCTTAGAGAGAAAATTTTTATTCATTAAGGATCAACGATGCCATGTCACACAATAAGCACCAAAACTGTAGGAAAATACAGTTCCAACGGCAAGGAAAACAACTCCAACTTTGAAACAGTCCATCTAATAAATCCCAAACCATGCCACCTCAAGAGCTGAGACCTTAGACATATCTTCCACATACATAAAGGAAAAAACTCCTTTCATTGCACATTCCAAAGATCTCCATAGATCATCACAGCACAAAAACTCAGAAAACTGCCAAAAACAAAGTATTGCATCCCTCTGCCATGGAATTCCTCCAAGACTAAGAAAGATCTTCAGGAACCCAAAATTCTCCTGCATCACTTTGTCATTAATTTCAAAGGAGTATTATTGTATGTAGAACATGGAGTAGTATATATGATGTAAAATAAAAAGTATAGTATAGAGTATAAGGGAGATATAAGTTAGAGAATTTTGTATAAGGGTACAATTAGTAATTTCACCATATTCCTTTGTTGCCATTAATGAAAAAGGGGGAAATTGTTGGCAAGTTGACTATTCTATTGTATATGACTAGATATAGTGTTTTCATTATGGCAACAAAGTCATATAGAGTTTTGGAGTCAGCGCACATTATCATAAGGTTAGAATATGGCTAAGTATAGAAGACTGGATAGTTAGTAGCGCACCAGTAGATCAGAGCATCAACGCACATGTGTATGAATGAGTTATGGTATGTGCCTTTGAAGTTAAACTTGTAAGTATGTATTCATGCTAATTCTAAGAGCACATGATTAGATGAGACAATATGATGAAGATACATACAGTTGAAGAGGTACAGCCAGTGAATGCTAGAACAGAACAAAGTATGCAACCAACTGTTACTTTTGATTAGTAGTTATAATAATTTTTTGTAAAGGCTATGCACCTATTGTAATTAGGTTGTAGACATGTAAACATATTATTTTGTAAACACACTTGAGCCAATTTACTTGGAAGCATTGTATGTAATCAATTGTAGGCCGACCTAGTTATTTGTTTTGTTAGTGCATATAAATATAAGATGCACCTTTGTAATAAAGCATGAATGTGAATATAGAGATGAGATAAGTAGAGCAGAGACATGAAAAGTGAAGATAGAATGAGTTAGAGCTAAGTTACAAGGGGCTAAAGCATCAGTGCACAAAATGAACTAATCAGACAAGTAGTGTCAAAACACCAGCTCATCCAACAGATATAGTGTGTATCTAAGATCATAAGGTTTTAGCCTTCATCACTTGAGCAGTGAGCTCTAGGACAGTGTGTCCCCACCCCTAACAAGGTTATTGTAAAAGAATCCTAATAGGGTCCAACCTTTGACCAAGTCAATGTACTAAAAGCATTGTAAAGAACAACTCCTAATAGGTTTGCAGATCTTCTAACAAGGATCATAAGACACTAGTGTAGTTCTTAGTGGGTGTCAATTCCCACCGGGGTTTTTACCTATTTGGGTTTCCTCGTAACCATATTGATGTTATGTGTTGTGATTGTTTATCTTGTTTACATTGATGTTTATTTCAGTACTTAATTAAGCAATCAAGTTAAGTTTCAAGAGTAAAGTAAAAAGATTAAAATATAGTGAACACTGATTCACCCCCCCCCCCCCTCTCGGTGTTCCCATTCCTAACAATCAGGTATTGTATGCTCTTCATTGCAATCAAGTATTTCAAGCTATCATAAGGAAGGATTTTGAATAATAGAATCTGTTAGGGGATATGAATTTGGAAGTTGAACTTTTTGTAATTGAGGTGATGTGTTGGAACAAAGTACATTGGATGCAGATAATGCAAGTTCAATATTTTGAGAGGCTTCTCATCTTTTTTTTGTTAATAACTATTTTTTTTGCATGATATCTTGCTCTCTGCATCTGGTTTTTGTGATTGCGCCTAGCTTCTCTTTGATTATTTGAATTATCCATGACTGCATATGTAATCGTCTCTATATATCTAAAATATTTGAAAATTGTAAAGTTAAAAACAATATTGAGATATGGAGATGTAATCTAAAAATTGTCATGGTAAATTTGGAAATATTGATTGCTTATATTTTTATGCATTATGTATTGACATAAAGTAAATACTAAATTTTTATACAATATATAACATAAATCTAAAATGACAACATGTACTAATATTAAACTAGATAATATATATTAAAAGAAATTCAGTATACATGTACTATATTGTTTTAATAGATATGAAAACATGTATGTATTGAATAGTATGAATATGACACATTATATTCTCAAGTATACATATATACAAAAATATGTGAATACATATGTTATATATTATAGGTAAAGTATGGTCTTAAGAAAGCTTCAAAGCCAGAACAACTATGCTTTGAGTTTCTTGACTACCAAAAGAAGATGTTTTGATACTTAGATCAAATACAAATTGGGAATCATACAGATTATCCAAAATTTGTTTATCTACACCAGGTTCAACAAGCAGTAGCTGAAAATCTTTTGCACCACTACCCAAAAAAGCATTTGCGGGGCCTTCAAAGGTAGTAACGTTGTGAAGTTTCCTTGATGGGTTTTGCAAATCCATATTAAGCATGTAGGTGAAATCACATAGTGGGATATGAACACAACATTTTGGACATTCATATGTCCCTATATGATTCTGAATAACTTTTTTTTAATATTTTTTTGCATCCACCATTCGTGGACATGAAAGATAATAAAAGTTATCCAAATCAAGTCTAGATATTTTTGCTGTTACACAAACATGAATCATGGAATGAAAGTATTTTTTACAAATGGAAGACATTGTCTATGGATTTGTAAATCTAGGAATTGTTTTTGGCTCTTTAGTCAAAGAAATCAAAGATTGATCTTCTCCTATTTCTGTAGACCATATCAGCAGAGCAGTAGTCTCAGGTAGATTTGGATTGATAACAACACTAGTTGAGAAAACAATATCCAAGGACTTACTAGACCATGAAAGCAAATGACTAGATTTAATTAAAAGAACAATTGTTTTACTTTCCCTAAATAAATTAAGGATTTGTTTTCCTTCATTTTCATAATGATGACCCCACAAAATTCACATCAATAGAGTAGCCAGAGATATCTTTGATTTGTGTATTACATTTTTTAATTTTAGTACCATTTTTTTTCCTAATGGTACTTGTAGGATTGATAGAAACAATAATTCTGATCACATCTACAAGGGAATCAATAGGAAAAGTTTTGAGAGATTCAATGCTTTTGATATGGTAATCATGTTCGGGAACTGTAGATTGGACACATGTTGAAGGTATGACTTTAGAATAATTGGGAAGAACTGTTTCATATGGATTGGTAGAACTACTAAATTTGGTGTTTGAAACTTTTACAGACCCATTAGAAATTAAGTAAATATTATTTGATTGAATAACATCATAGAAATTATGGACCAATTCATTGAAACAAGTTATATGTATCCCAGATCCTTCTTTGTCTATAAAGTCAAAAATGAAAACTTTACCCTCTTTAGACACATTTTGGAAACAATGGATAGGTGATTTTTGTAAGGCTCGACCCTCAATAGACAAAAACTTGTGGTATGGGGTCAGGAGTTTAATGGGAATTATGTTATATGAAGAAGCATCTAAAATAGTATGAGTGCTAGATGATGCTATATGTCTAGTACCTTGTAGCATAGGTATTGGAGGCCCAATAATGTCTCCATTATTTGACACTACATGCAAATTATCAATTAGGATAGCCCTGCAAGTATAAAGAAAATACATATTTAGTAAAGTTTTATAATGGGATTTTCATAAGTACAATAGAATATAGAAAGATAATTGGTATACAAGAAATTGTGGAGTAGCTTGCAAGATTATTCTTTGATGCAAACAATAGAACCTTTAACTAAATCCTTTTCCACTACAAGTGTGTTAAATTATTCCGGTAGGAGGGCAAAGTGTGTGTGCACACCATCAAAAAGTTTGATACGATATTTTGTACTTGCACAATGCTGTTGTTCAATACAATGTATTGATAGAATTTGAAAACATGGTTCCATGATAGATTTACCATCCATTATTTGACTAATTGCTCCCATTGTTAGTAAGGCCATTTTTGTTACCTATTTAATGGCAGATGGTATGATGTCAGTAATCAAAAGTATAGCATAAACATGAACAGTATATTTCTTATTTACACAATCTTGAAAGAAATGTGTATAAATCATTTCTTGAGACAAATAACTTGTCCAATGTTGAAATCATAAAAATTACTTATTTAGTGTTCACTTTTACAATTGTCATTTTGTAAAATAATATGTAGACTGTACAATGAAATTTGAAAGTATTTTGGAAATATATGCAGAATAAAAAAATGTAAATTGACAAAATATAAGAACCGTAGAAATTGCAGAAGTATAAAAAAAGTAATTAAAAGAAACTGTGTTAACAATGCCTTCATAATGATGAACTTGAAATGTCTTGATGGTCAAGGGAATGTATAAATTGAAATCTATATAAACGGTTCTGTAAAATATGTTGTTGTTTCAATAAATTATCTGTAGAACAATTCTTATATAGGCTATGATGGCAGTCAAATAAGGCGGTCATGATGAAGAGAAAAAGAATAAACTCTTACCAACAAAAACATCTAACATTGAATGCAATTTAATGCATATTCAACAATTGTCAGGTACACAAGGAAAAACTACAAAAATAACGAGGATGAGTATTAATTGATATGCAATAAATACTCGTTGTGAATCATCGAAGTGGTACTTATGTCGATATCCAAAAGACATTCATATTTAAACATAACAAATAATGGCGTACATATCTGTAAAAGTAATTACTCAGAGATATAAAAACTACCTAATATTTATTAGTTTTTAGATTATGACAGAAATGTAATCCGAATCATTTTATACAAAACCATTGAAAAGTCATTATTATAATATTAACTGAATCATTTTAGCATGTATTATCTGTACCTAAAATACCATCTCATTAGTTTTCAAATTTTTCATTTGCATTATAAAACATAATGGGAGAGTAGGACTACAAATATATTGTACTGAGACCGCGTGTCTTCAAATGAACCCAGATGTATATTTTATTTATCTATTCAATTATATAAATTGTAATATTGAATTTGCGGGTGTTGATGTAAGATGGCGATAAATCAAAAAAGGGATGCCTCTGGTTTTTGCATTATTTTTGTACTTTTTACGATTGCAAATATTATAATTGAATGAAATGTTTGCGATTATCAGATTTAGAATTAATAAGCTACTTAATCCAAAATCATTTAGTTTTTGTGTTCTCCTTGATTGTATCTATTTTATAAATTTACAATATTATTAGTTATTATTACTAATGTATTCAAAAAAAATTTTACAATATTATTAAGAATTGTAGTTAATCTAATCAATTATATGAAATATAATTATGAATTTGTGGATGTTAATGTAAGTTGGTGGAAAATTCGTAAAGGGTTTCCTATAGCTTTTGCATCATTGTTCAACTTTATATGATTGCAAATATTGTAGTTCAATGGATTTTTTTGGAATATCGGATTTAGATGTTAGTGACTACTAAATCCAAAATTGTTTACTTTTGGGTGCTCAACAAGGTTCTTGTTCTTGAAAATGTCTTAATTGTGCCCTATATCCTTATGTTTTTATGTTACAACAACTGACCAAATGTAGCGGTCACTAATTCACTTGATAAAATGGTAATTCAATGGTTTTTTTTGGATTATCGGTGTTAGATGTTACTAACTACTAAATCTGAAATTGTTTACTTTTTTCTCCTCGATAGGGTTCTTGTTCTTGAAAATGTCTTTAGTGGGTCCTAGATCCTTACATTTCTATCTTATGTTATGACCCACTTAAGTTTTCATGTTTTCATGTGGTCTTTTATCTTTCCTAGTGTTCGCTCAATCTTGGAATGTATTCATTCACTTGAGTCAACTGATCTCTAGTTATGCTTTGGCACTTACTATTTCTTTCAGTGATCAAGCAACTTTGTATTCTCCAATTCTCATTAGCCTTGACGATTTTCTTTTAAAATTAAGCGAACAAGCTCACAAGTGATTGTGTTTGGATCTCTATCTTGTTTCCTTTAGTTGCCTGATCTCTAGTTCTGGATTGGCGGTTAGTGTTTCTTTCAGTGATCAAATGAATGTGTATTCTCCTGTTCTCATGATCATAGCCAGTTTTCTTTAAACATTAAGTGAGTGAGCGAATGCAGCGGTCACTCATTCGTTTGATTAAATATTTAAGTCCTCTGGTATCTAGTGATCAAGCAATGACCGTTGATGTATTTCTTGATTCATGGATATATTTGTTAAGTCACTTTTCATTGAGTGAACAAGCGTCTGTGTTTGGATCTCTGTCTTCTTCCATTTAGTCGTGTGATCTCTAGTTATGCATTGCCACTTAGTGTTTATTTCAGTGATGAAGTGACTGTGTATTCTCCTGTTCTCATGATCATAGCTAGTTTTCTTTAAACATTAAGCGACTGAGAGAATGCACGTGGTCTTTTGTCTTCCCTAGTGTTTGCTGAATCTTAGAATGTATTCGTTTGCTTGAGTTGCCTGATCTCCAATTATGCTTTGGCGGTTAGTGTTTCTTTCAACGATCAAGTGATAGTGTATTCTCCTATTCTCATGATAATAGCTAGTTTTCTTTAAACATTAAATGACTGAGTGAATGCAGCGGTTGCTCATTCATTTGATGAAATAGTTAAGTCCTCTAGTATTTGTTGATCAAGCAATGACCGTTGATGTATTTTTTGATCGATGGATATATTTGTTAAGTAGATTTTCATTGAGCGAACAAGCGACTATTTTTGGAACGTTATCTTCAACACATTTATTACTACGTAAACTGGGGTTTGAACCCAAGATTTCACAAACAATCCCTGATTCGGTAAATCGTTACCCACAGTTACTTTTGAGGGTCTTATCACTGAAAAAATGTTTACAAAAATCAAATAAAGTTTAAATCTGCAAATATATAGTTATGGAAAAAGATTGAATGTAAATATCAAGGGCACCAAACACTTCAATTGTCTTGCACACCTATCCATCAATAACAACCACCGATGTAATTAACCCAGGAGGATGCATTTCATATAAGAAATGCCTTTGGCATAAATATATCACCTATGTACGTAGCTACAAGCTATCATACAAAATAAAATTGTTCCTAGTCTTCGAGATACATTACATATGACTCGTTTCAGACCCACGTTGTTTTTTTCTCTTTGTATTTATATGTTTTAGACCTCTAAGATCATGAATTATCCTTAGAGATTTTTCTTTTAAGGATAAACATTTTTTTTTGCCTCCCTCTTAAAGGAACGAGATCTTATAGATTAAGAATATTGAAGTTTAATACTATGGAAAGTGTGTACCTATACAAAAATCTTTTGGATTGAATGTTGATGGCATTCAAGCAATGAAAGTGGACAAATTGCTTTCCCTTGCAAGTTATCAAAATATAAAATATGCAAAGCAAACTAAAACACATAAAAATAGATACAACAATATGTATTGAACCATGAAATAAGTTGTACATATAGGAGAGAAAGCAGAAACTACCATGCAAAATAGTGGAGGGGAATAAGAAATCAAATCGCTCTAATGAGATTGGGGGTAGATAACTTACTCATGACTAGCATGAGATGGTGATCTTACTCCATAAGGCTTGCTAGATAACTAGCAAGATATCTCAAGCTAACTAGGACACTTAAGTAGGCTTTATGGTATGTGGTTGAATTATCTATCCGCATGAGATAATATATAAATCACCGCCCCTATTAATCTTACCTTAAGTGGGCACAAAAAAATAGTTAAGTTAACAACTAACCTTGATGAGGTACTCAAGAATAATGGAATCTCTCATAAAGTGGAGAGAGGGAGAAAACCCAATACGTAAAAGAATCCACCCAAAAAAGATAAAATAATGTGAAGTGGATTAGATGGCTCAACATTGAAGATGATGTTGTTAATAAAGTGTATTGTGCCCCAACAAGAGCTTAGAGTTGTTTGAACTTGCTTTCAATAAAAGGCTTGCTAAAAATATCAACAACCTACTTTGAAGCGAATAGTAAGAAGACAACATGAAAGCTTCACATAATATGACGTAAAGGGGTTCTTTTCCATTGTTGGAGAAAATAGAGAGAGTGGAGGTTTTTAGAGAACATATAGGAGAAAATGGGAGAAAGAATAGAGGTTCTAATGATTGATAAGGATAAGAAAATTAGATAGAGGATGGGTGAGGATAGAATACATAACTTGGGGTCATCCATGCTATGAAAAACATATTAAAAATAGAAGCACATTAACCTAAAACTGACACCTACAACAATGACTAGGGAAAAATCACATTTAGAATAATCTAGCCTATATGTATTCTCATTAAATAATGAACTCACTAATTCAAGTCACATGATGTCAACCACATCCAAAAAATATCATCACCAACCCATATGGAAATGCTTTAAATTATCTAGTTCTTCTCACATCTCGTCACTGTTGATCACACTATAAGACAGTGAGGAGGGAAAATATGTCTTAATGGGTGGTTCCACAAAAGTGGTTCCCACTTTTTGGCCAACTTTGACACTGAAACGAATATTCTGAAAAAAAAAGAACTTCACTTTCGGACACATATTTTTACAAAACCATTAAGAATTTGAAGATGATGTAAACTAGTAATTTTTAGCATTTTCTTTCTAGTTTATAACTATATTTTTTTTTAAAAAATTGCAATTTATTTGTGTCCTTTTTTCCTTCTTTCGAAAAGTGGTTTATATGAAAAATCAACATTTTTAAAGAGTGACAGTCACTTGTTTCAACATAACTTTTTTTGAAAAATGATAATGACGTAATTCTTTCAAGGTTAGAATTGTAACATCAATACCTAGAGGATGTCGTTGGTTTCATTCAATTTGGTTCAAAATTTTATATTTTATTGAGTCATGAAGTGACATCAACCGTAATTTAGACATAGGTTTCTTTGGTTCGATATAACTTGATATATGTAGATAAAAATTCTTTTTTTTTTTTTGATAGAAAGGTAACACAAATACCTATTGGATACATATTTTTCCAAAAAAAAATCATATTTTTCTATTTTTCCTGATGTGTCAACTAGAGAGGTTGTGAAATGGTCAGACAACCTATATTTAATAAAACTAAAAATAGAAAGTCGCAATAAACACAATATATACTAAAAGTATAGTCATTGGAAAGTTTATTGAGAGTACCACAATATGCCATTTTTTATTTCATAATATAGTCTTCTTTGGCCATTTATTGAGCCCTCGGAAGGGAAAAATTTTGCAAAAATTTCATGTCCTTACCAAAATTTCCATTTTTGGGGCCTTTGAATGAACACCCCTTTGAACGAAGGGGCCCAAAGGTCTTCGTACGAAGGGGGGTTGGAATGAACACCCATTGGAAAAATCTGACAAATTTTTCCATTGCCAATTTTTTCACAAGAGGGGTTTATTCGAACCCTCATCGGCTATTTTTTTTTTTGGTATAAATAAATGAGTTTTTTTTTGTATTTTAAAAAAAATCAATTCATTTAAATTTACTATTTTATAATGGAAACACCGAAACAACAATTTTATAAGGGGAGCAAGTTTATCATATCATGCAATTTTTAAAAAGTTTTTTTGAAGAATGAAGATGGGAAACAAGAAGGGAAGGCACAATAAATCTGTAAGAAAAAAGGTCACCTAGTAGAGAACACAAAAATTACGAAGCATCATTGGCATATTATTACAGAACTAATCAAGGCATGCATCTCTAAATTCACATGTATGAGTTTTATATGTCTCCATTTATAATGTTCTTTAATTTGTTCTAATTTGATTCATTTTCATGCATGTAGCTCACAATAAATAATTACAAGATGAAGCAAAAGCTCATGAAGGAGGGTCAAACCAAGTTAAACAAATGAATGTTGGAGAAGATTTGAGATCAATCCCTATAGAAGCTCAAACAATGGAAGTTGGAGAAGGGTCATGATATGTTGCTCCTATCGGTATGGATAAACACATAAAACTTTCTCAAACTGTAAAAAAAAAATCAATTATAGAAACTTATATCATTTACTTGTAATTGATGTGGACAAATTGAGATCACTGTTGATATTAAACCCTTAATTCTTTCTAAGAAGAGGTCTTTGAATAAGATAGCAAGAGAAATAATGACTAAATTTGATAATATTGAAACACTTGAACAAGCTCAATTGCTTTCTCTTGTTCTTATAGAAAAAAATTGCAAGAGTCATTAAAATTGTCGGGTGTAGACACAACATCAAAAAAGAGAGAAATTTCTAACATGCAAAGTGATATTATGGAAAATGTTAGGAAAGGTTTGAGCTTTGTAGGGAAGCAATCTCAAACTAAAGATAAGACCATTACAAATATCTTCAGTTTCATCTCAGATTGGTTTTAGTAGGAAAAGAATATCGAAGTATGTTAAGATGAGAATGCTTCTGGATGATAGAACATTGGAAGGAAATTGGAAAATTATGTGTAGAGCTCCTCATTCTAATAGGATTGGGGAGGTAATCAGGAATTTGGTCATATCATTTTGGAATGATAATACCCATCCTTCACCAAACACTAGAGATGTTATTAGACACAAGGTTAGAGATAATGAATATGAACATCATACAAAACATTGGTTGGACACAACACAGCATGAAATGTATGTCTTATTTTGTAGTTCAAATCCTAATATAAAGATTGGGCAAACATTGTTTGAAAGATTGAAGCCATATTATGTGAGGAGAAACAAAGTGTTTAAAACTTGTTGTCGTTATATCATATTGAATTTGATCTCTACTATTAGGTTTTCTGAAAGTTTGTAGAAGATACTTTTTGTTTTCAAAATGCTCCTAGTAGATGAAGTGAGTTCATATCATCTATTTTATGTGAAAAAATAGATAATGTAGTTGAACAAATAAATTGCATAAAAGGAATATGTGAAACATGTACTGATTTGACTCTTTTCCCTCTAAAAAATAGAGATATTGATGTGACAAAGATGATAAATTGCAAGAGTTACAAATATGTAAGGAATGAAATAAAATTTGGGAAAGAATGGGTATGTGTAGGATCATGGTATGACAAAAAGTGGCGATGTGAAAAAATAAACTTTTCACTTGTCCAAAAGCGCACTAAAAAGTTTGTTGACTTTTTAGCAGGCCTGGGTGTCAGTACACTTGGCCAAGCCAAAAACCAAAGAATAGGCCTAATCGGATATCTGATATTATTGGATATGCGATTTTATATCGGATATCCAATTTTATATCGGATATCTGATTTTCACTAGTAAATTATATTTGTAGCCCACGGCTGCATTCAAAATTTTCATTGTGAAAACATTGAGGACGACTCTAAGGTTTTTGGATATTCGATAGAATCTCATATCCGATTTTCTCAACATCAATAGGTAAGTTAAATTTTTAAGTTTGTATTGTTTTTATTAATTTTTAATTGAAATTTGTAGTTTTTTATATAAAAACTAGCGTTTAAATGATATTTTTAAATTATTTTTTAAAATTGATTGTAATTATCTATTTGGGTTCTAATTGTAATTAGACATGGACTCAAATCAACCAGAAAACCTTCCCAATGATCCTGCAAATAATTTAGAACCACCTCCAAACAATCCCCCACTTTCAAAAGACAAACCACTAGTCTCAAACCCTCACCATTTAGAGGATCTCATAGGAGACAATCTAAATAAGCTTAGAGGATATTAGACCACATATGCTAATATCCCCACATTGCACCCCATATTTTCCACATTGAACTCCATTATTAAAAACATGGAGAAACTTACAGAGCAACATAATGTTGCACTTCTTTGGCACAATTCCATGCATGACCAATTTGACGATGGGCTTGACTATGATCAAGTTATGAACCTAAACATAACAAAACATGACATATGTAATATTTTTTTGGATCCTAAAACCAGTTTAAAAGTGGACCCTAAAAAACCCAACTTGTCAATTAAATGGTGCACAAATGATACAATATGTGACAACTTTTGGGACCATTGGTGGATGGTTTTTGATAGATCACCTCACAACAATTTGGATGTCCCATTTTATTTCATTAAAAAATTGTATGCTGAATTTGTATGCTGGATATGATTGAAGATGATAGAAAGACAAAGTGAGACATTGCGTAGAAGAGTGATATAAAGACAATGGGTAGGGAAAAGAGTTACAGGAAGAATGAAATGTTCTGGAATCACAATGCTTTGCTTTCATTTCATTTCTATCATTTAGCTACTAATATAGCTAATGCACCAACCAAAGTCCATAAAATGACAATAATATAATGTATATCCATTCATCATAAGGCATTAATTTATCCTTGTGATTTAAATGTGAATTTGAATAACTTTTTCAATTTCACCAAGGTTAGGACTTTTAGAATGAGTTTTATTATTTTTCTCAATGATTTTGTTTCTTTGTTGTATAAATTTTATTTATTTCAATTAGACGAAATCTTAAATTTTAAATATAATATTTTTAATGAAAATCTAAATTTAACTATGGAGTGAATTTTAAAGAGATAAAATGTTATTTTTATGTGAAAATGATTCATTTAAGAAAACACCTAGGAAATAGGCAATTTTGTGAAAATATCTCACCAAATCATTTTGTAAATAATATTTCATATTTTTAAAACTTTGGGACAAAATTTTTTTTTAAAGCAAGGACTACATTTGAAAACAAAATTTATTGAGTGTTGTGTGACAAAATCTCAGGAAAATCTTCATGGGAAGAGCTTGCTCATAGAAGGATGGCTTGTCATTTGAAAAGTTCAAATAAAAAGTGAATATTAAAAATTGGTAGGAGGGGCCAATTACCACTAGATTCTCCTTTCTGCTTCATGGGTAATGGTGAACAACTTTATGTTTACTGTCTCTAGAGATTTGATAGAAATCACGTCACCAACTACAAGTCACTATCAACCAGAACAATACATTTTAATTATAATTGTACTCATTGTTCAACTAAATAGACGGCAGTGGGCCTGCCACAAAAATAAAACAAGATTATTGTTTCAGTATGAACCATTGAATAGAATTAGCTAGTGAAGTTGGAAGTCTTTGGTTTGATCAACGACCTGTACAACACATGAAAAGTAATCAAATATTAACTTATTATTGAGACTTTTCTAGGCAAAGTCAAGTCTTCTGTGGGCAGTGGGCCTTCCCTCGACAAATGTTGTCCTTTATATTTCTCACACTCGTAAGGGGATTCACATACACCAATATTTTGTACCTCACTCTACAGTGTTCAAATATGTCCTTATCTAACTCTCTCTTCTACCCATGCAATTTCCCTGTCACCTTCAATCATGTCTTTCCATCACCTTCACTCGTTTCTTTTTATGAAAACATATTTTCCAAGCAATTACCCTCCTCTATCTTTTTCCATAGAATTCTCACTTGTCATTGTCTTCCAACCAATTTCCCTCCTCTCCTTCTGTAGTCATTCTTTTGTTTGCCTCACGACTCAAGATTTCATAAAATATATCACCTATGCACGTAGCTACGAGCTATCATAAAAAATAAAATCGTTCCTAGTCTTTGGGATACTTTACATAGGACTCATTTCAGACCCACGTTGTGTCATAACTTGATCTAAATAGATTTCTGATATTAGGACATATTAGCGACATTATGATGACTTTTGTTAACTTGGTCGGATGTTTCTCGACCCAAGTCATTATAATATGGTGTTAGAACCATTTTGAAATCATATTAGAGAAACAATAAAGCTCTCTAATAACACCTCGGTCAGCTCTACTAAGCACACAACATAAATTAGGACTTCATAACTCCCCGTGAGTAGACGCCATGCTACACACAGTCGGCTTTACCAAATTAACTCCAACTTTCTTCTCCTGCTGAATTATGTCATGCGCTATTAACCAAACATTCTTAACTCTCCTATGAACATAAATCCAAGTGCGCATATTGAGATGATGGGCACAACTACCGCAAGCATATAAACATTGTCAACTCTTCTTGATAAACTCAGGAAACTGTAACTGTTAACTGGAGACTTCATAACTCAACTTGTACTACATATCTGACTCTATGTCCATGAACATAACATCATACATATGTCTACAACATAAATATAAAGGCAGAAGTCTCTACTGCAACCATACTGCAAATCTCATACAGAACTGTTCTTGGGACCCATCAGGAACACTCACTGATATACCCAACTATATTACTGTTTCTACTCAGAATCAACCTCTGCGTCTATGATATCATGTTGATAACATATCTATGCAAAATATGTTGAAGGCTCTCTTCATCAGGCTTCCACACATGCTTCTTACCATATGTTGTCGAGTGAACCCACAATAGTGGGTTACACTTTTTTGCCTGAATGAACACTGCAGTCTACATTTTCAAAAAAACTTTCAGATTCAAATGCATATTGTCGTTAAACCATTTGAAATCAGAAGATGAAGTAAATTAGAGTCTTTTAGGATTTTCTGTCTAGATTCTAAATATATTTTTTCTTTTTCTTTTTGAATTGATTTGAATATTTTTTTCTTTCTCCCACGAAAACTGACCTATGTTGCTGAAAACACCATTTTCAAAGAGTTACATTGTTTTCTTAGTGTATAACTTTTTTCTAAAATGGATATAAATGTGCTTCTTTTGAATTTAGTTTTGTAACATCCATACAGAGGGCACATAATTATTTTTATCACATTATCATTTTTATTGCATATTTTATTAACATTTGAAGTTGACTAAACCATAATTTTGACTTACATTGACTACATAACTTATAACTTGTTGTGTATTTGTCCAATTTCATTTTTAATTTTTTTGATAGAAAGAGAACTTCAATACCCAGGGCATAGATTTTTTTTAGATTTTTTTTTCTCTTATTTACTATTTTTCCATAAGCGTCAAACATAGACTTAGACATATAGTGAAATATATATGTTTAGTAAAAGTCATAATAAACTTAATATATATTAACATTATAATCATTGGAAAGATTTTCTCAATAGTACCTTACTACATAGGTAGGTTTATCAAATGGATTCATTTGATTTGCCAAAAGAAAAAGTCGAACTGATTTTTTTTCAGCATTTTAATAGGTGCGAAGGTGACTCCATTGTAGGTATGAATGAGGAGTATAGATGTTATATTAATGTTTTTTTATGTAAGAGGCTTTGAGGTGACCATTTGTAATTAATTCCTTCAAATGGAACCTCTCAAGGCTTAAATCATATTTTATTAAAAAATGTGTTATTTCAACAAAAATCGGCACATCTAAAGAAGTGTAACCCACTATTGTGGGGTCACCCTGTCATCAATGACAAATATAAAGACAACAAACTAGCTTGCTAGAAAATCTCCAACACAATTTAGGTTGATCAAAAAAATATGGATGATGCAGGTGACATGTCTAAAATGGCTGTATAGCATGAACCCATAAATATTCACGATCTACCAGAATCATTGAAACAACAAGAGCTATCAAAAGAAAAGGAGGAAACTGAGGTTGATATGCAAGAACAACAAGGTCAACTCGAGAAGACCAAATGTAAGGAACCAAAAAAGATGAAGGAAATTTCTTCATCTGAGTCTAAGATGAGCATTGATGAAGAAGATATTTTGAGTAAGGGACAAATAGACTCAAGTGGTATGAGCCCTAAGGATATGATAGTTTATGCCATGGCTATCAAGTCTAAGGCCAAGAAGGAGTGGATGAAGTAGGAAGCTAAAGTGATTGTAAATGCTCGGGATATTCTATCAATCTTAATGAGAAAACTAGAGTATGATGATACTCCTACACTGATAGAGAAATTATCTCATTTAGCTACAAAAGTCAGTGGAAAATGAAGTCCTTAGAAGATGCAGTAATGGTGCAAGAAAAAAAGAAATACGAGAACTAGAAGAGAATAGCCAAGTTTTCTCATAATATAGTTAAGGATAGAAGATAAGGGAGTTACATTACTTCTCTTATTTCCTCAGAAGAGATTCTTCTTTCTTCTCAAAGAGAGATTACTCAGGAGGCCACTAGATTCTTTGAGAGTTTATTTGCTGAGGGTTTTTCTCATGGTAGTGTGGAGGAAGGATTAGTGCTTGATTATATACCTTCCATAATCACCAATAAAATGAATGAAGATCTCATCAAGCCTATATCACTATCTGATGCTGAGATAATGGTGTTTGGCATGAGGAAGGAAAAAGATTTAGGGCCAAATGGATACCCTATTGAATTATAACAAGAATTTTGGGAAATTATTAAGATGGATATTTTCAAAGTTGTACATAAATATTTCAAGAACAAGAAAATTCTCGAGGCTTTGAATGATACTTTTCTTGCTCTCATTCCAAAAAAGGAAGGTTTCGATTCTCTTGACTCCTTCAGACCTATAATATTATCTAATGCGATCTATAAAATAATCAAAAAGTTGATTGCAGAAAGACTTAAGCCATGTATTGATAGATTAATCTTTGAAGAGAGAGGTGGTTTTGTGGAAGGAAGGAAAATTCTAGAAGGGATGATTATAGCAACAAAAGTTGTGCATTTTATGATAACTTCTAAGGAGAAGGCCATGTTCATAAAATTGGATATTGCCAAAGAGTAAGATAGATTCAGATGGATTTTCTTACACATAATGCTTTCTTCCTTTGGGTTTGGTACTAAGTTGATCAGCTAGGTGATGAGTCCCATCACTTCTTCGTCTTTTTCTATTCTTATTAATGGTGAGTCCACTAGTTGTTTGGCATTTATAGGGGCCTTAGGGAGGGGGACCCCCTCTCCCCATACTTATTTACCTTGATGGTTGAAGGGTTAGGAAGATTTATCAAATCTCAAGTTAGGAAAGGTCTGATTTAGGGATGGAATTATAGTCATGGTCTTCCTCTTTCTCATCTTCAATTTGTTAATGACACTACCTTAATGGGTGTTGTCAGAATTAATGAAGCAACCAACTTCAGAAAAGTTCTAGATATTTATATGAAAGCCTCAAGATAGATGGTCGATGAAAGGAAATCAATTATTTTAATTTTTAATGCTCTTCTACTCCTGGTTCACAAGCAAGGAATTCTAGGATATTAAGGTTTCAAATTGGCACTCTTACATTTGTTTATCTTGGAGTTCCCCTTTCAGAGTGTTAATTTCCTAGGGGTACTAGCAGGAAACTCTGCATAACTTGAGGAAAAAATTCATTCATTGGACCAATAAATGGCTCTCAAATACTAGCATAGTGACTCTCCCGAAGTTAGTTATTCAGTCTCTTTCCATTTATAGATGGCTTGTTAAAAAAACTCCAACAAGCTTTATAAAGGAATTTTATTCTGTCTTCAAACCATTCTTATGGAGGGGTAATTTACTTTCCTCGAAGTATGGTTACATAGGACTCTGTTTATAGGGAAAATAAGGTTGGTGGTCTAGGTTTGCATCAGGCTGGCATGAATGGTCGTGTTTTGGTTGCTAAGCTTTATTAGAAATGGTGCACCAATTAGGATCATGGATGGGCCAAAATCCTATATGTTAAATACTTAGAGGGGGTGGATGGAAAGGAAGTTCCCCAGTATAATTTTATAGGTAGTTGTTCTATGATTTAGGACACTATGAAGAGAGGGGTGTAGTTTATTAAGGCCTCCTGGAGGTTTGGTGATAGATAGAGAGGATCTTACCAAAATCTTACAGGATAGAATGTGTAATTTACTCAAAGGGGCATATGCTTGGGGCCCTCATTAGAAAGGAAAGTTTATAGAGGCTTTTGGTTATGAGGAGCTTGATAAGGTGACTTTCGGTGAGGTGCATATCTCTTGTTAGAAGAAGGTTTTTAATAGATTTAATTGGCATAAATGTAACTTTTCTTATATCTACTGGTTCAAAAAAATATTTTACTTGAAAGAATCTTTGTAAAAGAGGTTTTTAGGGACCCTTTATTTGTGTTTTGTGTGGTAAAAATGAGGAGACTAGTTCTCATCACTTTTTCCAATGTTCCTTTTTTAGGGGGGTTTGGCATTAATGGTGGGTATTTTGGAAACACACTTGTCTTCATGCTGAGTCTTTGGCTGATTTTTGGAACAATCTGGGCATACCCCCTACTAAGATTTCATTTCTTAAGGTGTCCTAGGATATTGGGCCTAGCTTTATTCTTTGGCGGTTATGGCTTGAAATAAACTAGAGGATCTTTCAATATAGGAGGATTTTGGTGGAGTGAGTTTTCTTGCATGTTATCCATATGGTACAAGAAATTTTGATGGATAGATGTGATCTTTCTAAGGCAGTTGATCATGGAGATGTGCAAGTTGTCTAGAATTTTAATATTTTGTGCAAACTTAGGAGATGAGGTTTTTGGGAGACAACATACAAGGTATCACTAGGTTAAGCAGAAGGCTGAACATGATGGTAAATGGTTTCCTCCTCCTGCAGGAACACTGAAGGTTAATACTGATTCTAGGGGAAATCTGGGATATGCGAGAGTTGGAGGAGTTGGTAGAGATAACTTTGGTAATTTCATTTTCTCATTCTCAGTGTATAAGGGCCATTATACCAATAACTATGTGGAGGATCTTGTTGTCCTCTTAGCTCTTGAGAAATGGTGGGCTCTTGGATGGAACAAGATTATTTGTGAGTCAGATTCTTAGATGGCAGTGGATATGTTGAATAGGTAGAAGATGGATGATGCAGATTGACATTTGGTTATGGTGGGTAATCAGATCCTCAGTTTGAGAGACTCTTTGGAGTATGTTTCCTTTCACTATGTTATTGTGAATGGAATAGGGTTTCTGATGGTTTGGCCAAGTAGGCCTTTGAAGGATTGTATGGTTGGAATGTAGAGGAATGGGGACAGATGTCCCTGGAATATACTCAAAATTTAGAGAGGTTGATTAGGGAGGACATGCTGGGCTAGCGTTATTTCCTCTCCTAGGGGCTTGTTGTTTCTTTGTTGTGTACTGTTATTCTTGAATTAATAAATGTTACCCCCAATTTTTTCAAAAAAGGTTAGAGGATATGATTGAAGGTGATAGAAAGACATAGGGAGAAATTGCGTAGAAGAGTGAAATAAAGAAAATAGGTAGGGAAAAGTGTAGGAAGAATGAAATTCTCTGGAATCACAATACATTGCCTTTACTTTATTTATATCGTATAGCTACTAATGTAGCTAATGCATCGACCAAAGTCCTTAAAATGACAATAATATAATGTATATCCATTCTTGCATAAGGACATTAATTAATCCTTGTGTTTTAAAAGTGAATTTGAATGTCTTTTTCAATTTCACCAAGGTTAGGACTTCTTAGAATGAGTTTTATTGTTTTTCTTGTTGCAAAAATATTATCCCACAATCTTATAGAAACTATTCAATATGTAGATCCTGAGATTTATATTGGTCTAAATAGAAGGAAAGACCCACTCTCAAATATTAGTTAAGTTAAAGATCAATCGAAAGGTGGAGACAACTTGTCTACATTTTTTACCATGCAAGGAAAGGGAGGGTGATCCTAAAGATCTAATAAAAAAGAATTACAAAGATAAAATAACACACTAGATCTCAAACAAATCATACATAATGTACTCCAAAAGCACAAAATTATCATTTGAATGAAGAAAAATGTATGATGAAACAACAAAATGGAGGAACCATCAATACAAATGAAAATTCTATCAAAGTTAGAAGATATATTTTAATAAAAAGAAAATGGATTGAAGGTGATAGAAAGACAAACCTGGAGAAGTTGCGTAGAAGAGTGATATAAAGACAAGAGATAGGCTTGGTCCAAGAAGGATGGCTTGTCATTTGATAAGTTCAAATGTACTAAAAATTGGTAGGAAAGGCCAATTACCACTGGATTCTCCTTTCTGCTTCATGGGTAATGGTGAACAACTTTATGTTTACTGTCTCTAGAGATTTGACAGGATTTATGTCGCCCACTACAAGTCACTATAAACCAGAACAGTACAGTTTAATTATAATTGTACTCGCTGTTCAACTGAATAGCTGGTGAAGTTGGAAGTCTTTTAAGTTGCGTGAAGAGTTGGTGTGATCGAAGGCCCGTACAGCACATGAAAAGTAATCAAATATGTTAAATGTAAATGATCAAATATTAACTTATTATTGAGACTTTTCTAGGCAAAGTCAAGTCTTCTGTCGACGGTGGGCCTTCCCTCGACAAATGTTGTCCTTTATACTTGTCACGCTCGTAAGGGGATTCACATACACCAATATTTGTTACCTCACTCTACAGCGTTCAAATATGTCCTTATTTACCCTCGCAATTTCCCTGTCACCTTCAATCATGTTTTTCCATCACCTTCACTCGCTTCTTTTTATGAAAACATATTTTCCAGGCAATTACCCTCCTCTGCCTTTTACATAGAATTCTCACTCCTCCTTGTCTTCCAACCAATTTCCCTCCCTCCGCTCCTTCTGTTGTCATTCTTTTGTTTGCCTCACGACTCAAGATTTCTTGTCCATTTCGACCTATGGGTCATGTACTTTCTTTTTGTACCTTTGCATTTTCATGATGTATGATTCACGACATATTGGTCGACATCTTTGTTGTATTTATTTCACTTGTATTGATTTGGATTATCATGTACTCTTGATAGTATGGTCTATTTCCATTTATTGTACTATGATATTATTCGACAATATAGTCAGAATATTATAATTATCTTATTTAGGAAATGAATTAAATTATGTGGAATAGTCTTAGCGATTGACTGATTATGTCTATGTTTTTTTTGACTTTTCTGAGTTTTTTGTTATTGTGCTTATGTGGCATTTGTGTAGTAGTTGTAGTCTTTACATGTGTTATTAGAGTTGTGTTTAAACATTAGGACCTTGGTCTACTGTTGCTAAGTTGCGTAATTATGCTTAGTGCAAGATATAATTTGTCACCATACAAACTCAAAATAATAACAGGGATGAAACTAGCAATGGGAAAAATAATGATGAATCAAATCCAAGGCTAGATGAGATCTTAACCCTCTTGACTGAATAGAGAAACCTCTTACAAAAATAAGGTGATCATATGAATCATCTTGAACAGGACTTAAGAGATAGACAAAATGAAGAGGAAAGAAGGAAGACAGTAGAGGATATGAGGCTTTAAGCTCAACATAAACTAGAGGAAGATCCAAGGATGGAAGCTCTGAGGAAACTAAAAGAGGATTGACAACTAGAAGCACAAACAAAGGAAGAAGAGGATAGGAGGAATGAAGAGAGACAAAAATAGAATTTAGATCATAGGGTTGCTAATAACAGGGGAAGAATAGAAAATTAACTGAGTAAGGACCTCAAGAAGGTCGTACCTCCCACTTTTGATAGTAAGACAATAGGTGACAGTGGTGAGGCATGGATAGTATCCATGGAAAGGTATTTCCACATTCATAATATTTCTGGAAAATCTAAAGCTATGTGGGGTGCTTTCTAGTTGATTAGTGAAGCTGGTACTTGGTGGAATAATGAGATGGCAAAAAAGAGGATGTAACTTAGTGAGATTTATTGGGAGAAATTTTTGGTAATTTTCTATAAGAGATGACTACCTTAGTTGTACTATGACAGGAATGTAGATGAGTTTTAGAACCTGATATAGAGAGTATCGAGTGTTACCTAGTACCATGAGAGATTCTACCATCTGGTTAAATATGTACCTCAGTATCAACATGATGAGCATTTTAGAACCCACAAATTTATTCTTAGGTTACATCTAGAGATAGGGTTTGAAGTTGATATGCATGATCCTGAGTGTAAGAAAAATACAAACAATTAAAAGAGCTGAAGGAAAGAAACCAAGAGAGTGAAGGAAGAATCAAATATGTTAAATGCAAATGATGAAATGATTATTATCGCAATAGTATTCATGCAATTTAAATTTGATTTTAAGTTTTATGGACTAATCTACTAATAAGATCTCGAGTGGATTGAGATTATTTTGTAGGAAGTATTGAAGGCGGGGTGTGGTCAAGGTAGAGGAGGCTAGCTTATCGGTAAGGGTATGATCGAAAAAATCTGGTTTCACACACCACATAGTCAAATAAATTTCTATGGTTATGATTCGTATGTGGTGTTTTCCTATTTTTAGAGTGGTTGGATATTACTTGAGGGTAGTATGTTTGGGGGCTAAATAACCAAAATGAATGAGATAACCAAAGCCCGCATGCATTAGAACTCACCTTAAGTTTGCAAACTTAAAGAATGAGAGCAGCTATTTTTAATAAAATATTCTAATTAATCATGTAACATTATTTTTTATTTGTTTTTTAAAACCTCATCCTTAAAAGTAAATCTAGAAATTCGTAAAAAAAAAAGCAAAAGATTTCAATTGATTATTTTCCCTATAAATTTGGAAATTCCTCATAAGTAAACCGGGCCCGTAGTGTTTTATGACAACTGTCAGTCTGTCGCAGGCCCGCTAAACAAAAATCTGAGTACAGGAAGGCTTGCGGAGCATCAATGGCCACAAGATTATAAATAAAACGGATGGCTGACATAAACTTGGCAAAACTAAAGTTTTTAAAATATATGCGAAAAGGGGATCCCGATCATTCTAACCATTTCAACACATAAGTTGACAACTTAATCCTATAATAAGGGACACTTGTGTTTAATTCAATCACGACAATTTGAAAAAGTAACATGGAAATAGAAGGAAAGGATCATGGAGTTAGGGTTTATAAATTTTCACACAACTAGGTCAAGCTGGTAAAGGATCATTTCAAAATTTAAGAAGGGTAAGGATCTAATTTTTTGACACAATCAAGATATCACTTATCTTCAATAATGTAAGGGTCTAACCATACCAGTTGTAATTTTCCATGTTTTCCCTTATCCTGTAGGCTACCATTGCACATCAGAACAAGATTACCACTTTGAAAACTTTTATGAGCAGGTATGCTATCATATAAAACCTTACACTGCTCTTGAACTTTTACATTCCTTTCATGTGCATCATTTCTTGGTTCATTCAATCGTATCAAGTATTTCAACCTTATTCTCATTTCATCCTATAAATCATCATCATATGTTTGAATGAACTTGTACATTTGCAATAGTTATTTTGGGGCAATGTGGCATTTATCTCATAGACAAAATCAAAAGAAGCAGACCCTATTGCCTTCTTTATAGTCATCATGTTTGCTCATAAGGCTAATAATATCTTTTAATTCCAAGGCTTCTTATTTTTGTCCAGTACTCTATTAAGTATCTTAATCAATTTTTTGTTACTACACTCTACCTGGCCATTGCCCTGTGGATGATAAGGAGATGAGTATGCCATTTTTATACCAAACTCTTGAAAAAAATTAACAAAATCATCTGATCTAAAACACATTTCATTATCAACCACCAAAATTTATGGGCAGCCAAATGTGGTTAGAATGTTGTGCATTACAAAATCTATTACAACTGTACTGGTGGATCTTGTAGGTGGGATTGCTTCATTCCAGTTAGTAAAATAGTCTGTTGCTACCAATATTGTTAGGAATTCTTAGTAATCTACTCAAATATAAATTAAAAATTTACAATATTATTATTAATTTTTATTAATCTTTTCAATTGTATGAAATATAATATGATTGCAAATATTATAATTCAATGGTATGTTTTGGATTATCGAATTTAGTTGTTAGTGACTATTAAATCTGAAATTATTAGAGGTAGTTTGAGAAAACAAGACACTAACCTCAGAGGGTAAACAACTGCTCAAGGTTGTTGAAGAGAAAATGCTTATAGAGAGAAAACAAACAAGTGCTAAAGTAAAGGATCAAAAAGAAAAAAAAAATGAACCCCAAACCTCAAGGAGGCTTTGCGCAACAAACCCTAATTATGGTCATGAGGGGCTCTTATAATAACATTTTTTACAAACCTGGTTGAGGAATTGTTGTCCCAAATTTTTGTACCATCTTTTAGGTGATGGTTAGTGACCTAGACAACCTTGTGAAACATGGAAATAATGAAAGAATTAATAACTCAATTTTGACTAAAAGTTGAATAGATCAATTGTTTAACCACAAGAATAAGTATTACAAGTTTTGCATGATCAATCGAACCCTCATTGAACTGGAAAACAAAATATCCTTACCATTTCTTTACCATTCATAAATCATTCACAACTCTTATCCCCTTTACTACAGACTTGGAACAAGTTTTTAGGTGGCAATAGAGGATACAAAGAGGTGGAAAATGAACACAAAGGCACGTAGAGAATTTTGCATTAAGTATTATCGACGTGGCACCACTGTACATAGACTCTCCAAAAAAAGTAGCCCCATTGCTGATAACATAAGTTATTTCTTATATTGATAGTAAACTCTTAAATTGTTTAACATTAAAAACCAAAGTTATATTTAGTAGTATAATCTAAGAGTAACCACATTTAGACATGTTCCAAAACTATTAACGTTACATACATTTAGAAATAATGTACAAATGAATATAAATAAATTAAAATCTAGAAGAGAGTTTTTATATTTAGGGATATTAAAATTCTAGCATTGATAGAGAAGAGGGAAGATTATTATTTGTAATAGTTCAAGAACTTTAAGTAAGAAAAATTACAAATATAGAGGAACATTGCATATTCAACCCATTGAAAGGATAAATTCAAGGTCCCACAAAGTTTCTACATTAAAAATTCCTTTAACATACTTCAATTTAGTGCTTTAAGATAGGGCACACTTAAGACATTTTCAAGAACAAGAACCCTGTCAAGGAGAAAAAAGTAATCAATTTTCGATTTAATAGTCACTAACATTTAAATCTGATAATCCAAAACACCTAGGGTTGGAGAGAAATACACTAGATTAGTATTTCTTTGGTAAAGTTGGTACGCTGTGTATGATTGGTCCAAGTACACCAGAACCTTTTCGATTGGATCTTTTTAAGTTTTAGGGCACATGGCCTGTATAAATCCTTAACATATATTTTGGGTTTAGATGAGGCTACACACATGTCTATTCATTTTATGTAAATATAATGATGCAAATTTTACAACCTCATCTTGCACTGATTTTTTATTTTGCCCCTTAAATTGCTGAATTGATTGACCAAGGTCTAATATGAATATAGAATATGAAGTTAGACAAACCATTTGGGTGGTATTCAATGTTAATGCACATGTTCTTGTACAAGGGTGTCAACTTTTTCAGGTAGACAATGGAGATAATCAGAGAGAAAAATGGCGAAGTTCTACTAGTCCAATTATGAACTACAAAGTTGTCTTGGGACAATACTGATGCCAGCTATGTTATGTTTGACAGGAATTTTGCTTCAAGGTTAAGGTGACTATTGTTTCTAGATAACCCTAGAATTCCTACCGAATTGTTGAGGTTAATTAGACCAAAGGAATATGCCAAGGATATTACCATAGTCCTCAATTTTGGTGATATAATTTTATACCCAGTGTCTAGGTTAATTAGACCAAAGGAATATGCCAAGGATATTACCATAGTCCACAATTTTGGTGATATAATTTTATAGCCAGTAGCTATAGTTTTTTGAGTATATGGATACAAGGGAGTTCCTAATGTGTTTCCTTACCAAGTTTCCTTGAAGGTGGTGTTTGCAGAAATCTTAAGGTAGGTAGATTATCTGCAAGATGTAGCCTTAACCAATAGAGGAAGAGGAACTCTTTTTCCCAGTATCACAATAGCAACCATGTTACTTGGTCAAGATGAAAGGGTAATGTACAAGGAGGAATTACTCAATCATGATCAATTCATCAAGAGTGATGAATCCTAAAATTTCCTTATCTAGAAGAAACAACAAGAGATTGCAAAAATAGTATCTAAAGGTAGTACTTAAGATGATGACACACTGCAAGCTCTAGCATTATACAACTTAGAATCTGAAAACTTTACTGTGGAAGAAGCCAGGCAAAACTGAAAGAAAAATAACTACAATAAGCAATGTATAAAAATCAAAGACATTAATGTGAGAAAAGTAGTAATCATTGTAATAACTTCGAATAGATATTTATATGTGATGATATTTGATACAATGATTGCAATTTGTAATGAAAAAGTAAATAGAGTAGTTAAATTGAAATATACATATAAATTTGAAGTACACAATAACAAAGTCTATGATACCCATGATCTTTATACTTGTGTTTGTTCCTCTCTTCTTTGACTGTTATATTATTGCATTGTTGTGAGTACATTGAGCATTTCTTGTTCCTCTGGTATGGTAATATTGTCATTTCGTACCATCCAGTATTCATGATTTTTTTTTAATTTCCTTGATTTGTTTAGAAATGTTTTCTGTGTCTTCTTTTACAGTTGTTATTAAGTCTCCAATTACAGTCAATTTGTAGATATCTCCTTCCTCATATGTTTCTGTTCTGCTGATACTTTGAAGATGTAATTCATAGTTTTTCTTCATGATTTCTATATCTAGAGTATGTTGAGCATTTTCTTCATAAAAATTGCATCCCATATCCGTAAAGATATTTTCCATGTGTAATGCTGGTATTGAGTGTTTCGTTTAGATTTTGTAGTTCTTCAACTACTTCTGTGCTGATCTCTATTTTGAAATTTATTGAAAATATCCACTTTGGTAGAGGATTGTTAGTGGATTTGATAATTCTTAGATTGAGTGCTTCTTCACTGTCCATATCTATTACTATCTGCAATATTTTTTCTTGTGTATTATATATTCTTTTCTATTCTTTGAGCAATTGAGAGTTTGTGTCGATTATATCTTTGAGTTGAATATATATTTTGTAATAACTGGCTAGGTAGTTGATGAGGTCCACACCTCTTGAATTGAGGTATTGTATCCATTCTCGTGAGATTTTTACCATGTGTCTATCTTCATTCATCTACTTGATAATTTATTCACTGGAATGAAGTGATGGATCAAAAATATTTTTTGCTTGATTTGATGTTTGGGAAGAGATATGACCAAGCATTTTCTTGATATAATCAGATAGATGATTAACAGTAGATTTGAGCATGTTCTTTCATCTTTCAATTCGTCCAACTTGTCTCTTACCTCTTGATGTGTGAATTCCCACATATCAACTGTACGATCATGGAAAGCAGGTCCTATGTCAATTTAATTGACATCAAAATCTGCTGCATTTAGATCTACGAAGTTGTTGTCTACCATTGCACATCATATAGGCTACCATTGCACATCAGAACAATATTACCACTTTGAAAACTTTTATGAGTAGGTATGATATCATATAAAACCTTACACTGTGTTGGGTATGTTATTAGTTTTCTGAGGTTTTTGTTTAAATTTTGGGTTAGTCTCCCTGCAAGTGTTTTTGCCTGGTCAAGGGTTTTAAAATTCATCAAAATTGCCATAAACAAGTTTCAAAACCCTTTCCCTAGGTCTTGTCCTTAAGAAATATGGCTTCATCGTGTAAAGCCTTAAGTTAAGCCCTAATTCTTATATTTTGTCATTACTTTTTGGCCATTTAAGTATATTAACCATGCACGTGATTATTTCCGCCAAGAGTTCACTGAATCATGTCGTATTGTTTCATGTCTCTAAGTCATTCAGTGACCTAGTGAATGTGCTAAAACCCATGTTATATGACATGTTAGTCGCTAAGTCTCCGAGTCTTTCAGTGGTTACCTCAACCTTTGTGCAAATCAGCGAGTGTGTTGTCTCCTATTCGCTTATTATCCGATAGTTTCCTGTTAACTCTCAGTGACCTAGCATGGTGGTGATCTCTCATTCTCAGAATCTGGTGGTTAAGTCTTGTCTCATCCAGAGACCAAGCGAGGACCATTGATTTTGTATAAGATCGACAGTCATAACTTAATCTCGAAGTAATTTGGGTCCTACATGAAATAATTTCGCGATTCGGTGACTGGACTGAAAGTATCAATGTCCTCTAAGTTTGGCAGCACTGACAATTTGACTTAATAGATTTGGCAAAGATGGTTTTTCCTTTTGTTCGCTTGTTCTCGAAGTAATTAGTAAAGTTCTAAATATTCTGGCGATTGGGCGAGTGAAGTGGTTGCGTGTTCTCTTGAAAGGCTAGAAGCATTCAGTGAATAGGCGAATCAAACGATCAAGAGGATTTAAAAGCCTTTATTCATTGAATCTCATAATCAAAAGGTTAAGGCTTGTATTATCTCAGTGAATTAACAAGGACCGTTGATTATGTCAAGATCAATGGTTGAGTTAGAATCTCAGTTTGAAATAGCCAATTAGGAAAGAATTCAGCGACTCAGAGTGTAAGCTTGTTCGCCCATTCTCACATTAAACATGTGGTTAAGTCTTTCTTTCAGTGAATAAGCGAAGTCTTTGGTCGCCAAGTCTCAGAATAAATTGGCAGTTAACCAGAACATTAAGAGATCAAGAGATAGCCTTTGTCACTGATTCTCTGAATGGTAACTATGGTCAATTGCTCGGGCATGTTAAGCTTGTTCGCTAGTTCGCTGAATGAAGGATGAGTTATGAGATTCATTTCAAGAATGAGTGAGTTCTTTGATTTCTAGTACTCTGAATGTAAGTTGGGGTTAACTTTTTATTAAGTGATCACGAGAACCTTCAGTCAGTAGTTCTCTGAAATAGGCTCAGTTAGAGAAAATAATAAAAGAAAGGCTCGAGACCATTGCTATGTAGATAAAATAGGCTGTCGAGCTGGAGAAAAGGCAATTGGCCATCCAATCATTTTTAAAGGAGGGTTTTATGACGTAAACAGGGTTTTAAAGTATGAAGTTGTAATCATTGCCTCCTTGCCTTGATTTCAAGTTTTTTAAATCTATCTGTCAACATCCCGACATCGGCTAGCTCTGTATGAAAACTGGTGATATGTGAAATTGAATGCAGAAGCAATTAAGGATAGATTTGCAATGATTCTGGCAGTTATAAGCATCTGATTCACATCGATAAATAAGCTAAACTCATTATTTTCTGTGTTCTAAGATCACTTGAAGAGAATTGTGTAGTCTGAAGCAATATTTGAGTGCCCAGCAAATCAAGTTTGCAGAGTCGAGAGCAATTGTGCAGAAGAAATGAGTCAACCAGAGCTGAGCATGACCTCTTCTAGTGGCAAAGCTAAATCCAAAGGTGGCGAAGATTGAAATATGCCAAATTACTCAGATGAGTTCATGAAATTGCTGCCTGGTTCCATTCAAAATAAGAGAGCTCCTGATGATGTCTTTGAGGATTTTCTAGGTCAATGCAGGGACCCTGTCACACCAAATTGCTCAGGTTATACTATTTTCAATTTCTTTTATGGAAATAGGGGTAAACATGTTCCTGTTTGTAATGGCTGGACTTTGGGTTTGGGGAAACTGTTGTTCCTGATGTGTTCTTAGATGTGGACTTAATTTTTGCATTAGCTAGGTGTTATGACCCTATATCCAAAACAATTAGGAAGGAGGACCAGTCACCTTTGGTTACTCTTGACATGGGTTCTTTCATGAAAGCTTTTAGTTTTTATATGTCTTCGTCTACCGAAATTGATTTGATGTGATCTTTTGATGATGATCTTAAATATCCAAAATCCCCTAGTGAACATAGATTATGACTACATCTAGTATGTAATCAATAGGATGCATGAAGGGTTAATGTCTGTCAAAGAAAGTAAGAAGCCCATCAAGTTCTTGCATTACTCTATGTTGATGCACTTAATTCTATTTTTCAACATCAATAGTTTTGATTTGAAAATGCTAAAACCATGGTTTACTTTCCAAGACCAGCATAGTCCAGTGCAACTATGGGTGAGGATTTCGAATTCTAACTCAAATGAGAGTGATTTTTCTATTTTCCAGAATTTCATTATTTTTCCCATCCTGAGATTGCTAGGCATAAATGTTACAAGGTTACCAACAAAGATTCCTAGGCTCCTAAGACCTTTGCAATTAGAGGAGAAATGGGAGGGAAACCATAATTGGGGTGACTTCTACTTTGGGGAAAATTCTACAATTTTAAGAGTTTACGGTTCCCCCCAAACCCCACATTTGCTACCAAAATTTTTGCCACCCAGAGTTGCCTCATTGGAATATATTTGGCATTTGATGTGGATAGATAGAGAATTGTCGGCCCTTCATAGGAAAGGTACTTTCACACCTAGGCAGTTCAAAATTGGTGATTTCTTGATTGGTAAGAGGGCTTTCCCACAAATTACTGCTTGGCTAAACTAATTCAAGATGGTATCTGGTGTTTGTAGACATGTGGACCCTAAGAATTTTATTAAAACTGCAAGGTTGACACTAATTCCTAATATTGGTGTCATTAAGGAGCATGAGGGCCTTGATGAGGAGGATGTGATCAGAAATGTTGTGGAGAAGGATGAGGTTATTAGGAGTTGGAATAGGTTTTTTGATTTAAAAGATCTATCAAGTCAGTTAAAGGCAGCGCAAATTCATTTTGAGGGTTTGTTCCCTGACCTTCCCTACTTGAGAAGAATTGACAAGATGATAGAGATGCATGACACTTTGTCAAATCAGTTGGAAAATTTGCTTGATCAAAAGTAGCCAAAAATGGGAAAGGATTACTCATCCTCTGATGATGAGGAATTTTCTGATGGATCCCATGAAGGAAATAGCCCACCACAGGTTGGGGGTTTACTAGTTATTGAGCCAGTTACAGACCCGCTAGAGGTAGAAAATCTTCCGGAGCCACCATTGAAGAAAAGGAGATTTGAAGAGGGAGAGCCTTCTAGGTAGAATAGACAAAAAAGGGTGATTGATAAAGCATCCGCTCTTATACCAGGTGATAGGGCTTACCATCACCAAATGAGGAAAATAATAAGAGCCAGTAAGGTGGTGGCCACTAAAAAGGAGAGTGAAGAACAAGCCCTGTGGTTAGAACAAGATATTAGATAGGTTTATTGGGAAGAATTTTTAAGTGATGACCAATTTATTAAAACTAATGAATTTAGAGATTTTCTTATTTTGAAAAAGCAACAAGAAGTGGCTAAGGCTATGCCTAAAGGAATGGAACCAAGTTATTAAACTATGAGGGCTTTAGCCTTTTATGATCCCAGCCTCGAGGCTATAACTGTGGATGAGGCCAGAGAAATGGTGAGATCAAGTGGAATGATCCTGACTCCAAGATGGGATTTGACTTCTGCTTTTATCATTGACCAAATAAGAAAGCAACCACAAGGTAGTCTATCCTATGAGGTTCATATTGGTGATATGATCGGAGGAAGTGGCTATGACCCTAAATCTCAGGCTGTTGCAATGTGGTCTATTGCCCCTAAGACTCAAAAGTCATCTTTAGTAAGTATAGAGGATCAGATGGAAGGAAATAAAATCATTTAGACTATATAGAATACAAGTGACCTTGAGGTATCTAAGGCAATGACTCATTTTGCTAATTTAAATGAAACAAAAACAGCCCAATTATCTGAAAGGTATGCAAAGTTATTTGAGAGTTCAAACATGGTAGCCAAAGATAGGGATTTGAAGATGATGAAGATCAAACAGTTGGAAGATGAATTAGAAGAATTGAGAGTTAGGCTTGAAGAAGCTTCAAAGGCAGTTCTTCCTCCTCCTTTGTAGATTGAGGCCCCTATTCAGATAGATATAGAAGTTCCTGAGAAGTCTATTGAGGACCTAGAGAAGATAAGACTAGATGCATCTTTGGACACTGTGGCAAAGATTCTACAGTATAAGCAGAACAAAATAAAGGAAAGGATGGAGTCAGTCCATCAATTAGTCAGTCTATTACACCATGCTAGTGGAAAAGTGAATGAGTCTTTGAGCACTTTGGAGCCACTTTATAGTGTATGGTTAGGGAGGAGCTCATTGTTTGATAAGCTTGATGATTTGCAAGAGTATGGGTCTTATATTCCTAAGATAGTATCTGAGGTTTTTGAAAAGATTTGTTTGATAAGTGCCGTTTCAAAGTTTTTAAAGGTAAATCTAACTAGATAGCAACCAAGTTGGCTATGTTTGATGGAAATTATAGTAAGTATTTGCCTCCAATTTATGATAATGGTGGGAATATAATTGGTATAAGTGAGTGGAAAGTATCAATGGATCAATTGGTAATCAAACAAGATGCTTTCCTAAAAGGTGATGGTGCTTTGGACTTGGAAAGATGCAATAATATAATTGACAGTCTATTTAAGGTTGAAAGTGATTGCATATAATTTGTAGCATAGGCTAAACATATAACTGGTTCCATGTGGGATCAGCAGATCAAATCACTACAAGAATTGTAGGCCTACAACTGGCCATCTGATGATGATGTTGCAACATGGGACAAATTGACACAAAAGAAAAAGAAGAAGCCAACTACACAGATGACAAAAGAGGAAGAAGAATAGAGTGCACATGGCACCTGATCCAGAATTCAATTCAAGGGAGAGCATGTTTCAAATAGAGGATGATGTAAGTTAGCCTGTATTGGTGGTCATCATTCATGCTACAAATTTAGCAACTGCTCTAAAATATCTTTAGACAAAGGTGCCACTTGTAAAATTGTTAAGTAGTTGAGAACTACATTCTGTTGTCATAATTAATATCTTTTAGTTTGTACTTTTTGTTTTTAGTACAAGTTGTTTCCCAGCCATCTAAAGCTTGTTGCATCCTTTCGAGGTTTCCAAGATGGTTGTGGGTATATATATCAAGTTTTTACTCTTTTATGGGGGGATACAATTTTGTAAAGAAGGTTTTGAATATAGAGCTTTATTTTCTGCTAAGTCTGGAAGAACTGTACTGAATTTTTTTGAAATACTAATACAAAATACTGGAACTACTTTCCTATCATTTGTTGTCTTCATATGTGGGTGTTTTTATTTTCTTATGCATTTAACTGCAAGGCTTTTCAATGCATTGTTTACTAGGTGAATATAGAGGTTGAGCTTAAGCATCTTTCAAGGAAAGAATAAATCTTAGGGGAGGTCTCTAGGAATCAATTGTCTAAGTATGAATTTGATTTCAGATATGGGAATTGAAAGAGTGAAATGTCAGGGATTTCATTTTGGTTTTTAGTATACTTGTTTTAGTATGATTCAGTGGATGTAGGGTTTGACTCTGATGCCCAATAAATAAGGCACTGGTTTAAAATATATTTACATTTGTATCACCAAGAAAATACAAACAACTAATTAATTTTACTTCTATTGCATAGTCTCTATCTGAAATTATTCTATGACAAGTTCATGGATGTTTATTATAATGCTTTAAAGAAGCCCTTAAAAGAGGTTATCCTTCCTTGAGTTTAACTTAGAAAAAGAAGAAGGATGAATGTCCTTATGCCACTGTCCTATGTTATTTCATTCATAAATTTCATCATAGTGTTATGTATTAGGATGATTTGGGGAGCACTAAGAGGTGTGATGTTTTTTTGAATTAAATCCTGAGAGAAGATAGCATAGCAGTGAAGGAGCTAATTCACAATCCAAGGCTCATTTGTATAGGTCAACCTGCCTGAGTTTTATACTCAAAGTGAAGAATCCTTAAAGCCTTAATACCTTAGTGCTTGCATTTTGTTTGATGCATCTATTGGGATTATTGGAGTTATGGTTTTATCAAGATTTTGTGAATTGTAAATCATCTACAAATCTGAGCACTAACAAAATTGGTGACTTTGCTGGGGATCGATGAATAAAAATGTACAATAGATTTGTGCAATACTGTCTATTGTGTTGTTGTAGGCCAGCATAATAATTTTATTCCCGCTTGCTAGTGGGTGGCAACTCTGATAATCTGTGTTTACTAGTCACTGGTATTTGTAAATTTTTCTATGTCTTGTTGGGACATACTATGAGTCAGCCTAGGTTCACTAGATCTTATTTCAAGGACCACCTAGAGAATAATATGGGTGATTAGCTTCGTACACCGGGTAGAAAACAATGGTCTAGGAGACTGCTAACTCCCCAGGACCTTCGAGAGATAGAATACCTACACCACATCCCCATGAAGTTTCTTCCTCTTCTGATGACCCTGAACATGTCAAGAAAGTCATGCCTAGTACTCATCTTCCCTCTCATGAAGAAGAGATTACAGAAGTAGCTTTCATAAAATTAGGTTTTTTCCCTGCGAGAGAAACCCTAGATCAATCGGCTGAAACTTCTGCTGCAGAAACTACATCATATGATTTTGAGATGTCGAGGGAAGAAGTGATTGCTTTAAGGAAAAAGGAGCATGAGCAACTACTAGAGATTTCTAGTAGAAGAAAGGCAAGGGAACAACAAATTTATGAATTTCTCATCGAAAGGCAAGATCTAATTAGAAAAACCAAGAACAATGAGATCCAGGCTAAGGATCTAAGCCAAGATGTTCAAGGTTTAGATAAGGATTTGTTTGGTGATATGGAGGTTCTAAGAAATAAGGCTGAAGGTGTTAAGCTTAAATGTGATGAGTTTGAGGGAACGAGACATGTTCTCCGGCAATTGCATCCATCTGAAATCCAGAGGAATGAAGATATTAAAAATGCAACAAAAGAGATCCCTGATAAGGGAAAAAAAAAGGTGGTGGGTGTGAATTTTAATGAGCCTAAGAAAGTTATTGTCATTCCTAGTGCACCTTCTCAAGAAAGCCAAGAATTGGAAAAGGCTAGAAAAGCTAAAGAGGATTTGGGTCTTCAACTTGAGAAATTAGAACTGGAAGCTGCTGCAGTTGAGATGAAGAGAAAGATTTCTTTCTTGCATGCTAATATAAACACATCTATTAATAGCTCTATCCCTATCATCTCAAGAATGATCCCACCCAATCAGCCTTGCAATTCACTTCCAAATCCTCAAGCCTTTTATCTTGGACAAAATGTACTTGGATCAAATTTGAATGCTAGTCAAGCTCCCCTCGTAGTTAGTGGTACAATGGGGACTATGTTTGGTCAAAATGTTGTAGCAACCCCTCTAATCCAACCAAATATCCAAAGGAGACCAGTTCATCTAGATAGGTATAGGCCCTTGTTCTTTGATGGTATTCCTGGTCAGCCCAATGTTGTCCCTAATGAGATTAGAAAGAAAAACCCATTATTTACTGGAAATAATTTGATTACTTGTGAAGAACACCTGAAATTTTTCACAAACAAAGTTAATGACTATGAGATTGAACATGAAGATGTCATAATGAAACTTTTTGTTCAATCACTGGTTGAAGATGCTCGGGACTGGTATAGAGGCTTGCTAGAGAATAGTATTGCATCATGGGATGAGTTTGTCAGATGTTTCAAGGAACAATATGCAGAACATGTGAATTCAAGCTATATGCTCAATGAGTTTAACAATATCAAAAAACATTATAATGAGAGTATGTCAGAGTTTAATAGCAGATTCCAAAAAGCTATGTACAAATTGTTCCAAGTATTGAGATTAGATGATGCAGTTTGCCTAACCACATACTTCAATTCTATGGATGGCAAGATGTCTTATCTTTTGAGAGATAAGAATCCCCGTACCCTTAGGGATGCTTTTAAATTAGCCATAAATATTGAAAGCAACCGAAAAGCATCTAGTCAAATGTACAAAAGGGATGAGGGTAGATTGTGGAAGGAAACCAAGCCACAACCTGCAAGGCCATCCAAAGATGATGATAAAATGGACAAAGGAGCTGGTATTAGCAAAGACTTCCCAACAAAGTTTGACAAGGGTGGTAGAAATTTTCAAGATACAAGACCACCTTACCAGAGGTAGGATAGAACCCCTAACCTACGAGATATGCCTTATAAGACAAATTGGAAAGATGGGAGGCCTGTTCTTGATAATAATGAACTCCAAAAGGGAAGAGATACACCAGATCCTTTGAAGAAGAGCACATCACATAATGTGGAAAAAACCCCTTGGTGTGTGGCTTGTAATATGCCTCATTCACCATTCCAATGTGATGTGGCTCATGCCTTGGGAGAAGAGGCCAGTGATTCATATGTAGGAGATTATGAAGGATCTGAAAAGCCTGCTATTAACATGTTTACTAGTGAATTAATGGAGGAATTTTTGTCTTCAGAAGATGAAGAAATTTGTCCTGACATTGATCATAAGAGGAGAATTCTCTCAGATTATGAACAACAAGTATTTACTCACTCTGATCATGATGAGTCTGATAATGACAATTGTAAAGCTCATATGGTAGAATTAGGATCAGGTGAGAAACAATTGAGGAGCATAAGACAGCAGCCCTGGCTCTCATAAGGGAACAAGGGATAACTCCTGCTTTGCAAGAAGAGGGAAATGCAATGGGAAGGCCTATTTCAATTAATGAGATCTCTGATGTATGTGTTGGAAATATTGTGACACATGAGCCTTCTTCTATTGATCCTTTCTATGTTACATTGATAGTGAATAATTTCTTGTTGAAGAATTGTATGATTGACTCTGGTGGTGCTGCAACGGTAATGCCCTATCATGTGATGAAAGAGCTTGGATTGCAAGTGGACACATCTAATGGTAGATGCTATGCTATGGATAATAGGGTAGTGCCTATTCTAGGAACCTTGATTGGAATTGACGTAAGAATTGCTGCATTTCCAAAGGCCAAATACAAAATGGATGTGGTAGTTGTTGATACAAAGCCTAATTATGGCATGTTATTGTCAATAAAGTGGGCTGTAGTAGTTGGTGGAAAGTTGCAATTGGATTTTTCATATGCAACTATTCCAGTCAATGGGACTGATGTGAAATTATATAGAGAGCCCCATGCTTCTATCATGGTTGAAATGGTTGCACCATAAGAGTTGAATTGCTTCGTTGATATTGACATGGATAATTTTATGATTGAAGAAATATTGCCTCAGATGAAGAAAACAGAGCCAATTGTGGATGAGTTAATGTTGCAGCAAGATGGGCTTTGGAAAATGTTTTTTGATGGTGGATGATCCAAGGAGGGATCATGAGCTGGTGTTGTGTTCATTTCCCCATCAGGTATTACATTCAAGTATTCCTTTTTTTTGACTTTTGAATGTACCAATAATACTACTGAGTATGAGGCTTTAATAATGGGATTAGATGTAGCCATAAAACATGGTATCAAATATTTAAAGGTTCATGGTGACTCCCAATTAATTATAGCTCAAGTGAGATCTTAGTATGCTGCCAAGGATGAGAGATTGGAATTGTACAGACATGTTGTCTGGGATAGACTAGAGTTTTTCAAAGCCTTCAATCTGCTTTGGATAGAAAGATCCAATAATATCATGGTAGATTTTCTTGCTAATGTTGCCCTTAAAAATAATTATATTACCCTCACTGGTGTGTCTATGCTAGAGATAAAAATTAGGCCTGCAGTGCCTGACAATGTATATAACTGGAAAGTTTTTGAGGATGATTTTGATATCCTTAGGTTTCTTCAGGGCCTTGATCAATATGATGGACAAAAAATAGATTTCAATGAAGCAGAACAGTGTGTTGAGGGAAAAGAGTGCATCATGGGAAATGAGATAGTACAATTACCCTCAAATCACATACCAAAAGGGTTAGTGGAGCTGGAGGGAATGTTCAAATAAATGATGGTTATTTGTCTCAAAAGTCTAACACTAAAATGGAGGACTTAGAGGAAATAAACTTAGGATCTGAAACCTCCCCTCAAATGGTGTACATTGGAAAGAAATTGAGCAGAGAGGTTATAGGAAATCTGATAAGACTCTTGAAGAGATACAAGCATGTATTTTCTTGGTCATATGATGATTTCAAGGTATATAGGGCCGATCTGTTTCAACATGAGATCCCTCTAAAAGAAGAGACTAAACCATTTAGATAGAAACAGAGACCTATTAACCCTCTACTAGCTACAAAGATGTAGGTTGAATTGACAAAGTTGAGAGATGCTTGTATCATTGAGCCTATTAGGAATTCCACATGGGTTTCCAATCTTGTGCCAGTGAGGAAAAAGAATGGTGACATAAGACTTTGTGTTGATTTCAGAAATCTGAATGTGGCTTCATTGAAAGATAATTATGGATTGCCTAATATGGAAGCCATGCTGCATAGGGTAACTGGTTGTGAGCTCCTGTCAATGATGGATGGTTTCTCAGGTTATAATCAAGTACTGGTCAAAGAATCAGAGCAATTTAAAATAGCATTTGCAACCCCATGGGGAACATATGTATATATACACATGCCTTTTGGTTTAAAAAATGTTGGAGCAACTTTTCAAAGAGAAATGGATGTTGCATTCAAGGAATTGATCAATGTCTTGATGGTTGTATACCAAGATGATCTTACTACTAATTCTAAAAAGGTTGAGGACCATTGTTGTCATTTGGAGAAGGTCATTGTCAAGGCCCTAGAATTTGGTGTCTCTTTAAATCCAAAAAAATGTCAATTTGTTATGACAGAGGGGAAGTTAGTTGGGCATATAGTATCAAAAGGAGTCAAGATTGACCCTGAAAGAGTAGAGGCAATCAGGAAGGTACCTTTACTGAAGAATATGAAAGGTGTGCTAATTTATTGCTAATTTTGTAGAATTGGTGAAGCCTATAGTCAAACTCCTCAAGAAAGATGTAAAGTTTAATTGGAACAAAGAGGCTCAGCAAGCTTTTGAGAAAATTAAACAAGCAATCCAAGAGGCCGTTGTCTTAATCTCACCTGATTATTCAAAGCCATTTTCTCTATTCTCTTTTGCCTCTTTTCATACTATTGTAGCTATCCTTTTACAAAATGTTCAAAGTGAGGTCACAGGGAAAAGATGCAACTGGGTCAATAGGATTCAAGAGTTTGATCTTAAGCTCCACATTACCAAATTGGTAAGAGGTTTGGGGCTTGCAAAATTAATGACTGAGGAAAACATGGATCTCATACAAGTGAACAATGCTAATATCAATGAGAATACAATCACTAGTATAGAATTGCAACCATGGTATAAAGATATTATCCATTTTATCAAAAATGCTAAATGTCCATAGGAATTGAATGATAATCAAAGGAGAAGTTTGAGATTGCAAGCCCAAAGGTATGTACTACTCCAAGGTGATTTGTATTGGAAGGATAATGATGGAATTTTACTATTTTGTTTAGACAAACACCAATAAGAAAAGATATTGAAATACATGCATTCCAGGTTGTGTGGAGGACATCATTCTGCTTGGTCCACATCTCATAAGATTTTGAGGGCAGGATACTATTGGCCTATGTTATTCAAAGATACTCATTCTTTTGTTAGAAAGTGTGAGCCATGTCAGAGACTTTCTAAGAAACTAAAATTCTCAGGTGCATTGTTGTTAAACCTTGTTGTTGCAGAAGCTTCTTTTTCAATGTGGGGTATGGACTTTATTGGGGAATTTTCTGAGAAATCCAGTGGAGGACATAGTCATATTTTGGTGGCTACTAATTATTTCACTAAGTGGATAGAGGCCATCCCAACTAAAAAGGCAACCAGTGCTATTGTAATTGAATTCTTGATGGACAATTTAATTACTAGATTTGGTGTTCCTGTCAAATTGGTTGTAGATAATTCCATGAGTTTCAGATCTTAGGAGATTACTAATTTTTGTTTAGAAATGGGAATAGTCTTGTCTTATTCATCCCCTTATCACCCACAAGCAAATGGGTAGGTTGAATCTAGTGATAAGAGTATCCTAGAAATTTTGAAGAAAACTCTGGAAAAGAATAAAAGGAGTTGGCATGTAAAATTGAAATTAGCATTGTGGGCCAATAGGATTGCTGAGAAAAGAGCTACTGGGAAGTCCCCTTTTGAGATAGTATATGGTGTGAAATCAAGATTACCAGTAAATAATTTCTTACCAATATACAAATTCATGTAGGAAGAAGGTATGGAAATTAGTAATCCATTGCAAGACAAAATGATTTAGTTGGTTAAAATAGATGAGGTCAGAAGGGAAGGACAAAAGGAAAATGTGAAGTTGCAATAGAAAATGAAATATCTTTTTGATAAAAGAGCAACTTTGAGAAAGTTCCAGCCTGGTGACATGGTTCTTCAATGGAATGCCAGAGCTGAAGATAAGGGGAAAAACAAAAAAAATGAGTCTTTGTGGATGGGACCTTTTGTTGTTCATCAAACTCATGGCAAGGATTCATATTTTTTGCAAAATTTGGATGGTGGAGAATAGGAATTGCCAGTGCAAGGACAGTTCCTGAAATTTTTCTTCAATTAGTTCTTTCTCCCTTTCCATGCATAGTACGCATGTATATATGTATATGTGTGTTTGTTTTTTTTGTGCATTCTTTTCTTGCTTTAGGTTAGGGTTTTGTGGTCTGCCTCCCAGAGATTCATAAGTTCTTGCTATGATCTTGCACTCAAGCATCCTCAGATAGAGCCACTGTTGGGTATGTTATTATTTTTCTGAGGTTTTTGTTCAAATTTTGGTGTAGTCTCCTTGCAACTATTTTTTCCTGATCAAGGGTTTTAAAATTCATCAAAATTGCCATAACCAAGTTTGGAAACCCTTGCCCTAGGTCTTGTCCTTAAGAAATCTAGCTTCATCATGTAAACCCTTAAGTTAAGCCCTAATTCTTATATTTCATCGTTACTTTTTAGCTATTTAAGTATATTAACCATGTATGTGATTATTTCCACCAAGCGTTCACTGAATCGTGTAGTATTGTTTCATGTCTCTTAAGTCATTCAACAACCTGGTGAATGTGCTAAAACCCATGTTATATGACATGTTAGTCACTAAGTCTCCAAGTCTTTTAGCAGTTACCTCAACCTTTGTGCGAATCAACGAGTGTGTTGTCTCCTATTTGCTTATTATCTAGCAGTTTCCTGTTAACTCTCAGTGACCTAGCGTGGCGGTGATCTCTCATTCTCAAAATCTAGTGGTTAAGTCTTGTCTCATCTAGCGACCAAGAAAGGACTATTGATTTCATATAAGATCGACAGTCATAACTTAATCTCAAAGTAATTTGGGTCCTACATGAAATAATTTGGCGATTCGGTGACTGGACTGAAAGTATCAATGTCCTCTAAGTTTGGCAGCTTCGATAGTTTGACTTAATAGATTTGGCAAAGATGGTTTTTCCTTTTGTTCACTTGTTCTCGAAGTAATTAGTAAAGTTCTAAATATTCTGGCAATTGGGCGAGTGAAGTGGTCGCGTGTTCTCTTGAAAGGCTAGAAGCATTCAACGAATAGGTGAATCAAATGATCAGGAGGGTTTAAAAGCCTTTATTTGCTGAATCTCATAATCAAAAGGTTAAGGCTTGTATTATCTCAGTGAATTAACGAGGACCGTTGATTATGTCAAGATCAATGGTTGAGTCAGAATCTCAGTTTGAAATAGGCAATTAGGAAAGAATTTAGCGACTCAGAGAGTAAGCTTGTTCACCCATTCTCACATTAAACATGTGGTTAAGTCTCTCTTTCAATGAATAAGCGAAGTCTTCAGTCACCAAGTCACAGAATAAATTGGCAGTTAACTGAAACATTAAGAGATCAAGAGATAGCCTTTGTCACTGATTCTCTGAATGGTAACTATGGTCAATTGCTCGGGCATGTTAAGCTTGTTCATTGGTTCGCTAAATGAAGGATGAGTTAAGAGATTCATTTCAAGAATGAGCGAGTTCTTTGATCGCTAGTTCTCTGAATGTAAGTAGGGGTTAACTTTTTATTAAGCGATCATGAGAATCTTTAGTCACTAGTTCTTTGAAACAGGCTCAGTTAGAGAAAATAATAAAAGAAAGGCTAGAGACTGTTGCTACATGGATAAAGTACGTTGTCGAGCTAGAGAAAAGGCAATTGGCCATCTAATCACTTTTAAAGGAGGGTTTAATGACGTAAACAAGGTTTTAAAGTATGAAGTTGTAATCACTGCCTCCTTGCCTTGATTTCAAGTTTTTTAAATCTATCTGTCAACATCCTGACATCGGCTAGCTCTATATGAAAAATGGTTATATGTGAAATTGAATGTGGAAACAACTAAGGATAGATTTGTAATGATTCTGGTAGTTGTACACATCTGATTTGCATCGATAAATAAGCTAAACTCATTATTTTTTGTGTTTGAAGATCACTTGAAGAGAATTGTGTTGTCTGAAGCAATCTTTGAGTGCCAAGCAAATCATGTTTGCAGAGTTGAGAGAAATTGTGCAAAAGAAATGAGTCAACCAGAGCTGAGCATGACCTCTTCCAGTGGCAAAGCTAAATCCAAAGGTGGCAAAGATCAAAATAAGCCAAATTACTCAAATGAGTTCATGAAATTGCTGCCTAGTTCTAGTTAGAACAAGAGAGCTCCTGATGATGTCTTTGAGGATTTTCTAGGTCAATGCAGAGACCCTGTCACACCAAATTGCTCAAGTTATACTATTTTCAATTTCTTTTATGGAAATAGGGGTAAACATGTTCCTATTTGTAATGGCTGGACTTTGGGTTTGGGGAAACTGGTTGTGCCTGATGTGTTCTTAGATGTGGACTTAATTGTTGCATTAGCTAGGTGTTATGACCCTATATCATAAAAAATTAGGAAGGAGGACAAGTCACCTTTGGTTACTCTTGATAGGGGTTCTTTCATGAAAGCTTTTAGTTTTTATACGTCTTCCTCTACTGAAATTGATTTGAGCCAAGAAAGAGAAAGGTACAAAACTAGTATACGTTCAGTAAAGGACCAAATGGTGAGGCATATCCCAAAAGAAGATAAATATATAGCTCCCCTCCTTGCTAGCATGAATGCCCCTTACCAGTTTAAATCCCTCCATCACTATATGAAGCAGACTTGTTATGGGTTGTGTAGAGTTTTGGGAATAGATGGGGATGCAAAATTCTTGCCAGCTGATCTTTTGATGATGATCTTAGATATCCAAAATCCCCTAGTGAACACAAATTATGACTACATCCAGTATGTAATCAATAGGATGCATGAAGGGTTAATGTTTGTCAAAGAAAGTAAGAAGCCCATCAAGTTCTTGCATTACTCTATGTTGATGCACTTAATTCTATTTTTCAACATCAATAGTTTTGATTTGAAAATGCTGAAACCAAGGTTTATTTTCCAAGACCAGCATAATCCAATGCAACTATGGGTGAGGATTTGGAATTCTACTTCAAATGAGAGTGATTTTTGTGTTTTCCAGAATTTCATTGTTTTTCCCATTCTGAGATTGCTAGGCATAAATGTTACAAGGTTACCAACAAATATTCTTAGGCTCTTAAGACCTATGTAATTAGAGGAGAAATGGGAGGGAAACCATAATTGGGGTGACTTCTACTTTGGGGAAAATTCTACAATTTTAAGAGTTTACAGTTCCCCCCAACCCCCAGATTTGCTACGAAAATTGGTGCCACCCAGAGTTGCCTCATTGGAATTTATTTGGCAGTTGATGTGGACAGACAAAAAACTATTGGCTCCTCATAGGAAAGGTACTTTCACACCTAGGCAGTTCAAAATTGGTGATTTCTTGATTGGTAAGACGGCTTTCCCACAAATTACTGCTTGGCTAAACCAATTCAAGATGGTATCTAGTGTTTGTAGACATGTGGACCCTTAGGATTTTATTAAAACTGCAAGGTTGACACTAATTCCTAATATTGGTGTCATTAAGGAGTATGAGGGCCTTGATGAGGAGGATGTGATCAAAAATGTTGTGGAGAAGGATGAGATTACTAGGAGTTGGAATAGGTTTTTTGATTTAAAAGATCTATCAAGTCAGTTAAAGGCAGCACAAATTCCTTTTGAGGGTTTGTTCCCTGACCTTCCCTACTTGAGAAGAATTGACAAGATGATAGAGATGCATGACACTTTGTCAAATCAATTGGAAAATTTGCTTGATCAAAAGTAGCCAAAAAGGGGAAAGTATTACTCATCCTCTGATGATGAGGACTTTTCTGATGGATCCCAAGAAGGAAATATCCCACCATAGGTTGGGGGTTTACCAGTTATTGAGCCAGTTACAGACCAGCCAGAGGCACAAAATCTTCTAGAGCCACCATTGAAGAAAATTAGATTTGAAGAGGGAGAGCCTTCTAGGTAGAATAGACAAAAAAGGGTGATTGACAGAGCATCTACTCTTGTACCAAGTGATAGGGCTTACCATCACCAAATGAGGAAAATAATAAGAGCCAGTAAGGTGGTGGCCACTAATGAGGAGAGTGAAGAACAAGCCCTGTGGTTAGAACAAGATATTAGAGAAGTTTATCAGGAAGAATTTTTAAGTGATGACCAATTTATTAAAACTGATGAATTTAGAGATTTTCTTCTTTGGAAAAAGCAGTAAGAAGTGGCTAAGGCTATGCCTGAAGGAATGGAGCCAAGTGAAGAAACTATGAGGGCTTTACCCTCTTATGATCCTAGCCTTGAGGCTATAACTATGGATGAGGCTAGAGAAATGGTGTGATCAAGTGGAATGATCCTGACTCTAGGATGGGATTTGACTTCTGCTTTTATCATTGATCAAATAAGAAAGCAACCACAAGGTAGTCTATCCTATGAGGTTCATATTGGTGATATGATCAGAGGAAGTGGCTATGACCCTAAATCTCAGGCTGTTGCAATGTGGTCTATTGCCCCTAAGACTCAAAAGTCATCTTTAGTAAGGATAGAGGATCATATGGAAGGAAATAAAATCATTTGGACTGTATAGAATACAACTGGTCTTGAGGTATCTAACGTAGTGACTCATTTTGCTAATTTAAATGAAGCAAAAATAGCCCAATTATTTGAAAGGTATGCAAGGTTATTTGAGAGTTCAATCATGGTAGCCAAAGATAGGGATTTGAAGATGATGAAGATCAAACAATTGGAAGGTGAATTGGAAGAATTGAGAGTTAGGCTTGAAGAAGCTTCAAAGGCAGTTCTTCCTCCTCCTTTGCAGATTGAGGCCCCTATTCAGACAGATACAAAAGTTCTTGAGAAGCCTACTAAGGACCTAGAGAAGATAAGACTGGATGCATCTTTGGACACTGTTGCAAAGATTGTTTAGTCAAGGAAAAACTAAATAAAGGAAAGGATGGAGTCAGTCCATCAATCAGTCGGTCTATTACACCATGCTAGTGGAAAAGTGAATGAGTCTTTGAGCAGTTTGGAGCCACTTTACAGTGTATGGTTAGGGAGGAGCTCATTGTTTGATAAGCTTGATGATTTGCAGGAGTATAGGTCTTATATTCCTAAGATAGTATCTGAAGTTTTTGAAAAGATTTGTTTGATAAGTATTGTTTCAAAGTTTTTTAAAGGTAAATCTAACTAGATAGTAGCCAAGTTGGTTGTCTGATGAAAATTACAATAATTATTTGCCTCCAATTTATGATAATGGTGGGAATATAATTGGTATAAGTGAGTGGAAAGTATCAATGGATCAATTGGTAATCAAACAAGATGCTTTCCTAAAAGGTGATGGTGCTCTGGACTTGGAAAGATGCAATAGTATAATTGATAGTTTGTTTAAAGCTGAAAGTGATTGCATACGATTTGTAGCAGAGGCTAAAGGTATAACTGATTCCATGTGGGATCAGCAGATCAAATCACTACAAGAATTACAGGCCTATAGTTGGCCATCTGATAATGATGTTGCAGCATGGGACAAATTGAAATAGAAGAAATAGAAGAAGCCAACTGCCCAGATGACAAAAGAGGAAGAAGAATAGACTGCACATGGCACCTGATCCAAAATTTGAGGGAGAGCATGTTTCAAACAAAGGATGATGTAAGTTAGCCTGTATTGGCGGTCATCATTCATGCTAAAAATTTAGCAATTGCTCTAAAATATCTTTAGAAAAAGGTTCCACTTGTAAGATTGTTAAGTAGTTGAGAACTACATTCTGTTGTCATAATTAATATCTTTTAGTTTGTACTTTTTGATTTTAGTACAAGTTGTTTCCCAGACGTCCAAAGCTTGTTGCATCTTTTCAAGGATTCCAAGATGGCTCTGGGTATATATAGCAAGTTTTTACTCTTTTCTGGGGAGATACAATTTTGTAAAGAAGGTTCTGAATATAGAGCTTTATTTTCTGCTAAGTCTTGAAGAACTGTGCTGAAACTTTTTGAAATACTAATACAAAATACTGGAACTACTTTCTTGTCATTTGTTGTCTTGATATGTGGCTGTTTTGATTTTCTTATGCATTTAACTACAAGGGTTTTCAATGCATTGTTTACTAGGTGAATATAGAGGTTGAGCTTAAGCATCCTTCAAGGAAAGAATAAATCTTAGGGGAGGTCTTTGGGAATTAATTGTCTAAGTATGAATTTGATTACAGATATGAGAATTAAAATTGTGAAATGTCAGGCATTTCATTTTGGTTTTTAGTATACTTATTTTAGTATGATTCATTGGATGTAGGGTTTGACTCTGATGCCCAATAAATAAGGCACTGGTTTAAACTATATTTACATTTGTATCACCAAGAAAATACAAACAACTGATTAATTTTACTTCTATTGCATAGTCTCTATCTAAAATTATTCTATGACAAGTTCATGGATGTTTATTTTAATGCTTTAAAGAAGCCCTTAAAAGAGGTTATCCTTCCTTTAGTTTAACTTAGAAAAAGAAGAAGGATGAATGTCCTTATGCCACTGTCCTATGTTATTTCATTCATAATTTTCATAATAGTGTTATGTATTAGGATGATTTGGGGAGCACTAAGAGGTGTGATGTTTTATTGAATTAAATCCTGAGAGAAGCTAGCATAGCAGTGAAGGAGCTAATTCACAATCGAAGGCTCATTTGTATAGGTAAACCTACCTGAGTTTTATACTCAAAGTGAAGAAGGCTTAAATCCATAATACCTTAGTGCTTGCAATTTTTTAGATGCATCTATTGGGATTATTGGAGTTATGGTTTTATCAAGAGTTTGTGAATTGTAAATCATCTGTATATCTGAGCACTAACACACTGTTCTTGAACTTTTACATTCCTTTCATGTGCATCATTTCTTGGTTTATTGAATTGTATCAAGTATTTCAACCTTATTCTCATTTCATCCTATAAATCATCATCATATGTTTGAATGAACTTTACATTTGCAATAGTTATTTTGGGGAAATGTAGCATTTATGTCATAGACAAAATCAAAAGAAGCAGACCCTATTGCCTTATTTATAGTCATCATGTTTTCCCATAAGGCTAATAATATCTTTTAATTCCAAGGCTTCTTATTTTTGTCCAGTACTCTCTTAAGTATCTTAATCATTTTTTAGTTACTGGACTCTGCCTGGCCATTTCCCTGTGGATGATAACGAGATTAGTATGAGATTTTTATACCAAACTCTTGAAAAAAATTAACAAAATCCTCTGATCTAAAACACATTTCATTATTAATGACCAAAATTTCTAGGCAACCAAATGTGGTTAGAATGTTGTGCATTAAAAAATTTATTACAACTGTACTGGTGGATCTTGTAGGTGGGATTGCTTCATTCCAGTTAGTAAAATAGTCTGTTGCTACCAGTATTATTAGGAATTCTTAGTAATCTACTAAAAAGTAAATTATAAATTTACAATATTATTATTAATTTTTATTAATCTTTTCAATTGTATGAAATATAATATGATTGCAAATATTATATAATTCAATGGTATGTTTTGGATTATTGGATTTAGTTGTTAGTGACTATTAAATATGAAATTGTTAGAGGTAGTTTGAGAAAACAAGACACTAACCTCAGAGGGTAAACAACTGCTCAAGGTTGTTGAAGAGAAACTACTTATAGAGAGAAAACAAACAAGTGTGAAAGTAAAGGATCAAAAAGAAAAAAAATGAACCCCAAACCTCAAGGAGGCTTTGTGCAACAAACCCTAATTATGGTCACAAGGGGCTCTTGTAATAATATTATTTACAAACCTAGTTGAGGAATTGTTGTCCCAAATTTTTCTACCATCTTTTAGGTGATGGTTAGTGACCTAGACAACCTTGTGAAACATAGAAACAATGAAACAATTAATAACTCATTTTTTACTACAAGTTGAATAGATCAATTGTTTAACCAGAAGAATAAGTATTACAATTTTTGCATGATCAAACGACCCCGGGTCATTGAACTAGAAAACAAAATATCCTTACCATTTCTTTACCATTCATAAATCATTCACAACTCTTATCGCCTTTACTACAGACTTCGAACAAGTTTTTAGGTGGCAATAGAGAATACAAAGAGGTGGAAAATGAACACAAAGGCAAGTAGATAATTTTGCATTAAGTATTGTCGACGTGGCACCATTGTATGCAGACTCTCCAAAAAAAGCAGTCCACATTGCTGACAACAAAAGTTATTTCTTATATTGATAGTAAATTCTTAAATTGTTTAACATTGAAAACCAAAGTTATATTTAGTAATATATTCTAAGAGTAACCACATTTAGACACATTCCCAAACTATTAATGTTACATACATTTAGAAATAATGTACAAATGAATATAAATAAATTAAAATCTAGAAGACAAACTTTATATTTAGAGATATTAAAATTCTAGGATTGATACAGAAGAGGGAAGATTATTATTTGTAATATTTTAAGATCTTTAAGTAAGAAAAAATACAAATATAGAGGAACATTGCATATTCAACCCATTGAAAGGATAAATTCAAGGTCCCACAAAGTTTCTATATTAACAATTCCTTTAACATACTTCAATTTAGTACTTTAAGATAGGACATACTTGAGACATTTTCAAGAACAAGAACCCTGTCGAGGAGAAAAAAGTAATCTATTTTGGATTTAATAGTCGCTAACATTTAAATCTGATAATCCAAAACTCCTAGGGTTGGAGAGAAATACATTGGATCAGTATTTCTTTGGTAAAGTTGGTACCCTGTGTATGATTGGTGCAAGTACACTAGAGCCTTTTCGGTTAGATATTTTTTAGTTTTAGGGAACATGGCCTATATAAATCCTTAACATATATTTTGGGTTTAGATGAGGCTACACACATGCCTATTCATTTTATGTAAATATAATGATGCAAATTTTACACCCTCATCTTGCACTGATTTTTTATTTTGCACCTTAAATTGCTGAATTGATTGACCAAGGTCTGATATGAATATAGAATATGAAGTTAGACAAACCATTTTGGTGGTATTAAATGTTAATGCACATGTTCTTGTATAAGGGTGTCAAATTTTTCAGGTAGACAATGGAGATAATTAGAGAGAAAAATGGTGAAGTTCTACCAGTCCAGTTATGAACTACAGAGTTGTCTTGGGACAGACCTGATGCTAGCTATGTTATGTTTGATAGGAATTTTGCTTCAAGGTAAAGGTGACTATTGTTCCTAGATAACCCTAGAATTCCTACCCAATTGTTGAGGTTAATTAGACCAAAGGAATATGCCAAGGATATTACCATAGTCCTCAATTTTGGTGATATAATTTTATACCCAGTGTCTAGGCTAATTAGACCAAAGGAATATTCCAAGGATATTACCATAATCCACAATTTTGGTAATATAATTTTATGGCCAGTGTTTATAGTTTTTTAAGTATATGGATACAAGGGAGTTCCTTATGTGTTATCTTGCAAAGTTTCCTTGAAGGTGGTGTTTGCAAAAATCTTAAGGCAGATAGGTTGTCTGCAAGAAGTAGCCTTAACCAATAGAGGAAGAGAAACTTTTTTTGCCAGTATCACAATAGCAGCCATGTTACTTCATCAAGATGAAAGGGTAATGTACAAGGAGGAATTACTCAATCATGATCAATTCATCAAGAGTGATGAATCCTAAAATTTCATTATCTAGAAGAAACAAGAGATTGCAAAAACAATATCTGAAGGTAGTACTTAAGATGATGACACACTACAGGCTCTAGCAGCATACAATTCAGAATTTGAAAACTTTACTATGGAAGAAGCTAGGCAAAACTGAAAGCAAAATAACTACAATAAGCAATGTATAAAAATCATAGACATTAATGTGAGAAAAGTAGTAGTCATTGTAATAACTTCAAATAGATATTTATAGGTGATGATATTTGATACAATGATTGCAATTTGTAATGAAAAAGTAAATAGAGTAGTTAAATTGAAATAGACATATAAAGTTGAAGTACATAATAACAAATTCTATGATACCCATGATCTTTATGCTTGTGTTTGTTCCTCCCTTCTTTGACTGTTATATTGTTGCATTGTTGTGAGTACATTGAGCATTTCTTGTTCCCCCAGTATGGTAATATTGTCATTTCTTACCATCTAGTATTCATGATTTTTTTTTAATTTCCTTGATTTGTTTAGAAATGCTTTCTGTGTCTTCTTTTACAGTTGTTAATAAGTCTCCAATTGCAGTCAATTTGTAGATATCTCCTTCCTCATATGTTTCTATTCTGCTAATACTTTGAAGATGTAATTCATAGTTTTTCTTCATGATTTCTATATCTAGACTATCTTAAGCATTTTCTTCATAAAAATTGCAGCCCATATTTGTAAAGATATTTTCCATATGTGTAATGCTGTTATTGAGTGTTTCGATTAGATTTTGTAGTTCTTCAACTACTTATGTGTTGATCTCTATTTTGAAATTGATTGAAAAGATACACTTTTGTAGAGGACTATTAGTGGATTCGATAATTATTAGATTGAGAGCTTCTTCACTGTCCATATCTATTATTGTTTTCAATAGTTTTTCTTGTGTATTATATATTCTTTTCTATTCTTTGGGCAACTGAGAGTATGTGTCGATTATATCTTTGAGTTGAATATATATTTTGTAATAACTGGCTAGGCAGTCGATGAGGTCCACACCTCTTGAATTGAGGTATTGTATCCATTCTTGTGAGATTTGTGCCATGTGTCTATCTTCATGCATCTACTTGATAATTTGTTCATTGGAATGAAGTGATGGAGCAAAAATATCTTCTGTTTGATTTGATGTTTGGGAAGAGATATGACCAAGCATTTTATTGATATAATAAAATAGATGATTGACAGTAGATTTGAGCATGTTCTTTTCATCTTTCAATTGGTCCAACCTGTCTCTTACCTCTTGATGTGTGAATTCCCACATATCAATTATACAATCATGGAAAGCGGGTCCTATGTCAATTTGATTGACATCAAAATCTGCTACATTTAGATCTACGAAGTTGCTGTCTTGTTTTGGTTCTACAACTTGTATTATTACATGCCCTATTTCTTGATATTTTTCAAGAGCAACTAGCTTGCCTCTTTCTTCTTTTTTCTTTGAACCGGTAGTTGTAATACCCCAAAAATGGTCTATAAGTTCATTAACCTCTTACATCAACAATTTGATCGAAATCGTCATCAAAATCCTAACCAAAGGCACATTTGCACATCAGTTCATCAAAATCTAATTGATTATCCTAAATTCTACATCAGGGAATATTTCTTGAACATTCTTTATTTATCATAATTATCTTTGATTTAATAATTATTTGGCGATAAATCTTATTTATCCTAAAGTTGATTAATTGAATATGATGAATATTTAATTAATTAATTTAATTCTGCCACTTAATTATTTAATTAGATTTAATTTCATTTATTTCTAATTAATATTATTTTTATTTTGACAATAAATCAAAATTCCTACAAACAATCAATTGAATATTTATTTAATTGATTTAAAAACAAAGTTGTCAAATTTAATGATTTAATTGGAATAAAGTTTGATTTAATAATTGATTAACCCATAAATCAATTGTTTTAATTCAAAATCAGTTAAGTGGAAAATAAATCACTTTATTTATTAAATTAATTCAATTTAAATCATGCACAATCAGAAAAGAAGTCAACTTTAAAATAATTATTAAATTCAATTTGTTAACTTTCTAAACTCAACATCTGATGATGAGTTGAAAAAGAGAACTAAACTCTATTTTGAGATAAAAACTATTTTTTGCATGATTTTATGAGTTATTTATTCTAATTTCTTGTTAACTCAAAAATCAACCCAAGTCTATCAAGAGTGATTTATGGTTTTTCTTATGCATCCTCAAAGCCCTGGATTTCTATAAAAACAAGGCTCATCTCTTCACAAATCATCTCTCAAAATCTCTCAAATTTGCACAATTACTCTGGCAAATTTACAACTAAAGAACAAAGCTTTTGCAACAGGGAATTTTGTGAGATCATTTCATAGTTTTTCATAGCTTTTGCATTCATCTTCATAGCATTGTTAGATTAATTGCATATCATTTCAATTCATTCTAGATTAGTTTCATATCAAGTTTTTCATCTAATTGCATAAAAAATCCATAAAAAAAAAGATTAATTTGCATGCATATTTCATTGCTTTCATCATTTTAAATCCTTTGTTTAGGTGTTGCATTGTCACTGATTTTGGTCTAATCTGAGAATAACATACTTGCACCTACTAGAAGGTAGTAAATCACCTGGTTAGCTTAGTTTTATTTATTTGCAGATTTTGATTTTGCTAACCTCTAATGTTTTACTGAAGTGTTGTGTCTCTAGCTAGGTACAATTTTCACACACACATTTTTGGCACCCACCGTGGGGCTCTGAAATGAGTTTCCATTCTATTCTATGAAATTTCTATCATTTTTCTCGAACCCACAACCACAAGGTTAATTTTTGTGAGTTTTGTGATAAATTTTTGGGCTATTTTTCTAGAAATTTGATTGATGTTTTATTGGTACATGCACATATGACATGATACAGATCTAAAATTTATATTTTTGGAAAGGTGCACGTGTAGGTACATCCTGTGGGTACAAAAGATAAAAGACAAATGCTCAAAAATTGCTAAAATAGGTAAAATCTACTAAGCACATTGCGAGGAACTCAGGTATTTTGTTGCATCTGAGAACACTTTATTTTTGGATATAAAACGAACGAACCTCTCTTGTGTCAAGCTTGTGTGAATTTTTTTGCTTTCATATCATAGACTTCAGTTTTTGGGCTATAAAACAAACATAGATTTCCTTTCTGCATATCTCTTACACATAGTAAATAGGCCCTATGAACACTATTTGTGGATGATCTTGAGAGAGTGGGCTTCTTTCACTTGTTTATTCATGTGAAGCTCTTCTTGATGAAGGATCCCCTTGTAGGTAGGGAGGATACTGAGATTATCTTGCGTTCTACTGGGTTTGCAACCTCAGCCTTTGATCGATACATTCTCTCTCAAGAGGGATTTATAGACCATAAGTTGTTGACATCACAAATCTTGGTGAGATAATTTCAGTCTTAGCATGTTAGATTAATCTGTCTACTTTGTTATGGTGAAGTGAAGAGGATAGGGAATTATGCTCTACTTCCTTTTTGGATAGTACCAAAAACCCAGATCCTTGAATCTAATCTAGTCCCCCTGTGGTATCTTTTGTGAGTCACCTTTAGAGAGGGTTAACCGTAGTGGACATTCCCTTAATTGGGTCAACCACGTGGATGGAACTTCAAGTTGTAATAGCCATTTTTAGTGTGGTAGCAAGAACCGCTATATAAATGTCCTTGTGGAGGAAATCTTCATAGGTGTGGTCTCTTGTTGGGCTATCAGATCTCCCTAGAAGCTCCTGATTAATTAAATTCTCAGACCGTGTCAAAACCCCGATGCCCCTGGATTGGAGTTTGCCCTCTTGAGATCACAAAAGTTGCAGAGTCAAACCATTACTACAAACCCTAGTGAGGCCAATTTTTCATTTTCTAAGACTATGTGCATTATTGAAAAACTTTGTAGAATATACACAAGTGGCATTCCTGGGGATTAGCACATTAAGTCACTATTGCTTGCTCATGCACAAGGTTGATTTTCCCCTTGCTCATTGTTTTTAGACAATTGATTGCTTCCCTTTGCTTGTTGTTTTGTGTGTTTGCTATCTATTTGGTCTTTGAGAACAAACGATCCTGAACTATTACATGAATCTTCAAACCTGGACATAAAATTTTTGCAAACAATCTGAGACTGAAAAATTGAAAAAATTGCAAATCTGAAGCAAAAATCCTTTCTGGTGTCAAAAGTCATCCTGAAATTTTAAAACTCGTATCAAAGCTAAAGTCAAAGTTGTTAGAAGCCTTCAAAATTTGTCAGGAATTCAGTTTTTGTAGCCTATTTCCAGATTCTATCAAAATATTCACTGTGTCAGGAACATAGTAGAAACTAGAAAGAATTTGATCATTTACCTAAAGTGGTCTCTTGAGTCTGATTTAGCCTTCTGATTTATCGATTTGAGTCTTTTTCATCTTGCGTGAAAACCTTGTCAAAATTATCTTCAAATTCAGTCTTCATACAAAATGGCTAAGTGTTGTGAGCTATTGTCCACCATATTTTGGGTGTCTACCCATACTAATAGGGCATAGTATACTTCATTTATGCCCAATCTAATCTTGACAAGGTTGCGTCATTTGATCTTCTTGAATCAAGTCATTCTTCAGTGTCTTCATCTTTCTCTTTTGCTTCATCCAAGGTTAATGGTGGAAACTAGAGCTTCCTCACACAAGAAATCCAGAGAAGCACCCAATACCTTACCTTTGTCTACTCATGTGGGTCCAACCTTTGAGAAACTCTATAATTCAGGTCCTTACGAAGACAGTGGTCTAGGCAATCTTTGATTAAAAACTGGTTACATACCCCCCCTCCATCAACCCACGGAGGTGATCAACAAACTCCACATCAATCTATCCCAGGGAGTCCTAAAACTCCTAACATGTCTCAAGGAGGGACAAACCACAATTCGCAAGGACATCAATCACAACATGGTGTCAATCAAGAACACACACCTGAAATTGCTCAATATCAAAATGATGATGACATCAAGAAAATGATGAGGCATTTCTTGAAGGAAGATAGAGAAACATACTTCCTAGAGTTAGCTCATCAAGGTGCTAAAATTCCTCCCAACTTTAATGTTGAAGATATCATTACGCATAAGGAAGAAACTCCAATCATCGCTATGATGAAACAGATGCATGTCATGCAAGTCAAACTTAACAAACTTGAAAAAGAAAAGGAATCGAAGGAGTTCTCCATGGAAGCTCTATGCCCTTTTCCATTTGATAAAGACTTGTACATGTTGCCATTCCCTAAATGAGTGCAAATACCTAAATACAATAAGTATGATGGAAACTCTAATCCTCAAGATCATATCAGAGAATTATGTACTCAATTTATGGAGTTCATGCATGAACCAACCTACCTAATGTGTCTTTTCCCTTGATCTCTGGGAGGGTCGGCTATTCATTGGTTATCAAAAATTCCCCCTACTATCAAAACTTTCGAGGAGTTAATCAAACTGTTTTATCAACAATACTCCTACAACATCCAACATCTGGTCACTATGATCGACATCTACAATCTGAAACAAAACTCAAGAGACCCATTCCTGACTTTTCTCAAATGATGGAGGAAGAAGTTTTCTCTATATGCTAGACCCATTCTAGAAATCAAGGAGCTAGAAATTTTCATCAATAATCTTGTTCCAGAACTCAACTACCATTTGCAAATGCAAAATCATACATCCTTTGATAAAATGGTAGAAAATGCAATCAAAATTGAGTAAGTACAACATCATCACCTTACCTGAGATAAAGGTATTTGATCCTGAACCTAAACCAAAATGGTGGAGAGAGAATGATTTCTGTGACTTCCATCACAATAAGGGTCATAAAACCAATAACTACATACACTTGAAACATATCATACAAGATAAAATTGATAATGGGGAAATCATAATTGACAATCACAAAAGCAATAATGATCATACAGCATTCACGGAGCCATTTCTGAAACATGGTCAAGGAGAATCATCTTCTTAGCCTAATGTGGGTGCTAAAGTCAATTATGCCTACTCTGGAAATAATGTTGTCATCAATATGGTTGAACCATGCCTATCTGAGTGTTGCAATGTCATCACAATTGTAAGAAAAGATAGAGAAAATCAATCAACAAATGCAGTTACTTGATCACAAGCTCAGGAACATCTGCAAGGACAAATCCCAAATTCATCTAATGTCCCTAAGATACCTTTCAATCTCTCTTCCGCTTCTAAATAGAAGGCTACATCTAAATCTTAAAATCCTAAAGACACGAGGCCTAATTCCTACAGTATTATCCAACAACTCTAGCATACCAATGCAAAAATCTCCATGTTTGAATTGCTTCGGATATCTCCAACTCATAGAGCCATTCTAGAAAAATCTCTACTCAGATCCAATGCTCCTCATAATCTTGATTTAGACAGGTTCCAGACTATGGTTGGTCATCTTATGTCTTCGCAATATATCTCCTTTTCAGAGGAAGATTATAATTCCTTATGTCATCCACATAACCAGCCCTTACATATTGAAGTCTTAATCCAAAACCATTGAGTCAAACATGTGTTGACAGATGGAGGCACTGGTCTAAACATTTTTTCTTACAACTTGATTACACAATTGGGATTATCTGAAGCTACCATTGATCCTGAAAAGAAAATAACTATCAAGGCATATGATGAAGAAGAAAGATCTTCCAAAGGAACTATTGTCTTACCTATCAGAATAGGACCCATTATCACAGACACCATATGTCAAGTTCTTGATCTACCTTTGGCTTACAACATCCTTCTAGGAAGACCTTGGATACATGAAATGAGAGCTATTCCTTCCACATACCATCAATGTGTGAAATTTCCTTATGAAGGAGTAGAGTTGACGATTCCAACTGACCTCTCTACAACTTGCAATGCATTAAAAGAAAGTGTTGATAAACTTGTTCCTAATAATAGATAATCTTCCACTAAGCAGCTAGACGTTGCTTCAACATCCAAGATGGAAGACATTGATAAAGAGGTTAAAATAAGAAATAATGGTATGGGAGAATACACAATGGAACCAGTCTTATCTCTCACATCTCTCCCATTATCACCAAAGTCTTTTGGACAACCTTCAGACAAAGTGAAACCTAATGTTAAAGAATCCCAAGTCATATTCAATAGAAGCTTTGTCCCAGAGAAAGTATCTAAACAAGATTTTGAGGAAGATGAAGTCGTGCTTGCATGGATGTATAAAGATGAATCCCAATCTCAGCCAGTCCAAAAATGTGACTCCACTTCAAGCAAAATTCCTCAGAAGTCATATGGACCAAGAGACAAATTGATCACAAAAATGGGATATTCAGGAAAAGGACCTCTAGGACTACAAGGTAAGGGTCTTTTATCACCTCTTGACCATTATGGCCAGAAAAAAAAAGAATACAATAGGTCTAGGATATAAGAAGAAGCCTTTCTATCTAAGAAAGAACTCCCCACATGTCTTAGAACAGATTGAACCAAAGGAAGAAATAGAAAAATCTGACAGTGATGATTCAGACACCACTAATGAGCTCATTTCTTATGAGGGTTTGCCTAAAGAAATAAAAGACCTCCTTGAAGAAGGAGATGATCCAATCAAAAGAATTAATGTGGTAGACATACAAGAACCTACTATGGAACAAGAGATAGTTGCACCACAAGAACTAGCTAATCTCGAAGACAATCAAATAGATAAGGAGGAAGGTGGTAGCTATTCCCATGAGTATAAATTCAAATTAGAATCTAAGGGTAAACCTTCTTGGGGTAGTCATCCTGACTTTACTCATGTTCTTAAATTTCCTAGAGGCATAGATGAGGAATCCAATGACTATGCATGGGGAGTCATTCCAGAGGAAGATGATCTTATCACAGAAAAACATGTTGATGCTATTCACCAATATGCACCTAAACCCAACGTAAGTCTAGAGTGAAATAATGAACTTAACGAGTCTGATCCATCGATGGCTGAAGTGGACTCCCACAATGGCATTGAGCCTATTCATGAATTGAACATCTTAAGTTGTAATATCACCTTCGAACTCGAGTGTCAGGTTAGGACTAATGATGGTAGATCCATATCTGTAAACACTATCTCCCAATCCTTTCCCACTTTGAGTATCCAACATCCTGAACTTCTTAACCAAACTTCCATGAATCCAAGCCAAGGTATCTATACCTTTCCAAATGACTATACCCTTTCTTGCTACCTAAATGTAGTTGAGCCTATGAGGACTTCCATCAGTGAACTGAGCATTAGCATGATGAAGTTTGACATCAAGTATCTTAGTCAAAATAATAAGAATAAAAATAAAAATAAAAGGAGTTCTGGGGGTGAAAACCACTTTGTGGCAGTCTCAAAACCTACAAAAGGAAAAATAAAAGATGTATCCGAATGTGAAAACCTTTCTAAGGCACCTAAGGATGAGATATTTGATGTCCTTCCAAGTCATTTACAAGATAGATCTCTAGTTCTAATTGAGCCTACTCAATCTATCACCTTAGGAACAATAGAAGAACCACAGTTGATCCATGTAGCACAATCCTTATCAGAAGAAGAAAAGAAAAAAATTACCACATTCCTAATAGAAAAGAAGATCAACTTTGCATGGAAATATTTAGATATGCCAGGGTTGGATCCTGATCTTATAATGTACCATTTATCTATAGCTCCAGGGGTCAAACATGTTAAGAAAAAATTAAGAAAGATGCATCCACATGTTGCACTCTTGGTCAAAGATGAATTAGAGAAGATACTAAAAGCCAGATTCATCCATGTTATTGACTATACTGAATGGATCTCTAATATTGTACCTATTTCTAAATCAAATAAATCAATCAAAGTGTGCACAGATTTTAGAGATGTAAACAAAGCATGCCCTAAGGATGATTTTCCATTAAATAATATTGATATGATAGTGGACATGACTGTGGGCTTTGAGATGTATTCCTTGATGGATGGTTTTTATGGATATAACAAACAAAAATTGCTCCAGAGGATCAAGAGAAAATTGCTTTCACATGTGCGTGGGGTAATTTTTTTTTGGAATGCCATGCCATTTGGGCTTAAGAATGTTTGTGCTACATATTAGAGAGCTATGACGTCTATTTTTCATGACATGATGCATCAAACTATGGAGGATTATGTTGATGATACCTTAGCAAAATCTATGATAAGGGCTAAACATCTAAATGATTTGAGCAAAATACTAGACCGCATGGAGAAGTTTAGTCTTAGATTAAACCCTAAGAAGTGTGCTTTTGGCATCACTTCTGGAAAGCTCCTAGGGTACATCATCTTAAAGAAAGGTATTGAAGTTGATCCAGCTAAAGTGAAAGCCATCATGGAGATACAACCTCCCAAGAACATTAGTCAAATGAGAACATTGCAAGGGAGAGTTCAATCTATCATACGCTTCATATCACAGGTTGCAGATATATCACAGCCTTTTACAAAAACATTACATAAAGATGTGACTTTTGCATGGAACAAGGAATGTGAAAATAACTTTAACCATATCAAGAAATAACTATCAAATCCTCCTATTTTGAAGCCTCCTATTCAAGGGAAGCCTTTGATCTTAAATGTCTCCACAACAGATACATCATTGGGGGCATTGCTAGCACAACATGATGAGAACAAGAAGGAAAGAGCTATATACTATATCAGTAGAACATTGGTAGCATATGAAAAGAACTATTCAATGATTGAGAAAGCTTGTCTAGCTATGATCTTTGCATCATAGAAACTAAGACATTATATGTTATCTCATACCACACAGTTGGTAGCTAAGATTGATCCACTAAAGTACCTACTAAGCAAAGCTGCCCTCACAGGTATATTAGCCAAATGGGTCATGCTCTTAAATGAATTTGACATTGAATATGTTGAAAGAAAAGCTATTAAAGGATAGGTAATTTTTGATCAATTGGTTGAAGCACCATTGTTTGATGATACACCAACGCAAATGGAACTTACAGATTCCTCTATCATGAACCTATCTTCTAGATCATGGAAGTTAATCTTTGATAGCTCCTATACATAGAATGGATCAGGAGTAGCCATATTGTTCATCACTCCTCAAGGACACTCAATCCCTAAAGCATTCAAAATCAAGTTTCCTTGCACAAACAATATTGCTGAATATGAATCCCTTCTTAATAGTATGAAAATAGTAATTGAGTGGAGAGTGACATAATTACACATTCATGGAGACTCACAACTTGTCAAACACCAAGTCAATGATGTGTATCAAATGAAAGATGGAAAAATGATCCCATACAAGAGAATGGTTGATGATCTAAAGAAGTATTTAATATCTATCACAGTTGAGAAAATTCCTAGAATAGAGAATAAGGTTGCTGATGCTATGGCAACGCTATCTACTTTACTATAGCAGCTCGAACATGAGCTATGCTATGAGTTCCTGGTGGAAGCACTATCTTATCCTACATATGATTCCCCTAAAACCCACATGATCTGCATTTTTGTTGGTCATGATTCATCCTGATACAAAAACCTTTTCTCATATCTCCAAGACCAAATCATTCTTGATACATTCAACTACCATGAGAAACGATACCTTATCCGCAATGCATCCCGATATGTCATCATTGGTAACAATCTGTACAAACCAGGTCTAGATGGTACACTACTTAGATGTTTAGAATGGGAAGAGTCTCAACGTGCACTAGAGGAATTCCACAAAGGTATATGTGGGTCACACTCAAATGGTTTAACACTAGCTTGAAAGCTTGTTAGGGCTGGGTACTATTGGCCTGAAATGGAAAATGATGCAATCAAGTTTGCTAAGAATTGTCAAAAGTGTCAAGTACATGGTAACCTAATTCATGCTCTAGGGAGAGATCTAATTCCCTTTACTACACAATGGCCTTTTCATCAATGGGCATTTGATCTTATAGGATCCAACTCTCTGGGCCTATAGAACAAGTATCAAAACACCCACTGGGGCTACACCATTTTCTTTAGTTTATGGGTTTGAAGTGGTACTGCCTGTTGAGGGGGAAATCCCATCACTAAGAATTAGAATGCATGGTCTAGTAACTAATGATGAGTACAGAGTGTCTAGGTTGCAAGAACCTGAACTAGTAGATGAGCATAGACAAGAAGCATATGATCATCTCAAAGTATATCAGAAAAGAATGTCTAGAGGTTACAACAAGAAATTCAGACATAGAGAATTTCAGGTTGAAGATCTAGTCTTGAGAGAGAATCCTAAAAATCAATCACATAGAGAATGCAAGGGGAAGTTTGAATCCAACTGGTTGGGTCCATTTGTTATCACTACTACTTTTGGCTCTGGTGCCTATCAACTCTCAACATTTGACGGAGAACAGCTCCAAGAACCAATCAACATTCTCCATCTGAAGAAATTCTATGCCTAAGGCATTCAGTCTTTGCAAAATGTCCTAAATTTTTTTTTAAAAATCAGAAAAAGTCCTAAAAAAATGATCATTCTGGTGAAAACATAACAATAGGCGCCTTGATGTATCACAAAAAAATAAAAAAATATCAAAAGTACAAAAAAATTGAAAAAAAATAAAAATGAGAAAAAGAAAAAGTGCCTTGGTGAAAACCTGGAAACAGGCGCCTTGGTAGCAAAAATAGAATCTCTGCCAAGATCATGGAAATCCGGTAAATGGGCACCACTTGTTCAAAATGCTCCATCTTTCAATGCAATCATGGTCTTTCCTATCTTTTTGTCTTCCTTTAGTTTGTACATACCTCCCGATTTGTTTCTACATTCTTGTTTTCAATAAGTCAGTCTATACACCAATCATCTTAAATGCCTGTATCCTATCAGTGCATAACACTTGAGGGCTATCAATGTCATATCCTATGGTCTGCAGTATGCTTTAGATGTGTCATATCTAGTCAGAGTCCTTTGAAGCTTCATTCGAGTCAATTAGTCAGTCTCCTCTCTTGAAAGGATTTTGCATCTACAACAACACAAACAAACATCAACACAAACTGAAAACAACCTTTGCTTCACTGCTTTTATCTCCTTGTATGCTTACTGATTCACATTGATATTTTTGCATATTGTGTCCTTTTGAGTTCTTCGATGATGTCCTTTACAAGATTTAGAGAGTGAAGACTAGCGGCATAATCTTTTCTATGTTTTCTGCTTTGAGTGAAAGACTAATAACTTTGGAAATTTTGGATTGAAATGGTGTTCATCTGTAACAGCCTCCATCACGTGTTGGATGGCCATGAGTACCTTGACCATTGATACCCAAAAAATTCAAGGAATTTTGATATAGCTTACATCTTTTTGAACGATTTCTCAATCCTACTGTGAACGGCTATTATCTGAGGATGTGAACGATAAAGGGTCACTACGGGTAATTCACATTGGAGACAAGAATGAATTCTGCAAACTATTTGGTGTGTTTGACCGCTAGGCATATTCAAGTCATCATGATGTCTATGTTTTGATGCTTATACAAATTGCTATATCAAAATGGACATAATATTCAAGTCATCCTGGTGTTTGTGCCTTGGTGCTTGTATCTAATCTGACATTCTGAAAATAAAATCAATATTCATATGTCCATGGTTGTCTAACCAGTGGGCGTTGTATTGATTCTTGTGCATACAAATCAATATTCATATGTCTATAGTTTCCTAACTAGTAGGCATTGTATTGATTTATCCAATTACCTAAAAATTCAATGATGAAAACGACCGACACATGATCAGTGACTAGGTCCTAGGTCTTAGGTTTGCATTTCATTTTGCACTTTGCATGTTTGCATGGTCTCACAAATTGCTTGAATACTTAAACGATTCTTCAAAAATAAAAATGCTAAACATGACACAAGGAATGAGCATTGTATGAAGGTCCCTCCAATGAAACAACAAGTAGAACTCATTTTCAGGATCAAAATTGAAATCTACGATCGTTTACTTTGTCAAAATTGTGATTTAAAATTTTTGGACCCAGGACGGCCAACTGCTTGCATAATCAACCTTCAATCATCATAGAAATCTAGAAATCAACTTAACTGATTATCTCACATCAAACTATCAAAATTTCAACTTGGTCACCCATGGTCAACTCATGGTCAAACCTATTCAAACTTGGTCTTCTGGACCTCCAAACGATGCAAAACGTGTTCTTGAACATGTATAACCAATTCTCAAATCAATTAACGTGCTTCTAAACCATTTAACACTGACTTTTCTTGTCAGATTTCAATTTTTATCCCAAAGGGGGCATGGTATTGCACATCATTCAAAGCCTGTAAATCTTATTCTGTAAATCAAATCTTTTTCCTTAGTAATCAAGACAACAACCATGTATAATTATTGATTCATCAAAAGACCTCGTCGCTTGGGGCATATCCTAATTCATCCTAATCTATCTTGTAAACTGTATCAGCTTTTCGTAACCATTGGTTCATTAGTGTTATTTTAATTGAAGGATTCAGATGTGATACCAATTATAATTCCTTTGGACATTCAGGTCTGGAATTCAATCACTGGCTTCTTCATAATCATAAGGTTTAGAATCAGGCATTTTGATATCTTTTTGTAATCACCGGTTCATCATTGCTATAGTTAACATCCTCACAATTCTTGGTCGACCAGGACATGAATCAACTTTTCTAATCTTTCAATTAGTTTCTGTCTCAGAATTGGTTCATCTTCCAAATTGGTTTCAGTATCATACACAGACTATCTTTGAACCACTATGCTTTGCACAGTGATTCAAAGAGGGGCAAAATGTAATACACCAAAAATGGGATATATGTTCATTAACCTCTTACATCAACAATTTGATCGAAATCGACATCAAAGTCTTAACCAAAGGCACATTTGCACATTAGTTCATCAAAATCTAATTGATTATCCTAAATTCTACATCGGGGAATATTCCTTATTTATCATAATTATCTTTGATTTAATAATTAGTTGGCGATAAATCTTATTTATCTTAAAGTTGATTAATTGAATATGATGAATATTTAATTAATTAATTAAATTATGCCACTTAATTATTTAATTAGATTTAATTTCATTTATTCCTAATTAATATTATTTTTATTTTGACAATAAATAAAAATTCCTACAAACAATCAATTGAATATTTATTTAATTGATTTAAAAACAAAATTGTCAAATTTAATGATTTAATTGGAATAAAGTTTGATTTAATAATTGATTAACCCATAAATCAATTGTTTTAATTCAAAATCAGTTAAATGGAAAATAAATCACTTTATTTATTAAATTAATTCAAATTAAATCATGCACAATCAGAAAAGTAGTCAACTTTAAAACAACTATTAAATTCAATTTGTTAACTTTCTCAACTCAACATTTGATGATGAGTTGAAAAAGAGAACTAAACTCTATTTTGAGATAAAAACTATTTTTTGCATGATTTTATGAGTTATTTATTCTAATTTCTTGTTAACTCAAAAATCAACCTGAGCTTATAACCAGTGATTTATGGTTTTTCTTATGCATCCTCAAAGCCTTGGATTTCCATAAAAACAAGGCTCATCTCTTCACAAATCATCTCTCAAAATCTCTCGAATTTGCACAATTACTCTGGCAAATTTACAACTGAAGAACAAAGCTTTTGCGATAGACAATTTTGTGAGATCATTTCATAGTTTTTCATAGCTTTTGCATAGTTTTGCATTCATCTTCATAGCATTGTTAGATTAATTGAATATCATTTCAATTCATTCTAGATTAGTTTCATATCAAGTTTTTCATCTAATTGCATCAAAAATAAAATAAAAAATGGATTAATTTGCATTCATATTTCATTGCTTACATCACTTTAAATCCTTCGTTTAGGTGTTACATTGTCACTAATCTTGGTCTAATCTAAGAATAACATACTTGCACCTACTAGAAGGCAGTAAATCACCTGGTTAGCTTAGTTTCATTTATTTGCAGATTTTGATTTTGCTAACCTCTAATATTTTACTGAAGTGTTGTGTCTCCAACTAGGTACAATTTCCACACACACAGTAGTTTCATTAATGATTTGAGAAACTAAATCTTGAGGAATTCTATCCTCTCTTCTTTTTCTTTTTCTTTGTATTGTTTCTTCTAACCATGAAGGAGTGGCTAGAATTTTTGAGGCAGAGGCTAAACTTTCAATATCAAACAATTTTTTGACTATTGTAGGGCTTTGTATTTCTTGAGCTGAACTTTGAAATTTTGGTACTATTTTTTGAGTACATGTTATAGTAGGTTGAATAAATTATGTTATTTGAGTTGGTGGTTCTTCTTCGAAAGATTGATCTGTTGCATTTTGTCCTGATTGACCTATTTCTTTTTCTTGTTCTGTCTTCTCTAGTTCATGTTGACCATCCATGTTGATCAATGGTAGTGAACCACTAACACAAGTGTTGGTTATATCTTTTCCTTTTTCCGGTGGTTGACATCTCCTCCTATGTTTTGTTGATTGGATTAAACTATTATCTGTATTGTTGGTAATGGTAGTTGAGCTGATGTTCTTGTTTGAGCTTGTGTTGATGATTTCCCTTCTGTGTGTCTTCTTTTTCATTGTTTTCTTGTACTGTACCCATCTTTTTGTTCTTTTAATTATCTGTTCCATTCTATCTTCAAGATTGTCTAGTTCTAGTTCTTTATATTTTACAGGTTGCAAAGCTGTCCCTTTTATTTTTGTCAAATAATGATTGGAAAGCAGATTAGATTGATCATCATATAATCCTTTGACATCTATTACAATATTATATATTTGAATATGTTAAACTGTGAGGCAGGACCATGATCTTTCTCTCATTTCAAAGTCATCTTTACAATTAGCCCAGAAATCTTCTAATGAAGGTATGTGATTAAAATTAGGGCCTAGTTGTAGGTTTTGTTTGATATAATTGGAAGGGTCAAAATGATGCCTCATAACATTATATTCATCAAATTTATATATATTTTGAGATGATTTGATGAGATTCATTGTAGAATAGCTAGAAAAGCATGTATAAGGTCCTATGGAAATTGGAAAATGAATACCTACTTTATGCCACTCGCTGCATCTGTTGTTGACCTCGATGATCTTTCTGCATAACTCTATCAAAAACATTTTATCATCTGTATATTTTGGCAATTTGAATGGAAATCCGTCAAAAGCTCCAATTTTGAAATATGTAAATGTAGGATATTGTGTATAATAGCTTCCAAATTGCATTATTGTTTGTGTGTTGCATCTGATAATCTGTGTTCTGGACAACCTTGAATTTCATGGCATATCTTCATTGTAAAAAAATATGTCCTTCCATTTTGTACCTCACTCTACAGTGTTCAAATATGTCCTTCTCTAACTCTCTCTTCTACCCACACAATTTCCCTATCACCTTCAATCATGTCTTTCCATCACCTTCACTCATTTCTTTTTATGAAAACATATTTTCCAAGAAATTACCCTCCTCTGTCTTTTCCATAGAATTCTCACTTGTCATAGTCTTCCAAGAAATTTCCCTCCCTCTGCTCCTTCTGTTGTCATTCTTTTGTTTTCCTTAGCACTCAAGATTTCATAAAATATATCACCTATGTACGTAGCTACGAGCTATCATACAAAATAAAAGCATTCCTATTCTTCGAGATACATTACATATGACTCATTTCAGACCCACGGTGATGTTTTCTCTTTGTATTTATATGTCTTAGACCTCTAAGATCACGAGTTATCCTTATAGCTTTTTCTTTTAATTATAAATTTTTATTTTTTTTTGCCTCCCTCTTAAAGGAATGAGATCTTATAGAATAAGAATATTGAAGTTTAATACTATGGAAAGTGTTTACCTATCCAAAAATCTTTTGGATTGAATGTTGATGGCATTCAAGAAATGAAAGTGGACAAATTGCTTTCCCTTGCAAGTTATCAAAATATAAAATATGCAAAGAAAACTAAAACACATAAAAATAGACACAACAATATGTATTGAACCATGAACTAAGTTGTACATATAGGAGAGAAAGAAGAAAATACCGTGCAGAATAGTGGAGGAGAATAAGAAATAAAATCGCTCTATTGAGATTTGGGGTAGATAACTTACTCATGACTAGCGTGAGATGGTGATCTTACACCATAAGGCTTGCTAGATAACTAGCAAGATATCTCAAGCTAACTAGGACACTTAAGTAGGCTTTATGGCATATGGTCGAATTATCTATCCACATGAGATAATATCTAAATCACCGCCCCTATTAATCTTACCTTAAGTTGGCACAAAAAAGTAGGTAAGTTAGCAACTAACCTTGATGAGGTACTCAAGAATAATGGAATCTCTTATAAAGTGGAGAGAGGGAGAGAACCTATAAGGATCCACCCAAAAAAGATAAAATAAGGTGAAGTAGATTAGACGGCTCAACATTGAAGATGATGTTGTTAATAAAGTGTATTGCACCCCAACAAGAGCTCAGATTTGTTTGAACTTGCTTTCAATAAAAGGCTTGCTAAAAATATCAAAAATCTACTTTGAAGCGAATAGTTAGAAGACAACATGAAAGCTTCACATAATATGATGTAAAGGGATTCTTTTCCATTGTTGGAGACAATAGAGAGAGTGGAGGTTTTTAGAGAACATGTAGGAGAAAATGGGAGAAAGAATAGATGTTCTAATGATTGATAAGGATAATAAAATTAGATAGAGGATGGGTGAGGATAGAATAGAGAACTTGGGATCATCGATGCTATGAAAAATATATTAAAAATAGAAGCACATTAACCTAAAACTTACACCTACAACAATGATTAGGGAAAAATCACATTTAGAATAATCTAGCCTATATGTATTCCCATTAAATAATGAATTGACTAATTCAAGTCACATATGTCACTGTTGATCACACCATAAGACTATGAGGAGGGAAAATCTATCTTAATAGGTGGTTCCACAAAAGTGGTTCCCACTTTTTGGCCAACTTTGACATTGAAACGAATATTCTGAAAAAAAAAACTTCACTTTCGGACACATATTGCTACAAAACCGTAAAGAATTTGAAGATGATGTAAACTAGTAATTTTTAGCATTTTCTTTCTAGTTTCTAACTATATATTTTTAAAAAAAATTGGAATTGATTTGTGTCCTTTTTTCCTTCTCTTTCGAAAAGTGATTTATATGAAAAATCAACATTTTTAAAGAGTGACAGTCACTTGTTTCAACATAACTTTTTTTGAAAAATGATAATGATGTAATTATTTCAAGGTTAGAATTCTAACATCAACACCTATAGGATGTCGTTGGTTTCATTCAATTTGGTTCAAAATTTTATATTTTATTGAGTCATAGAGTGACATTAGCCATAATTTAGACATAGGTTTCTTCGGTTCAATATAACTTGATATCTATAGATGGAAATTCATTTTTTATTTTTTTGATAGAAAGTTAACACAAATACCTATTGGATACACATTTTTCAAAAAAAAAATCTCTATTTTTCTATTTTTCCCGAAGTGTCAACTAGAGAGGTTTTGAAATGGTCAGACAACCTATATTTAATAAAACTAAAAATAGAATGTCACGATAAACACAATATATACTAAAATTATAGTCATTGGAAATCTTGTTCAAAGTGCCACACTATGCCATTTTTTATTTCATAATATAGTCTTATTTGGCCATTGATTGAGCCCTCAAAAGGGCAAAAATTTGTAAAAATTTCATGTCCTTACCAAAATTTCCATTTTTGGGGCCTCTGAATGAACACCCCTTCGAACGAAGGGGTCCAAAGGCCTTCGTACGAAGGGGGGTTCGAATGAACACCCATTGGAAAAATTTGATGAATTTTTCCATTGCCAATTTTTTCACAAGGGGAGTTTATTCAAACGCTCATCAGCTATATTTTTTCTTTGGTATAAATAAATGATTTTTTTTGGTGTTTTTAAAATAATCGATTCATTTTAATTCACTATTTTATAATGGAAACATTGAAACAACAATTTTATAAGGGAATCAAGTTTATCATATCTTGCAATTTTTTTGAAGTTTTTTTGAAGATCAAAGATGGGAAACACGAAGGGAAGGCACAATAAATCTGTAAGAAAAATATCACCTAATAGAGAACACAAAAATCTCAAAGTGTCATTGGCATTATTATTACAGAACTAATCAAGGTATGCATCTATAAATTCACACGTATGAGTTTTATATGTCTTTGTTTATAATTTTCTTTAATTTTTTCTAATTTGATTAATTTTTGTGCATGTAGCTCGCAATCAACAATTACACGATGAAGCAAAAGCTCAGGTAGGAGGGTCAAACCAAGTTGAACAAATGGATGTTAGAGAATATTCGAGATCAGTCCCTCCAAAAGCTCAAACAATGAAAGTTGGAGAAGGGTTAGGATTAGTTGGTCCTATCGGTATGGATGAACACATAAAACTTGCTCAAACTGTAAAGAAAAAAATCAATTATAGAAACTTATATCATTTACTTGTAATTGATGTGGACAAATAGATATCACTTTCTGATATTAAACCCTTAAGTCTTTCTAAGAAGAGGTCTTTGAATAATATAGAAAGAAAAATAACGACTAAATTTGATAATATTGAAACACTTGAACAAGCCCAATTGCTTTCCCTTGTTCTTATAGAAAAGAATTTGCAAGAGTCATTAAAATTGTTGGGTGTAGACACAACATGAAAAAAGAGAGAAATTTCTAACATGCAAAGTGATATTATGGAACATGTTAGTAAAGGTTTGAGCTTTGTAGGGAAGCAATCTCAAACTAAAGATAAGACCATTACAAGAAGAGTTATGTTGAGATCCATTCTTGGTAACACTATCCCGAAACAAACAAATATCTTCAGGTTCATCTCAGATTGGTTTTAGTAGGAAAATAATATCAAAGTATGTTAAGATGAGAATGCTTTTGGTTGATAGAACATTGGAAGGCAATTGGGAAATTATGTGTAGAGGTCCTCATTCTAATAGGATTTGGGAGGTAATAAGGAATTTGGTCATATCATTTTGGAATGATAATACCCGTCCTTCACCAAAACTAGAGATGTTATCAAACACAAGGTTAGAGCTAATGAATATGAATATCATACAAAAAATTGGCTGGACACAACACAACATGAAATTTATGTCTTATTTTGTAGTTTAAATCCTAATTTAAAGATTGGGAAAACATTATTTTAAAGATTGAAGCCATATTATGTGAGGAGAAACAAAGTGTTTGAAAATTTTTGTTTTCATTATCATATTGAATTTGATCTCCATTATTAGGTTTTCTGAAATTTTGAAGACAATACTTTTGGTTTTCAAAATGATCCTCCTAGTAGATGAAGTGAGTTCATATCATCTATTTTATGTGACAAAATAGATGATGTGGTTGAACAAATAAATTGCATAAAAGGAATATGTGAAACATGTACTGATTTGGCTCTTTTCCCTTTGAAAAATGGAGATATTGATGTGACAAAGATGATAAATTGCAAGAGTTACAAATATGTAAGGAATGAATTTTTTTTTGGAAAAGAATCCAAAAGGTTAGAATATGTTGAAGAGGAGATAACTATTGGAGCATTTATGGATAAATTTAAAAGTTTGATTCAACCGTACATTCTGTTAGAATAATAGTGTCCCAATCAACTGGGAGGGGGTTGGGGGTGAATCAGTTGATGCCAATATAGAGTACATAAAATTTAACTTCAAAATTATTGCTTATAAAAAATATTGAGCTGAAAAATGAATGTAGCATGTACACATAAACAACAACACTTGTTCTCGAGGAAAACCCTATTAAGGGAAAAAACCCTGATGGGGATGGTATCCACAAATATATGCACTATAGGTATAATAACCATGTTAAGAGTTCTGACCCTGTTAGGAGACAAGTATTACAATAGACGGGTCCTGATTAAAGGACACACCCTATTGGGAGCCTTTTTACAATGTGATCCCAATTAAGGAATCAACCCTGGTAGGAGTCCAACCTTGTTAAAGTCAATTAACTTGTTAGGGGTGTACAATACATCAACCTGATCAAGAGATTTGAGAGTTAAAGCCACCCTTAGGTTCTCCAAACCTTGCAACATTAAGTTTGAGATAATTATGTTCTAAAATTGCTTCTAGTCTTCAATTAATCCCAAGAAAGCTCCATCTAGTGCCTAAGTACAGAACTACTATTCTTCCAATAGTATCCAATGCATCCTTAAGCTCACATTCACCTTTGCATCTCACATGTGTAGTGCCACCACTATTTTCCAAGGATTTCAATCCTTATATATTGTATCATCAGAAAATGGAAGCACTTCCATTTAGGACTGGTTTAGCCCTCCGAGTAAGTGGTTTCGGGTCATTTCAAGTGCTTTGAATGGGTCCTCGACTTAGATCTTGCTTTTCCCTTGATTCTACCCCCTTTTCCACCTTATTTTTGCATTTTTCTGGCATTTTGGACTGACATCCTAAGATCTTTGACCTCAAGGTCAAGGTCGACCTTTTGGGTCAAGGATGACGTCGACCTTGACCTAGTTCAAGGATGACATTAACCCTAACCTAGGTCAAAGTCAACCTTGACCTTGACCCATGGTCCAAATTTAAAGGTTCCATGATTTTCGGATGTCAGGTTTCGAAAAGAATTGTTTTTCGGCTTCCGGGTTGGCTATTTTGATCTTCAAAATGGTAAAATTTTAAATTATATTTAATCTAGGTCCATTTCTAGGGGTATGGGCCCAATGGAAATTTATTTCTCATATGTCAGCCTCTCGAGGAGTTTGTGCCCTAGATCACTATAAAAGGAAGCCTTCCTCTCTCATTTTCTCCATCAATTCAGATCAAGTTTTCTCCATCTCTCAAGAAAGAGAAATCAAGCAATCAAGAGGCAAGCAAGAAGGAGAAGGAAAGCATTCAAGAATTCATTGAAGCCTTCAAGCCTTCAAGCATTCAAGGTCTAATTCATCGACGAGATCTATTGGTAGCCATTGAAGGATTCAATCTCTGTGGAGCCCTCTTGTTGAAGATTCCTCCATCTATTTCCATTCAAGCCTTTTCGTAATCTAAGATCTATTCAAGATTGGTGTTGAAGATCTAAAGACAATTAATTTGAGACATCCTACATTCAATTCTACATTCATTTAGAGCATCCCTACTTGTGGATCCAAGGATTCGAATCCTCCACAAGGGTTTTCAACATAAGCAAGGTGAATTATTCCATTTACGTTGTTTATCTCTGTAATCTCAATTCAATTTCAAGGTTAATTCCTATATTGGGGTTTGACTAAGGCAAACCCATCCCCCCAACAAACAAAACCATTTTTCTTGCAGGTAGAGGTACAGGATGATGAATATCAGTGTAGATCTGGATACCCTTTTTGCTAAACATTCAGGATCTGCGAATAGAATTTCCATCGCAATAGTGTAGGTCAAGGTTGACTTTTCAGGGTAAGATCTTACCCCGCATTTGGGTCAAGGATGACCTTCCTCAAAAAAGAAAAATATTTCTGGGTTTTGTAGATCTCACAATTTTGGTATGAGAAGTAGAAATCAACAGTTTCTGAGACCATCTGACAGGGTTTTCAGCCGATTCTTTTTCTGAGGTAAGTACCTTTTATTTCTTCATTTCAATATTATTCTTCTACATTTACTTTACAAATCATTATAATTTCATGAATGTGTAAAATATTGGTTTTGGGGTCTCTTTTATGTGCAAACCACTATCCTAGACCCCGCCGCATATTTTATATCTTACATTTTGGTGAACCCAACAAGCTTACCCCTATCTTTTGTGGAATTAGATGCCCTATTGTGTTAGATTTCCCTGCATATTAGCTTGTGTGTTCACCTTGATCATACATTTTGGTGAACCCGTTTACGACAACTCTTTCTTTTTGGTGTTAGATTTAGATTTTGTGTTAAATCTTGCATGATTACAAAGGTAGATTTCTTTTATGCTCTTGCATTTATATTTCAAAAATACAAAAAAATTACAAAATTTATTTCAAAATACAAAAATATTTACAAGCTTACCCCTTATCTTTCGTGGAATTAGATGCCCTATTGTGTTTGTGGTGTTTGATTTTCTTTTCATGCTTATAAATCTCATTTACGATTGTTGCCTAATCCTTAGGGGCTCGTTGTCTTAGTGTTGTGAGTGATATAATAGGTCCCCTTCCATCCTTGTTCCTATCCTTGGGGGGCAAGGATGCCATCTCCTTCTTTTCTGTCTTTCTAGGATCCACTTTTTCCTTGGTGAAGAAGTATCTATCTATTATGTGATATCCAATCATACATGAAAATTTTGGTTTGCATTGAGGATCATTTTCCTTAACCATAACCTATTTCATTATTTGACATTGGGTTTCCATAGTTGATAAATCTCTCACCTTGGAAGCTGAATAGTGTGCTATCCCTCACAAGGGTTACTTTTTCCCTTCTTGCATGATATCTCTTTGTATTCATCCCTTCCATGGCCTTAGAGGAGTTGTGACCTTCTTAGCTTGGACTGGGTGTTGTCTATGGATATTGTCTTGATGTTGAAGAAGGTTTTATCCTTGTTCTTTTCTTTCCTTAACATGTCAAAATAGTATGTATTTTTCCATCTTAAGGAGGGGGGCATATATATGACCTCCCTCATTCTATATTATGTATTTTTGTTCTAACCTTTTGTTTTGCAGCATGCTAAATCCTTAGAAGGTAACACACATAAGTTTCTAAATCCTGAAGAGCCACGCATTTTCAATTTCAAATAAGCTAAATCCTTGGAAGGTAATGCACATAAGTTGCTAAATCCTGGAGAGAAATGCATTTCCAATTTCAAATATGCTAAATCCTCCAAAGGTAACACACATAAGTTGCTAAATCCTAAAGAGATAGGCATTTTACAAATGTATTCTATGGTGATATAAGGATATGGATCCATGGGTACTTTATAAAAGCCATCAAAAGATGCACTACATACATGCACAAAGCTGACAAAAGGCGCACAACTTTATGAGGTGACTATCAAGTGTTTTCTTGGTGGGCCATCTTATCCTTTTTGTGGTTCATAGTGAGATACGAACATCTTACTGGGTGAGCTAGCCACTCCTCTCTCTCCTTTTCTCTCTTTTTTCTAGTGATGTCTCTCTTATTGAAATCTTGGAGTTGATGAAAAATTGAGTCCCTCGGGGCTTGAGGATTCCTTTGTCCCTTTGATTTCAATAATATTATCTTTTTCTTTGTGATCTCCTTTACCAAGAGTTTGCATCGAGTTGATACTCTTGCTAAAGTGGGAGCTAAATGTATCGTCAGAAAATAGAAGCACTTCCATTTAGGACTAGTTTAGCCCTTTGATTAAGTGGTTTTGGGTCATATCAAGTGCCTTGAATGGGTCCTCGACATAGATCTGGCTTTTCCCCTTGATTCTGCCCCCTTTTCCACCTTCTTTTTGCATTTTTCTGGCATTCTAGACTAAGATCCTTAGATCTTTGACCTTAGGGTCAAGGTCAACCTTCTAGGTCAAGGAAGACCTCAACCTTTACCTAGGTCAAGAACAACCTCAACCTTGACCTTGGTCAAATTTTACCTCGACCTTAACCCATGGTCCAAATTTCAAGGTTCCATGATTTTCAGATGTCAGGTTTCAGAAAGAATTATTTTCCCACTTCTGGGTCAGCTGTTTTGATCTTTGAAATGGAAAAATCTTAATTTATATTTAATATAGGTCCATTTCTAGGGGTATGGTCCCAATGGGAATTTATTTTTCATATTTTAGCCTCTCTAGGAGTTTGTGCCCTAGATCACTATAAAAGGAAGCCTTCCTCTCTCATTTTCTCCATCAATTCACATCAAGTTTTCTCCATCTCTCAAGAAAGAGAAATCAAGCAATCAAGAAGCAAGCAAGAAGGAGAAGGAAAGCATTCAAGAATTCATTGGAGCATTCAAGATCCAATTCATCAAGGAGATTCATTGGTAGCCATTGAAGGATTCAATCTCTATGGAACCCTCTTGTTGAAGATTCCTCCATCTATTTCCATTCAAGCCTTTTCCTAATCCAAGATCCATTCAAGGTTGGTGTTGAAGATCTAAAGAAAATTGATTTGAGACATCCTACATTCAACTCTACATTCATTTGGAGCATCCATACTTGTGGATCCAAGGATTCAAATCTTCCACAAGGGTTTTCAACATAAGAAAGGTGAATTGTTTCATTTACTTTGTTTATCTATGCAATTTCAATTCAATTTGAAGGTTAATTATTAAATTGGGGTTTGACTAAGGCAAACCCCTCCCCCCCCAACAAACAAAACTATTTTTCTTGTAGGTACAGGTGCGGGACGATGAATATCGGTGTAGATTTGGATACCCTTTTCGCCGAACTTTCAAGATCCACGAATAGAATTTCCATCAGAGTAGTGCAGGTCAGGGTTGAATTTTTGGGGTAAGATGTTACCCTACATTTGGGTCAAGGATGGCCTTCCTTAGAAAAGAAAAATATTTCTGGGTTTTGTAGATCTTGTAGTTTTGGTCAAAATCAACAGTTTCTAACACCATTTGACAGGGTTTTCAGTCGATTCTTTTTTGGAGGTAAGTACCTTTTATTTCTTCATTTCAATATTAGTCTTCTACATTTACTTTCCATATCATTATAATTTCATGTATGTGTAAAATATTGGTTTTGTGGTGTCTTTTATTTGCAAACCATTGTCCTAGACCCCACTGCATATTTTATATCTTACATATACAAATTACAATAATTAAATCTGGGTCGACCTTCATAAGATAAATCCTATTTACAAAATACAAATGGACCCATCCAAAGATGCATATGGCACATTTTACAATATTAAAACATATTAATTACATCAATTAATCATTTAGATTCATTGATTAATCTCACATATCATATTACTTGAAACGTGTTCCAAGTTGGCCTCCAAATAGGTCTTCACCAATACACATGCCATAGCTGACATCACCTGTATGGCTATAGCTCCATATGATCCTAATAATCTGTCCAACTAGTGTCCAATACAAACCTATTTTCACACATCATAACTCAAACAACCATGAGTGCTATCCAAAAAGTTTTGCAATCAACTCTATGAAAAACATAGTTTATGTCTCCTAGGAATCTATGTCTGAGGTACATTTTATGTCTGAGGTACATTTTATGCCTCATCTTCCAAAGACAACTTGGTTCTAATTACCATAGGGATTCCAATAGGTTTAATGTCATCCATGGAAAACTTTTTCAATAATTCTTTAAGATATTTGTTCTGACATATGAATATCCCTTCTTTACTTTCATTGATCTATAATCCAAGGAAGAATTTCATCTCCCCAATCATGGACATTTCAAATTCATTTGTCATCTCATCTGCAAACTTGTTGCTCATTTCATCATTTCTTCCAAAGATAATATCATCAACAAAGACTTCAACAATTAAGATACCTTCTTCAGTGATTATTAGGTATAAATTGTTGTTAGCATTTCCTTTCTTGAATCCCAACTGAATCAGATACTTATCCAATCTTGCATACCAAGCTCTTGGATCTTGTTGCAATCCATACAATGCCTTCTTCAATCTACAAACTAGATCGTCATTCCCTAATAAGGGAAATCCATCAGGTTGCTCAATGTATACTTCCTCTTTCAAGTCTCCATTAAGAAAAGTTGATTTCACATCCATCTGATATACTTTGAAATCCTTATGAATAGCATAAGCTAGGAATAATCTGACTGCCTCAATTCTAGCAACAAGTGCAAAGGTTTCTTCAAAATCAATTCCTTCTTGTTGTGAATATCCTTTACATACCAATCTTGCTTTGTTTCTAACAACAATGCCTTCTTCATTGATCTTGTTTCTGTATACCCACTTGGTGCCAATTACATTTTTGTCTTTAGGCCTTGGAACCAATTACCACAACACCATTAAGAATTTTATTACTACACTTTTAGACATATATTACTACAAAACTGTTAAGAATTTGAAGATGATGTAAACTATTAATTTTTAGCATTTTCTTTCTAGTTTCTAAAATCAGGTAGGTGGCCTCTAAAGCCTAATGATTGCAAGGGCTGATGGAATATGGATGAAGTGACTGAGAGGGGGGGGGGGGGTGAATCAGTCAACCATAAAACACTTCACAATTATTTCTTTCCAGATCCCTTAGGATATCTTAATGAATATTATCTGTTTAACACTCGGTAAATAGATTGCAGTGACTTTGTAGATGCAAAAAGTATTAGTAAATTATCTTTAGATATTCATCAGCACTTGTATATGACTAAGATAGTAATTAAGAACGCAAGAGACACAAGATTTAACGTGGAAACCCAATATGGGAAAAACCACCAATGTATCTAGATACTGATTTTCACTTTTCTGAAGTGATGCCCGGTTAGAAGCCAACCTGGTAAAAGGTTACAAAACACACTGTTAGGTGTGACCTTGTTAGAGGATTTAATCACCCTACTAGGAGTGGCCTGGTAAGAGGTCTTGAGAACAATTCAATGGAATTGTCACCTTGTTAGAGGATTTACAATATGGCTGTTAAACCAACTCGGTTAAGAGATTTACAATTCACTGTTACAATGATAAGAAGGTAACAATGAAAATGACCTGTATAAAAATGCCACTTCCTTGCTGATTACAGATCTCTGTTCTGCATAAGTGTGATCCTTTGAATATATCTCTACTGCTCCTCAAGGATATCTGATCATCCTTCACAAATTCACACACACCTTTCCTGTCTCTCTTCTATATATCTTCTGCTCTATTTTTCTTCATTCTTCATCTTTTACATTTGACCTTTTATTTATATGATTTTAGATTTGTCAAATCGACATTACTTAGTATAACAGTCGGTTGAATTAAGCAAACTTTATTTGCAAAACTCCTTCAAGGGCCGACAGTGCTTGGTGATCATAACTTTCTACAATTTTTGGAGACCGAGGGAACTCGGTAAACACTGATAATCCTTTTTCTTCGAAAATTGACTGAACTCGGTAGATGCTAACTTTTCTTTGATAACCGACTGAACTCGGTAGATGCTAACTTTTCTTCGATAACCGACTGAACTCGGTAAACACTGAATTTTCTTTGACGACCGACTGAACTCGGTAAATGCTGATTTTTCTTTGATAACTGAGTGCACTCGGTAAGCACTAATTTTACTGCCTGACAGACCGACTGAGCTCGGTAGGTACTGAATGTTGCGGACTATGACATAGTGTGACATCAAAGACAATACATAATTTGAGTAGCAATTTCCTTCAGATAATTGTTTCCAACAATCTCCCTCTTTGGCATTGATGGCAACACAATATGTCATAGCATAAGAAATTTGAAAGAATTAGCTCGGTTCAGATTCAAATCTCCCTTTGTCAGCAAACTTCCTGTATCTTCCTTCTGACTATTTGAAAATTTCTTGAAGTAATAGCAAACACTCCCTCTTTGACAACACATGCCAAAGACAATTCACATATTACCGGTGTAAACTAATGTACCTCAAGTACTGATTCATATGCAATGATTCCTTGAATATGCTGCATCAACTGGTTGATTTTCAATCATGTTCTGGTTGATGCATCACTAAAATTGTATTTAGTGAGCCTCAGATAGGGGAATGACCCCTAACTTACCTCTTAGATACACAAATGCATCCTTAGGTAATGGTTTGGTGAAAATGTCTGCAATCTGCTCTTTTGTATGAATATATTCTAATCTGATTTCCTTGTCCTGCACCCATTCTCTGACAAAGTGATATTTAATAGCAATGTGCTTGGTCTTGGAATGCATCACTGGATTCTTTGAAATGTTTATTGCACTAGTATTGTCACAAAATATAACAACTGGTTCTTTGATTTCAACCTTCATACCTTGTAATAACTGTTTAAACCAAACAATATTTGAACAATTTACTGCAGCAGCAACATATTCTACTTCAGCTGTGGATTGAGATGTGCAATTTTGCTTTTTACTGGTCCAGGATACCAGTCTTTTTCCAAGAAAAAATGCTCCACCACTTGTACTTTTTCTGTCATTAATGTTCCCTACCCAATTAGCATCAGTAAATACTTTTAAGTCTAGATTGCCTCCAAATTTATACCACAAACCATATTCTTCAGTTCCTCTTAAGTATCTTAAGATTCTTTTGATTGCCATCATATGATTTTCCTTAGGTTTTGCTGAGAATCTTGCCACTATACCGACTGCTAAGGCAATATCAGGTCTTGTGTGTACTACATACTACAATTTTCTAATCATAGATCGGTATAAGGTCTAATCTACATCTTTTGAATCATCATTTTTGGTAAGTTTCAGTCCAGTACACATGGGTGTACCAACTGGTTTTGAATCTTCCATACCAAATTTCTTAAGTATTTCCTTAATGTATTTAGATTGAGTAATGTATATACCATTCTTGCTTTGCAGAATTTGAAGACCAACAAAGAATTTTATTAAACCAAACATAGACATTTCAAATTCTTTGTTCATTTGCTCTGAAAATTCTTTGCACTGATCCTCATTCCCTGTAAATATAGTATCATCTAAAAATATTTCTGCCAATACAATTTTGTCATCTGGTCCTTCTTTAATATACAGATTGCTGTTATCATTGGCTCTTTTGAAATTAATCTGAATCAAATAGTTATGGAGTCTTTCATACCATGCTCTAGGAGCTTGTTTCAATCCATACAATGCTTTGTGTAACCTGCAGACCATGTCCTTTTTATCTGGATCAACAAAACCTTCAGGTTGTTCAATGTAGACTTCTTCATCAAGAATTCCATTGAGAAATGCAAATTTTATATCCATCTGATATACCTTAAATCCTTTATGTGGTGCATAGGCAAGTAGAGTTCTTACACCTTCTAATCTTGCAACAGGAGCAAAAGTTTCTCCATAATCAATACCTTCTTCTTGAGAATAACCTTTACATACCAATCTAGCTTTGTTTCTAGATACTTGACCATCTTCATTCAGCTTATTCCTGAATAGCCATTTTGTTCCAATTACATTCTTATCTTTAGGTCTAGGTACAAGAGTCCATGTTTTGTTCTTTTGTATTTGTTCTAATTCTTCATTCATTGCTTCAATCCAACTTCCATTTTTCAATGCATCTTTGATATTTCTAGGTTCAAAATCAGTAAGCAGACATGTACCTTTTAGCTTGCTTCTTGTCATAGTACCATCTGATTTGTTTCCAATGATTTGATCTGGTGTGTGATTTCTTCTAACATATTTGGCTAGCATAGGTTCCTTGCTTTTTGAATGATTCATGTTGTTGTCTTCTAGGATCTCTTCTTCAGGTTGCTCGGGCTCGGTAGATATTTGCTCGGTAGCTTCAAGCTGAGACTCGGTTTGAATTTCTTCTTGTGACTCAATTTGAACTTCTTCTTGTGACTCGGTAACTGTGCTTGGCTTAGTAGATATAGTTTCCTCATTGATAGTTGTGTCTGCCAATGTTTCAGGTTCAATGTAAATGAATCTTCTATAGTTTTCAGGTTCCCTTTTGCTTTCTTCTTCAGTCTTTTCTGCAAACTCATCAAATTTTACATGTATACTTTCTATGACTTTGTGAGTAGACAAATTCAGACATTTGTATGCCTTGCTTTTGCTAGAATATCCTAAGAATATTCCTTCATCACTTTTCACATCAAATTTATTTCTTCTGGATTCTTTTAAGATATAACATTTGCTACCAAATACTTTCATGTAACTTACATTGGGTTTATAGCCATACCATAGTTCATAAGGAGTTTTGAATGTGTCTTTCTTCAATTGTACTCGGTTCAAGGTATGAACTGCAGTGCTGATAGCTTCCTTCCAGTACTTTATAGTGATGTTCTTTTCTATCATTAGAGTCCTTGCACAATCCATAATAGATCTGTTTCTTCTTTCTGCTATTCCATTCTGCTCAGGAGTTCTAGGAGCTGATACCTGCCTTTTGATTCCTCTTTCAATGCAAAAGTTGTTAAAATCATGGGAGATGAATTCACCACCTCTGTCTGATCTTAAGCATTTCAACCTTTTCCCTGTTTCCTTTTCCACTCTTGCCAAGTACCATTTGAACTTTTCAAATGCTTCTAACTTTTCTCTTAAATACATAACAATCATCATTCTAGAATAATCATCAATGAAAAGAATAAAGAATTTATCTCCAGTATAGCTTTGTATTCCAATAGGTCCACATAAATCAGTATGCACAATTTCCAAAATTTCTATAGACTGATAGTTCTTACTCTTAAAACTAGTTTTACTCATTTTGCCAATCTGACAATTCTTACATAGACCAGTATCAGGTTTCTTCAAAGTAGGAATGCCTCTTACCTTCTTGAATTTGCTTATTTTTATCATGTTATCAAAATTTACATGACATAACCTTTTGTGCCATAGCCAAATTTCTTCCATTTGAGCAATAAAACATGAATATTCACTAAGATCAAGATAAAATAACTTACCTTTTGTTTGTTTGCCTGATCCAATGAGTTTTCCTTTTTCATCCAGCAGTCTTGCTTGACCATTCATGAAATCAACCTTGAAACCAGTATTGATTAGCTGTGCTACATTAGAAGATTATGTTTTAGTCCTTCAACCCAATAGGCATTATCACATATGAGTTCTTTGGTTAATGAGATTCTTCCTTTTCCTTTTATACAACAAGGTTCATTGTTTCCAAATCTTACATTGCCACTTTCACAGTCTTCTAGGTATTCAAATTTTGTCTTGTCACCAGTCATGTGGTGTGAACATCCACTGTCTATTATCCATATATCATCTTTGCTTATATGAGAAATAAGTGCCATCTTATCTTCATCATCATCAGATTCATCTTTTATAGCAATAAAAACAATTTCTTCTTCACTATCATCAGAATCTTTAGCCATAAAACATGTTTTCTTACCTTTATCCTTGAATGATTTGAAATTTTTTTTGCCATAGTACTTGTGACCTCTCTTCTCTTCCTTGACCTGCTTGTTTGGGCACCTAGCTACAATATGTCCAATTTCTTCACATGAAAAATAGATTAAAGGAGTTTTACCTTTATATTTACCTTTCCCTTTAGAGTACTTCTTTGCAAGTAATGCTTCTACAATTTCAAGATCACTATCAGAACTTTCTTCTGATACTTCTTCACTTTCTGACTGAACTTCTTTAATTTTCTTGTTCTTCCTTAGTGAAACCTTGGCCTCAAATGCTAACTCAATATTTTTGGAACTTGGAACATAGTTGTCATAGTTGTCTAATTCAAAGGCTGTCAATCTTCCAACTAAAGCATCCAAAGTTATATTGTGGTTTGTTTCACATCTTCTTTCTTGAATAGCTGATACTCTAATTGCATAGATAGGGAGTAATGTTCTAAGTACCTTACTTATAACAGTTTCATCTGAGATTGTTCCTCCAGAAGCTCTGATTGCACTGACACTTGCTTTGATTCTTTCAACATATTTTGCAATGTTTTCATCTTCTTTCATATTCGTCTTGTCAAACTGTCCTCTTAGGCTTTCTGCTTTGGCTCTTTTCACATTTGCATCACCACCATATATTTTCTTCAGTGCCATCCACATTTCAGATGCAGTAGTGCATTCTTTAATATCATCAAATTCTTCATAGCTGAGAGTAGATGCAATGTCTATCATCATGGTGTTATGAGTCTTTTTCTCTGCAATATCTTCAACAGTTAATGCGCCGAGAGGAACTGTGTATTCTTCATCAATGTATTTGCATCCTGAATCACCAATGGAAGCCAGATGAAGTCGCATGAGACCTTGCCATGCTGAAAAGTTATCTCTGTTGAGCTTTGGAATTTCCCTCTTGTAAGACATCCTGATCTTTAGCTTAGGTCCTTGAAACCCTTCCTGCAAGCACCACAGGCTCTGATACCAATTGATGGAATATGGATGAAGTGACTGAGAGGGGGGGGGGTGAATCAGTCAACCATAAAACACTCCACAATTATTTCTTTCCAGATCCCTTAGGATATCTTAATGAATATTATCTGTTTAACACTCGGTAAATAGATTGCAGTGACTTTGTAGATGCAAAAAGTATTAGTAAATTATCTTTAGATATTCATCAGCACTTGTATATGACTAAGATAGCAATTAAGAACACAAGAGACACAAGATTTAACATGGAAACCCAATATGGGAAAAACCACCAATGTATCTAGATACCGATTTTCACTTTTCTGAAGTGATGCCCGGTTAGAAGCCAAGCCGGTAAAAAGTTACAAAACACACTGTTAGGTGTGACCTTGTTAGAGGATTTAATCACCCTACTAGGAGTGGCCTGGTAAGAGGTCTTGAGAACAATTCAATGGAATTTTCACCTTGTTAGAGGATTTACAATATGGCTGTTAAACCAACTCGGTTAAGAGATTTACAATTCACTGTTACAATGATAAGAAGGTAACAATGAAAATGACCTGTATAAAAATGCAACTGCCTTGCTGATTACAGATCTATGTTCTGCATAAGTGTGATCCTTTGAATATATCTCTACTGCTCCTCAAGGATATCTGATCATCCTTCACAAATTCGCACACACCTTTCCTGTCTCTCTTCTATATATCTTCTGCTCTGTTTTTCTTCATTCTTCATCTTTTGCATTTGACTTTTTATTTATATGATTTTAGATTTGTCAAATCGACATTACTTAGTATAACAGTGGGCTGAATTAAGCAAACTTTATTTGCAAAAATCCTTCAAGGGCCGACAGTGCTCGGTGATCATAACTTTCTACAATTTTTCGGAGACCGAGGGAACTTGGTAAACACTGATAATCCTTTTTCTTCAAAAACTGACTGAACTCGGTAGATGCTAACTTTTCTTTGATAACCGACTGAACTCGGTAGATGCTAAATTTTCTTTGATAACCGACTAAGCTCGGTAAACACTGAATTTTCTTTGACGATCGACTGAACTCGGTAAATGCTGATTTTTCTTTGATAACCGAGTGGACTCGGTAAGCACTAATTTTACTGCCTGACAGACTGACTAAGCTCGGTAGGTACTGAATGCTGTGGACTATGACATAGTGTGACATCAAAGACAATACATAATTTGAGTAGCAATTTCCTTCAGATAATTGTTTCCAACAAGGGCAATTTGGGTTTAGAGAAAAGATTCAATATTGTAAGTATAAGACCAATCCCAGCTTAGAATCAAGAAATAAAGGGCTTCTCAATTTAGAATCATAAGCCCAATCCTAACTTCCCCCATTTTGATCTGGTCCAATGGGAAATTCCATAACAGGCAACAGCTCATGCTCATCAAGTTGGGAGAAAACAAGACTATTTTCTTGGAGGCTAGTGGTATCTTATAGTGGACTAGGATGACATACAAATTAAAGGAAGCTTGATCTACAAATAATTTTCTCTTTTGGTGCGCAAATCTACCAATTTTACTTCAAATTAGGCAACCCCTTCCCATTCATTTTAAACAGCTTGATTGATTTGACTTGGATCTATAATTTTGAGAATGATTTACATTTATTTGATGCCAATTTGCATATGTGACTGTCAAAATCTTGAGTAGATTTTGGCATTATAGAATTGAAATTTATCTAATCAACATCTCTCTCCACAATCACTTTTTATTGTGCTTAATATTGTAAGGAAAGCAACAGTGCAAAAATGCTTTCCAAACACCAAATTGATAAGAAAATAATCAACTATAAATTTTAGAGATATGCAAGTAAATGAAATATGAAACTACCAAATACAAGATACACAAAGAAACACCAAATTTAATTTGGCAAAACCCTTTTTGGAAAAAACCCACCACCCAAAAAACCCTTGAGAAAGTTTGTATTACAGTAAACCAATTTACATACAATGCACTGTATATTTTTACACAAGCTCAAATTGCCTTACAATCAACCTGATTTAAATTTATTACATGAATTTCTTACGAAACTTACAATCATTTATGCACAGTGCAATTCATTGTAGAATTTGGTATTTTAACCATAACGGACAACCAACTTCCATTTGTCCAATGATTAGACATCACTATACACCATCACCACACTCTAGTACTATACATGGCACTATATGAGAAATGACACCATGTCAAAATTGGTACCAAACCAAACTGTAGTACTCAAACCAGATTCATTGCATTTGGCTTAACATACTGGCCTCACCGTACTTCTTCCTCCTTCACTGTACACTCAGTGTTACTGTACACAAATGTGGGCTCGGTAATGAGTCTTACCATACATCTCTAAGACATGCATGTATGATAGAATCACCATACGGTGAGCTCACCTTTAGTGTATGGTGGACTCACCATATGTTGAGGCCTCCATACTTCATCACTCAACAATCTCCCTCTTGATGAATTATGAAGTTACTCAAAAATGCTAACAAGAGTGAGGGGCTTTAATCCCCATCGATCTTATGCACCATTTGAACTTAATTGTGTTCACTGACTTTTTCAATGCATCTACAACATTCTCCTAAGTGCCAACCTTTTCTAGATTTACCTTTCCATCTTCGACCATGCCACATACAAAATGATATTGTACATCAATTTATTTTGTCCTAGCAAGAAAAGTAGGATTCTTCACCAAACATGTTACACTCTAACTATCACATAAAATTATAATTGTACCTGCATCATAACCAACATCAGAACAAAAATGCTGAATCCAAACTACTTCTTGACACACATAAGTAGATCCCATGTATTTTGCCTTAGTTGTTGATAATGCGGCTACCATCTGCCATTTGCTCATCCAACTGATAGCACAACCATTCACCATGAATACATATCTATTGGTAGATCTTCTTCTATCAATGTCCCCATCCCAATCAACATCCACATAGCCTTGAGTGCTAACTAATCTTTTTGATTCAATTGAGATACCTTGATAACACAATGCATACTATGACGTACCCTTCCAATATCTCAAAACACATTTCATGGAATCCCAATGTGTCTTGCCTAGATTCTCCATAAACCAACTCAAGACTCCCACTGCTTGGGAAATGTCTAGTCTTGTACTCACCATTGTGTACATGAAGCTTCCAACAACACTTGCATAAGGTACCCACTTCATGTCTTCAACCTCTTCCAGAGATTCCAGACTGTCACTAACTGAGAGCTTCATTCCAAGTAACACTAGAACTACTTATTGCTTGTAATCAGTCATATTAAATCACTCCAAAACATTGATAATATATTTTCTCTAGCTGAGACAAAGTTTTCTTCCAAGCCTGTCTCTTTTGATTTTTGGGTAACTGAGAGGGGGGGTGAATCAATTATCTCAAGTCCCTTAACAATTTTTAACCTTAAAACCTTTTCAACAACTAATCTTAATAATTAGATTTAAGCATTCAACCAACCACAAAAGTATGCATATGAAAATCAGAAAATAACATGCAAAACATTCATTCACACATTAACTCCAGTATTCAACATGGAAACCCAATTTGGGTAAAAACCACTACAGGAATTATCACCCACAAATAATTCACTCTTCTAAAGTGAGCTTAGTTAAGAGCCAAACCTGTTAAAGGTTACAAAACATGTTTTCTAGATGTGACCTTGTTAGGGGATTTTCACCAAAGATCAACTATATATGTAACCCTATAATGAGTGGCCTTATTAGAGGACTTATTACGTTTGTTAGAATGCCACCTTACAAAGGATTTAGAAACAGGACTATTAAATCCACTCTGTTAAGAGATTTTATGCTACATTGGTTAGAAAGTAACAGTGAAATGACCTGATAAAATATACAACTACCTTTGCTTGTTTAGATCTCCTTTCTTCTCATCTATCTTCTTCAAAATCTTCTTTGTTGGCTAATCAACACTCACTCTTCATGTCATTACCTTCCTTCACTTGGTTCACACTTTTCTTCAACTTTGTTCTTCTAAGTGTACCCTTCTCTACATATTCAACTACCTACACTAGCTATCAGCAATATTACCATCTTGATCATCCTTTATATAGAAATACTTTTTGACTTAATCCTATTCATTAGGGTTTCCTTGAATTCATCTCATCCATTCAATCAAATCTCAATCCAAATTCAATGTATCTATAGTTCAATAACATGTTTCATTAATCTTGCTAGCTGTATCTTCACCTTGGAACTTGAAATTTTTTTCGATCTCAAACTAATCATTAAATCTTCACCATTTATCTGTACCTTATAGTTTTTATCGGTTGAATTCATTAACTGAATTTTTTCCTTCCTTAGAATCTTCTAGGTCAATCTAGATTCTCACTCAATGCCGTCTTTTAACGAGTTCTTGTCTAACCCACAAACTTCATCTTCTCGGTTAAGTCTACCTTCTCGGTTATCAATACTCAATTAACATCTTCCTCAGTTATAAAATTCTCAGTTAACTATAATTGGCCAATATCTTTACTTACAGACAACCATTTCCAACTCGGTAGTACACATTGATTTCTTGTCTTATCATTTAACAACTTCAATCCTTTATTATTGACAAATATAATTGAATTGTGCATCATTCCAACACTTCATCAAATCATGTAAAACAATCAAATCAATATTAGCTTGTCATAGACTAATTCATCAATTACCCATTTAAGCTCACATACTTAACATCACTTCTTCATTAAATCTTCTATCTTTACCAACCATTTCTTTACTCAACACCACATATTTCAAATTGGTATGGTAACTTGCATAAATTAGTAAGTCAATAGGCTTGGCATTAGTGACAACATAACAAATGATCCAATACTTCTACATACCTTTCATTTCTTGGTTACTATCCTTTTTCATTATTAGCATTAGTTTGTGTATCAATATCAGTTTTGTATCTCCAAAATGTGTATCTTAAATCGATTTTATCTAGTGGAGATCTTATCTATATCAATAATTATATATAGCCTTGTCATTATTAATGGCTACTAGGATTGAGGGTAGGCTTTGTGAGAAGTATAAAAATTAAACCAATCAATGTTTTTTAGCGTGCTAAGGGTGTGTAGATGTTGTGTTGAATGGATCTAATGTGTTTCAAAGTGGATTTAGTTTGATAAAGTATCATATTGATTGGAGATCATAACATTATTAGGCATGGTGTCAATGGTGACAAGAAATGTATTTTGTTCAAATTGAATATGGGGTTTGGTGAAGGGACCTAGTGTCATGCATACAATACGATGCTTAATATTATGATGTATCAGTGGCTCACTCTTGTGATGGTCATTTTTTAAGGTAACTACCTTGAGGATGAAAGGTGATTTGGGAGAAAGATCTCCCTTGACAAGTCTATTTCATTGATCCTTGTGGTTAAATTATGACATGAATTACTGATTTTCCCCACCTCTACATAACAAAGAATACTTCATTGTATCGATCAATCATATTTGAGAACTATGAACACAATATTAATAACTATCAAGGATTGTGAAAAACATATGTCCCTCAAAACATAGAATGCTTCAGAAATTTCACCTTAGTGACCCTTGTACAATGAAGATTTTCCTCTTCAAAATAGAGAAAGGGGTTTTGTGAAGAGAAAAGGATAGAAACCTATAAAAAATAATGAATGGATATTACAGCAATTTAAGACCTTGGAAATAGATAAATCCTCTATCAAAAATATAGATATTCCATTTAAAAGTTGTGGATGTATCTCTCTAATCAAGAGAGTATTTGATTATTATGATGAAAAAAATAAAGAAAGCATCTGCGAAGTAAGGTTTGAGGCTTAGTTTGAAAGCCCTACCTCTTGGTACACTTAATGCTCCCCTTTTGGAAACACTGCTACTATCTATTAGAATTTGGTCCTTTATAAAAACTTATCTTTAGTGCAAATGTTGTCCTTACCTAGAAAGTGTTGTTCTATAAGAGAAATATGCTTCTTTCTTTCTCAAAAACCTGATGCTTCTCCTTGCCTTTTTTATTATCTCCAAGAAACTTTTTCTCTTCCAAGCCAAAAATTCTATTTTTAATTGCAAATCTTTTGTCATTACTTATTTTTATGCTCCTTAGACAACTCACTGTTATTTTTATGATTTTTTTTAAAAAAATGCTCTTTCCTTACTGAAATATGATATATGTTGATTCTTTACAAGAAACCTGGCCTTTCTTCTATTGAAGAGTGCTACCATTACTTTATCCCCTTTCATGTATATTCGTGGAGCATAATATTTAAAAAAATCATGTCACTTTTTTGGTTCTTTTCCCTTGTTGGCAACTCTGTATCTTTTATATTTGTAAGTACTTATTGCTTTTGATTTTACATGGAGAGTCCTACCTCATAGATGATTATTGTAAATATTATATTTTATGAGGAGAAGAGCTAGATTTTTCATAGGTTATTATAAATGTACTTTTCAAATTTATGCTCTTATTTACTTTACAATTGCATTGTGTATCTACATGGTGAAACAACTAAGTGGATGATGTAAATTTCTCATTTCAGTTGGATAAATTTACTACCTCATTGGTAATATATCTCTTACATTTGTAGAAATAAAACCCATCTAGATTAAAAAATAAAACCCATTTACATCACTTGAAAAGGTTTTTCTTTGAAACTTAAAAATGTTGTTTTACATATCTCTGTGAACAAAGTTCTATGTAGGAATGGAATGCACGTCATCATGCTATCATCCAAAACAATTTTCTTCACAGTAACAAAAATGAAAGCCTATCCAGAGAATAAATGTCCTACATTCAATAAAATCAAGCCTGTACCCTCTACAAGTGGCAACAAGGAAAGTAAAATTTTTTGTGTCGTGTGTAGAAGCCAAAAAATGGAGTTCAGCATTAAATTTTCTACTCTTGGGTTGTGGCTTAGTCACTAGTAAAAAGTAATGCAGGTGCAAAAACACAACATTTTCGGCCCTGCGCACCTGCACACTTATCATTTTTTGCACCTTGGATTTAATCACGCAAGTAAAATTTAATCCAAGTCATTGATCTTTGAAAAGGTGATCCACATTTAAAACTTTTGAAAATAAGGAAACTAGGACCCACATTTTGCGCACATTGGAGAAAAAAAACAATGTTATGCATATACGAGTTATTAGCATAACATTTCCCATTGGAACAGGCCAAAAATCACCCACTAAATGCCCATGTTATAGTAATGAGAAAAACACACAAAGTTTTCGCATCAGAGAAGCAAGAATAATGTTATGTCAATAGGAGTTATCATAATAACATTGCCTATCAGGATGGGCCAAAAAACTCCTTTCGAACACCCATCTTACACCAATGACAAAAACACACAATGTTTTTGGCCAAAAGCACATGCCGCCAATATAAATTGATTTTTATGAAACTCCTCCTTATTAAGAAAATTGAAAAAAAATAAAAAATTATTAGATTCAAAAATATTAAAAAAAATAAAATGAAAAAAAAAACCTTACTCAAATTCTAATTCCATTTCCAAATTTGTGGAACCAAACGCAGAAAATACATCTTCTCGTTCATCTTCTGGGTCAACCAAAGGGTTCCAACTATATTCCAAAAATGAAAAACCGGATTGGAAACTTCCTGAATTGACCAAATCTAGCATTAGATCAAATCCAACATTTTATAATTTGTGCAAACAAATGGGGCCTAAGTGATCAATTTAGGTCAATGGGAATTAGTGATAAGTAGTGAGGGAATTCCTAAAGCATCTATAAAGCCAAATAGACTCATTAAACAAGGTGATACAAGATTGAAAAAAAAATGTGAATCTTGTTTATGCAAATTGATGTATATTGTGGTTGTTAAGTTATAAAAGAAGATATATTATTCCTAAGAATTGAAAGAATTAGGTTTTGTTTCCTAGTTTGTGGAATACAATATAGGGAAGCTTTATTAATTATATCTTCTTTATATGACATGTCTTAATTATTGCTATTATATTACATCCTTCCATATATAATGATTTGCCTTTATTGTTGTTGTTGCATTACATCCTTCCACATACAATGATGTATCTTTATTATTGAATATGATATTGGAAGTTTTCATCATCCCTACATGGACAAAACAATTATTTGACTTGTGGAAGCAACGATGTGAAAATACATAGAGAACGAAGTCCATTGAGATGCTTACCAAGGTATTTATCGAGTGTTAACATATGTATAATTTTTAAGAGATATTAGTTTTGCCACATTATTGTGATGACTTTCAAAGGATATGATCATATAGTTACAAGTTTCCTCATGATTTTTAGTTAAATTATTTTGGAGACAAAAATCACTTAATTCATTAGTTTATAAAAATATATATACTAGTATAATAAGGTCCCAAGGTAATAAATGTTAGAATGATTTTAGAATAACTAAGAGGGGGGGGATGAATCAGTTATCCTTGGGTCCAGATGTACCAATTGAATTTTTAAACTTTTCAACAAACTTAAATCTAATAAGAAATTCACTTGGTCTCTATAGAATATATCAGCAACATAAAACTTACAGTCCACTTTCCAAAAGTAATCAACTTGTAGAATATAAAACTTTCAACAACATTCACATCAAATAATATTCATACAAGTATAACACAAGGATTTAACGTGGAAACCCAATTTAAGAAAAACCACCAGTAACATGCTACTAAATTTTCACTCTTCTGAAGTGAGCTCTGTGAGAAGCCAACATTGTTAAAGGTTTACAACACACACTGTTAGGTGTGACCCTACTAAAGGATTTAATCACCCTATTAAGAGTGACCTGGTTAGAGGGCTTAAGAACATTCCATTAGAATGTCACCTTGATTAAAGGGTTTACAAAATGATTGTTAGGTCAACCTTGATTAAAGGATTTTGACTGATAAAATGGTTAGAAAGTAACAGTAGGTTCTGATCTGAAATATACAACTCACTTTGCAAATACAAATCCACTATGCTCTAATGCTAATTTACTGACTGACCTTCATTACCATCTCCATCTCTAATCTACTTGAAAATCTCTTCAAGCAATCATCTCAACTATGTTCAACTCTTCTTAGCCTTCTGCATAGGTTCGTTTGTCAATAACATCAACCTCTTTCCACACTCTCTATAACCTCACAATTAGGTCATCCTTATACCTCCTTGAGTAGGTAGATTAATCTTTTGTCGCTTAATCTCTTTCGTAGATCTTAGGTTTAGGTTAGATTCATCGAATCCTTCCATCATTTGTTCTCCTCCTTTTCCTTCTAGATACTTCTCCAAAATTCTCCTTGAATCCATAATAAAATGGTTTACCATGCATTAAATGCTCCATATCATTCATTAATAATTTCAACATGTTTTGCATATCCCAAGAATTCAACTATGTCGGTTGGGATTCTTAATTCTTTCACAAACTATAAATTACAGACACTCGGTCAATACTGTGTTCATCTACTCGGTCATCACTAGATATCTTGATCATCACTAAAACTTTCCTTCTCGGCAAATACTATCTTTGCGTGGTTAATTATTTGTTGCTCAACAATTACTAATGCTTGGTCGACACTAAATTTTCTCAACTTATACTAGCACTCGGTCGACACTAGCATCACTTGGCTTAAACTAAATCTCTTCACTTTTGCTCGGTTAAGCCTATGCTTCAAATCAACTGACTTCTTCACTTAGTGTTAAAGATAAACAACACATTACCTTGTCAATGTGCCAACTAATCAAGTACCCATTGAAATATCACATAACTCAACCTTTCCTTAGGTTCTCTTGTTATCTCCTCTTTTCAAATCCTCTTAATTAATCAAAAGATATGGTACTCTACTAGATAGAAATTGTCTTACCAGTTAAGGTTTGAAATCAACGACAATATAAAAATTGTTTCAATTGTAGTTTCCAAAAATCTCCCTCTTTGGAATTGATGGCAACACCACATGTTCTACCATACAATCCAAAAATATGTAATGAAGAAACCTTAGTCAACTCCCTTTGTCTATCAGATCTTCAGTAATATCCTTAGCTTCATTTAGATTCTTAGCCAAGTGCCAACTCCCTCTTTGATAGATTTCACTCTTTATCTGTTCATCAGTTTATTGAATCTCTCCTTATTTCTTATTCAATATATCTCTCTTTTCTTTTCTCGGATTTACCAAATCTCTCCCTCAAGTTTACTCTTGACAACTCCTTCTAAATCTCTTTACAATCTTCTACTGAATCTCTCCCTTTTTAACAAAAATGTCAAAGACATTCATCTTCACCATGTAGATGTCTTCATGTTAGTTCTCTAAATTTAATTACTCCCTTTGTCATCTTGCTTATGGATGATCAACATCTTTTCTTTACTTTTCAATACTCTAGGCAATTCCTAAAGTATGACCTCCTCTGCATCAATTTGTCAAATATTTTGATTTATACCATTTGATGCAATGCTCCTATATGTTACTAGATAGCCTCAGTTAGGGGAATCACCCCTAATTTACCTCTAAGATATTCATTAGCATCTTTAGGTAATGCTTTTGTGAATATATATGCTAATTGGTCCTTTGTATTCACATATTCCAATCTCACTTCTTTGTCTTGAACTAGGTCTCTCAAGTAATGATACTTGATGGCAATATGCTTAGTCTTAGTGTGCATTACAAAATTCTTTGATATATTAATAGCACTTGTGTTAGCACAAAAAATAAAAACTAGCTTAGTGATTTCCTCCTTCATACCTTTTAACAATTTCTTAATCCACACTAAATTTGAACAATTCACTGTTGTTGCTACATATTTAGCTTCTGCTGTAGATTGGGAAATGCAGTTATGTTTCTTGCTTGTCCAAGAGACTAATCTCTTTCCTAAAAAGAATTCGTCACCACTTGTACTTTTTCTATCATCCACATTTCTTGCCCAATCTACACTAGTGTAAACTTTCAGTTCAAATTTTTTATTCTTCTTGTAATACATTCCATAGTCCTTTGTTCCTTTTAGATATCTCAATATCCTTTTCACTACCATCATGTGACTCTCCTTAGGATTTTCATAAAATCTTGCAACAATCCCAACTCCTAGGTGAATATCTAGTCTGCTATGGACAACATATTGTAGCTTTCCAACCATTGATCTATACAAGGTTTGATTTACATCAGTTGTATCATCAGTTTGTGATAATTTTTGTCTAGTAGCCATGGGTGTACTTACTGGTCTAGAATCTTCCATACCAAAAGCTTTCAGTATCTCCTTGACATACTTAGATTGAAAAATATAGATAACTTTCTCCATCTGATAAACTTTCAAACCAACAAAGAATTTGATCTCACCAAACATATACATTTCAAATTCAGTTTGCATTTCATTTGAAAATGTTTGACATAGGGAATCTTGTCCTCCAAATATAATATCATCAACAAATATTTTAGCTAACAATATCCCTTTACCTTTTTCAGTCTTCAAATACAGATTGTTGTTGTCATTTTTCCTTACAAATTCAACCTTTATCAAATAATTATGCAATCTCTCATACCATGCTCTAAAGGGTTGCTTCAGTCCATATAGTGCCATATGTAGTTTACAAACCATGTTCTTTTTTCTTGGGTCAACAAATCCTTCTGGTTGTTCAATATATACTTCTTCTTCTAGTATTCCAATTAGAAATGTAGATTTGACATATATTTGATACACTTTGAATCCTTTAAAAGATGCATATGCAAGTAGAGTCCTTACTCCTTCCAATCTTGCAACTGGAGAAAATGTCTCCCCATAGTCAATGCCTTCTTCTTGTGCATATCCCTTGCATACTAATCTACCTTTGTTCCTAGTGACTTCTCCATGTTCATTTAGCTTATTTCTAAATAACTACTTTGTTTCAATAATATTCTTGTCTTTTGGTCTCAGCACTAGTGTCCAAGTTTTTTTCTTTTCTATCTACTCTATTTCTTCATTCATGTCTTGTACCTAATCATCATTCTCTAAAGCATCTTTTATTGTCTTAGGCTCAAATTCACATAACAAGCATGTTTGATCTTTCAACTTACTTGTAATACCTCTCCTATAGTGATACTATGATTTGACTCTTTTCAATTATGATGGTTAGAACTATGCACTCATGTTTATGTTTCATGGAGGATTATATGTTCATCAGATGATATTTATATGCTCAGTTATAGTTACATTGATTATATGTTTATGAGATCCTAGAAGAATGTATTAGTTTTACATGTTTTATTTAATGATTTGAATACTAACCCTTATCACGATTGTTTTATGGATACATATGTCTGATGTGTTTTCATGACTCAGGACGGAGTCGTAGTTACTCACTCAGTGAGGTCCACACGATGTACCGATCCTAGTCATCTGTCTGCAAGTATTTGATCTATATATATGTACATGTATCTCTTCTTGGTGATGCAGGATTGCAGGTACCGGGTATCGTCTCCACCTGGCTCCACAGGTCTGAGCGATCCCTTAGATCCTCGATCATTGTTGTTGTCATGGAGATATCACCAAGCTTCACAGAAGAAAACCTTTATCCTTGATCATTCACCTTAGGTGGGAAGTGTCGGGTCAGTTCCTGGTAGGGAGATATTATGTGGTTTATCAGTTATTAGGGTTTGGATCTTGTTCTTACTATTAGGGATACTCAACTTTGTCAGTAGGTTATCTCTGTGAGTCCTTTTTGATCGATTTCTGTTTCAGTGACTTATCCCTGTTTAGATTTTCATGTTAGTATTAAGATCGAGTTGCTATTTGTACGTTGCATCTTCTGGTTATATAGTTATAAAATGTTAGTAAAATGAATAATGAGTTATTTATACTATATGTGTCATAAACATATGGGTGCACACATATGCTTATGAACACATATATGTATATTAAGGTATAAATATATATTCATAAATATAAATAAATATATACTTAATTATATTAACAAAATAGCACTTGGTTGTTGATAAAAAAATAATAATAATAATAAATTAAGAAATAAATAAAATAAGATAAAATAAAATAGCTTTTGGTAATAAAACTAACTAGCTAGGAGGGAGTTGAACTCAAGACCTCCTAGAAGTTGGGGCTAGTTAGTTACCAATTGTGCTATGTGAATTCCTTGTGAGGTATTTAACTAAATTTGTTATTAAAGCTTGTTTTGGATAATAATTTAATTAAAATTAACAAAACTTTATTATATTTACGGGAGAGATTAGTTTCTCCTCCAACCGACTATGGAAGTTGGAGAAGTTTCTTCCCGTAAAGAAACTTCTCCAACCATATAGTTGGAGAGGAAAATATATTTATGATGGTAGGTTTCGAGACAAGAGGGGAGGCTGGAAAATGAAGGAAACTATTAATAATATTTCAGTTTGACATTAGGAAAGAGCTGGGAATTGCATCCGGGGAGAATTGCAGATGGGAGGCTGAAGAGTTCATCTGCAACAGACAAACTACGAATCCAGGTTGGATCCTGCACCAGAAATAAATTTGTTAGATTTGTAATGGAAAAGAAAATTATATTTTTCGCTTTAGTTGTATTAATGTAGAAAATATTTGTACATTAGTGAGGAAATAAATTATTGGCTGTAAAATATAGTTGCTGCAGTTGTATTTAATATATATATATATATATATATATATATATATATATATATATATATATATATATATATATATATATATATATATATATATATACTATATATATAAATATTAATATTCATGCTTGAAGAAATATAGCTTTATAAATTAAATTAATGTTCATTAGAAACATTCTATTTTTGAAAATATATTATAAGTATTTATTTTTAAAAAAATATATATATATATATTTATTATCTTTAATTTTTAGAGTTTCTTTTTAATAAAATTAAAAAAAAAAGGAAACTATACAAAAAAATGATATTTCAAAACATACATTTCAAAAGAATATATGTGCAATAACAAAATATATTGGCGGTTAGATTTATATTGTATATATATATAAAATGTTATATATATATATATATATATATATATATATATATATATATATATATATATATATATATATATATATATATATAATATAATATAATATTATAAAATAAATAATATAATATAATATTATAAAATAAATAATATAATATAATATTATAAAATAAATAATATAATATAATATTATAAAATAAATAATATAATATAATATTATAAAATAAAGGTTCTTGTTGATTTTGTTGTTTTGAAATAAATATGTAACAAAATAAAATAAAACAAAGAAATAATATAACAAATGTTTTCTTTTGTAAATGTTATGTGCAGCAGCAGGCCTGCTGCCGCCGGTACCCTGGAGGTACCGCACGGAGCGGGCCCCCTTCCCCTTTTTGCTTGTGCATTTAAAACAAAACAAAATTTTTGTTTGGATTTATTTCGGGTTAGCATTACATTTTACTATATATATAATATATGGTTAATATATTATATATATAATATAATATATGTGTTTTTTTATAATATTATGGTGTAATATATTATATTATATATATAATATGTATAATATTATATATATAATATAATATATGTGTTTTTTTATAATATTATGGTGTAATATATTATATTATATATATAATATGTATAATATTATATATATAATATAATTCAAGTTTTTATTTAAATTAAATTGGTATTATATTATACATATAATATACATTATATGTATAATATGAATTATATTTTAAAAACTATTAAACCCTAGAAAATGTATAAGAAGTTAGATAAACAAATAAAAATACACAACGTTATATTTTATAATATTAATAGAGTTATATTTTCTGTATATGTCTTTTGTAAAAAAAAATATAAATAAATTTATTAACCTACTATTGTTTTGACATTCTAAAATATTCATTAAGTAATTATTTATTGTCTTAATAACATTGTTAAGTAATAGATAATTTTAAATTCTATTGAATATGTTTTAAAATAAAATTAAAAAAATAAAAATAAAAATGGGAGGCCGCTGCCACGGCGGTACCCGGGGGTACCGCACAGGAGCGGGCCCCCTGCAAGTTTTAAAAAAAAAAAACAACAAACAATTTTTTTTGCTTTATTATTTATTATTTAAAAAGTGATTTCGGTATTATATGTATAATATATGGTTAATATATTATATATATAATATAATATGTGTTTAACATTAATTTGAGTTAGATATTATATTATATATATATAATATAGGTATTATTATATATATATAATATAATTTGAATTTTTATTAAAATTAAATTTGTATTATATTTTACATATAATATGATATTAGTAATTGAAATATGGGTTAAATAATTTAATACATATGATATTGATAATTAGACTTATATTATATATATATAATATATATTATTATATATATATATAATATAATATTAAAATTGAAGAAATATGCCAAATTGTTTATGTTAAGGTGTTTTTTTTTATAGATATATTATTTTGATGGTTTAGTTTTATATTATGTAATAAATTTGGTTATACATATATATAATATAATAATATTAATTAAAGAACTTGTCGGACAAAGTGATATTAAATATTATTATATTATGTAATGAAATTTGTTAGATGAGCGAAATGTTTGAACTAGGGGCATATTTATTCAATGTTTTAACTATGTAAATGTTTTTAAGTTGTAAATAAATAATTGATTTCTTAGTTCCATGCTTAGAAAAATGTTAGGATGGGGGCTAGAAAACTGAAACAAAACTCTTACTTTCAATTTTATCAACAATCAAACTAGTCAAACTTTAGGACTCCTAAGCGTCCTAGGGTAGATCTGCTATAATGTTGAACATGTTAGTGGTTTGCTAAGAAAACCTAACGGGACTAGGTTAGGGTTAGGAAACCTAGGAACCCCTAAGTGAGTGGCTCTCAGTGCGGGGCCGGGGCCCTAAAGTGGCTAGACCAGGATAACCGACTGATGAGTTAGTTAACCAAGTGATAACCTAATAAAATTTAAGGGATGGGTTCAAAACATTAAAAAGATTAAATTGTGCCTCGCCCATGCCATTAGCGCTAGGACAGGCTATGGATGGGAGTGGGAGAAGGTACCTATGCGTAGGTACAAATCGAATGGCACTTGTCTGTACGAAAGGCATTCGATTTCCGCATGTGCCTACTTGGGGGCCGGGGCCCAGTGTGGCTAGTACCAGGACAACCCAAGGGGTGAGGGCTATGCGATGACACTCACTTAGGTTGTTGCTTAGGATTTCCTACCCAAACCTTAGAATCCCTTGTGAAATGTACTTTACTTGTGTGAAATGTTATCCAACCCTTTTGGTAAAAAAAAACTAGTAAGTTCCTTCTTGTGGGCTTGGTGTTTATCTCCTAGCACGGGGGGTGAAACCTTACCAGTTTCACATGGTTGGGTGGAAAATCTTTCTATCGAGGTATCTTGTGCAGATGTAAACAACTGAAGATTCATATTTGTCTGAGCACCTGTTGAAGAATGAAGACTTGTACTTATTCATGTTGTTGTAAACTTATGTATTCTCCTATGAGGAGTTTAAATGTAATGTAATTTTCAAATGATGTAATAATGGGTAGACATAGGAAAAGGGTTATATGGGATGTTTATTTAATGTAAAGATGTAATCTTGTTATGTATCAAGTTATGTAAAATGTTGATGAATCATTTGTACTATTACAATATGTTAGTTAGATAAAATGGAATTATAGTAATTGATCTTTAGATAGAAATTAACTATGAATGTGTTCAAGTATTTTCCAATAAAGAACTTGAAATGGAATTTGTATGGTTAGTAAATGTTGTTAATAGTTTATCAGTTTTTAATTTACATTTAAGGGAACCTTGGAAAGAAGTTAGATTATGTTTTGTTTATTTGCAAACTTTTAAAGTTCAAAATTTTTCGTAAAACTCTACTTAGGTTTTCTTTTACAAAGTAAACCTTTGTGCATTTCCCTGGTTCCCTTGCGGGGCATCAACTTACTTCTTACTTCTTGTCACGACTCTAGATTCTTTATCTCTAATGATTTTTTCGGGCTTATGATGTCTTCTTACATACTGTGCCAATGTAGGCTCAGATCTCCTTTCTACTTGTTCTTTATCTTCAGGTTCATCTTGTAGATTCTCTACCTCCTCTTCTGATTTCTTGGCAGCATCCTTCTGATGCTCGACATTTTCTCGCTATGGCTCGGTAGGTTCATGTTGATGCTCAACATCTTGTTTAGGTACATTAATATCCTCTCCTTCCATGTATACAAAAGATCTAGAATCTTCAAGTTCTTTCTTGCACTCAACTTCATTCTTTTCTGCATATTCATCAACTCTAACATTTGCACTTTCCACAACTTTGTTAAGCTTTTCTCTTAGTGGAATATCCTTGGAATATGCCTTCATCACTTTTAGCATCAAGTTTTCCTTTCCTATTTTCAAGTTTAGTATATAACATTTTCTTCCAAATACTTTAAAGTATTTCACATTAGGTGCATATCTATACCATAACTCAAAAGGTGTAGCATTTGTACCTTTCTTGATTTGTACTCAGTTCAAGGTGTAAATAGTTGTACTTACATCTTCTCTCTAGTATTTTTGTGCAACATTCTTCTCTATCATCAGTGTTTTAGCAAAATCTATAATTGATCTGTTTCTTCTCTCTACTATAGCATTCTGTGGAGGTGTCCTAGGTGTAGGCATTTGTCTATTTATTCCTCTATCATTGCAGAATATATTGAACTCATTTGATATGAACTATCCTCCTTTGTCAGATCTCAAACAATTCAAGCTTTTACCTGTTTCTTTCTCAACTTTTGTGAAATACTACTTAAACAAGTGAAAGGCATCAGATTTCTCTTTTACAAACATCATAGTCATCATTCTAGAATAGTCATCAACAAACAAATTGAAATATTTATCACCATGGTAGCTTTTCACACCAATTGGTCCACAAAGGTCAGTATGAACCAATTCCAAAATATTATTAGAAGTATATGTCTTGCTCTTGAAACTAGACTTTGTCATTTTTCCCAATTGACATTGTTTACACATCACATTACCAGGTTTCCTCAATCTTGGTAAACCTCTAACTTTCTTCATCTTACTAATATTTTCCAAATTGTCAAAATTCACATGACACGACCTCTTATGCTATAACCATACATCATCAATTTGTGCAAACAAACATGTTTCTTTAGATAGGTTTAGATCAAACAAATTACTTCTTGTTTGTTCTTTACTTCCAATTAGTTCACCAGTGGAATCAACTATTTTATCCTTTCTATGATGAAATTCAACTATGTAACTTTTCCATGCAGGGAAGTTCTCCTTGTTCAACTTTGGTACCTCCTTTTTGTACATCTTGATCATTAGCTTCAAGTACCTTTAAAATTTTTCCTTACAAGCACCAACAACTCTGATACCAATTGTTCGAATGATTTTAGAATAACTGGGGGGAGAGGGGTGAATCAGTTATCCTTAGGTCCAGATGTACCAATTGAAATTTTAAAATTTTCAACAAACTTAGATCTAATCAACAACTCACTTGGTCTCTATAGAATATAACAGTAACATAAAATTTACAGTCCACTCTCCAAAAGTAATCAACTTGCAGAATATAAAACTTTCAACAACATTCACACAAGTATAAAATTGGGATTTAACGTGGAAACCCAATTTGGGAAAAACCGCCAGTAACATGCTACTAAATTTTCACTCTTCTGAAGTAAGCTCTCTGAGAAGCCAACCCTGTTAAAGGTTTACAAAACACACTGTTAGGTGTGACCCTGTTAAAGGATTTAATCACCCTATTAAGAGTGGTCTGGTTGGAGGGCTTAAGAACATTCCATTAGAATGTCACCTTGATTAAAGGGTTCACAAAATGATTGTTAGGTCAACCTTGATTAAAGGATTTTGACTGATACAATGGTTAGAAAGTAACAGTAGGTTATGATCTAAAATATACAACTCACTTTGCAAATATAGATGTACTACGCTCCAATGTTGATTTACTGAGTAATCTTCATTACCATCTCCATCTCTGATCTGCTTGAAAATTTCTTCAAGAAATCACCTTAACTCTATTCATCTCTTCACAGCTCTTCTTATCCTTTTGCTTAGGTTTGTCAATCAATAAAATCAATCTTAGGTTTAGGTCTGATTCATCAAATCCTTCCATCATTTTGTTCTCATCCTTTTCCTTCTAGATACTTCTCCAAACTTCTCCTTGAATCCATAAGAAAATGGTTCACTATGCATTAAATGTTCCATATCATTCATTAATATTTTCAACATGTTTTACATATCCCAAGAACTCAACTATGTGAGCTGAGATTCTTAATTCTTTCACAAACTATAAATTACTAAGAGTCGGTCAATACTATGTTCATCTACTTGGTCATCACTTGATATCTCAGTCATCGCTAAAATGTTTCTTCTTGGAAAATACTATTTTTTCTCGGTTAATTATCTATTGCTCGACAATTACTGATGCTCGGTCGACACTAAATTTTCTCAGCTTATATTGGTGCTAGGTCAACACTAGCATCACTTGGCTTAAACTAAATTTCTTCACTTTTTCTCAATTAAGCCTATGCTTCAAATCAATTGACTTCTTCACTTAGTGTTAAAGATAAACAATACATTACCTTGTCAATGTGCCAACTAATCAAGTACCCATTGAAGTATCACTTAACTCAACATTTCCTTAGGTTCTCTTGTTATCTCCTCTTTTCAAATCCTCTTCATCAATCAAAAGATATGGTACTCTACTAGATAGAAACTTTCTTACCAGTTAAGGTTTGACATCAATGACAATATAACAATTGTTTCAATTATAGTTTCCAACAATAAATGTACTCTATCTTCTTTAAAATAGCTCAAACTTGAATTTTGAGAGCTTGGAATGACTACACACATTCAATATTCTTCATTAGCTACCATGAAGAACAAATACATCTCTAATAGATATACACGCTACTTAATAGTTTTTTCTTTCTATGTTTTGGGAGTATGTCTGATTCTATTGTCTAAACAATATGTAGGAGTAAAAATTTCCTATTGTTTTACTTAACAACTATTTAATAGTATCATATGGAATGTGTGATCATTATCATGTGCCTCACCATATTTGAAGCTAAATATTTCTAAACATATAGGAGAACATCATAAAAAGATGCAAGCATAGGTATCTAAGAAAGCAAGCCGCAAATAACATTAAATAGTAGCATGCAACGAATAACAATTATTCTTCAAGAAGAGGTAGGGTTATGAGAAAAACCCAAGAACACTAATGGATTGGAGTTATCTATTATTATTTGATTCATCATTTGATAGATATCTATTATTTTTCATATGATATTGTTTACTTTGTGGGAGTCCTTCACTATTTTATAAAGATTTTGGTGCATTCATACTTTCATTCAAGAACTTTCACTTTCATGAAAGTATGCTAGGCTAAAAATAATGGTTGTTCTATCAAACCAATAATTTTTTATGTGATTTGGAGGAGAGTTCAATGTGATACAAAGATTGATTTACAAGGTTCAAAATCAAGAATCATGAGATAGTGAATGTTCTGTGGAATCAATGATTGTTCTAAGAATTTATTCACTCTTCTGAAGAGTAAATTTTCTATCCTTGTTGATGTTTTCACTATTCTAAATTTATGATCAATAATTCCATCATCTATGGTTTGTTAAAATTGGAAGCAACTTATTTGTTCTTGTTACTACTAAGCATGTCATATTAGTGGTTGTATAAAATCAATAGAAAGGATAGTACGTAGCTAGATTCTATTCTAGATGTTCTATTGCTGCCCTCACAACATTTTGATAAGTAGGAAATATTTTGTATATCAAGTCAAATTATGATATTTCTATCATGATTCAATTGTGTAGGTTGTGACATTTCTATCAAGATTCAGTTGTGTAGGTTGTGATGATTATTCTTCAAAGGGTGATAGCTCAATGGAAGAGCACCTTCTTTACAACAAGAGGATGGTGGTTCAATTCCATCACGCCTTAATATGACTAAATATATGATTAAATTAATGACTAAATATATGACTAAATTAATGACTAAATATATGATGAAATTAATGACCAAATATACAACTAAATTAATGAGTAAACATTTGCCTAAATTAATGACTAAATAAATGACCAGTTAACAACAATCAATGACTAAATCAATGACCAAATCAATGACTAAATAAATGACTAAAATAGTTCAGTCATAAATTTGGTCATGAGATAAATGACCAACAATAAACTACTAATGGTCACATGATCAAAACTAGTCATTTATCTACTATTTTTAGTAGTTTATTTAGTCATATATTTCTATTTTTGTACTTGTGGGTGGATGGAAAGAAAATTCCCATGTATAATTTGATAGGTAGCGGTTCTATGATTTAGGACACTATGAAGAGAGGGGCATAGTTGATAAAGTAAGGCCTTTTTCAGATTTGTAATAAGGTATTTGAAGCCTTGCTCTGGAGGGACTCTTGGGAATAGTTCCTCCTTATTCTTTCCCAATTCCCTCACCTTTAGACTCTTAGTGCTATTTTTCTTCAAATTGGTTTAAGTCAAGTTGAAGCCTATAAGGTTTCTCTATAGTTGGGTCACAGGGAGGTGGCTAGATGGAAAGAGCCACATGAGTAGCCTCCTAGAGGTTTGGTGATATATAGGGAGGATCTTTGTAGAATCTTGCAGGATAGAATGTGTAACTCACTCAAAGGAGCACATATTCTTGCTTGGGGCCCTCACCTGAAAGGAAAGTTTATAGTGACTTTAGGTTATGAGGAGCTTGATAAGGTGACTTTTGGTGAGGTGCATATCCCTTGTTAGAAGTAGGTTTTTAATATATTTTCTTGGAATAAATGTAACTTTTCTTGGAATAAATGTAACTTTTCTTGTGTCTAGTGGTTTAGAATAAATGTCTTACTTGGGAGAACCTTTGTAAAATAGGTTTTTAGGGACCCTTTATTTGTGTTTTGTGTGGTAAAAATAAGGAGATGTTTTCTCATCACTTTTTCCAATGTTCTTTTTCTAAGGGGGTTTGGCATTGGTGGTGGGTATTTTCAAAACACACTTGTCTTCATGTCAAGTCTTTGGCTGATTTCTGGAATGATCTGGGCATACCCCCTACTAAGATTTCATTCCTTAAGGTGGCCTAGGATATTAGGCCTATCTTTACTCTATGGTAGTTATGGCTTGAAAGATACTAGGGGATCTTTAAATATAGGAGGAAGCTTGTGGAGCAAGTTTGCTTGCATGTTATGCATATGGTACAATAAACTATGATGGATAGATGTGATCTTTCTGAGGTAGTTGATCATGGAGATGTGCATGTTGTTCAGAATTTAAATATTTTGTGTGCAAACCTAGGAGATGAATTTTTTGGGAGACAACAGGTAAGGTGTCACTAGGTTAAGAAAAAGGTTCAACATGATGGTAAATGGTTTCCTCCTCCTCCAAGAACACTTAAGGTTAATACTGGTTCTAGGGGAAATCTGGGATATGTAGGAGTTGGAGGAGTTGGCAGAGATAGCTTTGGTAATTTCATTTTCTTATTCTCACTATTTAAGGGCCATTATACCAATAACTATGTGGAGGCTGCTATTGTCCTCTTAGCTCTTTAGAAATGTTGGGCTCTTGGATGGAACAAGATTATTTGTGAGTAAGATTCTTAGATGGTGGTGGATATTCTGAATAGGTAGTAGATGGATGATGTAGATTGGCATGTGGTTATGGTGGGTCATCAGATCCTCAATTTGAGAGACTCTGTGGAGTATTTTTCCTTTCACTATGTTACCGTGAATGGAATAGGGTTGTTAATGGTTTGGCCAAGTGGGCCTCTAAAGGATTGTATGGTTGGAATGCTGGAGAATGGGGTCAGTTTTCCCTGGAATATACTTAGGATTTAGAGAGGTTATTTAGGGAGGACATGATGGGATAGCATTATTTCCTCTCCTATGGGCTTGTTCCTTTGTCTTGAATTGTTATTCTTGAATTAATAAATGTTTACCCCTTTTTTTCAAAAAAGGTGAAAGGATGCGATTGAAGGCAATAGAAAGACATAGGGAGAAATTGCATAGAAGAGTGATATAAAGACAATAAGTAGGGAAAAGAGTAGGAAGACTTAAATTCTCTAGAATCACAATGCATTGCTTTTACTTCATTTATATCATATAGCTACTTATATAGCTAATGCATCAACCAAAGTCCTTAAAATGACGATAATATAATGTATATCCATTCTAGCATAAGAGCATTTGTCAATCCTTGTGTTTTAAATGTGAATTTGAATATCTTTTTCAATTTGACCAAGGTTAGGATGTTTTAGAATGAGTTTTATTATTTTTCTTGTTGCAAAAATATTATCCCACAATCTTATAGAAACTATTCAATATATAGATTTTGGGACTTATATTGGTCCAAATAGAAGGAAAGACCCACTCTCAAATATAAGTTAAGTTAAAGGTCAAGTAAAAGGTGGAGACAACTAGTCTCCATTTTTTACCATGCAAGGAAAAGGAGGGTGATCCTAAAGATCTAATAAAAAAGAATTACAAAGATAAAATAGCAAAATAGATGTAAAACAAATCATACGTCATGTATTCCAAAGGATTGTCAATAAGTATTTTGCATGATAGCTCATTAGTATAAGACTTAAAGAACTATTTTAAGAAGAAAAAATACATAGTACATATATTAAAAAAGATACCAAATTAATTTGCATTCATTTAAATTAGTTCTCTTTAAATTTATATATTTAATGTGCAAAATTAGATTGTATAGTAGTCCTCAAAAGTATATTAGATTTAATTTCACAAAAGATTTAGCACATATTCACAATATTAAGCCACACAAGTGAAATGAATCTAGACTAATCTAGACTACTACAAAGCACACATAAATATATTTGAATAAAAAGATTGATATCATAGTTAATGATTAATGATGTCTTAGATAATTAAACAACAAAGTGAAAATATAAGAACACATAATTTATAAAAAATAATATTATACATACATCTAAATATAATAGTTAAAAGCTTGAGAATCATCACACAACCAAATATATTTTAATGATCTATAATCAAATCTACATTCATAATAAAAATTAAAAGCACAAAATTATCATTTGAATGAAGAAAAATGTATAATGAAACAACCAAATTGAGGAACCATCAATACAAATGAAAACTCTATCAAAGTTAGAGGAGGTAAATTACCTAGAAGATATATTTTAATATAAAAAGACATGGATTGAAGGCGAGAGGATATGATTGAAGGTGATAGAAAGACAAAGTGAGATATTGCGTAGAAGAGTGATAGAAAGACAATAGGTAGGGAAAAGAGTTACAGGAAGAATGAATTGTTCTAGATTCACAATGCTTTGCTTTCACTTCATTTCTATCATTTAGCTACTAATATAGCTAATGCATCAACCAGAGTCCATAAAATGACAATAATATAATGTATATCCATTCATCATAAGGCATTAATAAATCCTTGTGATTTAAATGTGAATTTGAATGCATTTCTCAATTTCACCAAGGTTAGGACTTTTAGAATGAGTTTGATTGATTTTCTCAATGAGTTTGTTTCTTTGTTGCTTAAATTTTATGTATTTTTTAAATTTTAAATATATTATTTTTAACGAAAATCTAAATTTAACTTTGGAGTGAATTTTTAAGAGATAAAATGTTATTTTTAAGCTTTTTATGTGAAAATGATTCATTTAAGAAAACACCTACGAAATAGGCAATTTTGTAAAAATATGTCACCAAATCATTTTGTAAATAATATTTCATATTTTAAAAAATTTGGGACAAAAATATTTTTTAATGGAAGGAATACATTTGAAAACAAAATTTATTAAGTGTTGTGTGACAAAATCTCAGGGAAATCTTCGTGGCAAGAGCTTGCTTGAAGAAGGATGGCTTGTCATTTGAAAAGTTCAAATAAAAATTAAATACTAAAAATTTGTAGGAGGGGACAACTACCATTGGATTCTCCTTTTTGCTTCATGGGTAATGGTGATAAACTTTATGTTTACTATATCTAGAGATTTGAAAGAACTCATGTCCAAAGGCAAGAAGTCAAAAGTGGTAGGATCTCCCACAACTAAAATTGTAAAGTCTAAATCTGGAAAGGTAGTCACTGTAGATGCAATAATTCAAAATGTTGGTGAGTATGGAATTCTATTAGGAGTGAAAAAGTATTATCATCTATTTGGTAAGGAAGATTAGGCTAAAATTGAATATGTTGCGATTGCTAGTATGCATAATTTTAGTCAAGATCTAATGTATTTACAAGGGAAAATTCCTGATGAATTGTACAATAAGATAGACAAGAGATGGAAGGCAAATATAGCATGAGATAAATAGATAATTAAGTTTTTTATACTAAATCTTATGCCTAATACATCTGTTGAAGAGATTGAGGCCATGGTGAGAAAGGTGAGACATCTTTTCAAGACCAAATCTAGAGTCAAAAAGTTGTTTATTGGGGAATCTAAATTAGTAGAAGGTGAGACAGAAGAAATTCTAAGGAAATGTTTAAATTTTCCAAAGAATAAGAGTGAAGAAGCTCATATCGATGAATCAGTAGAGAAGAAGAAAAATGACTTTGTAGTCACACAAACTAGTGAAGGTTTTATTGTTGATGATGTGAAGGTCACAATTTGTTAGGAATAGTCCCAAGAGATAACTGAGAGAGAAGGGGGGGGGGGGTGAATCTGTTATCTACAAGATTCAATTCTTTATCCAATTAAGTATAAAAGAAAATTAACCATAAACACAATACAAGAACACTTAACACAACACAACAATTTTAGTTATGGGGAAACCCAAATAGGTAAAAACCCCGGTGGGAATTGACACCCACTAATAATCTGCACTAGTATATTATGATCCCTATTAGAAGATCTTGCAACCCTGTAAGGAGTTGTGCTTTACAATGCTTTAGTACAATGACTTGGTAAAGGGTCAAACCCTATTAGGATTCATTTACAATTAACCTTGTTAGGGGTGAGGACACACTGTCTGAGAGCACACTGCTCAAAGGGGTGAAGGCTACAACCTTTTGTTTAACAAATACACACTATATCTGGATCTTTGTGAACTACGCATAGACCTGCTATCTAGATCAATTCCAATGAATATCATATACTCTTTACTTGGTCACATAGACCTTCTGCTAATGGCTCAATACTTCACACTCTCTACTCTGCTATTATCTTTCAACTTTGAACCAGATCTTAGCAATCACAAATGACTGCCTATAAATATCTTCCTCCAAATGATATAATCAAGTTGGCCTATTAGAACCATCTTGAAATCATATTAGAGAAACAATAAAACTCTCCAATAACACCTCAGTTGGCTCTACTAAGCATGCAACATAAATTAGGACTTCACAACCCCATGTGACTAGACGCCACGCTACACACAGTCGGCTTTACCAAACTCCAACTTTCTTCTCCTTTTGAATTATGTCATGCACTCTTAACAAAACATCCTTAACTCTCCTATGACCATAAATTCAAGTGTGCATATCAAGATGGGTGCAACTACCACAAGCATATAGACATTGTCGGCTCTTCTGGATAAACTTAGGAAATTGAAACTGTTAACTAGAGACTTCATAACTCAACCTGTACTACATATATGACTCTGTGTCCATGTACATAACATCATACATATGTCTAAAACATAAATAGAAAGGGGCAAGGCTTTACTGCAATCGTACTACAAATCTCATATAGAACTATTCCTAGGACCTATCAGGAACACTCACTAATATACCCAGCTATATTTCTATTTCTACTCAAAATCAACCTTTGCATCTATGATATCATGATAATAACATATCTATGCAACATATGCTAAACGCTCTCTACATCAGGCTTCCACACATGCTTCTTACCATATCTTGTCATCAACAACAAACATATAGACAACAAACTGGCTTGCTAGCAAACCTCTAAAAATCTCCCCCTTTGGCATTGATGGCAACATATGGAATGAAAAAAACTACCAATCCAAATGATCAATTCTTTTATAACATTCTCCATTTCCTCAACAAAAACTCCCCCAAGGAAGTATCCTCCAACTTCTTCAATATTCTTCAATATTCTCCATTTCCTCAAGTGTACTATTTCAAATTTTCTCTACATATCTTTAGCAAATTCCACATTAACCTTATAGTTACCACTAAATATAATGTCATCAACAAATATAGCAACTAATAATAGTCCATTAGATGTCTCTCGTATGAATAAGTTACAATCTGTTGCTCCTTTCTTGAATCCAATCTTAGTCAAGTAACCATCAAGTCTTTCATACCATGCTCTAGGGGTGTGCTTAAGTCCATAGAGGGCTTTCTTTAATCTGCATACCATATCAGGTCTATCTGATAAGGTGAATCCTTCAAGCTTCTCTATGTAAACTTCTTCCTTCAACTCTTCATTTAGGAATGTTGACTTAACATCCATTTTATATACCTTAAAGTTTTTGTTTGTAGCATAAGCTAGAAACAACTTTATGGCTTCCAATCTACTTAGAGGTGCAAATGTATCTGAATAATCAATTCTTTCTCTTTGCACATACCCTTTACATACTAATCTAGCTTTGTTTCTTACTATTGTTCCATCTTCATTCATCTTATTTCTGAATATCCACTTGGTTCCAATCACATTCTTATCACTAGGCCTAGGGACCAATTCCCATGTATCATTCTTAATTATCTGATCTAGCTCTTCCTTCATTGCTTCATGTCAATCTGAATGATTGCATGCATCTTAAACACTCAAGGGCTCAATCCGTGATAGTAGACATACCTCTTCATTTGTTGTGGAACTCTTTTCTTTTGATCTTGTCATGACTTTTCTGCTCATATCTCCAATGATGTCTACCTTTGAATGATATCTAGATGTGAATTTAGGAACATTAGTGTGACCTTTTTATTTTCCTTTTGTGTCTCTTCTTCACTTGTTTTAGGGTCATTGAATAGAACATCTATGTTGTCAGACATTTCTTCAACAAGTGCTTCACTACTGGTAGGGCTAGGTTCTTCTTCAATCATAGGTGCATAATCATAGTATCTCTCTTGAATCATAAACTTATTAGCAATCTTAACATGAGCACTTTCAATGATCTTCTTTAATCTTAGATTAAAACATCTATAAGCTTTTCTTTTAGTAGAGTAACCAAGAAAAATACCTTCATCACTTCTTGCATCAAAATTGCCAATTGCTTCATCTCTCTTGATGTAGCACTTGCTTCCAAAGATTCTAAAGTATTTCACTGTAGTTATATTCCCAAACCATAGCTCATAAGATGTCTTGTCTACGCCTAGCCTCAATTGAATTCTGTTGATAGTGTAGACTACTGTGTTGACCGCATCTCTCTAATAGGTGTGTGTGACCTTTCCTTCAATCATGATGGTGCACATTGTGTCAAGAATGATCCTATTCCTTCTCTCTACAATTTGATTCTACTAAGGGGTTCTAGAGGCACTTAGTTGTCTTGTTATCCCATGTTCTTTGTAGTACTCATAAAATCTGTCAGAGGTGAATTCTCCTCCTCTATCTGATCTTGAACATTTAATCTTCAATCTAGACTCATTTTCAACCTTATCTTTGAATATTTTGAACTTGTCAAATGCTTCTAATTTGTCCTTTAAGAACACAACCCACATCATTCTAGAATATTTATCAACAAAAAGAATGAAATATCTTTCACCATAGTATGATCTTGTTTGAGTTGGTCCACATAGGTTTGTATGTATCAGATCCAACTTGTTCTTTGTCAAATTATGCTTGCTTCTGAATGAATTCCTTACATGCTTTCCCATTGCACATTCCCTACAAATAGCATCAATTGGTTTTGCAATGCTAGGAATATCTCTTACTACATTTACATTACTTATCTTTACTATATTATCAAAATTGATATGACATAGTCTTTTTTGCCATAACCAACTGTCATCTACTTTAGCAAAAAAATAACTTGCTTCAAGATTAAGCTGAAAAACATTACCTTTAGTCTTTGAGCCTAATGCAATCATTTCACCTTCTTTGTTATTAATGATGCATTTGTTATCTTTGAACTCCAACCAGTAGCCTTTGTCAAGCAACTGTCCAACACTTAGTAGGTTATGTTGCAAACCATCAACATATAGAACATCATCAGTGTTGTTCTTTCCATCCAGGGTGATGGCTCCTTACCAATGATAGTTTTAGGAGTATTATCTCCAAATCTAACCATGCCTCCTTTGTATCTATCCAGATGTACAAATCTATCTTTGTCTCTTGTCACATGGTGCGAGCAACCACTATTGATGATCCAATCTATCCTAATGTCAGCTTGTGAAATTAGAGCTAACTCTTGTGCATTCTTTTCATCTTCAAGAGAAATGAATCCAATTTCATCCTCTATTGATTCTTCATTTTTTAATCCATCTCCAACATAGTAACATTCATTTGTATACTTAGGCTTGTAGTTATTTTTGAACTTCTTAACTCTTGTAGGACACTTGGATGCAAAGTGACGAATCTTATTACAACAAGTAACTACAACTCCATCCCTCAACCACATCAGACATGTCAAACAGAAATATGAAACAAACACATCAACCATACACATGCAAGTATGGGGTCAGTAAAACCATAAGCCTCAATGATTTTCAAACATATAAATAATCATCTTAACATAATCATAACATATTTATAAAATCAGACTAGGGAAGGGGTACTACAGGGGTCAGACGTCCCTGGAATATACTCAAAATTTAGAGAGGTTGATTAGGGAGGACATGATGGGCTAGCATTGTTTCCTCTCCTAGGGGCTTTTTGTTTCTTTGTTGTGTACTATTATTCTTGAATTAATAAATGTTTACCCCCTTTTTTCAAAAAAGGTTAGAGGATATGATTGAAGGTGATAGAAAGACATAGGGAGAAATTGTGTAGAAGAGTGATATAAAGAAAATAGGTAGGGAAAAGAGTAGGAAGAATGAAATTCTCTGGAATTACAATACATTGCAATTACTTTATTTATATCATATAGCTACTAATGTAGCTAATGCATCGACCAAAGTCCTTAAAATGACAATAATATAATGTATATCCATTCTTGCATAAGGACATTAATTAATCCTTGTGTTTTAAAAGTGAATTTGAATGTCTTTTTCAATTTCACCAAGGTTAGGACTTTTTAGAATGAGTTTTATTGTTTTTCTTGTTGCAAAAATATTATCCCACAATCTTATAGAAAGTATTCAATACGTAGATTCTGAGATTTATATTGGTCTAAATAGAAGGAAATACCCACTCTCAAATATTAGTTAAATTAAAGATCAATCGAAAGGTGGAGACAACTTGTTTGCATTTTTTACCATGCAAGGAAAGGGAGGGTGATCCTAAAGATCTAATAAAAAAGAATTACAAAGATAAAATAACACACTAGATCTCAAACAAATCATACATAATGTACTCCAAAGGCTTGTTAATAAGTATTTTGCATGATATCTCACCAAATTATTTTGTAAATAATATTTCATATTTTAAAAAAATTGGTTCAAAAATATTTTTTAAAGGAAGGAATACATTTGAAAACAAAATTTATTGAGTGTTGTGTGACAAAATCTCAGGTAAATCTTCGTGGGAAGAATTTATTGAGTTTTTATAGAGTTGGTGTGATTAAAGGCCCATACAGCACATGAAAAGTAATCAAATATGTTAAATGTAAATGATCAAATATTAACTTATTATTGAGACTTTTCTAGGCAAAGTCAAGTCTTCTGTCGACGGTGGGCCTTCCCTCGACAAATGTTGTCCTTTATACTTCTCACACTCATAAGGGGATTCACATACACCAATATTTTGTACCTCACTCTACAGCGTTCAAATATGTCCTTATCTAAATCTCTCTTTTATTGAGTAATTGTTGAGGAAGTTAAAATAAATTTATGTAAAAAAATACCTTAATTTTGAAACACCTTAAGTGTTTGTAGCCTCTAAAATATTTTTTTATTTATTGAAGTGAGTATTATTAGGTAGAATGTGTATTTTGTTTTTATTAGAATTTGTCATGTTCAGAATTTATGATATAGAAATAAGTCGCTATATCCTATCATCCATTTTTAGAGTGGTTGGATATTACTTGAGGGTAGTATGGTTGGGGGCTAAATAACCAAAATGAATGAGATAACCAAATCCTACGTGCACTAGACCTCACCTTAAGTTTGCAAACTTAAAGAATGAGAGCAGCTATTTTTAATAAAATATTCTAATTAATCATGTAACATTATTTTTTATTTTATTTTTAAAACCTCTTCCTTAAAAGTAAATCTAGAAATTCGTTAAAAAAGAGCAAAGGATTTCAATTCATTATTTTTCCTAAAAATTTGGAAATTCCTCATAAGTAAACTGGGCCCGTAGTATTTTATGACAACTGTTAGTCTGTCGCAGCTAAACAAAAATTTGAGTACAGGAAGGCTTGCAGAGCATCGACGACCACAAGATTATAAATAAAATGGATGACTGACATAAACCTAGCAAAACTAAAGTTTTTCAAACATATGCGAAAAGGGGATCCCGATCATTCTAACCGTTTGAACACATAAGTTGACAACTTAATCCTATAATAAGGGACACTTGTGTTTAATTCAATCATGACAATTTGAAAAAGTAACATGGAAATAGAAGGAAAGGATCATGGAGTTAGGGTTTATAAATTTTCACACAACTAGGTCAAGCTGGTAAAGGATCATTTCAATATTTAAGAAGGGTAAGGATCTAATTTTTTGACACAATCAAGATATCACTTATCTTCAATAATGTAAGGGTCTAACCATATCAGATGTAATTTTCCATGTTTTCACCTATCTTGTAGGCTATCATTGCACATCAGAACAAGATTACCATTTTGAAAACTTTTATGAGCAGGTATGCTATCATATAAAACCTTACACTGCTCTTGAACTTTTACATTCCTTTCATGTGCATCATTTCTTGGTTTATTGAATTGTATCAAGTATTTCAACCTTATTCTCATTTCATCCTATAAATCATCATTATATGTTTGAATGAACTTTACATTTGCAATAGTTATTTTGGGGAAATGTAGCATTTATGTCATAGATAAAATCAAAAGAAGCAGACCCTATTGCCTTATTTATAGTCATCATGTTTTCCCATAAGGCTAATAATATCTTTTAATTCCAAGGCTTCTTATTTTTGTCCAGTACTCTCTTAAGTATCTTAATCATTTTTTAGTTACTGGACTCTGCCTGGCCATTTCCCTGTGGATGATAACGAGATTAGTATGAGATTTTTATACCAAACTCTTGAAAAAAATTAACAAAATCCTCTGATCTAAAACACATTTCATTATTAATGACCAAACTTTCTAGGCAACCAAATGTGGTTAGAATGTTGTGCATTAAAAAATTTATTACAACTGTACTGGTGGATCTTGTACGTGGGATTGCTTCATTCCAGTTAGTAAAATAGTCTGTTGCTACCAGTATTATTAGGAATTCTTAGTAATCTACTAAAAAGTAAATTATAAATTTACAATATTATTATTAATTTTTATTAATCTTTTCAATTGTATGAAATATAATATGATTGCAAATATTATATAATTCAATGGTATGTTTTGGATTATTGGATTTAGTTGTTAGTGACTATTAAATATGAAATTGTTAGAGGTAGTTTGAGAAAACAAGACACTAACCTCAGAGGGTAAACAACTGCTCAAGGTTGTTGAAGAGAAACTACTTATAGAGAGAAAACAAACAAGTGTGAAAGTAAAGGATCAAAAAGAAAAAAAATGAACCCCAAACCTCAAGGAGGCTTTGTGCAACAAACCCTAATTATGGTCACAAGGGGCTCTTGTAATAATATTATTTACAAACCTAGTTGAGGAATTGTTGTCCCAAATTTTTCTACCATCTTTTAGGTGATGGTTAGTGACCTAGACAACCTTGTGAAACATAGAAACAATGAAACAATTAATAACTCATTTTTTACTACAAGTTGAATAGATCAATTGTTTAACCACAAGAATAAGTATTACAAGTTTTGCATGATCAAACGACCCCGGGTCATTGAACTAGAAAACAAAATATCCTTACCATTTCTTTACCATTCATAAATCATTCACAACTCTTATCGCCTATACTACAGACTTGGAACAAGTTTTTAGGTGGTGATAGAGGATACAAAGAGGTGGAAAATGAACACAAAGGCACGTAGAGAATTTTGCATTAAGTATTGTCGATGTGGCACCACTGTATGTAGACTCTCCAAAAAAAGCAGTCTGCATTGCTCACAACATAAGTTATTTCTTATATTGATAGCAAATTCTTAAATTGTTTAACATTGAAAACCAAAAGTTATATTTAGTAGTATAATCTAAGAGTAACCACATTTAGACACATTCCCAAACTATTTATGTTACATACATTTAGAAATAATGTACAAATGAATATAAATAAATTAAAATCTAGAAGACACACTTTATATTTAGGGATATTAAAATTCTAGCATTGATAGAGAAGAGGGAAGATTATTATTTGTAATAGTTCAAGAACTTTAAATAAGAAAAAATAAAAATATAGAGGAACATTGCATATTCAACCCATTGAAAGGATAATTTCAAGGTCCCACAAAGTTTCTACATTAACAATTCCTTTAACATACTTCAATTTAGTGCTTTAAGATAGAACACACTTAAGACATTTTCAAGAACAAGAACCTTGTCGAGGAGAAAAAAGTAATCAATTTTGGATTTAATAGTCACTAAAATTTAAATCTGATAATCCAAAACACCTAGGGTTGAAGAGAAATACATTGGATTATTATTTCTTTGGTAAAGTTGGTACCTTGAGTAAGATTGGTGCAAGTACACCAGAGCCTTTTCGGTTTGATCTTTTTAAGTTTTAGGGTACATGGCCTGTATAAATCCTTAACATATATTTTGGGTTTAGATGAGGCTACACACATGCCTATTCATTTTATGTAAATATAATGATGCAAATTTTACACCCTCATCTTGCACTGATTTTTTATTTTGCACCTTAAATTGCTGAATTGATTGACCAAGGTCTGATATGAATATGGAATATGAAGTTAGAGAAGCCATTTGGGTGGTATTCAATGTTAATGCACATGTTCTTGTACAAGGGTGTCAACTTTTTCAGGGAGTCAATGGAGATAATTAGAGAGAAAAATGGTGAAGTTCTACCAGTCCAATTATGAACTACAGAGTTGTCTTGGGACAGAACTAATGCCAGCTATGTTATGTTTGATAGGAATTTTGCTTCAAGGTTAAGGTGACTATTGTTCCTAGATAACCCTAGAATTCCTACCCAATTGTTGAGGTTAATTAGACCAAAGGAATATGCCAAGGATATTACCATAGTCCTCAATTTTGGTGATATAATTTTATACCCAGTGTCTAGGTTAATTAGACCAAAGGAATATGCCAAGGATATTACCATAGTCCACAATTTTGGTGATATAATTTTATAGCCAGTATCTATAGTTTTTTGAGTATATGGATACAAGGAAGTTCCTTATATGTTGCCTTACCAATTTTCCTTGAAGGTGGTGTTTGCAAAAATCTTAAGGTAGATAGGTAGTCTGCAAGAAGTAGCCTTAGCCAATAGAGGAAGAGGAACTCTTTTTCCCAGTATCACAATAGCAGCCATGTTACTTGGTCAAGATGAAAGGGTAATGTAAGAGGAGGAATTACTCAATCATGATCAATTCATCAAGAGTGATGAATCCAAAAATTTCGTTATCTAGAAGAAACAACAAGAGATTGCAAAAATAGTATCTAAAGGTAGTACTTAAGATGATGACACACTACAGGCTCTAGCATTATACAATTTAGAATCTGAAAACTTTACTATGGAAGAAGCCAGGCAAAACTGAAAGAAAAATAACTATAATAAGCAATGTATAAAATCATAGACATTAATGCGAGAAAAGTAGTAGTAATTGTAATAACTTTGAATAGATATTTATATGTGATGATATTTGATACAATGATTGCAATTTGTAATGAAAAATTAAATAGAGTAGTTAAATTGAAATATACATATAAAGTTGAAGTACATAATAACAAAGTCTATGATACCCATGATCTTTATACTTGTGTTTGTTCCTCTCTTCTTTGACTATTATATTGTTGCATTGTTGTGAGTACATTGAGCATTTCTTGTTCCTCTGGTATGGTAATATTGTCATTTCTTACCATCTAGTATTCATGATTTTTTTTTTAATTTCTTTGATTTTTTTAGAAATGCTTTTTGTGTCTTCTTTTACAGTTGTTAATAAGTCTCCAATTGCAGTCAATTTATAGATATCTCCTTCCTCATATGTTTCTGTTCCGCTGATACTTTGAAGATGTAATTCATAGTTTTTCTTCATGATTTCTATATCTAGAGTATCTTGAGCATTTGCTTTATAAAAATTGTATCCCATGTCTATAAAGATATTTTCCATATGTGTAATGCTGGTATTGAGTGTTTTGATTAGATTTTGTAGTTCTTCAACTACTTCTGTGCTGATCTCTATTTTGAAATTTATTGAAAAATCCACTTTTGTAGAGGATTGTTAGTGGATTTGATAATTCTCAGATTGAGTGCTTCTTCACTGTCCATATCTATTACTATCTGCAATAGTTTTTCTTGTGTATTATATTATCTTTTCTATTCTTTGAGAAACTGAGAGTCTGTGTCGATTATATCTTTGAGTTGAATATATATTTTGTAATAACTGGCTAGGCAGTCGATGAGGTCCACACCTCTTGAATTGAGGTATTGTATCCATTCTCATGAGATTTGTGCCATGTGTCTATCTTCATGCATCTTCTTGATAATTTGTTCACTGGAGTGAAGTGATGGATCAAAAATATCTTATGTCAGCTTTGATGTTTGGGAAGAGATATGACCAAGCATTTTCTTGATATAATCAGATAGATGATTAACAATAGATCTGAGCATGTTCTTTTCATCTTTCAATTCATCCAACTTGTCTCTTACCTCTTGATGTGTGAATTCCCACATATCAACTATACGATCATGGAAAGCGAGTCCTATGTCATTTTAATTGACATCAAAATCTGTTGCATTTAGATCTACGAAGTTGTTGTCTTCTTTTGGTTCTACAACTTGTATTATTACATGCCCTATTTCTTGATGTTTTTGAAGAGCAGCTAGCTTGCCTCTTTCTTTTCTTTCTTTGAACCAATAGTTTCGTTAATGATCTGAGAAACTAAATCTTGAGGAGGAATTCTATCCTCTCTTCTTTTTCTTTTTCTTTGTATTGTTTCTTCTAACCATGAAGGAGTGGCTACAATTTTTGAGGCAGAGGCTAAACTTTCAATATCAAACAATTTTCTGACTATTGTAGGGCTTTGTATTTCTTGAGCTGAACTTTAAAATTTTCTTAGTATATTTTGAGTACATGTTATAGTAGGTTGAATAAATTGTGTTATTGTGAGTTGGTGGTTCTTCTTCGAAAGACTGGTCTGTAGCATTTTGTTTTGATTGACCTATTTCTTCTTCTTCTCCTATCTTCTTTCATTCCTGTTGACTATCCATGTTGATCAATGGAAGTGAACCAATGCTGCAGGTGCTGGTTATAGCTTTGCCTTTTTCCGGTGGTTGACATCTCCACCAGTGTTTTGTTGATTGGACTAAACTATTGTCTATATTGTTGGTAATGGTAGTTGAGATAATGTTGTTATTTGAGCTGTGTTGATGATTTCCCTTTTGTGTGTGTCTTCTTTTTTGCTATTTGCTTGTACTGTACCCATATTTTTGTTCTTTTAATTATCTATTCCATTCTGTCTTCAAGATTGTCTAGTTTTGGTTCTTTATATTTTACAGGTTGCAAAGCTATCCCTTTTATTTTTGTCAAATAATGATTGGAGAGAAGATTAGATTGATCATTGTATAATCCTTTGACATCTATTACAATATTACATAGTCGAATTTGTTCAACTATGAGGCGGGACCATGATCTTTCTCTCATTTCAAAGTCATCTTTACAATTAGCGCAAAAATCTTCTAATGAAGGTATGTGATTAAAATTAGGGCCTAGTTGTAGGTTTTGTTTGATATAATTGGAAGGGTCAAAATGATGCCTCATAACATTATATTCATCAAATTTATATCTATTTTGAGATGATTTGATGAGATTCATTGCAAAATAGCTAGAAAAGCATGTATAAGATCCTATGGAAATTGGAAAATGAATACCTGCTTTATGTCGTTCACTGCATCTATTGTTGACCTCAATGATTTGTTTGCATAACTCTATCAAAACCATTTTATCATCTATATATTTTGGTAATTTGAAAGGAAAGCCATCGAAAGCTCCAATTTTGAAATATGTAAATGTAGGATATTGTGTATAATAGCTTCCAAATTGCATTATTGTCTGTGCGCTGCATCTGATAATCTACATTCTGGACAACCTTGAATTTCATGACATATCTTCATTGTAAAAAAATCATTAACCCTTCTATAATGTGTATAGTTGTTTTCGAGTTGTATGCAAGGGTAGAAATAAAAAACCTAAATATTTTCATCATAGTCAGTAACACTAGGTAGGTCGTTCCCTATATGTTGACATGTTAGGGCATAGATGAGGTAAGATGACATTGTAAAATTGTATGAATGCTTTGCCGAGACAAGCATTTCAGTAAGTCTATCACTTACTAGTTGTGCCCAATCTATATAAATATTGTCTGCACATATAGATTGCACAAGAAAATACCACCATTCTTCAAAATTTAGGGCTTGTTCGCTTCCTCTGATTATGTGCAGAAGTACTAGAATGTCTACAATCTCTTTTTAAGATTTGTTCCATATAGGGTTTTCAGTAATTTTGAACTGGCTACTCTGATGGTTTGAAACCATTTTTTTGAAATTGTAGCTTGCAATCGTGACCTTTTCTCATTAAAATTTGAAGCTACCAGAGAGAAATTCCATTGTGAATATTGTTGTCTTCAAGGTAAACCAAAGAATTTCTGTATTGAATCTCTATTCAAACTGATGAGAACTTCGTTGTTTTGTTTCTTTATTTGTCTAGTATCTGGGTCAAATCTTTGAATGCATTCCATAATGAGCTCTGGTACCGGAATAGCGATTGGAAACCTTGCAGCTTGTATTAATCCACTATCAATGAGACTTTGTGTAATGGGATGAACTGGTTGTGAATTTATTCTTCTGTGTAGATCATTTACATTGTAAAATGCAGCTTTGTATCTGTGATTTCTTTCCATGCACTATCTATTCTATCGAGATGATTGTAACTATTTAGTTTGGTAGTCATTCTGTAAAGGGTTATAGATTGCAATGTAGACTTTTGATAAAGTTGCAGCGATGAATTTTTAGGTTTTTGTCCACTTGGCTAGAATTATGAATAAAATATTTGCTATACATTTGGTGTTGAAGATATTTACTAAGTTCAAAGAATGATGTGATAGATAGTGGTAGTTTTATAATTTTAGGTGATAATTTAATAGTCATAAAAGATTAGAATGGTAAATGGTATTAATGTTGTTGTTTTCGACGACAATTTTTTTGCCTTGTAGATATGAACATTGTATGTATTGAATATAGTGGGTATTAGTATAGTTGGTGCATAGAATGATGTGTGGCTTTATTTTCTTTTTTTTTGATTAGTGTGTTTATGGAAGAACTGTTAGAGCAATAAGTTTCATAAAAAAATCATATAAGTAATTTAGACAAAGTTAATTTTAATTCTATAAATTTAGATAAAGTTAATTTGACCACATTTACTATGAACATCTAGCAATTTTGCCAATAGCTTTCAGTGTCCAAATCTCATAATCTAACTAAAGTTAAGAAGATATTAAGAGATTAAGAGAATACATTCCGTCTCTGAATATCTGAGAAAGAGTAAGGTTAAGTTAAAGATTTGGAGATTCAGAGAAACCTCTCAGTGGGTGGATCATGAAATCAAGTAAAGTCAGAGTTAAAGACATAGAGATTGTATGAGGACCATAGATGCAAATCAAATCTGACGGTGGTCGCCAGATCGTCAAATGGAACCATAGATCAATAAGATATTACAAGATCACATTAATCCTTTAGTCGTTGAATCTCTAAAAGACTTGAGTTAAGCTTGCATTAATGAAAAAGAAAAAGAGTTGTTGATTATGTGGAAAGGTATTCTGCAAGGAAGAATAAAGTGTACAAACTAGCCAATCAGATCATGATCAAGGGTTTTTGTTATTACTCGAGGGTTTTTTGATGTTGACACTTTAATCATTCCTCTCTTTCTCTACAATTTTTAAATATAAGTTGTCAACATCTTACATTACTACTAGCCATTATTCAAATTTGGTGTTACATAGATTTGAATGCTGAGATGACTAAAACAAGATTACAGTGATCTTGATAACTCCTATACATTAAATGATGAAGGTTATATTAATGAGACAATTCTTTCGTTTGCACTTAACAATCTTTAGAATAGCAATTGAGATTTGTAAGTTGAAGAAAGTGATCAGAAAAGATTTGCAAAGATGAGCCAACCTGAGTCAAGCAGAGCCTCTTCCAATGGAGAAGCAAAAGAGTAGGGGGATGAGCAAAAAGGAAAGCCCAACTTCTCTAATCAATTCATAGATTTATTACTAGGATCAAATCAAAACAAGAAGGCCAGTGATGAAGTCTTCATTGATGAAATGGAAAACTGTAGGGATCCTGATACCCCTTCTTGCTCTAGTTTTATGCTCTTTAATTACTTTTATATGAGTCGTGATAGGCCCATCCCCATCTGTAATGCATGGGCCCTTGTTATGGAAAAATTGATAGTTCCAAATGTTTTTATAGATGTTGACCTAATGTATGAGCTAGCGAGGAACTATGATCCCATTTCCAAGACTATTAGGAAAAGTGATCAGTCTCCCTTAGTTACTCTTGATAGGGGATCCTTCGTGAAAGCTTTTGATATTTATGTTTCATCATCTACTGAGATTGATTTGAAGAAAGAAAAGGAAAAATGTGTAGGCCAATTAGGGCTTGCAAGGAGCCAAATAGCCAGACATCTCCCTAGAACCGATAAATATGTAGCCCCTCTCCCACCCCACATGAATGCCCCATATGAGTACAAAGCTCAATTTATACATGAATTATCTAGCATATGGGTTGTGTCAAGTCTTAGGGATAGATGGAGATGCTGAAAGGCTGCTAGCTAATTTACCGATGATAATTCTAGATATTCATAATTCACATGCAAACACTGATTATGATTACATCCAATATGTAATCAACAGAATACATGAGGGTCTGTCATGTATCAAGGGAAAGAAGAAGCCTATTAAGTTCATGCATTATTCTCTTTTTATGCATGTAATTGTGTATTTCAACATTGATAACCTAAATGTACAAATGTTGAAACCAAGGAAGATGTTTCAAGGACAACCAAATCTCGTGCAGTTCTGGTTGAGGGTTTAGAATTATATGTCCAATGAGAATAACTTTTGTGCCTTTCAGAATTGGATATTTCAGCCATGGTTGAACCTAATGGGAACAACCATTGTGAGACTTCCAATTTGGTGCTTAAACTCTTAAGGCCTAAATAATTCATCAGCACATGGGAAAACAGTCATAATTGGGGAGATTTCTATCTAGGTGAGAATTTTACTTTGATCAAGGTCTATGGTTGTCCACAACTGCCTCACATGTTACCAACATATGTACCATCAAGGATAGCCTATTTGGATTTTTTGTGGTAGTTGATGTGGACTGAAAAAGAACATTTGGCACCACATAGGAAGGGAACTTTTACCCCTCGACAGTTCAGGATAGGGAACTTTTTGATTGGAAAAAGGGCACTACCACAGGTTAGTTTGTGGTTAAATCATTACAAGATGGCTACTAGTTTGTGTAGGTATGTAGAACCAGAGAATTTCATTAGAAATGATAGAATGTTGCTCATCCCAAATATTGGTTTAATAAGAAGCCATGAGGGATGTGATGAAGAAGATATAATTAGAAACATGATGGATGAGGATGAAATGAGAAATTTTTTTGCCAAATTCTATGACTTATTGAATATGGAAGCTCGGCTTAAGAAGAAAGGAATTGATTTTGGAGGATTCTTCCCAGAGCTCCCATATTTAGCCAGAATTAACAAAATGGTAGAGATGTGTGGCACTCTATCTAGCCAGTTGGAGGGACAGCTTGAAGAGGATTTGAAAGTAAAAAATGAATATTCTTCTTCTGACTATGAGGAGTATACTGATGAATCTCAAGAAGGGAATAGTCCACTACAAGGAAATGAGCCCCCTATCATTGATGTAACTCAAGATATTTGTGAGGTAGGAAATGTATCTGAACCACCTCTTAAGAGGCAGAGACTTGAGGAAGGAGAAACCTCTCAAAGAAAAAGAGAAAAGAAAGAAGATGACATGATCACATTTTGGTGCCTGGTGATAGATCATATAATCACCATTTGAGGAAAAATATAAGAGAAGGGAAGAAGAAAGTCATAGAGGAGGAAGAGGAATTACCCCTGTTACTTGGTCAAGATGAAAGGGTAATGTACCAGGAGGAATTACTCAATGATGATGAATTCATCAAGAGTGATGAATTCAAGAATTTCCTTATCTGGAAGGAACAACGGGAGATTGCAAAAATAGTACCTGAAGGTAGTACTCCAAATGATGACACACTACAGGCCCTAGCAGCATATAATCCAGAATTTGAAAACTTTACTGTGGAAGAAGCTAGGGAATTGGTTAAGTCCAGTGGGATGCTCCTAGTGCTAGGTTGGGACCTTACATCATCTTTCATAATAGATCAAATTAGAAAGAAACTTGAGGGCAATTTGTCTTATGAGGCTCAAATAGGAGACATGATAAGAGGGAGTGCATATGATACTAAATCCCAAGCCTTAGCAATGTGGTCCCTAGCACCAAGAACCCAAAAGCCATCTCTACTTAGCATAAAGGAAAAAATGGAAGGGGATAAGATCATTTGGACTGTTCAGAACATGAGTGATCTGGAAATATGTAAGGTTGTCATGCCCTAACCCTACTCTTTTCAGCTTTCTTAGTTTGCTTAGGTTGTTGTTTTGATCTAGTTTCTAGATGGGACATTTAAATTCTGAACACTATTTTGTTTATATTCCAGACAGTTTAGTTTAGAATTTGTGAGATACATTCATCATTAATACTATTTGTGTATATTAGTTTGATTTTAATCAGTGTTAACTATCCTGTTGTTTGTCTAAACTTTGGAATTCATGATGCGTTTTCAAACTGACACAAGTCTTTGATATTGGTAGCTGTTTTATAATGGATTTTGAGCTATAGGTTTATTGTTGCAGGAATTACAGATATAGTCAATATTGATGAATGTGCGATGTGGATATTTTCTATCGGGTTTGGAATATATTTATATTTCAGTATACTTGGTTTCTGTATACTATCTCAGTTATATTCATCATTGTGAATATGGTGTTTGCAAAGGGTAATTTGAAGTAATATGGGTATATATGTATAATTTGAAATTAAACATATATAAACATATGTATAGTGATACTAAACTGTTATTGATTTTTAAAATTGGAAATTTCTCATATAAGATAATTATTTATTTATATAAAAATATGTGTGAAAATAGGTTCACATATATATTCATATAATTGAGGTTTTAAATCATTGGAATTTAATATTTTAAATGCCATTCGTGGCATTGGAAGGTAGTACATTGATGTCACTGTGGCACTATGAGACATTAGAAATGTTTATTAGCAATGTTTTAACAAAAGCTATTATCGATGCTCAACATTGTATGACTATTGTTGGGTACCGCATTTATTTGGTGATTCGTGCAAAGCACTTTACTTGGCTAGTATGTAGCCAGTTGTGGGAAGTCAGTTATGGTCTGGCTTGGTTAATTAAGAGACTTAAATTTTGTTTTCCCCCTTCTTTGAGCCAGTATGGGAAGTTGCTGCCATTTGAGCATAGTGTTTTCTAAACTGTTGCTTGTATTGTCGAAATATTGCTCGACAATAATGGTGAAGTTACTAATTGGTTGCTCAAGCCGATTCCTAGCTATTCTCAAGGTAATGTTCTCGGTTGGATTTGCATTCGAATGGTTCTTCTCCTTTTATGCCTGGCTTAATTGGTATTTTGCCAATCGGTTTATGGTTTGGTTCGAGGGCTACGAGCTGATTCTAAGCTAGAGGAGGATGATTCATTTCTGTTGCTGGGTTTTAGTTTGGATTTTGCGCTTCGATTCTCTATTTTTTTTAAAAGGTCAGGGCCAACATTTCTATCCCTCTCTCTTAATACTGTGCATTTATTTTGGTATAAATGATGCTTTGTTATTCTCTATGAAGAAAGATTCAGATATGGGTGAGAGAAATCTCTCACACATATCTAAATCCAATCTTTTAGCCTTGCCTGTGTTGATTATGCATATAGTTTATATGTTGTTTTCCATATGTGAAAAGGGTATTATAAACAGTTTGGAAAACTTAGCTTTGACCTTGATAGTTGATAATGTTGATGGAATATATTGCACAACAATGTTACATTTTAGAAAATGATTTATCGCCTTTTTGGTAGGAGTTTGAACATGGAGTCAATGGGGTTTTGAGTTGTGCTCCATTTGAAGACTTAGCATGAGAATGTTTCAATATGATATAGGGGTTTTTAGTTGAGAATCTTAGACAACCGAAAAACTATAGTTACGATCTGTTAAAATGTATGAAGTCGGACATCTATATGGGTATTCTGTTTTGTATAATGCATTAGTAAATGTGATAAGAAATTGTTCAGTTTAGGAAGGGTTTATTCTTAAGAAATAGAAGGGTTATTAAGTTCTACAGGCAAATGCACCGCATAATTATGTGATAGGAAAACCAAAATAAAATTAACTCGTATTCTCAGCTATTGTCTTTGGGCATCTATCGACACTATTATGCTCATTTCTTAAGGGGACAGTAATATCTTAGTTTATTTCTTAAACAAACTACTAGGTACGTATTAGCAGTATCAAACATATTGAACCGAATTACTTATCTTTTCCTTACATTTGATACGGGTGGAGTTTTGTTTATATGTGTTGGGTTTTTGATAGTAAAGTCTGTAATTGTCATTTGACTTATTTTGGTTTGAATATTGACATGATAGTTAATATTATAGTGAATTCATGGGTTATTGGTGAAGAGTTGATCTCAGCACTATGGAAACATTGTTATTCATTTCTTTCAAAGAGAAAGTTCGAGTCTTCATTTGATATTGAATGTTAATGATTTATGTAGTTTGTTGACAATTCAATAGGAAGTCTTCAGACTAGTACATTTGCTAATAATATAAGGGTATATTGTTAGACCAGTGGGTCGATATTATATTAGAATATGATACATATACTAGTTAATGTTGTTGAGATGGAAATCTATCCCTATCGAGGCAGAATGATATGCTACAAATTCTTAAAATCAATGTGAAGTTCTTATGAAATCTATCTATTTTAAATGTGATTATACTTCTATACAGAAAAGAGATGAAAATCAAGGTTGTGATTGTGAATCTATATTTGAACAGTGAGGTGTAGTTTATGATTCTCTCTGTCCTTATAGTTTTGTTGTTACTTATTAAGAGAAAGATCTTTATCTGTGGAACCATGTTGCAATGAAATTTGTATTGTTTTATGTGATTTATCAAAACTACATGAAAATGTAAACTTGAGATAGCCAATGGGATGAAAATATAGTATTTGATTGGTTCACAAGTCTAGCATTAATTGTCTCCAATCTGATGATGTTATGAGCACAGAATAATAGTTTATGATCTGTCGATACTAGATTTGTGAAATAAACCATATGCTTACTTATCAACTTTGATTTGTATCTTGTGTTGTAAGTGTATGAATTCACTGTGGGTATTGAATACTGAATCCCTTGATTGTTCTATTGTTTTGTTAGTTGGATAAATGGGAATTATGAAATGGAACTGCGGATATAGTTTTATATCTCTGATTTGTTCTATTGCCAGAATGATAGAATCATGTGGACAATAGATTGATTTCTATTTACATGTACTTGTCTAGAAGAATCAGTTATGATGTGATAATTGAGAATTCAGTTGATGAATGCATATTGAGGTGGCTGAATTTGGGATACCAGTTCAGCTGACAAGTGAAAATCCTTAAAATTAACTGGGTGGGAATTCATATTAAAAAAGATAATTTGCCTTCCCTATGTCTATGATCTGTGTGATGAAGAATGGAGTATGGGGCTAAGGTGCTGTTACATTTTTTAACAAGTACAACAGTTAGCTGCGGCGCTGTTATGTTTCTAAATGAGTACAACAGATTACCTTTCGCTGTAAGATAAATCATGAGCATAACCATGGATGCAGTAGCATGATTCTTCAATGATAAATCACCTCGGTATATATGTGCATCATCAAACTGAATTCTTACTGTGAGTTTACTTCTTTTGTCCATATTAAAGATTGATTTCTTGTGAATGTTAAATGAAATACAGGCATTATGTTTGGTTGGTTATATATATGTACATGTGGTACTAACCTTGCTGCAGGTAGCTCATGGTTGTATCTTGATGTATATATGCTGAGCCCTTTTTGCTTGTGTTGTGATGGCTATGTTTCTTTTCAGGTTCTAACAGAGAAGGAACAAGTTTAGTTTAAGCAGGCGTCTTTGGATTAGAACTCTTATACTGTATTTGATATTGAGAGACTGTTCATTAAGATGTACCTTGTAATCGAATGGAATGATCTTTGTAGCAAAAATTATGACTCTGATGTATTTAGATGATGTATTATTTTTTATGGATGTAAACTGTCCTAAGATTATTCAATTGATGTAACTTGTAAAGATGTTTTGTTAATAAAAAAAAAATTTGGTTCTCTCGTAGATAATCATTTTTGTGTTGCACTATGGTTGGTTTTTATCATGGTGTTACATTTGGTATCAGAGCCAAGTTTCTTTAACTAGGGCTTCGGGTTATTGGGTTAATTCGTTAGCTGCAATATTAACAATAGTTTGTTCTCAGGTTGTCAATATGCCTCCCCTCACAAGAGGATCTCAGCGACACGGTGTTCCAGTTAATGCCAATGTTGGTAGGGGCAGGGGCCGTAGAAGAGTTCCAAGATGCCAGAATGCAGATGGAAATAACCCCATTGGTCAAGGTGATAATATTGGAAACAATCAGGGTAACCAAGAGGATCCTCATGCTATTGTTCTCCAACATATTTTGGAACGCTTGGATAATATTGAGGCTATTAACATGTTCCTAGTGGGGGAGAAAATCCTCAGGTACCTCAGGACTAGGATAACAATCCTCCTATGGAGGAGAATCCTATTATTAGGGCACAGATAAAAGATTTGTCCAAGATAAAGGGACCATTGTTCTTTGGAACTCAGGAAGGAACTGCAGCTGAAGCATGGTTGTTAAACATTGAACGATGCTCCATTTTACACCATTACCAGAGTAATGTGAAGGTGAGGTGGACTGTCATGCAGCTCAAGAACTTTGCATCCATCTGGTGGGAACAAGAGTTGGAAAAGTTGGGAATTGATATCTCCCAGGTGACTTGGGAGCTTTTCGTGGAACGCTTCAAGGAAAGATTTATGTCCGAGTATTGGCAGCAGGCTTGAGCTAAAGAGTTCTTTGACATTATGTAGAAAGGCTCTATGGTAGAAGCCTATGAGCGGAGATTTTATGAACTCAAGAAATACTCAGGGTGGACTGAGAATAATAAAGCATTGATTCAGCATTTTATTAGGGGACTTAACCCCAAGATTGGTGAAGAAGTAAGGACCTTCAAACCTATGACTATGCAAGAGGCTTCTGAGTGAGCCAAGCTTATTGAAATGAAGTCAGGGTACCATGGGTCATCTTCTAAAGCCAGTGTGAATCTTCCTACTTAGAGTGACAATAAGAGTTAGAAGCAGCCTCAAGGAAGTTCCAAATCTGGATTCTCTGGTGGGAAGTTCCAAAAGAGGAAATTTGATAAGTCCTTTCAATCAAACAAGAACTCAAGGGGTTCGAAACAATCTAAGCCATCTTGGCAACCTCAGAGTTTCTAGAGTAATGCACCTTCTTAGAACAAGGACTTCAAGAAGTTTGTGTTTTGTTTCCATTGTGGTCAGCAAAGGCATTATCAGGCTCAATGTCCTGATTGGGACAAGCGAAAGATCGGGACTAAGCCACCCAGGTCAGAGGCTACAGTGGCTGATTCTGCTAGGAACCACTGTATATTTTCTACCTTGGATCATAAATAGGTTGAGCATCAAAATATAGTCATTGAGGCAAGAGGTAATACCCAAGGTAAGGAAGTATCTATTTTGTTTGATTCTGGAGCTACAGATTCATTTATTTCTTCTAGCTTAGTTGCACAAAGTGGAATTCCAGTGGCTAGGGTTGATATTAAGTGGCAAGTGGAATTAGCTTCAGGGTCTCGAGTGGAAGCAGGTGTGATAGCTCCTGGCTATAAGGTTGGGTTAAAAGCCTTTACTACTTCAGTGAATCTTAGAGTAATTCCTTTGGGATCTTATGACATAGTATTAGGCATGGAATGGCTTGAACAACATCAAGCTGTGATTGATTGCAAGAACAAAATCATCAGGTGTGTGGATGATATGGGTTCAGCTAAGTTCATTTCTAGGATTGGAAGGCCTATCTCATTGAGAACCATTTCAGCCAACCAATTGGCAAGATGCGTTCGTAAAGGCTGTAAATTATTTTCCATTTCTATCAATGACTTGGAGGATGTTGTAGTAGGAGACACTACACTTGTACATCAAGTGTTGCAAAAATTCTCTGATGTCTTTGTAAAAGAAATTCCTGGTATACCTCCCAAAAGGTAAATTGACTTCTGGATTGATCTTGTGCCAAGAACTGAGCCAATTTCTAAAGCTCCTTATATAATGACAGCCCAGGAATTGCTTGAACTTAAAATTCAACTTGAAGAGCTTTTGGAGAAAGGACTGGTACATCCTAGTGTGTCACCTTGGGGTGCACCTGTCATCTTTGTGAAGAAGAAAGATGGGTCTTTGAGACTTTACATTGATTACAAACAATTGAACAAAGTCACTATTAGGAACATGTACCCATTGCCAAGGATTGATGACTTGTTTGATTAGGTCAAGGGTGCTCAAATCTTTTCAAAGATTGATCTCAAGTCAGGGTATCACCAACTTAGAATCCAAGAGACAGATATCCATAAGACAGCATTCTGCACCAGATATGGACACTACAAATTCACAGTGGTGTCATTCGGTCTGACTAATCCACCATCAGTCTTTATGAGTCTGATGCACAATGTACTCCGAACGTACTTGGATAAATTTGTTGTGGTCTTTTTGGATGACATTTTGGTATATTCTAACTCTGTTGAAGAGCATGAACAACACTTAGAGAAGATTCTTGGATGTCTCCGAAGGAACAAACTTTATGCTAATCTAGGAAAGTGTGAGTTCTTCAAAATTGAGATCTGCTATTTAGACCATATCATCACAAGGGATGGGATAGCTGTTGATCCTTCCAAGATTCAAGTGATTGTAGATTGGCCAGCTCCAACAAATGTTTCAGAGGTTCGTAGTTTCATGGGGTTAGCAAGCTATTATAGAAGATTTGTATCTAACTTTTCCAAGATTGCTCATGCAATCACATCTCTACAAAGGAAAGGGAAGAAGTTTGTATGGACAGAGGAGTGCGAGGTGGCATTCCAAAAGCTTAAGGAATGTTTAACCAGTGCACCTATTTTAGCAGTACTTGATCCTTCTAAGGAGTTTGTTGTATGCATAGATGCTTCATTGGATGGCATAGGAGCAGTATTGATGCAAGATGGTCAGGTGATAGCTTAAGAATCCAGGAAACTCAAGAATCATGAAATTAATTATCCTACTCATGATTTAGAACTGGCAGCAGTCATGCATGCTTTGACTAAATGGAGGCATTTTCTCCTTGGTCAATGGTTTGAATTGCATACTGATCATTGAAGTCTCCAGTACCTATTTACACAGCCCAACCTCAATGTTAGGTAGCGAAGATGGATGGAGTTTTTGTGTGAGTACGACATCAAAGTGAAGTATGTGCAAGGAAAGGAAAATGTGGTAGTTGATGCTCTTAGTAGAAGATGCCATGAATTAGCTTCCTTGATTTTGACAGTTGATTTAAAGGAAAAGATATTGCAGAACCTGTCAGTAGATCATTGGTTCATGGATGTGAAGGTAGTGATTGATAGTGGCAGTGCGATGGAGGGTCGATTTGAGGGATATTCCATCAATACTAAGGGGTTGTTGATCTATCAGGGCAGTGCTTATGTTCCAGATATGGGTGACTTACGTAATCTTGTCATGTTAGAAGCCCATAAAGCACCTTATTCAGCACATCCAAGAGTCAAGAAAATGCACGCTGACCTCAAGTAGCATTATTATTGGCCTGGGATGAAGAGAGATGTAGTCAACTTTGTGGCAAGGTGTCTGGAATGCCAGAGGGTTAAGGAAGAACATCAGCATCCAGCTAGTTTATTGCAGTTGCATAGTGTTCCAGAATGGAAATGGGACACCATTTCAATTGATTTTATAGTAGGTTTTCCACTCACTGCTAGGCGGCATGATGCAATTATGGTAGTGGTGGATCGCTTAACTAAAGTGGCTCATTTCTTTCCTATTAGATCTACCTACAATGCTACTTCAGTGGCCAAAATTTATATGGAGCAAGTGGTTAAGCTACATGGAATACCTAAAAAGATTATATCTGACAGGGATCCTATGTTTAGTTCAGTAGTTTGGAGGTCTATGCAAAGGGATTTGGGTACTGAGCTGAACTTTAACTTAGCTTATCATCCTGAAACTGATGGGCAAATTGAAAGTGTTAATCAAATTCTAGAAGACATGCTCAGAATGTACGTCATGGACAAGCAGAATAAGTGGGAAGAGTACCTACATCTTGTAGAATTTTCCTACAATAACGGATATCACAGCTCTATAGGGATGGCACCGTTTCAGGCATTGTATGGAAGACCTTGTAGAATGCCTCTTAGCTGGGACAATCTTGATGACAGAGTACTTTTAGGGCTTGAGATACTTCAGGATATGGAGCAGTAGGTGAAGAGAATCAGAGAACATCTTATCACTACTCAAGATAGGTAGAAAAAGTACGCTGATCAGCATAGAATTGATCGCCAATTCATGGTTGGTGACAAGGTGTTTCTTAGGGTGAGACCACAAAAGAGACCTATTCATTATGGGAAAGGATCTAAGCTAGCACCTTAGTTTGTGGATCCATTTGAAATCCTAGAGCAGATTGGACCAGTTGCCTATAAATTAGCCCTACCACCGAAACTTTCACGCATTCACAATGTTTTTCATGTTTCAATTTTACGTAAGTAGATTCCTAATATTACTCATGTTCTTGATTGGGATGATTTGCAGATTGTGGATGGACAACTTATGATGGAACCGGTGCAAATCCTGCAAAGCAGAACTTTGAATTTAAGGGGAAGAAGTATAGAATAGGTAAAGGTTCTATGGGACACAAGTGATGGATCTTAAGCCACTTGGGAAGATTCTGGGTTGATGAGATCAGCACATCCTTTCCTCTTTGCTGACTTCCAAGAGGAAGTCAAGGATTAGTGGAGGAGGGTGTCATGCCCTGACCCTACTCTTTTCAGCTTTCTTAGTTTGCTTAGGTTGTTGTTTTGATCTAGTTTCTAGATGGGACATTTAAATTTTGAACACTATTTTATTTATATTCCAGACAGTTTAGTTTAGAATTTGTGAGATACATTCATCATTAATACTATTTGTGTATGTTAGTTTGATTTCAATCAGTGTTAACTACCTTGTTGTTTGTCTGAACTCTGGAATTCATGATGTGTTTTCAAACTGACACAAGTCTTTGATATTGGTAGCTGTTTTATAATGGATTTTGTGCTACGAGTTTATTATTGCAAGAATTACTGATATAGTCAATATTGATGAATGTCAGATTTGGATATTTTCTATCGGGTTTGGAATATATTTATATTTCAGTATACTTGGTTTTTGTATACTATCTCAGTTATATTCATCATTGTGAATATTGTGTTTGCAAAGAGTAATTTGAAGTCATATGGGTATATATGTATAATTTGAAATTAAACATATATAAACATATGTATAGTGATACTAAACTGTTATTGATTTTTAAAATTGGAAATTTCTCATATAAGATAATTATTTATTTATATAAATATATGTGTGAAAATAGGTTCACACATATATTCATATAATTGAGGTTTTAAATCTTGGAATTTAATATTTTAAATGCCATTCGTGGCATTGGAAGGCAGTACATTGATGTCACTGCGGCACTATGAGACATTAGCAATGTTTATTACTAATGTTTTAACAAAGGCTATTATCGATGCTCAGCATCGTATGACTATTGTTGGGTACCGCATTTATTTGGTGATTCATGCAAAGCACTTTACTTGGCTAGTATGTAGCCAGTTGTGGGAAGTCAGTTACGGTCTGGCTTGGTTAATTAAGAGACTTAAATTTTGTTTTCCCCCTTCTCTGAGCCAGTATGGGAAGTTGTCACCATTTGAGCATAGTGTTTTCTAAATTGTTGCTTGTATTGTGGAAATATTGCTCGACAATAATGGTGAAGTTACTAATTGGTTGCTCAAGCCGATTCCTAGCTATTCTCAAGGCAATGTTCTCGGTTGGATTTGCATTCGAATGGTTCTTCTCCTTTTATGCCTGGCTTAATTGGTATTTTTCTAGTGGGTTTGTGGTTTGGTTCGAGGGCTACGAGCTGATTCTAAGCTAGAGGAGGATGATTCATTTCTGTTACTGGGTTTTAGTTTGGATTTTGGGCTTCGATTCTCTATTTTTTTTAAAAGGTCAGGGCCAACATTTCTATCCCTCTCTCTTAATACTGTGCATTTGTTTTGGTATAAATGATGCTTTGTTATTCTCTGTGAAGAAAGATTCAGATATGGGTGAGAGAGAAATCTATCACACATATCAGAATCCAATCTTTTAGCCTTGCCTGTGTTTATTATGCATATAGTTTATATGTTGTTTTCCATATGCGAAAAGGGTATTATAAATAGTTTGGAAAACTTAGCTTTGACCTTGATAGTTGATAATGTTGATGGAATATATTGCACAGCAATGTTACTTTTTAGAAAATGATTTATCACCTTTTTGCTAGGAGTTCGAACATGGAGTTAATGGGGTTTTGAGTTGTGCTCCGTTTGAAGACTTAGCATGAGAATGTTTCAATATGATATAGGGGTTTTTAGTTGAGAATCTTAGACAACCGAAAAACTATAGTTACGATCTGTTAAAATGTATGAAGTTGGACATCTATATGGGTATTCTATTTTGTATAACGCATTAGTAAATGTGATAAGAAACTGTTCAGTTTGGGAAGGGTTTATTCTTAAGAAATAGAAGGGTTATTAAGTTCTATAGGTAGATGCACGACATAATTATGTGATAGGAAAACAAAAATAAAATTAGCTCGTATTCTCAACTATTGTCTTTGGGCATCTATCGACACTGTTATGCTCATTTCTTAAGGGGACAGTAATATCTTAGTTTATTTCTTAAACAAACTGCTAGGTATGTATTAGCAGTATCAAACATATTGAACTGAATTACTTATCTTTTCCTTACATTTGATACGGGTGGAGTTTTTTTTATATGTGTTGGGTTTTCGATAGTAAAGTCTGTAATTGTCATTTGACTTATTTTGGTTCAAATATTGACATGACAGTTAATATTATAGTGAATTCATGGGTTATTGGTGAAGAGTTGATCTCAGCACTATGGAAACATTGTTATTCATTTCTTTCGAAGAGAAAGTTTGAGTCTTCATTTGATATTGAATGTTAATGATTTATGTAGTTTGTTGACAATTCAATAGGAAGTCTTCAGACTAGTACATTTGCTAATAATATAAGGGTATATTTTTAGACCAGTGGGTCGATATTATATCAAAATATGATGCATATACTAGTTAATGTTGTTGAGATGGAAATCTATCCCTATCGAGGCAGAATGATATGCTACAGATTCTTAAAATCAATGTGAAGTTCTTATGAAATTTGTCTATTTTAAATGTGATTATACTTCTATATAGAAAAGAGATGAAAATCAAGGTTGTGATTGTGAATCTATATTTGAACAGTGAGGTGTAGTTTATGATTCTCTCTGTCCTTATAGTTTTGTTGTTACTTATTAAGAGAAAGATCTTTATCTGTGGAACCATGTTGCAATGAAATTTGTATTGTTTTATGTGATTTATCAAAACTACATGAAAATGTAAACTTGAGATAGCCAATGGGATGAAAATATAGTATTTGATTGGTTCGCAAGTCTAGCATTAATTGTCTCCAATCTGATGATGTTATGAGCACAGAATAATAGTTTATGATCTGTCGATACTAGATTTGTGAAATAGACCATATGCTTACTTATCAACTTTGATTTGTATCTTGTGTTGTAAGTGTATGAATTCACTGTGGGTATTGAATACTGAATCCCTTGATTGTTCTATTGTTTTGTTAGTTGGATAAATGGGAATTATGAAATGGAACTGCGGATATAGTTTGATATCTCTGATATGTTCTATTACCAGAATGATAGAATCATGTGGACAATAGATTGATTTCTATTTACATGTACTTGTTTTTAAGAATCAGTTATGATGTGATAATTGAGAATTCAGTTGATGAACGCATATTGAGGTGGCTGAATTTGGGATACCAGTTCAGCTGACAAGTGAAAATCCTTAAAATTAACTAGGTGGGAATTCATATTAAAAAAGATAATTTTCCTTCCCTATGTCTATGATCTGTGTGATCAAGAATGGAGTATGGGGCTAAGGTGTTGTTATGTTTTTTAACAAGTATAATAGTTAGCTGTGGCGCTATTATGTTTCTAAATGAGTACAACAAATTACCTTTCACTGTAAGATAATTCATGAGCATAACCATGGATGCAGTAGCATGATTCTTCAGTGATAAATCACCTCGGTATATATGTGCATCATCAAACTAAATTCTTACTGCGAGTTTACTTCTTTTGTCCATATTAAAGATTGATTTCTTATGAATGTTAAATGAAATATAGGCATTATGTTTGGTTGGTTATATATATGTACATGTGGTACTAACCTTGCTGCAGGTAGCTCATGGTTGTATCTTGATGTATATATGCTGAGCCCTTTTTGCTTGTGTTGTGATGGTTATGTTGCTTTTTAGGTTCTAACAGAGAAGGAATAAGTTTAGTTTAAGCAGGCGTCTTTGGATTAGAACTCTTGGACTGTATTTGATATTGAGAGACTATTCATTAATATGTACCTTGTAATCGAATGGAATGATCTTTGTAGCAAAAATTATGACTCTGATGTATTTAGATGATGTATTATTTGTTGTGGATGTAAACTGTCCTAAGATTATTTAGTTGATGTAACTTGTAAAGATGTTTTGTTAATAAAAAAAAAAATTGGTTCTCTCATACATAATTGTTTTTGTGTTGCACTATGGTTGGTTTTTATCATGGTGTTGCAATGGCGGTGACTCACTTTGCACATCTGAATGAGGCTAAAAAAAATCAATTATCCAATAGATATGCAAAGTTATTTGAGAGTACAATGACTATAGAAAAAGATAGAGATCAAGGACTGATGAAGATCAAAGTCCTAGAAAATTAATTGGAAGGTTTAAAGATAAAGCTTGAAGAACTTTCTAAAGCCAATCCTCTAGCCCTAGAGATTGAAGTTGCAGTTCAAACAGTGGAAGAAGTTCTAGTTGAGTTGGCAAAAAGTGCAGAAAAGGACAAGCTTGATGCAGCCCTCAAGGAACTCAATGATGTGTTGCAACATAGATATGAGGAAATTAAAGGAAAAATGGAGTTAGTCAATAAATCATACTCTATGTTGCAAGGAACAAATGACAACATTAAAGATGCAATGGCTACTCTAGAGCCACTTTTCAAAATTTGGTCTAGTAGAGAAACATTATTTTAAAAAGTTGGAGCACTACAACCTCATAGGATAGATATTCCAGAATCATTCATTGAGGTGGGAGAAAAGATATAACAAATTGCCACAACTTGGGGACTCTTCAAAGGCAAGGCCAATCAGGTGAGAACCAAAATGAATATGTTTGGTGCAGGTTTTAGTAAGTTCATCCCTTCAATTTGCACAAATGATGGTAACATGATAGGAATTAAGGAGGAGGAAATCAAATTTTACCCAAATAATGATTAAGCAGGAGGCCTTTCTAAATAATGATGGGTCTTTAGATATTGATAGTTTCAACAACATTTTGGATGACTTGTTGAAGACAGAAAATGAATGTACCAAATTTGTTGTTGACACAAAGGCAATCACTGATTCAAGATGGGAAAAGTAGGTCAAACAATTACAAAGCCTAAAAGTGTACACTTGGGCCATCAGAAGAAGAAGTTGCTGCTTGGGACAAGAACACTAAGCCTAAGAAGAAGAAGCCATCAACAATTGATATAGAAGAAGTAGATGAAGAGTGAATTCCAGCATTGCACTTGATTGACGAGCATAGGGAGAGTAATTACTACGAAGAGGATGATGTAGGTTAGCCAGATGGTAGTCATCATTTACACAATAACTTCGGTAGTTACTCTGAATACTGATAGACAAAGGTGCAACTCAAAGGGAACCCAGAATGAGAAGAAATAGTTTTTGGCACCAGTTTCCTTCATTTCTGTTGTAGTTTAAATATATTTTGAATTCTAGTCCAAGTCACTATCAAAGCGAACTGAATCTTGTTGCATTCTTTTCTCAAGGATTCCAAGATGGCTAGTCTATATATAGCAAGTTCTAAATCATTTTAAGAGGTGGTGAATTATTCAGTGTAATAGGAGTTTTTGCATTAGTATTTTGATTCTAATGAATGTCAGTTTCTGAATGTATTGATACAGAAGATTTGTTCATGAAAATATACTAAAATTTCTTGTATATGTTTTATTGTTTTCATGTATGAATTTGATTTCTTTGTGCATTTAATCTATAAGATAGTTTTAAGTACATCATTCTACAAGGTAGATAGTGGGGTTGAATCTCAAGTTTATTTCAAGGGAAGGGTAAAATCTTGAGTGAGATCTCAGAGATTTCAATATCTGTGGATGAATTTGACGATATAGTGTATATATGATAGGGTGATTTGTAAGGCATCTTATGTGGGTTTTGGTATAACTTTTGTGATATTTGAAGAATTAAATCTGATAGGTATAGCCACCTATAGCTGAAAGCTCAAAATGAAGAAGGATTTAAATCCATAATACTTTAATAATAACTTTGAATCCCAAGCCTTCTTATTTTTGTTTAGTACTCTCTTAAGTATGTTAATCATTTTTTTATTAGTGGACTTTGCCTGGCCATTGTCCTCTGAATGACAAGGAGGTGAGTGTGAGTTTTTTATACCAAATTCTTGAAAAAAATTAACAAAATCATTTGATCTAAAACACATTGCATTATCAACCACCAAAATCTTTGGACAACCAAATTTGGTTAGAATGTTGTGCATTAAAAAATCTATTACAACTTTACTGGTTGCTCTTGTAGAGGGGATTGCTTCAACGTAGTTAGTAAAATAGTTTGTTGCTACCAATATTATTAGGAATTCTTAGTAATGTACTCAAATATAAATTATAAATTTACAATATTGTTATAAATTTTTATTAATCTATTCAATTGTATGAAATATAATATGATTCCAAATATTGTAATTCATTGGTATGTTTTGGATTATCGGATTTAATTGTTAGTGACTACTAAATCTGAAATACATCCATCGATCAAGAAATACATATATGATCATTGCTTGATTGGAAGATACCGGAGGAATTAACTATTTAATGAAGCAAATGAGCGACCGCTGCATTCGTTTAGTCACTTAATGTTTAAAGAAAAGCTGCAAGGATCATGAGAACAGGAGAATACATAGTCTCTTGATTGCCGGAAGAAATAGTAACTATCAATTAGTAATTGGAGATCAGGCGAGTAAAGGGAATAAGACACAGATCCAAATAGAATTGTTTGTTCGCTTGTTCGCTTAATGTTTAAAGAAAACTATCAAGGATCATGAGAAAAATTCAATATGCAGTCGCATGATCGCTGAAAGAAACACTAGGCGCCAATCCATAGCTAGAGATCATGCGACTAAAGGTAATAAATACATCCCGAGATTCAACGACCACTAGGAAAGATAAAACACCATGTGCAAACATCAAAAGTTAAGTCGCTCATAACACAACATGGAAACATAAGGATCTAGGGCACACTTAAGACATTTTCAAAAACAACAACTCTGCCGAGGACAAATAAGTAAACAATTTCGGATTTAGTAGTCACTAACAACTAAATCTGAATCATCGAAGTGCTACTTATTTCGATATCCAAAAGACATTCATATTTAAACATAACAAATGCTGACATACATATCTGTAAAAGTAATTACTCAGAGATATAAAAACTACCTAATATTTATTAGTTGTTAGATTATGACAGAAATGCAATCCGAATCATTTTATACAAAACCATTGAAAAGTCATTATTATAATATTAACTAAATCATTTTAGCATGTATTATCTGTACCTAAAATATTATCTCATTGTTTTTGAATTTTTCATTTGCATTATAAAATGTAATGGGAGAGTAGGACTAGAAATATATCGTACTGAGACGTGTCTACAGATGAACCCAGATGTATATTTCATTTATCTATTCAATTATATAAATGCTAATATTGAATTTATGGGTGTTGATGTAAGATGGCGATAAATCCAAAAAGGGATGCCTCTGGTTTTTTCATTATTTTTGTACTTTTTACGATTGCAAATATTATAATTGAATGGAATGTTTGCGATTATCGGATTTAGAATTAATAAGCTACTTAATCTGAAATTGTTTAGTTTTTGTGTTCTCCTTGATTGTATCTGTTTTGTAAATTTACAATATTATTAGTTATTATTACTAAAGTATTCAATTTTTTTTTTACAATATTATTAAGAATTGTTGTTAATCTAATCAATTATATGAAATATAATTATGAATTTGCGGGTGTTAATGTAAGATGGCAGAAAATCCGTAAAGGGTTTCCTATAACTTTTCCATCATTGTTCAACTTTATATGATTGCAAATATTGTAGTTGAATGGATTTTTTTGGAATATCAGATTTAAATGTTAGTGACTACTAAATTCAAAATTGTTTACTTTTGGGTGCTCGGTAAGGTTCTCGTTCTTAAAAATGTCTTAATTGTGCCCTATATCCTTATGTTTCTGTGTTACAGCGACTGACCAAATGCAACGGTCGTTGATTCGATTGATAAAATGGTAATTCAATGGTTTTTTTTGGATTATCAGAGTTAGATGTTACTGACTACTAAATCTGAAATTGTTTACTTTTTTCTCCTCGGCAAGGTTCTTGTTCTTGAAAATGTCTTCAGTGTTTCCTAGATCCTTACGTTTTTATCTTACGTTATGACCCACTTAAGTTTTTATGTTTGCACATGGTCTTTTTTCTTTCCTAGTGTTTGCTCAATCTTGGAATGTATTCATTCGCTTGAGTTGCCTGATCTCCATTTATGCTTTGGTAGTTACTATTTCTTTCAATGATCAAATGACTGTATTCTCCAGTTCTCATTATCCTTGATGGTTTTCTTTTAAAATTAAGCCAACAAGCTCACAAGCGACTATGTTTGGATCTCTATCTTGTTTCCTTTAGTCATGTGATCTCCAATTATGAATTGGCGGTTAGTGTTTCTTTCAGTGATCAAATGACCATGTATTCTCATGTTCTCATGATCATAGCCAGTTTTCTTTAAATATTAAGCAACTGAGTGAATGCAGTGGTTTCTCATTCATTTGATTAAATAATTAAGTCCTCTGGTATCTGGCGATCAAGCAATGACCGTTGATGTATTTCTTGATCGATAGATATATTTGTTAAGTCACTTTTCATTGAGCGAACAAGCGACTGTGTTTGGATCTCTGTCTTCTTCCCTTTAGTCGCGTGATCTCGAGTTATGCATTGCCGCTTAGTGTTTATTTCAGCGATCAAGCGACTGTGTATTCTCCTGTTCTCATGATCATAGCTAGTTTTCTTTAAACATTAAGCAACTGAGTGAATGCACATGGTCTTTTGTCTTTCCTAGTGTTCGGTGAATCTCAGAATGTATTCGTTTAGTTGAGTCACCTGATCTCCAGTTATGCTTTGGTGCTTACTGTTTCTTTCAACAATCAAGTGACTATGTATTCTCCTATTCTCATTATCCTTAGCAATTTTCTTTATAAATTAAGCGAAGAAGCTAACAAGCGACTGTGTTTGGATCTCTATCTTCATTCCTTTAGTTGCCTGATCTCCAGTTATGGATTGGCGGTTAGTGTTTCTTTCAGTGATCAAGCGACTATGTATTCTCCTGTTGTCATGATCATAGACAATTTTCTTTAAACATTAAACGATTGAGTGAATACAATGGTCGCTCATTCGTTGAAATCTTTATTAGATTTTCTATGGATGTGCTTTAAATGTTGCGACTATTGTGAGTTAATTTGATGTTGAATATCGATGTCATCTTATGTGAAATCTGACATAGTTAACTTATGTTATACGTGGCACACTTAAGAATTGAAAAACATAATTATAAATTTTCAATAAAGTTTGAATTTAAATATTGAAATAGAATATATTTTATTGAATATAGATGTGACACGTAAAATTCGAAAAGTAATTCATTACCATTTTGTAATGTTTTCAAATTTTGTATGATTAAAATATAGATATATATATTTACAATATTATTTAGAATTTTTAGTAATGTACTAAAATTTAAATTATAAATATACTAATATATGACTTTGTTAAGTATTTGGAAGAGTATTAATTAATGAAATATTTATTAGATTTTTTATGGATGTGCTTTAAATGTTCCGATTGTTGTGAGTGAATTTGATGTATAATATCGATGTCATCTTATGTGAAATCTGACACAATTAACTTATGTTATATGTGGTACAGCTAAGAATTTAGTAACATAATTATAAATTTTCAATATAGTTTGAAATTAAATATTGAAATAGAATATTTGAATCATTTTTGTACTTTATACGATTGCAAATATTGTAATTAAATTAAATGTTTTGGAAAATTGGATTTAGATGTACCAAACTATTATATCCGAAATCGTTTAATTTATGTGTTTGCATTGATTGTATTTGTTTTAGGGTATATCGGGTATTTAATGTGTTAATGATTATGTATAATATTTTGAAGAGTATTAATTAAAGTAATCATTATTAAATTTGGTTTGAAGGACCTTTAATTGTTCCAATTGTAGTGAGTGAATTTGTTGTATTATATCAATGTCATCTTATGTGTTATCTGACACATCAAAGTTAGAATGTTGTGCTTTACAAAATCTATTAGAACTTTATTGGTGGCTCTTGTAGATGGGATCTATTCAATTGTATGAAATATAATATGATTGCAAATATTCTAATTCAATGGTATGTTTTGGATTATCGGATTTAGTTGTTAGTGACTACTAAATCTGAAGTTGTTTACTTTTTCCTTCTCGGGAGGGTTCTTGTTCTTCAAAATGTCTTAAGTGTGTTCTAGATCCTTATGTTTCCATGTTACATTATGACCCACTTAAGTTTGCATGTTTGCACGTCGTCTTTTGTCTTTCCTAGTGTTCTCTGAATCTCAGGATGTATTAGTTCCCTTTAGTCGCCTAATCTCTAGTTATGGATTGGCAGTTAGTGTTTCTTTTAGTGATCAAGTGATTGTGTATTCTCCTGTTCTCATGGTCATAGCCTGTTTTCTTTAAACATTAAGCGACTGAGTGAATGCAATGGTTCCCTTTAGTCACCTGATCTCCAGTCATGAATTATTGGATTTAGTTGTTAGTGACTACTAAATCTGAAATTTTTTACTTATTTGTCCTTGACTGGGTTGTTGTTTTTGAAAGTGTCTTAAGTGTGTCATAGATCCTTATGTTTCCTTTTTATGTTATGAGCAACTAAAGTTTTCATGTTTGCACGTGGTGTTTTGTCTTTCCTAGTGTTTGCTAAATCTCAGGATGCATTTGTTAAGTCCGTTTTCATTGAGCGAACAAGCAACTTTGTATTTCTATCTTGTTCCCTTTAATCACATGATCTTCATCTATGGACTGGCAGTTAATGTTTCTTTCAGTGATCAAGTGATTGTGTATTCTATTGTTCTCATGATCCTTGGTGGTTTTCTTAAAACATTCAGTGAGTGAGCTAATGCAGGGGTCGCTCATTTGCTTGATTAAATGGTTAAGTTTTGTGGTATATACCGATCAAGCAAGGTTCGTTGATGTATTTGTTGATCGATGGTGGTCTTAGAAGCCGATGATAGATTGTTGTTATCTTTTATTCGCTTGATTTTGGTTCTTAGCATGAAATTATTCTATGATCAAGCAAATACTATGTTCGCTTAATCTCCAGTTCTGACTAGTGACTATTAAATCCGAAAAGGGTTTTCTATGGTTGTTGTATCATTTTTAAACTTTATATGATTGGAAATATTGTAATTCAATGGAACGTTGTGGATTATCGAATTTATATGTCAGTCACTACTAAATTTGACATGGTTTATTTTTTGTTTTGTGTTGATTGTATGTATTTTAGGGTATATCATTTTATGTATTTTAGGAATTTATAATGTTAAAGAGTTGAATATATTATGTTTGCAACTATTGAATTTTAAAATTGAAATGTACTTTATCCATTTTTTATTTATTTATGTGATGTGGTTTTTTATGTTGTATTGTGTTATACTTTAATTTTTTTGACTAATTCAATTTTGAAATATTGATAATTGTTAAAGACAGATAATAGTTTTGTATTCTCCTTGATTGTATTTGTTTTAAAAATTTAGAATAATATTAGTTATTATTACTAATGTATTCAATTTTATTTTTACAATATTATTCAGAATTTTAGTTAATCTATTCAATTATAGAAAATATAATTTTCAATTTGTGGGTGTTGATGTTAGATTGTAGTAAATCCGAAAAGGGTTTCTTATGGTTATTGCATCATTTTTTAAGTTTTTATGGTTGAGGGAAAATGCAATGTAAATATGGACTCGGGCCACTTTGATATGCATGCAAAGCACTGAAGGTGAGGGTACAGTTCATTAATGGTGCACACTCTAGCTGTCATGCTCTCTCATCAAAATTAGTGATCATTATTATTTTATAAGCGACATCGGGATTTGCCATCCCATACCGCACTATTTGAGTTGAAGTATAGGGGCTGAATCGTAGTGCTGCAAATATATTATAAGAAATACAATGTGATTTAAAATTATAAGAAATGCATGTATTTAATTGTAAACCTAATAAAGGAACCTTTTCATAACCTAAAAGCTGCCCTATTTTAAATTTTAATATAATTTCGGGCACCTCCATGTCGTGTCCCCATGTGAGCGGAAAGTAAATTTAAATGAATTATTATTAAATTTTAAAATATTTTTAAATTGACAAAATATAATTTAAAATTAAATAAAATAAATATTTATATTTGTTAATTACCACATTTTAATTTTGAAATGTAATTTAAATATATTAAAATATAAAATTTTATTACTAAATGTTAATAGTAAAAAATAAATAATTTGTTAGTTTTCGTACATTTTTAATTTATAACTAGAACTATATAAATTAAAATATAAAATTTTATTATTAAATGTTAATCTTTTAATAATAAATTATTTAAAAAAACATAATTATAAATATTAAAATAATATTATTTACAATTTGAATAAATTATTATTAAATTTTAAAAAAATTATAAAATGATAATATATAATTATTTTTGAAAATAAATAAATATTTATATTTGTTGATTTCCATACATTTTTATTTTGAAACTAAAATTAAATATATTAAAACTTAAAATTTTATTACACAATTTAAATATCACACTTGTAGTATCCCTCATCATCTTGCCAGCCTGAGATTAGATGCCTCTCTCAAGTACTTTTTAGCATTTTACACCATATAATGCTTTGCAATGCTACTTCGCATCATATCAATGCTATTTTTATAAGCTGTGCATATCATTATATAATACTCAAATTGATATCAAATGTCCTACCCTCAAATTCTTTATAACCACTCTTGATATTAGAAGATAGGGTATCGGTACTTCGAAGACAAAATTTGTATCCATGAAAACACTAAGTACGACCATTTTCTCAACATTTAAATTCAATTTATTTATTTTATTTGAAAATCTTTGTTGTAATACATTATTTCTATTTTTTATTAAGGTAAAAATAGGTTTTGAATGGAACCCAAAACCATTTACATTAAAGCATATAGATATAGCAATAAAGTCATTCAAAAAGAGACACCTGCTAGAAAGACAAAACCAGGACCCAAAACAACCCTAGAAACAACAACAAAAGCATAGAAATAGTTACTAGCAAAACTACTAGCAACACCCAGCTACCAACTAGACCAGACCATTTGTTTTTTTATCATTTTCTCTGCCTTCATTTGCAGGTCCTCCATCTTCAAGATAGCATCTTTCAGGTCCTTCAGTTCCTTTGGCTTATCAAGGATCTTCCTCTGAGTGTGCCCTTTGGTTCTCGTTCCTGGACCAGCATTCCTAGCATCCTCATCAATTGTAATTGTCATTTTTTCCAGCTGGCTTTTTTCCAGATAGTTGTGTAGCATATTCAGGTTCATAAAAGGAGCACTAAGTCCCTCATTACTGTGACTCAAGACCTCATTTATCATGTTCCCATTGTTACTGACTTTAGCCTTAATATCTTTAACCTTGTTGTCAACTATCTTATTCATTTCAACAGCTATATCCTCATTCTAGTTTTTATTTTTTACCTTATCCAAAACCTTATTCTCTAGCTTCTCTAGCTTAGTAGATAGGGTATTCCTAGTTTTTTCCATGGCCTAAAGGTGGAGCTTCATCTCCTACATCTCCCGCTTAATCCAATCTAGAGAAGTACCTTGACTGTCATCTTTGTTAACCTCTTCCAGATTAGTAGCACCCATCAGGAGGTCTAAGGTGTCCTCCTTATGGCTATTTCCTTCCTCAATGGTAGCCTGGTCCATACCATCATCAGTATCATTATGTTCCTCTTTTTTTTCATCAACAGCAAGGGGTAATGACGAGCCTCCTTTTCCTCTTCATCCTAACCCACCAACAGGCCCAAGGTGTCCTCCTTTTGGTAGTTACCATCCTCTTTGCTAGCTAGGTCCATACCATTCACAGTATCATAATGAACTTCAACTTTTTCTTCTTCAGCAGAGAAATCCAGAGCGGCTTCCTTGTCATCTTTAGTAGGGGAGTCCTGGGCATCTTCTTCCTCCTCTTCATCTCCTTCCTCTTCTTTTTCATCCTCTTGATTATCCTCTTCTTTTCCTCCTTCTTCTTCTTCCGTATCATCTTCCATCATGTCATTTATGTCCTCTTCCTACTCTTTCTCTTCAAAATTCTTGTCCTCTTTTTCCTGGGCTCTCTCCTCATTACCAGAATCCACCTCCACATTATCTTCCTCAGCACTTCTCTTTTCCTGAGAAAGAGGGCTATTTTCATTAGCGGCATCTCTACTAACCATTTCTTTCTCCTTATCATTTTTATTACCTTCTTCATCACTATTGTCGGAGATTTTTTCCTTGTTTTTCTTCCTCTTTTTGTTGGATTCAGCCTTTCTATCAACCTCTTTGGTCTCTTTTTTTTTTGCTAGTGACCCTTTTAGGAATTGGGTCCGAGATGATATCTCTTGCATAGTTAGAAATGAGGAGGATCAAACCCTCATGCAACATAGGATTACTCGCTTTCTTCCTATGCTCCGTTATGCTACTGTTCAGAGAGCTCAAAAGAAAGTATAGAAATAAAATCCTCTTATTATTTCTGTTGTTCTTGCATGAGAACATTTTTATTCTGTATTGACTTATTTATTTACAAACAATACATGTATTAAACTTGTTTTACAATAATTTTTTGTTTTCTTTATTTCTTTATGATTGGTTAAATATATTGTAGGGTTAGAACTGGATGTAATATGTTAGGAAGTATTGTTTTTTTGCATATTCAATTAATCTATGAATTTATTTTTTAGTAAATTTAATGGAATAGTTAATTTTTTTGTAGATGGTTGATAAAATATAGCATTTGGATTTAACCGAAGATTACATGCAATACTTCTATTAATTTATTTTCTTGGAAAGAGGATTTTTTTTAAAAAATTTGAATATCATTAGTATTCTATAAACAAGTAGTATAGATCTAGTTTATTGCAAATTGAGTAAACTTACAGCCTTAAAGGATAGCATTAGGGCCAATGGGTTGATCTGACATGTGGTTCAAATCATCGAACTAGTAAAGTTGTTCGAATGTTAAATGAAGTACACTCCAATTGCATGTATGAAGATTAATACTTGGGTAGAGTTTACAAGTTGTTTGGGTCCATGTAGGTATTTGTTCCCTTACAAGATTTCTTATACATTCACGTATGGGCATAGATAAATAACATACCTGTGGTCCCTATCTTTGTATGACTTGTGATTCCACAATGTGTTGGACCTTGATGCAAAATGCAAGCGGTATATTTGACCATGATAGCAAAGGTTTTGTAATGATGTTGTATTGGTTTGTGGAGCTCAAAGTAGTTTCTCTAACCATAGTTGTCCTGTGCTATGTATCAAAGAGGAGTATTCAGTTTTAGATGCTATTGATGATGGTTGAAACCATATCTCTCTTGGGATATGATGAACCTCCGTTGGATTGCATGTGTCACAAGACTCTAATTATAATATATATGGATCCTTGTAAAAGTGGGACAAAATTCTTTGTGATATTGGACAATATGTTATTAGTCCTCTTTCTTGTAGTAACCTTTGTGCAAACAATCTTGAAGTTATTTCTTCTTCATGTATTCTATGAATGTCCACATGTTGAAAAAAGTCATTAATTACAATTGTTCTATGTCGCATCATTTCTACAAAGTAGTTCAAAAATTATTAATATGCAGATAAAAACCAATTGAATCTAGGTCATACTATGGTGCCTTACAAAGAAGAAAATTATGTAGAAGTAATATCTAATTTAAAATGAAAGACAAATATTTGTTTGTAGAGCTTTATTAGAGAAATAATTGTGTATACTGTATACCTTCAAATTGGTAAGCATTTTGGGAGAGGTAATTTAACAATTGAATTCTGGGCGTGACTCTGTTTGGGTAGAGCATTGTATTTCTAACCCTAATTTTTGCCTATAGATAATAATCACCACTGTAACTTTTATAGTCAGCATTTCTAGGTTGTTGAAGAGCTGATTTAACATTTTATATATTTAATATTTTTGTTGTAATATTATGTCTGTAAGTTTTATCTCAATTTTGAAGACAAGTTATCAACTAATTCTACTATTGACTCAATTATACCATTTTGAGTCTGCAATATTTGTCAAATCAATATATTTTAAGGCTGCAAGATATTTTCATCAAATTATATTGGTTCAAATCAGCTTCATCATATTGGTAGGTATCTAAATATTTTTCCCAATGAACTTTGCTAAATAGTTTTTGGTATTGAAATAAACAAAATTTGCAGGAAATGGAGGAGGGAAGAATGGTCGAGAATGAATCAAAGTACCGTAAGTTTCTTTAAATCCCTGATGTTGGTGTGAGTTCTCTTCAAGTTCCCTACTACTGTGTGCTTCCCCTCAAGTTTCCTATTTTTGTGTGTTGTTGTGAGTTTCCTTCAAGTATTCATGTGTAACTATTTTAATCCTCACTATTATTGACTATTTATAAAACAAGAGGGTGGTGTTGTAGAGTGCATTGCACTTATAACAATAACTGTAGAAACCAATATTTAGAGGAATGTAATTAATGCGATGTGATGGACTTGTGCAGAGCCAAGCTTACAATACTTATTATCTACTATGTCATCTTGAGTTGAATCAATGATGGGTTAAATAAATGGTTTGTAAGGATGATCAATATGATTGGTAAACAAAATTCTCATACTGGTACTTTTTATGAATTTTTTTTATATTTTACATTCAGCGAAGAAATGATTTGTCTACCAATTTAATGACAAAGGTTGAGTAAAAGATAAAGTTTCTTTAGTCGCATGATCTCCAAATGTAAATTGTAGGTAATGCTTAAGTTATCGAATGATTTAGCAAATGCAGTGTTCACTCATTCTGTTGATTAAATGGTCAAGCCCTAATACATTTGGTGATTCTACGATAGTCGTTGATGGCTTTGAAGATTAATGACTCCTATTTAATCTCATGATTGAAACCAACATAAGAGAAATATCAAGCGAATAGAAGACTAAAGGTATTCGTTGAATCTGATGATAGAACCAAGGTTAGTTAAGACATTTAGAGAATACAATGTATTGGTTGCTGAATCTCGTGATAAACCAAGAGTTAAATGAAACATTTGGAGATTAAGAGATGTAGGTGTTGCTGATTCTCTGAATAAAGACTGTGGTAAAGTTAGAGATAACATGAGATAGGCTTTGTCGCTTGATCTCCAGACTTAACCCAGGATAAGTAAATCATTTTGACATGAAGAGGGTTTTAAAGCCTAACACTGTGATCATTTCTTTTTCCTTTTTGTGTGAATTTTTTAATTAATAAAACTTGTCAACATTCCTCATTACAGCTAACCTTTATTTGAATTTGGTATTGTGTAGAATTGAATGTTGAAGTGAGTGGGAGTATATTTTCTACAATGTTGGCAATTTTACACATTCAATGATTATGATATATAGACTGGACATCCTTGCATTTGACACTTAACAGTTTTCTGAAAGCAATTGAGAATTTTGAAGTTTTAGTAATGACTGTTTGAGCAGAGAGAATTTGGAGAATTGAGAGGTGTCCATAATTCGAAGATAAGATAAGCAGAGTGAAGCTGAGCTTCATTGAATGGGGAGGGCATGGAACAAGGTGGTGAGGATAAGGGGAAGCTAAATTTTTGAGAGGAATTTGTCAAATTGCTCGTGGGATCAAATCAAAATAAAAAGGTTAGTGATGAGGTTTTTATTGATTATATAGTTGATTGTAGGGATCTTGTTACTCCCTCATGTTCTAGTTACACATTATTTAGTTATTTTTATAGTAATAAAAGAAAAGCTATTCCTATTTGCAATGCATGGGTGTTAGGTATGGCCAAGTCAATTGACCCTAATGTTTTTTTAGATGTCAACCTCATAATTGAGTTAGCTAGGCTCTATGATCCCATATCAAAAACCATCAGGAAAGTTGACCAGCGAGCTTTAGTGACTTTGGATAGGGGATCTTTTATGAAAGCCTTTGATTTCTATACTTCATCATTCACAAAGATAGATATGAAGAAAGAAAGGGAGAAGTATACAAGTCAAGTAGGGCTTGTAAAGAGTCAGATGTCCAGGCATATCCCTAAGATTGGAAAGTACATTGCACCTCTTCCAACACATATGAATGCTCCTTCTGAGTATAAATCCCTCAATTTCTGTATGAAATTTCTATCCTATGGGTTGTGTAGAGTTTTAGGTATGAATGAAGATGCAGAAAAGTTGCTAGCATATCTTTTGATGATTATCCTAGACATCCAAAATTCTCATGCTAATACAGATTATGATTACATTCAGTATGTAATCGACAAAATTCATGAGGGGCTGATTTCAATCAATGAGAAAAACAAGAAGCAAGTAAGGTTCATGCATTATTCCATTTTAATGCATTTAATTTTGTACTTCAATGTCAATAGCTTGAATGGGCATATGCTAAGGATCAAGGTAATGTTTGAGGGCCAACCCAATCTAGTACAGTATTGGCTAAGGGTGTGGAATTATACCTCAAATGAGTGTGATTTCTATTTTTTCCAAAATTGGATAGTTTTGCTAATTTTGAATTTGCTAGGGACCAATCTAACAAGGCTACCAATTAGGGTATTAAGGCTCCTTAGGCCCTAATAGTATGTTGATAAATGTGAAGCAGGCTATAATTGGGGTGACTTTTACTTGGGTGAGAAATTTACAATAATCAGAGTATATGGATGCCCACAACCCCCACATATCCTGCCAAAGTATGTGCCCACAAGAATTGCTCAATTAAAATTCATTTGGAAATTGATATGGACTTATAAAGAGCATCTGGCACCCCACAGAAAGGGCACTTTCACTCCACGATAGTTTAGGATTGCTAATTTCCTGATTGTTAAGAGGGCATTTCCACAACTCAGTTCATGGTTGAATCATTTTAAGATAATTTTTGGTAGCTGTAGATACATGGATCCTGAGAATTTTATCAGGAATGCTAGAATGACATTAATCCCTAGGATTGGTACAATTAGGGAACATGAGGGCTATGACAAGGAGGATATAATAAGAAATATTATGGATGAAGATGAGATTGGTAAGAGGCTTACCAAATTATATGACCCTTTGAAATTAGAGGCTCAAGTGAAAAAGGCTAATATTGCCTTTGGAGGTTTTTTTCTTAACATTCCCTACTGGAAGAGAATTGAGAGAATGGTAGAAATGCATGGTAGTTTGTCTAGTCAATTAGAGGGATAACTTGAAGAGAAGTTAGAAGTAGAAAAGGGATACTCTTCATCTGATTATGAAGAGTACACTGATGGATCATAGGTGAAACTCCACGGTAAGAAAATGAATCACCTATCATTGATGTCAGTCAGAATTTACCTGAGGTTGAGGATACATGTGAACTAGTATAGAAAAGGTAGAAATTTGAGGTTTTTAAGCCATCAAAGGAAAAGAAACAGAGGAAACTAATAGACAAAGCTTCATCTTTAGTGCCTGATGATAGAGCCTACTATCACTACATAAGAAAAACCATCAGAGAGGGAAAGAAAGTGGCCTCATAGGAGGAAGAAGAATTGCCTTTGCTACTTGGCAATGATGAGAAAGAAATCTATCAGGAGGAATTGCTTAGTGATGATCAATTCATCAAAGGTGAGGAGTTCAAGAATTTCCTCATATGGAAAAAACAACAGGATATTGCCAAGACATTACCTGAGGGCACTGCACCTAATGATGAAACTTTAAAGGCCTTAGTTGCATATGACCCTCAATCAAAGAACATATCTATTGAAGAAGCAAGGGAGATGGTCAAATTGAGTGGAATGTTGTTAGTACTTAGATGGGATTTGACATCTACATTTATAATAGATTAGATTAGAAAGCAGCCTGAAGGCAATTTGTCTTATGAAGCCCATATTGGAAACATGATCAGGGGAAGTGGGTATGACCCCAAATCTCAAGCTTTGGCAATGTGGTCTCTTGCACCATGAAATCAGAAGCCTTCTTTAGTAAGCATAGAGGATAAATTGGAGGGGGAGAAGATCATCTTGACTATGCAAAACACTAGTGATCTTGAGGTATCGAAAGCTATCACACATTTTTCTCATTTAAATTAAGCTAAAACAACTCAAATGTCAAATAGATATGCAAAGTTATTTGAAAGTTTAGTAACCATTGCAAAGGATAGAGACAAAGGGTTGATGAAGACCAAAGGCTTGGAGGATTAACTGGAGGAGTTGAAAGCTAAGTTTGAAGAAGCTTCTAAGACAGTTCCCCCACCAATTCCAGAAGTTGAGGTTGGAAAGCAAGCAGAGGCAGAGGTTTCAGATAAAATAGCAGATGGGTCAGAGAAGAACAAACTTGATATATCTTTAAAGGCCATGTCTGATATTATACAACATAGATGTGAAAAGATAAAAGGAAATATGGATTCAATCCATAATTCATGCATTATGTTGCAAAAGACCAATGAAATTGTAAAGGATGCAATGGTTAGTTTGGAGCCACTTTTTAATATATGGTCTATTAGGAGTGCCTTGTTTGAGACACTTCAGGTATTACAATCACATCAATTAGACATCCCAGAGATTGTTGTCGAGGTGGGAGAAAAGATAGAGCTGATAGGCACCACTTGGAGTTTCTTCAAGGGTAAAACAAACCAGATAAAATCTAAGATGGACATGTTTGGCCAAGGCCACAGTAAATATCTACCTCCAATTTATCAGAATGATGGTAACATTATAAGTTTTGAAGAGCGGAAGTCAGGCATGCTTCAATTGGTAATCAAGTGGGAGGCCTTTATTAATAATGATGGTTCCTTAGACATGAAGATTTTAAACAACACTTTGGATGATATGATCACAGTTAAAAATGAGTGCACCAAGTTTTTTGTTGACACAAAAGCCATTAATGACTCCAGGTGGGATAAACAAATCAAGCAATTGAAGGAGTTGAAGGGGTACATGTGGCCATCAGAAGATGATGTTGCAGCTTGAGAAGATGATGTTGCAGCTTGGGACAACAACACCAAATTGAAGAAGAAAAAATCAGCTACCATCGAATTAGAAGCATAAGAAGAGTGAATTACACATGGCATCTGATCCTTAAATATAGGAAGTGTAACTATCATACAAAGAATGATGTAGGTTAGCCCAAAATAGCGGTCATCATTCATGTAATCTTAGTACTTTAGTGTTTGATTTTGTTAGATGCATTTGATTAGAGTACTAGAGTTGTTAATCAGAGATTTAGGTTTTAGGTTTTTGTTTACAAGTATACATTGAATTGTAACATATGACAATTTGATAATGCAATAGTAAGACATGGGAACTTTTATGTTGAGAAAATGGTCATACTTAGTGTTTTCATGGATACAAATTTTGTCTTGGAAGTACCCATATCCTATCTTCTAATATCAAGAGTGGTTATAAAGAATTTGACGGTAGGACATTTGAGGGATTTTGAAACTCAAAGCATAGTTATTCTAGCTTTGAAGCTTGCTTAAGAGCATACTTTAGTTGTAATATTGAGCATATGTATTTAGTTGTTTTTGTATATATGTGTATTCAAGAATATAATGTGTCATTTCCATACTATGCAATATATAAATATTTTCATATCTATTGAAACAATATAGTATATGTATACTGAATTTCTTTTAATATATATATTATTTTGTTTAATATTACTATATGTTATCATTTTATATTTATGTTATATATTGTGTAATAATTTGGTATTTACTTTATGTCAATACATAATGCATAAAAAGTATAAGCAATCAATATTTTTAAATTTAATATAATAGGTTTTACATTAAATTTGCATATCTCAATATTATTTTTAACTTTATGAGTTTCAAATATCTCAAATATATAGAGACAATTACATATAAAGTGTTCTATTTTTATGGAAAGATATCCTGGAATTAAAATACGGATGTCAGATGAAAATTTAATATGCTATAGATGCAATTCTAAAAAAGATGGCCATCGGTTCTCAAAATGGAACAATATGGATCCAGATGAACAACCATTTTGTAACGCCCCACCAGGGAACGCAAGAGAAGTTAACCTATAACTTGCTACTAAGTTTAGTGAACATTTTTTTTTTTAAAGTTAACAAACAAGTTACACAACAGTGCGGAAGCAATTACCATTTACTCACATTGAACAACATCCAACATAGATTACAAATCCTGAGGGTTCCATGATGTAGAATTACTTAAGAACAAAATAAAACAACTAAAGAAAGATAACAAAAGATTCCATATCATAAATTATACCATTACAACTTACATCAAAACATACTATCCTCATGGGCATCCATGATAACAAATAAACTGACATCCACTACACATGTCGCAGGGTATGTAATAATAAATCTAACAAAGAAGTACAATGATCATATTAGGTATCACATGCAATACACTAATATAGGATTACATAAATGAAGGTATGAAAGAAACCAATAATGAAGAAACAATGAAGAACCAAGAAAGCATCTATATGCAGGAGTATCAACAGCACCAACACCAGGACGTCGAATCTCAAATGGTAAAGAATCACTACCACTCGTCTGTGTAGAACCACAAAGGTCTACCCCACCGTGCTGAGGAGATAACCACAAACCCCAATCCAATGACCAAAACTGAATAAGGATAAAACACTGAGCAAGGAATCCTGAAAGCTCTCTACTCAAGGTTTACAAAAATAAAGTGAAATGTGAGACACACTAATCCAGAGGCATAAACAAAAAACTCAGGAGATGACTTAGGCTACATGCTATGGGAGTGTCATCACATGTCTAACTACTTGAGTTACCTTGGACTGGTCACTCTGGACCCCAGACCCTCAAGCATTGAGTTACCCTGGACTAGCCACTCTGGGCCCCGAACCCTCAATACAAACCATGTGGGATTAGAATACTCTCTCTCTCTCTCAGATATGAGGAGTTCTAATCATAACCATACTCTAACTTATCTTTTTAATGAACTCTCAAAATTTTAAATTACTAAGTTATCACTTAATTACATAACCTACAATAGGTTACCTAGGTGCTGACCACTTTGGGTCCCGGTCCCTATTGTAAGCCACTCCCCTAAGATGCACATAATCAATCTCCCCTAGGCTCATAATCCCATAAGCATCAATAGGTATTCAACCAAGTAATCCTAGATGCAATTTCCCACATAGAAACCCAAATGACTACATAGATACCATAAACATATATTAACCAAGAGCCAATAAGGTTGAAACGCAGATGATAATCAGAATAACCACACACATAAACATGATACTGAAATACAATCCAACTGATACATAACCCTGCCTCTGTTTCCCCTAGGCCATCTAATGCCCGAAAACACATGATGCACAAGAATGCAGTTCAGAAACAAGAAGCCAACATTCACAATTAAGAAAATTGATCATGAACTTCAAGCAATAAAACATCATAATAAACATGATCCTAACATAATATGGATCACATAATATTGATGAAAGAATCATGACATAACAAGCATACTAAAGTCAATCATAAAAGGAATATACCTTAATAACAATCTAGGAAGTTCGGTAGAATATTTGCCCAATTTCAATACATTCATAAGCATTTAATAGCTAATTGCATTTATATCAAAAACAACCTCTCACTAATTTATCTAGCATAGATAAATAACCTAGTTTAAATTTGTCTTAAAACATTAAATCTCATTAATGTAAACGGAATAAAACAATCTAATTTAATTAAACCTTAATAATTATAATAGGAATTTTTTTCAACATAAATTAACATAAACTTTAATAACATAACATAAATTAATCTAACATAAGAATAAATTATATTAACCATAAAATAATTTTAATAATTACAATACCTGATTGCAATGAAGAACATACAACATCCATGAATACAATTGACCATAATTAGATTCTTTTAATCAAAGACAATCATACTAAATTGTGTTACCATTCTGTTAACGCATTTAAGTGTGATTCTTCTTCTTTTCATCTTGTAATATGTGGGCTTAGTTGCATGCGTGAATATCTTTCAAAACTAAAAGTTGGATGAATGTGAAGTTCTGAGAGTTCATGAACTCTTGAAAGAGCTATAAAGGTTAATCCTTGTCATTTTGTGTTTCCAATGTCAATTGTTGCCTTTGCAAGTGACAGGCCCTATGATTTGTGTACTATTAATGCCCATGACATTCGTAGAGGTATTTGATGGTGGCAACCCCTATTAATTGGTGTGATAGGAATATTCTTTGGATTAGTGTCATCCCAAGCTAGACCAATGTAATTAATAAATTGAACCACAACTATCAACGACAGTTGTGGAGGATTTTCACCATCATTATTTACAATTGCTTTGAATTCTCCTATAGCACCATTAACAAGCCTTGTCTGGACCCATATATTAGTACATAGCATAACTTGTTGGCCTATACATAAAAGAATGTGAGATTGAAAATGTGAGATTGAAGTTGTTCTTCATCTGCATTTGAGCTCTCAAAATATTTTTGTTGTTTTTCTATTGAAAGAGCCATAGGTTCATGTAGAGACAATAACATATGCTTATTATAGAGGGCTACCATTTCATTAGTTACAAAAAGGTGTACTTTAGAATGAAAGGCTTCTTGTTCCTCTTTACTGAGAGTAGTACTTGTTTGTGACATGAGCAGATTCCAATCTAGAATTGTTGGTTCTACATTTCTTAGCTTTGAAAGAAGAGAATGAAATTGTACCTGAACATTTTTGTTACCAATTTGACAAAATTTAGCCTCTAAAGTGATTACTTTTCTGAATGATTGCCATAATTGCCCGCCATATGAATTTGAAGCATACATTGGAGTGTCTATAACTAGAGGAAGCTGACCTAAATCAATAAAAAGAATCATTGAATGGCCAACAAAAGGAATATGGTTTCTATTTGGGAATGCTTCTCTCAATCTCATATCAATTTTCTCAAATAATTTAGGACCAATAAAACTCATTTCATCTATAATAATATACTTAACATAATATAGATTTTCCTGTAACATTGCCAGTGATTGACCTTGTAGTTATACCATTTCTTTGATTGGAATGCGTAGATAAGAATGAATTGTAGATACCTTGATGTTAAAAGATGCAACTCCTATCGGTGCAAGAAGTAGAACAAGTGACTATCCATTGGGTGCTGATTGAGTGAGAGTAGCTTTGAATTGAGCAATCAGATGAGATTTTCCAATGCCAGCAATTCCTTGTACAATTAGATGTAATGGTTTTTGTACAGTACTTGTATGTCTGTGTGATATAATTATATCATATGCTTTTTGTTGTTGGATAGACAATTTATAATGAGATCGTTGATGCATAACTGGATTCTATTGAAAGATTTGTTGATTTGATTGAATGAAATTTGTAGATGTAGCTTTTTGTGAAGGAGTAATATTATTTTCCAACCAATTATTTTCTGAATCAAATTCTCGATATCCAAGCATATCTAAATCATTTAAATATATAGGTGTGCCTGCATATAATCGAGATAAAACTTTCCATTCATTTGGTATACTATCTTGCATTGTAGCTGGATTTGCTGAAGGGCTTGTAGGATCATCTGCTTCTTCTGCCTCTGAATGTGTTCTTTGTATATGCCATGGCTCATACGATCTTGAAAAAGATTCCCATTGTTCTATTATTCCTTCATTCGATGCTACAAATTCTACTTCAATATTGTGAAATGGTTTGTATAATAAAAGTTCACTCCAGCAAAATATTGGATAAGAAATGTCCTCTCTGGAAGGGATACTGATGAATCTAGGTGAGACTCTAACAATACAAGGTGATCTTCTTTCTTTCCATTTGTCCTGCATTCGATTAGGTCTAAATGTCCATCTTTTGGTTATGTCAATAAGAGAAAATATGTCTAAATTTTGTGGGCATGCCATATAACATTCAATTTAGTTATGGCATAATTTTTTGCATGTCTAATATAGGTAGATGTTCAAGAGTTTTTTGGTTCACATTCAAAGATACAAATTGTCTACTACACAAGGATAAGGGAAGATTTTGTAGTCGATGGTAGGTTTCTTGGGCACCTATATCATGGTCAACAAGATTTTCAAGAAGCATTCTTTGAAGTGCAGATGGTGCGGGCATTGTACCATTGAAAGTTGATGATATTCTACATAATATTGCATGATATGTTTCTGATTTTGTCTATGCTTTTGCTGCATATTTTTCTATGTACTTGATAACTGCATCAATTGAAAGAAAAGGTTGACAATCTATATTTCCTCTCCAAATGGAAAGCATATGGATGTTATGTAAGTTTAGTCGATCATCATTATGAGCTGCTGTATGTTTAGGTTCACCCATATCTGTATGTGTTAATTGTGATGTTTCTTCTGTGGTCCATGGAGCTTTATAACGGCATGCAATATCATCACCTTTCCTTCTTAAACATGTCTATAGCTAACATTTTGTGTGATGTTGAACATGATTAACCAAATCACAGTAATCAAAAGCCACATCTGTTGCATATATCATTTGAGTAGTCATTAGGCAAGGATCTTGAAGAGAACTACAATGGATGCCTTGATTTCTTTGTTCTATTCTTTGTGGATTCCATGCAGATACATATTGGTCTATGTAATCTAATTCATTATGCACTAATAGATCGTTATCCCATTCTAAATTTTTAATATCTGGTGCATGTAGTAACCAGATGAATCCATAAATATGTGGAGAACCTCTATTTTTCCATTTAGACCTAATATATATTTAATTCAGTAAATATAAGATGAAATTGCATATAAATTAATAACATTTTAACTAGATTGTTTACCTATACCAATAGTCAGTTGCACCGAGCAGTTTCTGCAAAACTTCCTCTTGAAATGCAGTGAATCTATTATGCATATACACAACTGTCAAATGAGAATTTTGAATAATATTTTGTATTTGCCATCTTGTAGCCATAGATGGATTTGTTGGTGTATTGGATGGCATGACATTGTGTAAATCAGGCCATTTGGTATCTGCAACACTTAGGGTAAAGAAAAGTGTAGGACAACCAACTTGAATAACCATGTCTATTAGTTCTTCTCTTTGTTGATTCCAAAAAGATCTAGTTCCACATACAGAAGACCCAAATCTCATCAGCTAATCTACCAATTTATCATTAGGTATATCTCGTAACCTTTGACGAAGATATGCAATTGTTACAAGTAAAGATCCATCCAATTGTTTGCGAACAAAATAGATGTTGTGGCCTGGCTTCGATGATGCATGATAATATTTAATATAAAGTATCAGAATCTTGAATGCTGCCCAAATATGTTATCATAGTATCGTATAAGGTGAAGAGCATAATCATGGAGTTTGACTTCTTTGATACGTGGTTGTTTGAATGTAGCCATTCCTTTGGGAAACAAAGTTTGGAATGCCATTACAAATAAATCTTCAGTTGTGTATTCATTTATAGGAGAAGTTGAGATGGGAGGCTATGCAATAGATTCTTTTGTTTGACCTTCACCTAAATGCAATAAAGAATGTATTTCTTCCATTTCTCTATGTGCTGCTGGTAGATTGCAAACAAATGAGCTATTAAATTCTACACTCTCATCACATGCATTTTCTTCTATCTCATCTAACATGGATGAGTTGTCTTCAATTGGATGACTATTTTCCACTGCATTAAAAATAAGGTCTGAAATATCAGTAGATTGTAATGGCAATGATGCTAGAGCATTTTCATCTAATTGTACATCCCTATAGTATGGGTCATATAATGTTTTATAATTCAATGGTTCATAAACATGACATCTACTAACATAAAAACTATATTTTTGATTTCTTATACTCTCTTTGTTAACAATGATTATATCTAATACATCTATTCGTCTTGGCATCAATGTTGTGATAGTGGAAATATCTTGAGGAAAACAAATAGTATGACCGCTATATTTTAGTTGACGACCTTTTGCATATGTAACTTGCAAGATAGGTTATTTTGGCTATCAACATTTGTTCAATTTGTGTTAATATTTTCAAACATAATGGTTATTCACCTGGATCCATATTGTTCCATTTTGAGAACTGATGGCCATCTTTTTCAGAATTGCATCTATAGCATATTAAATTTTCTTCTAACATCTGTATTTTAATTCCAAGATATCTTTCCATACAAATAGAACACTTTCTAGAATTTGAAATAGCATCTATCTTTGTACAGAATCCTTTTTTGGCATTGTAATAATTTTGACAAAATGGTGAACTAATAATATGGTCAACTGTATTCATGGATGTTGTATGTTCTTCATTGCAATCAATGTTGGAAAGATGACTATACTATTGTATATGACTAGATATAGTGTTATCATTATGGTAACAAAGTCATATATAGTTTTGGAGTTAGCGCACATTATCATAAGGTCAGACTATGGCTAAGTATAGAAGACTGGACAGTTAGCAAAGCACCAGTAGATCAGAGCATCAACACACGTGCGTATGACCAAGTTATGGTATGTTCCCTTGAAGTTAAGCTTGTAATTATGTATTCATGCTAAGTCTAACAATGCATGATCAGATGAGACAGTATGTCGAAGATACAGATAGTTTAAGAGGTACAACCAGTGAATGCCAGAACAGAACAGAGTATGTAGCCAACTGTTACTATTTTGATTAGTAGTTATAATAATGTTTTTTAAAGGCTATGTGCCTATTGTAATTAGGTAGTAGACATGTAAACATCTTTTTTTGTAAACACGCTTGAGCCAATTCACTTGGAAGCATTGTATGTAATTAGTTGTAGGCCGACCTAGTTATTTGTTTTGTTAGCTCATGTAAATATAAGATGCACCTTTGTAATAAAGCATGAATGGGAATATAGAGATGAGATAAGAAGAGAAGAGACATGTGAAGTGAAGATAGAATGAGTTAGAGCTTTACAAGGGGCTAAAGCATCAATGCACAAAAGGAACTAATCAGACACGTAGTGTCACAACACCAGTTCATCCAACAATATAGTGTGTATCTGAGATCAGAAGGTTGTAGCCTTCACCACTTGACAAGTGAGCTCTAGGACAATTTTTCCCCACCCCTAATAGGGTTATTGTAAAAGACTCCTAATAGGGTCTGACCTTTGACCAGGTCACTATACTAAAAGCATTGTAAAGAACAACTCCTAATAGGGTTGTAGATCTTCTAACAAGGATCATAAGACACTAGTGTAGTTCTTAGTGGGTGTCAATTCCCACCAGGGTTTTTACCTGTTTGGGTTTCCCCGTAACCATATTGATGTTATGTGTTGTGATTGTTTATCTTGTTTACATTGATGTTTATTTTAGTACTTAAGAAATCGAGTTAAGTTTCAAGAGTAAAGTAAAAAGATTAAAATATAGTGAACACTAATTCACCCCCCCTCTCAGTGTTCCCATTCCTAACAATTGGTATCAGAGCTCTAGTCCTCTGAAGAGAATTTTAACCACTTGAGGAGATCAATGGGTTCAGAAGAAGAAAAACATTTGAAGAAGATTCTTATGGCAGCTCTTGAAGACCTTGATAGATGTGAGAAACAAGTTGAAGAACTGAAATTGAAAATCAGCGGTGCACAAGTTTTCATCAAGAAGCTAAGAAAAGATCTGAAAGATTGTTCAAATAGTGATTTAGGGAAAATGGTTAAGAATCTTAATGAAGAGAACACATCTCTAAAAGATTAGATTGAAGAGTTGGATAAAAAGATAACTAACAATCAAGAAGTTTATGATGAATAGATCAAAGAGAACCTTCAACTAAATGAAGAATTGAGGCAAGCAAACATGGAAATCTTGGAGCTAAGAAACAACAAAGAAAATTTGGAATCTGAGTTGAAAGAGGAAAAGAATCACATTGAGAAATTATAGACCAGTTCTTATTTGATAGAGTCACAGTTATATGCACGAAAGCTTAAAGGGGATACCAGTGGTGTTGGATTCAATGAAACACAAAATCAGATTGATGACATGTGGGAAAGGATGAAAGCACTAGAAGACACTACATATGCTAAGAAAACTAGAAATCAGACTAAAGACAATGTTGAACCATCTAAGGATGAGCGCAAGCTAGTAGACTAAACTTGTTATGCATGTAACAAGCATGGACATATAGAAAGAAATTGTAAAGAGGTAAGACCTTTCAATGGTTACTGTTATTCATGCAATAAATTTGGTCATAGAGCTATGAATTGTAGAACAAGCTAGAAGAACAAGACTCAACATAATCAGAGAAATCAGAATCAACCAAATGCAAGAAGTTCTTAGAGTATTACATGTCAGATATGTAATTATAATGGTCACTCAACTAGACAGTGTAAAATGGTAACCCATATCAATGCATTGAACAATTTAAGGCCCCTAGTTATTTGTCACTCTTGTAACAAGGTTGGACACCTCTCAAAGTTTTGTAGATCAAGAACGCAAAGTCGGGAAAGATTTAAAAAGATAGAAGAATCTATATTGGATACTAAAGGAGAAGTAAAGTTTGTGAAAGCTTCAGAAGATGAAAGCTTGATTTGGATAAAGACAAAGAAGAATAAGGTTGATGAGTATGTATTGGATGCATCTGCAATGGACACACCCTCTACATCTGGATGATGAACCCTCAGAGCAATAAGGGGAGCTAATTTAGCTCTATACCCCTGTGCAGATGGTATACTCACCCTCAGAGTATGCGCCTTTAGATTTAAAATTTTGGAGACTATTTGATGCTATGTGCAAGAGCGCACTACTTGATCAATTGCAGAATCGAAGTTGGAAATTCTCAGTCGAATTCTAGTTTATGTGGCATGCATTAATGGTAGAAATTTTACTTTATATTCTACGAAAACCCACAGATCACTCATTGCATTCAAGTTAGAGTGATTAGAGACCATAGGAGCCCTAGCAATTGAATTGTGAAGTATTGGAGCTTGATTTACCAGTGAAGAAGTGTATTGATCAATTACAAAGCCCTAGTTTGATGTGACAATTCAAAAGTCTTTGGAATCTGATTTGAAGTGTTAACCAAGTAAGTCATGGCTACACCAGTTGTCTTGGATGTTTCTAAGAGAAAGAGATACATTTTTAAGAGGCACCCTTTTAAGTCAACCCTAGATGACCTAGAAGGTGCATTTTCAAGAACCCCTATGGGTGTAATGCATGTAGAAGATATTCATGTGTACATATACTGTAAGAAGGAACCGGTTGGACTTGATAGGATAAGGTCACACCTTGAGTCCATGATGAAACCAGATAGAACATTCCTAAATGAGTTCACACATCTAGTAGACTATCCCATTGTTGAGTCTGCTATGACATATGAGTTCTATGAATCTGAGTGGATCAAGATCTTGTTAAGAAGAATCCATTATGACCTATTTTGGATAGGTTAAGTCCTAGTAAGAATCACAGGAGATCTTATTCATGAAATGACAGGCCTTTCTAGGACATGCACCATTCTTCCAGTGGGCAAGGATATGAGGAAACTAGTTGAACACGCATGTAAGTCCAAAAGTGATAGGCATGGTATGAAAATTGAGCCTGTTGAAGAGAAAGACATCAAATTGTTGTCTATGATACTAGGTTATAGGTTTTAGCACACCAATAGGGTGAATAGTGTGTCCGTAGCCACTATTCTTGCAGTAATCAAAATTGTTAAGGAAAATGGAGAGTTCAATTTGTGTGAGATCTTGCACACACAATTGATTGATAACATCAAAGACATCAAGCATGATAAGACCAAAATATTCAGGTTTGGGTCTTTAATCATTTACATGTACTTCCATATACTTGGAAAGGTTTCAGATTTATACTTAGACAAAAGTATACCTACAATGCCTCAAATATCTCTTAAGGAATCTACTGAGAAAACTTTGAAGGATTAAATGGAGCTTGAACTAAAGACATTCAGGATCAAAATGCAGATGAGGTACTGGATACCAGAGAGTATTGTTGAGAAATACAAAGACAACATTTTCTTTATGGTAGAAACTGACATAACATGCATGGAAGCCATAGAGCCTATAAAAAAGTGGATCCATCCACTTGGTTATGAGGTAGAGGAACCAATTTTGGAAGCATATGCATAACTATTACTATCAGCAACCAAGGACCCAAATGAACCTAGGTGGGGTACTTATGAAGAAAAGACAAGGGAAGTTGATGCAGTTTTGAACAACACAACAACTAAGAGGAAAGCCTCTAAGATTACATTTGAGATAATCAAAATTCATGGTGTAACTCAAGTAGATCTTGACAAAGCAAGAGAACAAAAGATATCATTGGAGATTGAGAGTGCATCCAGAGTGGAAGCCAACAAAGATGATCCTAAAATGAAGAAAATCAAGATTGAGAAGAATGATGATCCAAAAGATAAATAGGATAAAACAAATGTTATCCCTTCTGTGCCCAAAGAGACAATTGTTTTGGATACCACATCACCTCTAGAATACACAAGCATTCCAAAGAGGAAGAAGGAAACTAGCACAAGTCACCCATCCTCATAGGAAACTAGAAGTAAGAAAAAGAATGCTCAAGCACCTCCTGAGGTAGGTTTCAGACCTAATCTTCAAGTTTTGAGAGCAAGGATTATTGATGAAGGGAGAATAGATTAGGTAGGAAAGTTTTATGAGAAGTACAGTGAAATTGATAAATCAGAGATTCATGTCATGATCATAAAACTTATGATTAAGTTCAAAAAGATAGTCTTGGAACTTAAGACAGTCATTCCAGACAATGTTTGGAATATCTTGGAATCCTTGAAGAAACAGGCTATTGAAGAAGATATTAGAATAAGAGAAAATATTCTAGATGAAATACTCCCTGTATGTTCCTTAAAAGAGAAAACATTATTGTTAGATCTAGTGAAGCCGCACCTTAGAACAAAGTTGAGAACACTGCACATAATAGACAAGAACTTTGAGTTGGGAGCTAAAGAGATAGAGAAAGCTTTTGAGAAAGTCTTTCTAGATAGGCACATGTACCCACCTACTGCGTCCACAACTCAAGGGCCCTCTAAGGAAGCCAAGGAGTCAGAGACCACCAATGTACCACTAGCAGGTCCTCGGGATTTAGTGCCTACAATGGCAACACCTACAGAGGTAGTGAAGTCTGCGCCCATGATTGAGACACAAAAAGATGACACAATCATCATCGATATTGTAGAGATAGCCATGGCGGCCATGGACAAAGACTTGGATAAGTTTGAGGAAGCCTTTGTGAACACACATGAGGTTGAAATTCTATGTGGTGATAATTCACCTAAGCTACAAGAAGTATTAATAGAGGATCTAATAGGTGAAGAAGAAGAAAAGGAGATAGAAAAAGAGATAGAAAAAGAAAAAGAAAAGATAGAAGAGGAGAAAGGAGAAGAAGAGGTGAAAAGAGGTCAACCAACAGATGAGCCATCTATTGAAATACCTATGAAGATAAAATAAGAAGTGATGGACACCACTCCTATCACTCCCTTACCCTCAGCATCATTATTGTCAAGTTTGACACCAGACACCACAAGCTTGGACTCTTGGGGAGAAGAAGACCTGATTAAGATCAATGTCCTAGCTATGGAGAAAGAAAAAGAGAAGCAAGTGATGAGGAACCCTCTGTTTTTTGAATCAGTCAACATTTTGAACAACTTGCTACCTTCAGACAAGAAAGTGTCTAAGGTTCATTCAGTTGATGATGTTAGCACCATTCTTACAAACTTCAAAGAAAACTTTTCTAGCTTGGAAGAATCTGCATCCCAAGTTACAGAAGAGAAATATATAAAGAAAAGATTAAGTGAACTAGATGGAAACTTTGCACTTGACCTTAGTTCATTGAAGATTGGTCAAGAATCCTTGAAGGATAAGCTGACTTGTGATCACTACAAGAAAATTTAGGAAGTAGAAGCAATGATAGACATTGTAAGGAAATCAGTGGAAGATCCCTCCATCAATGTGAACGTGTGAAATAATGTGTACCAGGGGCAGATAGGAAAAATAGAAAAGGATGAGAAAGAGATGTCTAAGATAAGGGCAAGGCAAACACAGCTCAGGAATGCTCTTGCACCCTCTCTAGATGTACTCAATCAGAACATCAAGGAGATCGATACCACTATGGTGACATATGATCAAGGTCCAAGTAAAGACTTAGAAAAGATGGAGAAGCTATAATATGCCTTATGCTCCCATCTATAGACTGTCAATGCACTAATAGCATTTTGGAGACAAGATCCAAAATTTGCAGATAGCATATCTAGATGTCCTAACATTGTAAGTACTTGTTTACACCTTTTTTAGAACCTTTGTGATGCAGGGTAGGGATGAAGGATCCAATAATGGATGATCCAAACCTACAACTACCAATTATAACAATAACAATTGCAGTGAAATACAACAAGATAATGTTTCAAAACAAAATTTCATTCAACATGCCCGGCTGTAAGGCCTTCCGGGTTTCGGCCTATTACAATGAAATAAAAAAGTATCAACAAGATCTCACAAGATCCAGGAAACCACTAACTAGTCCATATCTGCAATAGGAAGCCTCTTATAGGAAAAACCAAGATAGAGTCTAAACTTGTGTTTGCAAGCCACCCAAGCAACCTGTTGTTGTCCTGAGCCCGCAGGCCAGTAGTTCTGCTACAAAGTCCTAGATTCACAAATCTACTTCTACTCTACTCTTCCATCATATCATGATGATATAAATCTTTCCTAATGATCTAATTATAATCTACTACTCCACTGACTACTAAAAATCTACCCAAGCTCTCAATATATAGCCAACTAAGCTACAAGTCAGCCAGTCAGGCATTTAATTACATTATAGGTCTAGACCAATAAAAGAAACCAAAACTAATGGAAGAATGATAAAGAATTAATGCACCTTTGTATTTAGGTCCACACATGACCCAATAACATGTCCTTAACCACACAAGGCTCTATATCATCACACAGAACCGCGCAAGAAGAAACACTCCATGTTTCGTGTGAAAACTGCTAGAAAATAGGTCCCCAGGAAAAACAATCATAACTTTTTACTCATAATGAATCAAGAGTTGCGCCCTTGGAAAAAGATAGGACTTTAGGTCCTCTTTAAGCTTCAAAGATTTAAAAGGCTGATTTATTAAGGATCAATGGTGCCACATCACACAATAAGCACCAAAACTACAGGAAAATATAGTTCCGACGGCAAGGAAAATAACTCCAACTTTGAAACAGTCCATCCAATAACTCCCAAACCATGCCACCTCAAGAGCTGTAACCTTAGACATATCTTCCACATACATAAATCAAAAAACTCCTTTCAGCACAAATTCCAAAGATCTCCATAGATCATCACAGCATAGAAACTCAGAAAACTGCCAAAAATAGAGTATTGCATCCCTCTGCCATGGAATTCCTCCAGGACTAAGAAAGATCTTCAGGAACCCAAAATGCTCCTGCATCAGACTACCCAAGTAAATAGAAAGTATGTCCCATACTTTAATCTCAAAATAATTATCTGCAATCAACTTCATCTTCACCAAAGGCTTCCAATCCCTCAAGGATAAGAGAACAAATTTGAAAATCAACCATCTATGCTTCATCCATTCAAACATCAAGATCACATGAATCTCATCAATCCAATCAGCATACCACTGATCACCACAACCTATCTCAACAACAAGAGTATCCAAATCCCCAACAAGTAGATCCAAAGTTAGATCCACATCAATATGAAATCCCTCATCATCATAATCACATATCTGCAACTCATCACAAGACTCATTACTGTCAACCAGCAATTCAAGTCTACAACCAACAAATAAGATTTGCACCATAACACTGAACAAAAGAAAGTAAAAAACACCACCATCACAAAGGTGTTTAGCAATAGATAACTCCTCACCAACAATATTCTGATCACACCCAACCAAATGCTCTGCAATCTCCATGTCAGACATAACTGATTGAACATGAAAACAAATCTTCTCACTAGCCTCAAAAAGGTCAACCATAGTATCAGTAAACATAGGTATCTCAGCAATAGTCACAAGTTGCTCTACAAGTTTCATGTCAGAGTCCACCAAATGATCACAAAAACCAATATCACATACCTCTTTAACCTCTATACTGTCACAAGAAACCTTGTCAAGATGTCTTCTCTCTCAAAATTTAGGCCAAAGCTAACCCAACTTATCCATCAATTTCCTTTCAAAGTAAAACTGCCTCTGCTCAGCGATCTGAGTACAAGATACCAGTTGCCTCCACACACTTTTCAATCTACTATTGATCTTCACAACCTACCTCAATTTGGTGATCTATTCACTCAAGGAAATCTTCATCTCTCACATCAAATATGCTCTCCTCGGAGGCATCTTCAAATCAAGGTCCTGGTGCAAATAGCCTCAACTGGTTTACACACTCAAGATCTTCAAGCTCCGATACCACTTGATTGAAGGAAAGGATGAAGGATCCAATAATGGATGGTCCAAACCTACACTACCAATTATAACAACAACAAGCACAATGGAATTCAACAATAGAATGGTTCAAAATAGAACTTCATTCAACATGCCCGACTGTAAGGCCTTCTGAGTTTCGGCCTATTACAATGAAATAACAAAGTATCAGCAAGATCTCACAAGATCTAGGAAACCATTAACTAGTTTAGATCTTCAATAGGAAGCCTCTAATAGGAACAACCAAGGAAGAGTCTAAACTTGTGCTCACAAGCCACCCAAGAAACCTGTTGTTGTCCTAAGCCCGCAGGCCACTAGTTCTGCTACAAAGTCCCAGATTCACAAATCTGCTTCTACTACTGTTACATCATATCATGATGATCTACATCTTTCCTAATGATCTAATTATCATCTACTACTCCACTTACTACTAAACATCTACCCAAGCTCTCAATATATAGCCAGCTAAGCCACAAGTCGGCCAGTCAGGCATTTAAATACATTATAGGTCCAGACTAGTAAAAGAAACCAAAAATAATGCAAGAATGATAAAAAATTAATGCACCTTTGGATTTAGGTCCACACATGACCCAATAACATTTCCTTAACCATGCAAGGCCCCATATCATCACACAGAACCGCGCAAGAAGAAACACTCCACATTTCATGTGAAAACTGCCAGAAAATAGGTCCCCAAGAAAAATGGTCATAACTTTTTACTCATAATGAATCAAGATTTTTTCCCTTTGGAAAAGATACTACTTTAGGTCCTCTTTAATCCCCTTATAGAGAAAACTTTTATTCATTAAGGATCAACGATGCCATGTCACACAATAAGCACCAAAACTGCAGGAAAATACAGTTCCAACAGCAAGGAAAACAACTCCAACTTTGAAATAGTCCATCCAATAAATCCCAAACCATGCCACCTCAAGAGCTGAGACCTTAGACATATCTTCCACATACATAAAGGAAAAAACTCCTTTCATTTCACATTCCAAAGATCTCCATAGATCATCACAGCACAAAAACTCAGAAAACTACCAAAAATAAAGTATTGCATCCCTCTGCCATGGAATTCCTCTAAGACTAAGAAAGATCTTCAGGAACCCAAAATTCTCCTGCATCACTTTGTCATTAATTCCAAAGGAGGATTATTGTATGTAGAACATGGAGTAGTATATATGATGTAAAATAAAAAGTATAGTACAGAGTATAAGGGAGATATAAGTTAGAGAATTTTGTATAAGGGTACAATTAGTAATTTCACCATATTCCTTTGTTGCCATTAATGAAAAAGGGGGAATTGTTGGCAAGTTGACTATACTATTGTATATGACTAGATATAGTGTTTTCATTATGGCAACAAAGTCATATAGAGTTTTGGAGTCAGCACACATTATCATAAGGTTAGAATATGGCTAAGTATAGAAGACTGGACAGTTAGTAGAGCACCAGTAGATTAGAGCATCAACGCACATGCGTATGAATGAGTTATGGTATGTGCCTTTGAAGTTAAACTTGTAAGTATGTATTCATGCTAATTCTAAGAGAACATGATTAGATGAGACAATATGATGAAGATACATACAGTTGAAGAGGTACAGCCAGTGAATGCTAGAACAGAACAAAGTATGCAACTGACTGTTACTTTTGATTATCCAAAAGTTGTTTATCTACACTAGGTTCAACAAGCAGTAGCTGAAAATCTTTTGCACCACTACCCAAAAAAGCATTTGCGGGGCCTTCAAAGGTAGTAACATTGTGAAGTTTCCTTGATGGGTTTTGCAAATCCATATTAAGCATGTAGGTGAAATCACATAGTGGGATATGAACACAAAATTTTGGACATTCATATGTCCCTATATGATTCTGAATAAATTTTTTTAAATATTTTTTTGCATCCACCATTCGTGGACATGAAAGATAATAAAAGTTATCCAAATCAAGTCTAGATATTTTTGCTGTTACACAAACATGAATCATGGAATGAAAGTATTTTTTACAAATGGAAGACATTGTCTGTGGATTTGTAAGTCTAGGAATTGTTTTTGGCTCTTTAGTCAAAGAAATCAAAGATTGATCTTCTCCTATTTCTGTAGACCATATCAGCAGAGTGGTAGTCTCAAGTAGATTTGGATTGATAACAACACTAGTTGAGAAAACAGTATCCAAGGACTTACTAGACCATGAAAGCAAACGACCAGATTTAATTAAAAGAACAATTATTTTACTTTCCCTAAATAAATTAAGGATTTGTTTTCCTTCATTTTCATAATGATGACCCCACAAAATTCACATCAATAGAGTAGCCAGAGATATCTTTGATTCGTGTATTACATTTTTTAATTTTAGTACCATTTTTTTTCCTAATGGTACTTGCAGGATTGATAGAAACAATAATTCTGATCACATCTACAAGGGAATCAACAGGAAAAGTTTTGAGAGATTCAATGGTTTTGATATGGTAATCATGTTCGGGAGCTGTAGATTGGACACATGTTGAAGGTATGACTTTAGAATAATTAGGAAGAACTATTTCATATGGATTGGTAGAACTACTAAATTTGGTGTTTGCAACTTTTACAGACCCATTAGAAATTAAGTAAAGATTATTTGATTGAATAACATCATAGAAATTATGGACCAATTCATTGAAACAAGTTATATGTATCCCAGATCCTTCTTTGTCTATAAAGTCAAAAATGAAAACTTTACCCTCTTTAGACACTTTTTGGAAACAATGGATAGGTGATTTTTGTAAGGCTCGACCCTCAATAGACAAAAACTTGTGGTATGGGGTCAGGAATTTAGTGGGAATTATGTTATATGAAGAAGCATCTAAAATAGTATGAGTGCTAGATGATGCTATATGTCTAGTACCTTGTAGCATAGGTATTGGAGGCCCAATAATGTCTCCATTATTTGACACTACATGCAAATTATCAATTAGGATAGCCCTGCAAGTATAAAGAAAATACATATTTAGTAAAGTTTTATAATGGGATTTTCATAAGTACAATAGAATATAGAAAGATAATTGGTATACAAGAAATTGTGGAGTAGCTTGCAATATTATTCTTTGATGCAAACAATAGAACCTTTAACTAAAGCCTTTTCCACTACAAGTGTGTTAAATTATTCCAGTAGGAGGGCAAAGTGTGTGTGCAAACCATCAGAAAGTTCGATACGATATTTTGTACTTGCACAATGTTGTTGTTCAATACAATGTATTGATAGAATTTGAAAACATGGTTCCATGATAGATTTACAATCCATTATTTGACTAATTGCTCCCGTTGTTAGTAAGGCCATTTTTGTTACCTATTTAATGGCAGATAGTATGATGTCAGTAATCAAAAGTATAGCATAAACATGAATATTATATTTCTTATTTACCCAATCTTGAAAGAAATATGTATAGATCATTTCTTGAGACAAATAACCTGTCCAATGTTGAAATCATACAAATTACTTATTTAGTGTTCACTTTTACAATTGTCATTTTGTAAAATAATATGTAGACTGTACAATGAAATTTGAAAGTATTTTGGAAATATATGCAGAATAAAAAAATGTAAATTGACAAAATATAAGAACCGTAGAAATTGCAGAAGTATAAAAAAAGTAATTAAAAGAAATTGTGTTAACAATGCCTTCATAATGATGAACTTGAAATGTCTTGATGGTCAAGGGAATGTATAAATTGAAATCTATATAAACGGTTCTGTAAAATATGTTGTTGTTTCAATAAATTATCTGTAGAACAATTCTTATATAGGCTATGATGGCGGTCAAATAAGGCGGTCATGATGAAGAGAAAAAGAATAAACTCTTACCAACAAATGTTAGCTTGTGGTGACTAATCAGGAAAGTACTATCCAGGAAAGTACTCATTATAACAAAAACATCTAACATTGAATGCAATTTAATGCATATTCAACAATTGTCAGGTACACAAGGAAAAACTACAAAAATAATGAGGATGAGTATTAATTGATATGCAATAAATACTCGTTGTGAATCATCGAAGTGGTACTTATGTCGATATCCAAAAGACATTCATATTTGAACATAACAAATAATGGCATACATATCTATAAAAGTAATTACTCAGAGATATAAAAACTACCTAATATTTATTAGTTGTTAGATTATGATAGAAATGTAATCCGAATCATTTTATACAAAACCATTGAAAAGTCATTATTATAATATTAACTGAATTGTTTTAGCATGTATTATCTGTACCTAAAATACCATCTCATTAGTTTTCAAATTTTTCATTTGCATTATAAAACATAATGGGAGAGTAGGACTACAAATATATCGTACTGAGACCGCGTGTCTTCAAATGAACCCAGATGTATATTTTATTTATCTATTCAATTATATAAATTGTAATATTGAATTTGCGGGTGTTGATGTAAGATGGCGATAAATCGAAAAAGGGATGCCTCTGGTTTTTGCATTATTTTTGTACTTTTTACGATTGCAAATATTATAATTGAATGAAATGTTTGCGATTATCAGATTTAGAATTAATAAGCTACTTAATCCAAAATCGTTTAGTTTTTGTGTTCTCCTTGATTGTATCTATTTTATAAATTTACAATATTATTAGTTATTATTACTAATGTATTCAATTTTTTTTTTACAACATTATTAAGAATTGTAGTTAATCTAATCAATTATATGAAATATAATTATGAATTTGTGGATGTTAATGTAAGTTGGCGGAAAATTCGTAAAGGGCTTCCTATAGCTTTTGCATCATTGTTCAACTTTATATGATTGCAAATATTGTAGTTCAATGGATTTTTTTGGAATATCGGATTTAGATGTTAGTGACTACTAAATCCAAAATTGTTTACTTTTGGGTGCTCAACAAGGTTCTTGTTCTTGAAAATGTCTTAATTGTGCCCTATATCCTTATGTTTTTATGTTACAACAACTGACCAAATGTAGCGGTCACTAATTCACTTGATAAAATGGTAATTCAATGGTTTTTTTTGGATTATCGGTGTTAGATGTTACTAACTACTAAATCTGAAATTGTTTACTTTTTTCTCCTCGGTAGGGTTCTTGTTCTTGAAAATGTCTTCAGTGGGTCCTAGATCCTTACATTTCTATCTTATGTTATGACCCACTTAAGTTTTCATGTTTTCATGTGGTCTTTTATCTTTCCTAGTGTTCGCTCAATCTTGGAATGTATTCGTTCGCTTGAGTCGACTGATCTCTAGTTATGCTTTGGCACTTACTATTTCTTTCAGTGATCAAGCAACTTTGTATTCTCCAATTCTCATTAGCCTTGACGGTTTTCTTTTAAAATTAAGCGAACAAGCTCACAAGTGATTGTGTTTGGATCTCTATCTTGTTTCCTTTAGTCGCTTGATCTCTAGTTCTGGATTGGCGGTTAGTGTTTCTTTTAGCGATCAAATGAATGTGTATTCTCCTGTTCTCATGATCATAGCCAGTTTTCTTTAAACATTAAGTGACTGAGCGAATGCAACGGTCACTCATTCGTTTGATTAAATATTTAAGTCCTCTGGTATCTAGTGATCAAGCAATGACCGTTGATGTATTTCTTGATTCATGGATATATTTGTTAAGTCACTTTTCATTGAGTGAACAAGCGTCTATGTTTGGATCTCTGTCTTCTTCCATTTAGTCATGTGATCTCTAGTTATGCATTGCCACTTAGTGTTTATTTCAGTGATCAAGCGACTGTGTATTCTCCTGTTCTCATGATCATAGCTAGTTTTCTTTAAACATTAAGGGACTGAGAGAATGCATGTGGTCTTTTGTCTTCCCTAGTGTTTGTTGAATCTCAGAATGTATTCGTTTGCTTGAGTTTCCTGATCTCCAGTTATGCTTTGGCGCTTACTATTTCTTTCAGCGATTAAGCGACTATGTATTCTCCTGTTCTCATTATCCTTGATAGTTTTCTTTATAAATTAAGTGGAGAAGATAACAAGTGACTATGTTTGGATCTCTATCTTCTTTCCTTTAGTTGCCTGATCTCCAATTATGGATTGGTGATTAGTGTTTCTTTCAACGATCAAGTGATAGTGTATTCTCCTGTTCTCATGATCATAGCTAGTTTTCTTTAAACATTAAATGACTGAGTGAATGCAGCGGTTGCTCATTCATTTGATGAAATAGTTAAGTCCTCTAGTATTTGGTGATCAAGCAATGACCGTTGATGTATTTTTTGATCGATGGATATATTTGTTAAGTAAATTTTCATTGAGCAAACAAGCGACTATTTTTGGAACGTTATCTTCAACACATTTATTACTACGTAAACTGGGGTTTGAACCCAAGATTTCACAAACAATCCCTGATTTGGTAAATCGTTACCCATAGTTACTTTTGAGGGTCTTATCACCGAAAAAATGTTTACAAAAATAAAATAAAGTTTAAATCTCCAAATATATAATTATGGAAAAAGATTGAATGTAAATATCAAGGGCACCAAACACTTCAATTGTCTTGCACACCTATCCATTATAACAAAAACATCTAACATTGAATGCAATTTAATGCATATTCAACAATTGTCAGGTACACAAGGAAAAACTACAAAAATAATGAGGATGAGTATTAATTGATATGCAATAAATACTCGTTGTGAATCATCGAAGTGGTACTTATGTCGATATCCAAAAGACATTCATATTTGAACATAACAAATAATGGCATACATATCTATAAAAGTAATTACTCAGAGATATAAAAACTACCTAATATTTATTAGTTGTTAGATTATGATAGAAATGTAATCCGAATCATTTTATACAAAACCATTGAAAAGTCATTATTATAATATTAACTGAATTGTTTTAGCATGTATTATCTGTACCTAAAATACCATCTCATTAGTTTTCAAATTTTTCATTTGCATTATAAAACATAATGGGAGAGTAGGACTACAAATATATCGTACTGAGACCGCGTGTCTTCAAATGAACCCAGATGTATATTTTATTTATCTATTCAATTATATAAATTGTAATATTGAATTTGCGGGTGTTGATGTAAGATGGCGATAAATCGAAAAAGGGATGCCTCTGGTTTTTGCATTATTTTTGTACTTTTTACGATTGCAAATATTATAATTGAATGAAATGTTTGCGATTATCAGATTTAGAATTAATAAGCTACTTAATCCAAAATCGTTTAGTTTTTGTGTTCTCCTTGATTGTATCTATTTTATAAATTTACAATATTATTAGTTATTATTACTAATGTATTCAATTTTTTTTTTACAACATTATTAAGAATTGTAGTTAATCTAATCAATTATATGAAATATAATTATGAATTTGTGGATGTTAATGTAAGTTGGCGGAAAATTCGTAAAGGGCTTCCTATAGCTTTTGCATCATTGTTCAACTTTATATGATTGCAAATATTGTAGTTCAATGGATTTTTTTGGAATATCGGATTTAGATGTTAGTGACTACTAAATCCAAAATTGTTTACTTTTGGGTGCTCAACAAGGTTCTTGTTCTTGAAAATGTCTTAATTGTGCCCTATATCCTTATGTTTTTATGTTACAACAACTGACCAAATGTAGCGGTCACTAATTCACTTGATAAAATGGTAATTCAATGGTTTTTTTTGGATTATCGGTGTTAGATGTTACTAACTACTAAATCTGAAATTGTTTACTTTTTTCTCCTCGGTAGGGTTCTTGTTCTTGAAAATGTCTTCAGTGGGTCCTAGATCCTTACATTTCTATCTTATGTTATGACCCACTTAAGTTTTCATGTTTTCATGTGGTCTTTTATCTTTCCTAGTGTTCGCTCAATCTTGGAATGTATTCGTTCGCTTGAGTCGACTGATCTCTAGTTATGCTTTGGCACTTACTATTTCTTTCAGTGATCAAGCAACTTTGTATTCTCCAATTCTCATTAGCCTTGACGGTTTTCTTTTAAAATTAAGCGAACAAGCTCACAAGTGATTGTGTTTGGATCTCTATCTTGTTTCCTTTAGTCGCTTGATCTCTAGTTCTGGATTGGCGGTTAGTGTTTCTTTTAGCGATCAAATGAATGTGTATTCTCCTGTTCTCATGATCATAGCCAGTTTTCTTTAAACATTAAGTGACTGAGCGAATGCAACGGTCACTCATTCGTTTGATTAAATATTTAAGTCCTCTGGTATCTAGTGATCAAGCAATGACCGTTGATGTATTTCTTGATTCATGGATATATTTGTTAAGTCACTTTTCATTGAGTGAACAAGCGTCTATGTTTGGATCTCTGTCTTCTTCCATTTAGTCATGTGATCTCTAGTTATGCATTGCCACTTAGTGTTTATTTCAGTGATCAAGCGACTGTGTATTCTCCTGTTCTCATGATCATAGCTAGTTTTCTTTAAACATTAAGGGACTGAGAGAATGCATGTGGTCTTTTGTCTTCCCTAGTGTTTGTTGAATCTCAGAATGTATTCGTTTGCTTGAGTTTCCTGATCTCCAGTTATGCTTTGGCGCTTACTATTTCTTTCAGCGATTAAGCGACTATGTATTCTCCTGTTCTCATTATCCTTGATAGTTTTCTTTATAAATTAAGTGGAGAAGATAACAAGTGACTATGTTTGGATCTCTATCTTCTTTCCTTTAGTTGCCTGATCTCCAATTATGGATTGGTGATTAGTGTTTCTTTCAACGATCAAGTGATAGTGTATTCTCCTGTTCTCATGATCATAGCTAGTTTTCTTTAAACATTAAATGACTGAGTGAATGCAGCGGTTGCTCATTCATTTGATGAAATAGTTAAGTCCTCTAGTATTTGGTGATCAAGCAATGACCGTTGATGTATTTTTTGATCGATGGATATATTTGTTAAGTAAATTTTCATTGAGCAAACAAGCGACTATTTTTGGAACGTTATCTTCAACACATTTATTACTACGTAAACTGGGGTTTGAACCCAAGATTTCACAAACAATCCCTGATTTGGTAAATCGTTACCCATAGTTACTTTTGAGGGTCTTATCACCGAAAAAATGTTTACAAAAATAAAATAAAGTTTAAATCTCCAAATATATAATTATGGAAAAAGATTGAATGTAAATATCAAGGGCACCAAACACTTCAATTGTCTTGCACACCTATCCATTATAACAAAAACATCTAACATTGAATGCAATTTAATGCATATTCAACAATTGTCAGGTACACAAGGAAAAACTACAAAAATAATGAGGATGAGTATTAATTGATATGCAATAAATACTCGTTGTGAATCATCGAAGTGGTACTTATGTCGATATCCAAAAGACATTCATATTTGAACATAACAAATAATGGCATACATATCTATAAAAGTAATTACTCAGAGATATAAAAACTACCTAATATTTATTAGTTGTTAGATTATGATAGAAATGTAATCCGAATCATTTTATACAAAACCATTGAAAAGTCATTATTATAATATTAACTGAATTGTTTTAGCATGTATTATCTGTACCTAAAATACCATCTCATTAGTTTTCAAATTTTTCATTTGCATTATAAAACATAATGGGAGAGTAGGACTACAAATATATCGTACTGAGACCGCGTGTCTTCAAATGAACCCAGATGTATATTTTATTTATCTATTCAATTATATAAATTGTAATATTGAATTTGCGGGTGTTGATGTAAGATGGCGATAAATCGAAAAAGGGATGCCTCTGGTTTTTGCATTATTTTTGTACTTTTTACGATTGCAAATATTATAATTGAATGAAATGTTTGCGATTATCAGATTTAGAATTAATAAGCTACTTAATCCAAAATCGTTTAGTTTTTGTGTTCTCCTTGATTGTATCTATTTTATAAATTTACAATATTATTAGTTATTATTACTAATGTATTCAATTTTTTTTTTACAACATTATTAAGAATTGTAGTTAATCTAATCAATTATATGAAATATAATTATGAATTTGTGGATGTTAATGTAAGTTGGCGGAAAATTCGTAAAGGGCTTCCTATAGCTTTTGCATCATTGTTCAACTTTATATGATTGCAAATATTGTAGTTCAATGGATTTTTTTGGAATATCGGATTTAGATGTTAGTGACTACTAAATCCAAAATTGTTTACTTTTGGGTGCTCAACAAGGTTCTTGTTCTTGAAAATGTCTTAATTGTGCCCTATATCCTTATGTTTTTATGTTACAACAACTGACCAAATGTAGCGGTCACTAATTCACTTGATAAAATGGTAATTCAATGGTTTTTTTTGGATTATCGGTGTTAGATGTTACTAACTACTAAATCTGAAATTGTTTACTTTTTTCTCCTCGGTAGGGTTCTTGTTCTTGAAAATGTCTTCAGTGGGTCCTAGATCCTTACATTTCTATCTTATGTTATGACCCACTTAAGTTTTCATGTTTTCATGTGGTCTTTTATCTTTCCTAGTGTTCGCTCAATCTTGGAATGTATTCGTTCGCTTGAGTCGACTGATCTCTAGTTATGCTTTGGCACTTACTATTTCTTTCAGTGATCAAGCAACTTTGTATTCTCCAATTCTCATTAGCCTTGACGGTTTTCTTTTAAAATTAAGCGAACAAGCTCACAAGTGATTGTGTTTGGATCTCTATCTTGTTTCCTTTAGTCGCTTGATCTCTAGTTCTGGATTGGCGGTTAGTGTTTCTTTTAGCGATCAAATGAATGTGTATTCTCCTGTTCTCATGATCATAGCCAGTTTTCTTTAAACATTAAGTGACTGAGCGAATGCAACGGTCACTCATTCGTTTGATTAAATATTTAAGTCCTCTGGTATCTAGTGATCAAGCAATGACCGTTGATGTATTTCTTGATTCATGGATATATTTGTTAAGTCACTTTTCATTGAGTGAACAAGCGTCTATGTTTGGATCTCTGTCTTCTTCCATTTAGTCATGTGATCTCTAGTTATGCATTGCCACTTAGTGTTTATTTCAGTGATCAAGCGACTGTGTATTCTCCTGTTCTCATGATCATAGCTAGTTTTCTTTAAACATTAAGGGACTGAGAGAATGCATGTGGTCTTTTGTCTTCCCTAGTGTTTGTTGAATCTCAGAATGTATTCGTTTGCTTGAGTTTCCTGATCTCCAGTTATGCTTTGGCGCTTACTATTTCTTTCAGCGATTAAGCGACTATGTATTCTCCTGTTCTCATTATCCTTGATAGTTTTCTTTATAAATTAAGTGGAGAAGATAACAAGTGACTATGTTTGGATCTCTATCTTCTTTCCTTTAGTTGCCTGATCTCCAATTATGGATTGGTGATTAGTGTTTCTTTCAACGATCAAGTGATAGTGTATTCTCCTGTTCTCATGATCATAGCTAGTTTTCTTTAAACATTAAATGACTGAGTGAATGCAGCGGTTGCTCATTCATTTGATGAAATAGTTAAGTCCTCTAGTATTTGGTGATCAAGCAATGACCGTTGATGTATTTTTTGATCGATGGATATATTTGTTAAGTAAATTTTCATTGAGCAAACAAGCGACTATTTTTGGAACGTTATCTTCAACACATTTATTACTACGTAAACTGGGGTTTGAACCCAAGATTTCACAAACAATCCCTGATTTGGTAAATCGTTACCCATAGTTACTTTTGAGGGTCTTATCACCGAAAAAATGTTTACAAAAATAAAATAAAGTTTAAATCTCCAAATATATAATTATGGAAAAAGATTGAATGTAAATATCAAGGGCACCAAACACTTCAATTGTCTTGCACACCTATCCATCAATAACAACCACCCATGTAATTAAACCAGGAGGATGCATTTCATATAAGAAATGCCTTCGGCATAAATATATCACCTATGTACATAGCTACAAGCTATCATACAAAATAAAATTGTTCCTAGTCTTCGAGATACATTACATATGACTCGTTTCAGACCCACGTTGTTGTTTTCTCTTTGTATTTATATGTTTTAGACCTCTAAGATCATGAATTATCCTTAGAACTTTTTCTTTTAAGGATAAACATTTTTTTTTGCCTCCCTCTTAAAGGAACGAGATCTTATAGATTAAGAATATTGAAGTTTAATACTATGGAAAGTGTGTACCTATACAAAAATCTTTTGGATTGAATGTTGATGGCATTCAAGCAATGAAAGTGGACAAATTGCTTTCCCTTGCAAGTTATCAAAATATAAAATATGCAAAGCAAACTAAAACACATAAAAATAGATACAACAATATGTATTGAACCATGAAATAAGTTGTACATATAGGAGAGAAAGAAGAAACTACCATGCAAAATAGTGGAGGGGAATAAGAAATCAAATCGCTCTAATGAGATTGGGGGTAGATAACTTACTCATGACTAGCATGAGATGGTGATCTTACTCCATAAGGCTTGCTAGATAACTAGCAAGATATCTCAAGCTAACTAGGACACTTAAGTAGGCTTTATGGTATGTGGTCGAATTATCTATCCGCATGAGATAATATCTAAATCACCACCCCTATTAATCTTACCTTAAGTGGGCACAAAAAAATAGGTAAGTTAACAACTAACCTTGATGAGGTACTCAAGAATAATGGAATCTCTCATAAAGTGGAGAGAGGGAGAAAACCCAATATGTAAAAGAATCCACCCAAAAAAGATAAAATAATGTGAAGCGGATTAGATGGCTCAACATTGAAGATGATGTTGTTAATAAAGTGTATTGTGCCCCAACAAGAGCTTAGAGTTGTTTGAACTTGCTTTCAATAAAAGGCTTGCTAAAAATATCAACAACCTACTTTGAAGCGAATAGTAAGAAGACAACATGAAAGCTTCACGTAATATGACGTAAAGGGGTTCTTTTCCATTGTTGGAGAAAATAGAGAGAGTGGAGGTTTTTAGAGAACATATAGGAGAAAATGGGAGAAAGAATAGAGGTTCTAATGATTGATAAGGATAAGAAAATTAGATAGAGGATGGGTGAGGATAGAATACAGAACTTGGGGTCATCCATGCTATGAAAAACATATTAAAAATAGAAGCACATTAACCTAAAACTAACACCTACAACAATGACTAGGGAAAAATCACATTTAGAATAATCTAGCCTATATGTATTCTCATTAAATAATGAACTCACTAATTCAAGTCACATGATGTCAACCACATCCAAAAAATATCATCACCAACCCATATGGAAATGCTTTAAATTATCTAGTTCTTCTCACATCTCGTCACTGTTGATCACACTATAAGACAATGAGGAGGGCAAATATGTCTTAATGGGTGGTTCCACAAAAGTGGTTCCCACTTTTTGGCCAACTTTGACACTGAAACGAATATTCTGAAAAAAAGAACTTCACTTTCGGACACATATTTTACAAAACCATTAAGAATTTGAAGATGATGTAAACTAGTAATTTTTAGCATTTTCTTTCTAGTTTATAACTTCTTTTTTTTTTTTTAAATTGCAATTTATTTGTGTCCTTTTTTCCTTCTCTTTCGAAAAGTGGTTTATATGAAAAATCAACATTTTTAAAGAGTGACAGTCACTTGTTTCAACATAACTTTTTTTGAAAAATCATAATGACGTAATTCTTTCAAGGTTAGAATTGTAACATCAATACCTAGAGGATGTCATTGGTTTCATTCAATTTGGTTCAAAATTTTATATTTTATTGAGTCATGAAGTGACATCAACCGTAATTTAGACATAGGTTTCTTTGGTTCGATATAACTTGATATATGTAGATAAAAATTCATTTTTTATTTTTTTGATAGAAAGGTAACACAAATACCTATTGGATACATATTTTTCCAAAAAAAAATCATATTTTTCTATTTTTCCTGAAGTGTCAACTAGAGAGGTTGTGAAATGGTCAGACAACCTATATTTAATAAAACTAAAAATAGAAAGTCGCAATAAACACAATATATACTAAAAGTATAGTCATTGGAAAGTTTGTTCAGAGTACCACAATATGCCATTTTTTATTTCATAATATAGTCTTCTTTGGCCATTTATTGAGCCCTCGGAAGGGAAAAATTTTGCAAAAATTTCATGTCCTTACCAAAATTTCCATTTTTGGGGCCTTTGAATGAACACCCCTTTGAACGAAGGGGCCCAAAGGTCTTCGTATGAAGGGGGTTTGGAATGAACACCCATTGGAAAAATCTGACAAATTTTTCCATTGCCAATTTTTTCACAAGAGGGGTTTATTCAAACCCTCATCGGCTATTTTTTTTTTTGGTATAAATAAATGAGTTTTTTTTTGTATTTTTTAAAAAATCAATTCATTTAAATTTACTATTTTATAATGGAAACACTGAAACAATAATTTTATAAGGGAAGCAAGTTTATCATATCATGCAATTTTTAAAAAGTTTTTTTGAAGAATGAAGATGGGAAACAAGAAGGGAAGGCACAATAAATCTGTAAGAAAAAAGGTCACCTAGTAGAGAACACAAAAATTATGAAGCATCATTGGCATATTATTACAGAACTAATCAAGGTATGCATCTATAAATTCACATGTATGAGTTTTATATGTCTCCATTCATAATGTTCTTTAATTTGTTCTAATTTGATTCATTTTCGTGCATGTAGCTCACAATAAATAATTACAAGATGAAGCAAAAGCTCATGAAGGAGGGTCAAACCAAGTTAAACAAATGAATGTTGGAGAAGATTTGAGATCAATCCCTATAGAAGCTCAAACAATGGAAGTTGGAGAAGGGTCATAATATGTTGCTCCTATCGGTATGGATAAACACAAAACTTTCTCAAATTGTAAAAAAAAAATCAATTATAGAAACTTATATCATTTACTTGTAATTGATGTGGACAAATTGAGATCACTGTTGATATTAAACCCTTAATTCTTTCTAAGAAGAGGTCTTTGAATAAGATAGCAAGAGAAATAATGACTAAATTTGATAATATTGAAACACTTGAACAAGCTCAATTGCTTTCTCTTGTTCTTATAGAAAAAAATTGCAAGAGTCATTAAAATTGTCGGGTGTAGACACAACATCAAAAAAGAGAGAAATTTCTAACATGCAAAGTGATATTATGGAAAATGTTAGGAAAGGTTTGAGCTTTGTAGGGAAGCAATCTCAAACTAAAGATAAGACCATTACAAGAAGAGTTATGTTGAGATCCATTGTTGGTAACAGTATATCCCAAAACAGACAAATATCTTCAGTTTCATCTCAGATTGGTTTTAGTAGGAAAGGAATATCGAAGTATGTTAAGATGAGAATGCTTCTGGATGATAGAAGATTGGAAGGCAATTGGAAAATTATGTGTAGAGCTCCTCATTCTGATAGGATTGGGGAGGTAATCAGGAATTTGGTCATATCATTTTGGAATGATAATATCCATCCTTCACCAAACACTAGAGATGTTATTAGACACAAGGTTAGAGATAATGAATATGAAAATCATACAAAACATTGGTTGGACACAACACAGCATGAAATGTATGTCTTATTTTGTAGTTCAAATCCTAATATAAAGATTGGGCAAACATTGTTTGAAAGATTGAAGCCATATTATGTGAGGAGAAACAAAGTGTTTAAAACTTGTTGTCGTTATATCATATTGAATTTGATCTCTACTATTAGGTTTTCTGAAAGTTTGTAGAAGATACTTTTTGTTTTCAAAATGCTCCTAGTAGATGAAGTGAGTTCATATCATCTATTTTATGTGAAAAAATAGATGATGTAGTTGAACAAATAAATTGCATAAAAGGAATATGTGAAACATGTACTGATTTGACTCTTTTCCCTCTAAAAAATAGAGATATTGATGTGACAAAGATGATAAATTGCAAGAGTTACAAATATGTAAGGAATGAAATAAAATTTGGGAAAGAATGGGTATGTGTAGGATCATGGTATGTGAAAAAGTGGTGATGTGAAAAAATAAACTTTTCACTCATCCAAAAGCGCACTAAAAAGTTTGTTGACTTTTTAGCAGGCCTGGGTGTCAGTACACCTGGCCAAGCCACAAATCAAAGAATAGGCCTAATCAGATATCTGATATTATTGGATATGCGATTTTATATCGGATATCCAATTTTATATCGGATATCCGATTTTCGCTAGTAAATTATATTTGTAGCCCACGACTGCATTCAAAATTTTCATTGTGAAAACATTCAGGACGACTCTAAGGTTTTTGGATATCTAATAGAATCTCATATCCGATTTTCTCAACATCAATAGGTAAGTTAAGTTTTTAAGTTTGTATTGTTTTTATTAATTTTTAATTGAAATTTGTAGTTTTTTATATAAAAACTAGCGTTTAAATGATATTTTTAAATTATTTTTTAAAATTGATTGTAATTATCTATTTGGGTTCTAATTGTAATTAGACATGGACTCAAATCAACCAGAAAACCTTCCCAATGATCCTGCAAATAATTTAGAACCACCTCCAAACAATCACCCACTTTCAAAAGACGAACCACTAGTCTCAAACCCTCACCATTTAGAGGATCTCATAGGAGACAATCTAAATAAGCTTAGAGGATATTAGACCACATATGCTAATATCCCCACATTGCACCCCATATTTTCCACATTGAACTCCATTATTAAAAACATGGAGAAACTTACAGAGCAACATAATGTTGCACTTCTTTGGCACAATTCCATGCATGCCCAATTTGACGATGGGCTTGACTATGATCAAGTTATGAACCTAAACATAACAAAACATGACATATGTAATCTTTTTTTGGATCCTAAAACCGGTTTAAAAGTGGACCCTAAAAAACCCAACTTGTCAATTAAATGGTGCACAAATGATACAATATGTGACAACTTTTGCGACCATTGGTGGATGGTTTTTGATAGATCACCTCACAACAATTTGGATGTCCCATTTTATTTCATTAAAAAATTGCATGCTGAATTTGTATGCTGGATATGATTGAAGATGATAGAAAGACAAAGTGAGACATTGCGTAGAAGAGTGATATAAAGACAATGGGTAGGGAAAAGAGTTACAGGAAGAATGAAATGTTCTAGAATCACAATGCTTTGCTTTCATTTCATTTCTATCATTTAGCTACTAATATAGCTAATGCACCAACCAAAGTCCATAAAATGACAATAATATAATGTATATCCATTCATCATAAGGCATTAATTTATCCTTGTGATTTAAATGTGAATTTGAATAACTTTTTCAATTTCACCAAGGTTAGGACTTTTAGAATGAGTTTTATTATTTTTCTCAATGATTTTGTTTCTTTGTTGTATAAATTTTATTTATTTCAATTAGACGAAATCTTAAATTTTAAATATAATATTTTTAATGAAAATCTAAATTTAACTGTGGAGTGAATTTTAAAGAGATAAAATGTTATTTTTATGTGAAAATGATTCATTTAAGCAAAGATCTAGGAAATAGGCAATTTTGTGAAAATATCTCACCAAATCATTTTGTAAATAATATTTCATATTTTTAAAAATTTGGGACAAAATATTTTTTAAAGCAAGGAATACAATTGAAAACAAAATTTATTGAGTGTTGTGTGACAAAATCTCAGGAAAATCTTCATGGGAAGAGCTTGCTCATAGAAGGATGGCTTGTCATTTGAAAAGTTCAAATAAAAAGTGAATATTAAAAATTGGTAGGAGGGGCCAATTACCACTAGATTCTCCTTTCTGCTTCATGGGTAATGGTGAACAACTTTATGTTTACTGTCTCTAGAGATTTGATAGAAATCATGTCACCAACTACAAGTCACTATAAACCAGAACAATACAGTTTAATTATAATTGTACTCATTGTTCAACTAAATAGACGGCAGTGGGCCTGCCACAAAAATAAAACAAGATTATTGTTTCAGTATGAACCATTGAATAGAATTAGCTGGTGAAGTTGGAAGTCTTTGGTTTGATCAACGACCTGTACAACACATGAAAAGTAATCAAATATTAACTTATTATTGAGACTTTTCTAGGCAAAGTCAAGTCTTCTGTCGGCAGTGGGCCTTCCCTTGACAAATGTTGTCCTTTATATTTCTCACACTCGTAAGGGGATTCACATACACCAATATTTTGTACCTCACTCTACAGTGTTCAAATATGTCCTTATCTAACTCTCTCTTCTACCCACGCAATTTCCCTGTCACCTTCAATCATGTCTTTCCATCACCTTCACTCGTTTCTTTTTATGAAAACATATTTTCCAAGCAATTACCCTCCTCTGTCTTTTCCATAGAATTCTCACTTGTCATTGTCTTCCAACCAATTTCCCTCCTCTCCTTCTGTAGTCATTCTTTTGTTTGCCTCACGACTCAAGATTTCATAAAATATATCACCTATGCATGTAGCTACGAGCTATCATAAAAAATAAAATCGTTCCTAGTCTTCGAGATACTTTACATATGACTCATTTCAGACCCACGTTGTGTCATAACTCGTTCTAAATAGATTTTTGATATTAAGACATATTAGCGACATTATGATGACTTTTGTTAACTTGGTCGGATGTTTCTCGACCCAAGTCGTTATAATATGGTGTTAGAACCATTTTGAAATCATATTAGAGAAACAATAAAGCTCTCTAATAACACCTCAGTCAGCTCTACTAAGCACACAACATAAATTAGGACTTCATAACTCCACGTGAGTAGACGACATGCTACACACAGTCGGCTTTACCAAATTAACTCCAACTTTCTTCTCCTGCTGAATTATGTCATGCGCTATTAACCAAACATTCTTAACTCTCCTATGAACATAAATCCAAGTGCGCATATTGAGATGATGGGCACAACTACCGCAAGCATATAAACATTGTCAACTCTTCTTGATAAACTCAGGAAACTGTAACTGTTAACTGGAGACTTCATAACTCAACCTGTACTACATATCTGACTCTATGTCCATGAACATAACATCATACATATGTCTACAGCATAAATATAAAGGCAGAAGTCTCTACTGCAACCATACTGCAAATCTCATACAGAACTGTTCTTGGGACCCGTCAGGAACACTCACTGATATACCCAACTATATTATTGTTTCTACTCAGAATCAACCTCTGCGTCTATGATATCATGCTGATAGCATATCTATGCAAAATATGTTGAAGGCTCTCTTCATCAGGCTTCCACACATGCTTCTTACCATATGTTGTCGAGTGAACCCACAATAGTGGGTTACACTTTTTTGCCTGAATGAACACTGCAGTCTACATTTTCAAAAAAACTTTCAGATTCAAATGCATATTGTCGTTAAACCATTTGAAATTAGAAGATGAAGTAAATTAGAGTCTTTTAGGATTTTCTGTCTAGATTCTAAATATATTTTTTCTTTTTCTTTTTGAATTGATTTGAATATTTTTTTCTTTCTCCCACGAAAACTGACGTATGTTGCTGAAAACACCATTTTCAAAGAGTTACATTGTTTTTATAGTGTAACTTTTTTCTAAAATGGATATAAATGTGCTTCTTTTGAATTTAGTTTTGTAACATCCATACAGAGGGCACATAATTATTTTTATCACATTATCATGATTATTGCATATTTTATTAACATTTGAAGTTGACTAAACCATAATTTTGACTTACATTGACTACATAACTTATAACTTGTTGTGTATTTGTCCAATTTCATTTTTAATTTTTTTGATAGAAAGAGAACTTCAATACCCAGGGCATAGATTTTTTTTAGATTTTTTTTTCTCTTATTTACTATTTTTCCATAAGCGTCAAACATAGACTTAGACATACAGTGAAATATATATGTTTAGTAAAAGTCATAATAAACTTAATATATATTAACATTATAATCATTGGAAAGATTTTCTCAGTAGTACCTTACTACATAGGTAGGTTTATCAAATGGATTCATTTGATCTGCCAAAAGAAAAAGTCGAAGTGATTTTTTTTCAACATTTTAATAGGTGCGAAGGAGACTCCATTGTAGGTATGAATGAGGAGTATAGATGTTAAATTAATGTTTTTTTATGTAAGAGGCTTTGAGGTGACCATTTGTAATTAATTCCTTCAAATGGAACCTCTCAAGGATTAAATCATATTTTATTAAAAAATGTGTTATTTCAACAAAAATCGGCACATCTAAAGAAGTATAACCCACTATTGTGGGGTCACCCTGTCATCAATGACAAATATACAGACAACAAACTAGCTTGCTAGAAAATCTCCAACACAATTTAGGTTGATAAAAAAAATATGGATGATGCAGGTGACATGTCTAAAATGGATGTATATCATGAACCCATAAATATTCACGATCTACCAGAATCATTGAAACAACAAGAGCTATCAAAAGAAAAGGAGGAAACTAAGGTTGATATGCAAGAACAACAAGGTCAACTCGAGAAGACCAAATGTAAGGAACCAAAAAAGATGAAGGAAATTTCTTCATCTGAGTCTAAGATGAGCATTGATGAAGAAGATATTTTGAGTAAGGGACAAATAGACTCAAGTGGTATGAGCCCTAAGGATATGATAGTTTATGCCATGGCTATCAAGTCTAAGGCCAAGAAGGAGTGGATGAAGTAGGAAGCTAAAGTGATTGTAAATGCTCGGGATATTCTATCAATCTTAATGAGAAAACTAGAGTATGATGATACTCCTACACTGATAGAGAAATTATCTCATTTAGCTACAAAAGTTAGTGGAAAATGAAGTCCTTAGAAGATGCAGTAGTGGTGCAAGAAAAAAAGAAATACGAGAAGAAGAGAATAGCCAAGTTTTCTCATAATATAGTTAAGGATAGAAGATAAGGGAGTTACATTACTTCTCTTATTTCCTCAGAAGAGATTCTTCTTTCTTCTCAAAGAGAGATTACTCAGGAGGCCACTAGATTCTTTGAGAGTTTATTTGCTGAGGGTTTTTCTCATGGTAGTGTGGAGGAAGGATTAGTGCTTGATTATATACCTTCCATAATCACCAATAAAATGAATGAAGATCTCATCAAGCCTATATCACTATCTGATGCTGAGATAATGGTGTTTGGCATGAGGAAGGAAAAAGATTTAGGGCCAAATGGATACCCTATTGAATTATAACAAGAATTTTGGGAAATTATTAAGATGGATATTTTCAAAGTTGTACATAAATATTTCAAGAACAAGAAAATTCTCGAGGCTTTGAATGATACTTTTCTTGCTCTCATTCCAAAAAAGGAAGGTTTCGATTCTCTTGACTCCTTCAGACCTATAATATTATCTAATGCGATCTATAAAATAATCAAAAAGTTGATTGCAGAAAGACTTAAGCCATGTATTGATAGATTAATCTTTGAAGAGAGAGGTGGTTTTGTGGAAGGAAGGAAAATTCTAGAAGGGATGATTATAGCAACAAAAGTTGTGCATTTTATGATAACTTCTAAGGAGAAGGCCATGTTCATAAAATTGGATATTGCCAAAGAGTAAGATAGATTCAGATGGATTTTCTTACACATAATGCTTTCTTCCTTTGGGTTTGGTACTAAGTTGATCAGCTAGGTGATGAGTCCCATCACTTCTTCGTCTTTTTCTATTCTTATTAATGGTGAGTCCACTAGTTGTTTGGCATTTATAGGGGCCTTAGGGAGGGGGACCCCCTCTCCCCATACTTATTTACCTTGATGGTTGAAGGGTTAGGAAGATTTATCAAATCTCAAGTTAGGAAAGGTCTGATTTAGGGATGGAATTATAGTCATGGTCTTCCTCTTTCTCATCTTCAATTTGTTAATGACACTACCTTAATGGGTGTTGTCAGAATTAATGAAGCAACCAACTTCAGAAAAGTTCTAGATATTTATATGAAAGCCTCAAGATAGATGGTCGATGAAAGGAAATCAATTATTTTAATTTTTAATGCTCTTCTACTCCTGGTTCACAAGCAAGGAATTCTAGGATATTAAGGTTTCAAATTGGCACTCTTACATTTGTTTATCTTGGAGTTCCCCTTTCAGAGTGTTGATTTCCTAGGGGTACTAGCAGGAAACTCTGCATAACTTGAGGAAAAAATTCATTCATTGGACCAATAAATGGCTCTCAAATACTAGCATAGTGACTCTCCCGAAGTTAGTTATTCAGTCTCTTTCCATTTATAGATGGCTTGTTAAAAAAACTCCAACAAGCTTTATAAAGGAATTTTATTCTGTCTTCAAACCATTCTTATGGAGGGGTAATTTACTTTCCTCGAAGTATGGTTACATAGGACTCTGTTTATAGGGAAAATAAGGTTGGTGGTCTAGGTTTGCATCAGGCTGGCATGAATGGTCGTGTTTTGGTTGCTAAGCTTTATTAGAAATGGTGCACCAATTAGGATCATGGATGGGCCAAAATCCTATATGTTAAATACTTAGAGGGGGTGGATGGAAAGGAAGTTCCCCAGTATAATTTTATAGGTAGTTGTTCTATGATTTAGGACACTATGAAGAGAGGGGTGTAGTTTATTAAGGCCTCCTGGAGGTTTGGTGATAGATAGAGAGGATCTTACCAAAATCTTACAGGATAGAATGTGTAATTTACTCAAAGGGGCATATGCTTGGGGCCCTCATTAGAAAGGAAAGTTTATAGAGGCTTTTGGTTATGAGGAGCTTGATAAGGTGACTTTCGGTGAGGTGCATATCTCTTGTTAGAAGAAGGTTTTTAATAGATTTAATTGGCATAAATGTAACTTTTCTTATATCTACTGGTTCAAAAAAATATTTTACTTGAAAGAATCTTTGTAAAAGAGGTTTTTAGGGACCCTTTATTTGTGTTTTGTGTGGTAAAAATGAGGAGACTAGTTCTCATCACTTTTTCCAATGTTCCTTTTTTAGGGGGGTTTGGCATTAATGGTGGGTATTTTGGAAACACACTTGTCTTCATGCTGAGTCTTTGGCTGATTTTTGGAACAATCTGGGCATACCCCCTACTAAGATTTCATTTCTTAAGGTGTCCTAGGATATTGGGCCTAGCTTTATTCTTTGGCGGTTATGGCTTGAAATAAACTAGAGGATCTTTCAATATAGGAGGATTTTGGTGGAGTGAGTTTTCTTGCATGTTATCCATATGGTACAAGAAATTTTGATGGATAGATGTGATCTTTCTAAGGCAGTTGATCATGGAGATGTGCAAGTTGTCTAGAATTTTAATATTTTGTGCAAACTTAGGAGATGAGGTTTTTGGGAGACAACATACAAGGTATCACTAGGTTAAGCAGAAGGCTGAACATGATGGTAAATGGTTTCCTCCTCCTGCAGGAACACTGAAGGTTAATACTGATTCTAGGGGAAATCTGGGATATGCGAGAGTTGGAGGAGTTGGTAGAGATAACTTTGGTAATTTCATTTTCTCATTCTCAGTGTATAAGGGCCATTATACCAATAACTATGTGGAGGATCTTGTTGTCCTCTTAGCTCTTGAGAAATGGTGGGCTCTTGGATGGAACAAGATTATTTGTGAGTCAGATTCTTAGATGGCAGTGGATATGTTGAATAGGTAGAAGATGGATGATGCAGATTGACATTTGGTTATGGTGGGTAATCAGATCCTCAGTTTGAGAGACTCTTTGGAGTATGTTTCCTTTCACTATGTTATTGTGAATGGAATAGGGTTTCTGATGGTTTGGCCAAGTAGGCCTTTGAAGGATTGTATGGTTGGAATGTAGAGGAATGGGGACAGATGTCCCTGGAATATACTCAAAATTTAGAGAGGTTGATTAGGGAGGACATGCTGGGCTAGCGTTATTTCCTCTCCTAGGGGCTTGTTGTTTCTTTGTTGTGTACTGTTATTCTTGAATTAATAAATGTTACCCCCAATTTTTTCAAAAAAGGTTAGAGGATATGATTGAAGGTGATAGAAAGACATAGGGAGAAATTGCGTAGAAGAGTGAAATAAAGAAAATAGGTCGGGAAAAGTGTAGGAAGAATGAAATTCTCTGGAATCACAATACATTGCCTTTACTTTATTTATATCGTATAGCTACTAATGTAGCTAATGCATCGACCAAAGTCCTTAAAATGACAATAATATAATGTATATCCATTCTTGCATAAGGACATTAATTAATCCTTGTGTTTTAAAAGTGAATTTGAATGTCTTTTTCAATTTCACCAAGGTTAGGACTTCTTAGAATGAGTTTTATTGTTTTTCTTGTTGCAAAAATATTATCCCACAATCTTATAGAAACTATTCAATATGTAGATTCTGAGATTTATATTGGTCTAAATAGAAGGAAAGACCCACTCTCAAATATTAGTTAAGTTAAAGATCAATCGAAAGGTGGAGACAACTTGTCTACATTTTTTACCATGCAAGGAAAGGGAGGGTGATCCTAAAGATCTAATAAAAAAGAATTACAAAGATAAAATAACACACTAGATCTCAAACAAATCATACATAATGTACTCCAAAAGCACAAAATTATCATTTGAATGAAGAAAAATGTATGATGAAACAACAAAATGGAGGAACCATCAATACAAATGAAAATTCTATCAAAGTTAGAAGATATATTTTAATAAAAAGAAAATGGATTGAAGGTGATAGAAAGACAAACCTGGAGAAGTTGCGTAGAAGAGTGATATAAAGACAAGAGATAGGCTTGGTCCAAGAAGGATGGCTTGTCATTTGATAAGTTCAAATGTACTAAAAATTGGTAGGAAAGGCCAATTACCACTGGATTCTCCTTTCTGCTTCATGGGTAATGGTGAACAACTTTATGTTTACTGTCTCTAGAGATTTGACAGGATTTATGTCGCCCACTACAAGTCACTATAAACCAGAACAGTACAGTTTAATTATAATTGTACTCGCTGTTCAACTGAATAGCTGGTGAAGTTGGAAGTCTTTTAAGTTGCGTGAAGAGTTGGTGTGATCGAAGGCCCGTACAGCACATGAAAAGTAATCAAATATGTTAAATGTAAATGATCAAATATTAACTTATTATTGAGACTTTTCTAGGCAAAGTCAAGTCTTCTGTCGACGGTGGGCCTTCCCTCGACAAATGTTGTCCTTTATACTTGTCACGCTCGTAAGGGGATTCACATACACCAATATTTGTTACCTCACTCTACAGCGTTCAAATATGTCCTTATTTACCCTCGCAATTTCCCTGTCACCTTCAATCATGTTTTTCCATCACCTTCACTCGCTTCTTTTTATGAAAACATATTTTCCAGGCAATTACCCTCCTCTGCCTTTTACATAGAATTCTCACTCCTCCTTGTCTTCCAACCAATTTCCCTCCCTCCGCTCCTTCTGTTGTCATTCTTTTGTTTGCCTCACGACTCAAGATTTCTTGTCCATTTCGACCTATGGGTCATGTACTTTCTTTTTGTACCTTTGCATTTTCATGATGTATGATTCACGACATATTGGTCGACATCTTTGTTGTATTTATTTCACTTGTATTGATTTGGATTATCATGTACTCTTGATAGTATGGTCTATTTCCATTTATTGTACTATGATATTATTCGACAATATAGTCAGAATATTATAATTATCTTATTTAGGAAATGAATTAAATTATGTGGAATAGTCTTAGCGATTGACTGATTATGTCTATGTTTTTTTTGACTTTTCTGAGTTTTTTGTTATTGTGCTTATGTGGCATTTGTGTAGTAGTTGTAGTCTTTACATGTGTTATTAGAGTTGTGTTTAAACATTAGGACCTTGGTCTACTGTTGCTAAGTTGCGTAATTATGCTTAGTGCAAGATATAATTTGTCACCATACAATCTCAAAATAATAACAGGGATGAAACTAGCAATGGGAAAAATAATGATGAATCAAATCCAAGGCTAGATGAGATCTTAACCCTCTTGACTGAATAGAGAAACCTCTTACAAAAATAAGGTGATCATATGAATCATCTTGAACATGACTTAAGAGATAGACAAAATGAAGAGGAAAGAAGGAAGACAGTAGAGGATATGAGGCTTTAAGCTCAACATAAACTAGAGGAAGATCCAAGGATGGAAGCTCTGAGGAAACTAAAAGAGGATTGACAACTAGAAGCACAAACAAAGGAAGAAGAGGATAGGAGGAATGAAGAGAGACAAAAATAGAATTTAGATCATAGGGTTGCTAATAACAGGGGAAGAATAGAAAATTAACTGAGTAAGGACCTCAAGAAGGTCGTACCTCCCACTTTTGATAGTAAGACAATAGGTGACAGTGGCGAGGCATGGATAGTATCCATGGAAAGGTATTTCCACATTCATAATATTTCTGGAAAATCTAAAGCTATGTGGGGTGCTTTCTAGTTGATTAGTGAAGCTGGTACTTGGTGGAATAATGAGATGGCAAAAAAGAGGATGTAACTTAGTGAGATTTATTGGGAGAAATTTCTGGTAATTTTTTATAAGAGATGACTACCTTAGTTGTACTATGACAGGAATGTAGATGAGTTTTAGAACCTGATATAGAGAGTATCGAGTGTTACCTAGTACCATGAGAGATTCTACCATCTGGTTAAATATGTACCTCAGTATCAACATGATGAGCATTTTAGAACCCACAAATTTATTCTTAGGTTACATCTAGAGATAGGGTTTGAAGTTGATATGCACGATCCTGAGTGTAAGAAAAATACAAACAATTAAAAGAGCCGAAGGAAAGAAACCAAGAGAGTGAAGGAAGAATCAAATATGTTAAATGCAAATGATGAAATGATTATTATCGCAATAGTATTCATGCAATTTAAATTTGATTTTAAGTTTTATGGACTAATCTACTAATAAGATCTCGAGTGGATTGAGATTATTTTGTAGGAAGTATTGAAGGCGGGGTGTGGTCAAGGTAGAGGAGGCTAGCTTATCGGTAAGGGTATGATCGAAAAAATCTGGTTTCACACACCACATAGTCAAATAAATTTCTATGGTTATGATTCGTATGTGGTGTTTTCCTATTTTTAGAGTGGTTGGATATTACTTGAGGGTAGTATGTTTGGGGGCTAAATAACCAAAATGAATGAGATAACCAAAGCCCGCATGCATTAGAACTCACCTTAAGTCTGCAAACTTAAAGAATGAGAGCAGCTATTTTTAATAAAATATTCTAATTAATCATGTAACATTATTTTTTATTTGTTTTTTAAAACCTCTTCCTTAAAAGTAAATCTAGAAATTCGTAAAAAAAAAAGCAAAAGATTTCAATTGATTATTTTCCCTATAAATTTGGAAATTCCTCATAAGTAAACCGGGCCCGTAGTGTTTTATGACAACTGTCAGTCTATCGCAGGCCCGCTAATCAAAAATCTGAGTATAGGAAGGCTTGCGGAGCATCAATGGCCACAAGATTATAAATAAAATGGATGGCTGACATAAACTTGGCAAAACTAAAGTTTTTCAAATATATGCGAAAAGGGGATCCCGATCATTCTAACCATTTCAACACATAAGTTGACAACTTAATCCTATAATAAGGGACACTTGTGTTTAATTCAATCACGACAATTTGAAAAAGTAACATGGAAATAGAAGGAAAGGATCATGGAGTTAGGGTTTATAAATTTTCACACAACTAGGTCAAGCTGGTAAAGGATCATTTCAAAATTTAAGAAGGGTAAGGATCTAATTTTTTGACACAATCAAGATATCACTTATCTTAAATAATGTAAGGGTCTAACCATACCAGTTGTAATTTTCCATGTTTTCCCTTATCCTGTAGGCTACCATTGCACATCAGAACAAGATTACCACTTTGAAAACTTTTATGAGCAGGTATGCTATCATATAAAACCTTACACTACTCTTGAACTTTTACATTCCTTTCATGTGCATCATTTCTTGGTTCATTCAATCGTATCAAGTATTTCAACCTTATTCTCATTTCATCCTATAAATCATCATCATATGTTTGAATGAACTTGTACATTTGCAATAGTTATTTTGGGGCAATGTGGCATTTATCTCATAGACAAAATCAAAAGAAGCAGACCCTATTGCCTTCTTTATAGTCATCATGTTTGCTCATAAGGCTAATAATATCTTTTAATTCCAAGGCTTCTTATTTTTGTCCAGTACTCTCTTAAGTATCTTAATCAATTTTTTCTTACTACACTCTACCTGGCCATTGCCCTGTGGATGATAAGGAGATGAGTATGCCATTTTTATACCAAACTCTTGAAAAAAATTAACAAAATCATCTGATCTAAAACACATTTCATTATCAACCACCAAAATTTATGGGCAGCCAAATGTGGTTAGAATGTTGTGCATTACAAAATCTATTACAACTGTACTGGTGGATCTTGTAGGTGGGATTGCTTCATTCCAGTTAGTAAAATAGTTTGTTGCTACCAATATTATTAGGAATTCTTAGTAATCTACTCAAATATAAATTAAAAATTTACAATATTATTATTAATTTTTATTAATCTTTTCAATTGTATGAAATATAATATGATTGCAAATATTATAATTCAATGGTATGTTTTGGATTATCGGATTTAGTTGTTAGTGACTATTAAATCTGAAATTATTAGAGGTAGTTTGAGAAAACAAGACACTAACCTCAGAGGGTAAACAACTGCTCAAGGTTGTTGAAGAGAAACTGCTTATAGAGAGAAAACAAACAAGTGTTAAAGTAAAGGATCAAAAAGAAAAAAAAAATGAACCCCAAACCTCAAGGAGGCTTTGCGCAACAAACCCTAATTATGGTCACGAGGGGCTCTTATAATAACATTTTTTACAAACCTGGTTGAGGAATTGTTGTCCCAAATTTTTGTACCATCTTTTAGGTGATGGTTAGTGACCTAGACAACCTTGTGAAACATGGAAACAATGAAAGAATTAATAACTCATTTTTGACTAAAAGTTGAATAGATCAATTGTTTAACCACAAGAATAAGTATTACAAGTTTTGCATGATCAACCGAACCCTCATTGAACTGGAAAACAAAATATCCTTACCATTTCTTTACCATTCATAAATCATTCACAACTCTTATCCCCTTTACTACAGACTTGGAACAAGTTTTTAGGTGGCAATAGAGGATACAAAGAGGTGGAAAATGAACACAAAGGCACGTAGAGAATTTTGCATTAAGTATTATCGACGTGGCACCACTGTACATAGACTCTCCAAAAAAAGTAGCCCCATTGCTGATAACATAAGTTATTTCTTATATTGATAGTAAACTCTTAAATTGTTTAACATTAAAAACCAAAGTTATATTTAGTAGTATAATCTAAGAGTAACCACATTTAGACATGTTCCAAAACTATTAACGTTACATACATTTAGAAATAATGTACAAATGAATATAAATAAATTAAAATCTAGAAGAGAGTTTTTATATTTAGGGATATTAAAATTCTAGCATTGATAGAGAAGAGGGAAGATTATTATTTGTAATAGTTCAAGAACTTTAAGTAAGAAAAATTACAAATATAGAGGAACATTGCATATTCAACCCATTGAAAGGATAAATTCAAGGTCCCACAAAGTTTCTACATTAAAAATTCCTTTAACATACTTCAATTTAGTGCTTTAAGATAGGGCACACTTAAGACATTTTCAAGAACAAGAACCCTGTCAAGGAGAAAAAAGTAATCAATTTTTGATTTAATAGTCACTAACATTTAAATCTGATAATCCAAAACACCTAGGGTTGGAGAGAAATACACTAGATTAGTATTTCTTTGGTAAAGTTGGTACGCTGTGTATGATTGGTCCAAGTACACCAGAGCCTTTTCGATTGGATCTTTTTAAGTTTTAGGGCACATGGCCTGTATAAATCCTTAACATATATTTTGGGTTTAGATGAGGCTACACACATGTCTATTCATTTTATGTAAATATAATGATGCAAATTTTACAACCTCATCTTGCACTGATTTTTTATTTTGCCCCTTAAATTGGTGAATTGATTGACCAAGGTCTAATATGAATATAGAATATGAAGTTAGACAAACCATTTGGGTGGTATTCAATGTTAATGCACATGTTCTTGTACAAGGGTGTCAACTTTTTCAGGTAGACAATGGAGATAATCAGAGAGAAAAATGACGAAGTTCTACTAGTCCAATTATGAACTACAAAGTTGTCTTGGGACAATACTGATGCCAGCTATGTTATGTTTGACAGGAATTTTGCTTCAAGGTTAAGGTGACTATTGTTTCTAGATAACCCTAGAATTCCTACCGAATTGTTGAGGTTAATTAGACCAAACGAATATACCAAGGATATTACCATAGTCCTCAATTTTGGTGATATAATTTTATACCCAGTGTCTAGGTTAATTAGACCAAAGGAATATGCCAAGGATATTACCATAGTCCACAATTTTGGTGATATAATTTTATAGCCAGTAGCTATAGTTTTTTGAGTATATGGATACAAGGGAGTTCCTAATGTGTTTCCTTACCAAGTTTCCTTGAAGGTGGTGTTTGCAGAAATCTTAAGGTAGGTAGATTATCTGCAAGATGTAGCCTTAACCAATAGAGGAAGAGGAACTCTTTTTCCCAGTATCACAATAGCAACCATGTTACTTGGTCAAGATGAAAGGGTAATGTACAAGGAGGAATTACTCAATCATGATCAATTCATCAAGAGTGATGAATCCTAAAATTTCCTTATCTAGAAGAAACAACAAGAGATGGCAAAAATAGTATCTAAAGGTAGTACTTAAGATGATGACACACTGCAAGCTCTAGCATTATACAACTTAGAATCTGAAAACTTTACTGTGGAAGAAGCCAGGCAAAACTGAAAGAAAAATAACTACAATAAGCAATGTATAAAAATCAAAGACATTAATGCGAGAAAAGTACTAATCATTGTAATAACTTCGAATAGATATTTATATGTGATGATATTTGATACAATGATTGCAATTTGTAATGAAAAAGTAAATAGAGTAGTTAAATTGAAATATACATATAAATTTGAAGTACACAATAACAAAATCTATGATACCCATGATCTTTATACTTGTGTTTGTTCCTCTCTTCTTTGACTGTTATATTATTGCATTGTTGTGAGTACATTGAGCATTTCTTGTTCCTCTGGTATGGTAATATTGTCATTTCGTACCATCCAGTATTCATGATTTTTTTTTAATTTCCTTGATTTGTTTAGAAATGTTTTCTGTGTCTTCTTTTACAGTTGTTAATAAGTCTCCAATTACAGTCAATTTGTAGATATCTCCTTCCTCATATGTTTCTGTTCTGCTGATACTTTGAAGATGTAATTCATAGTTTTTCTTCATGATTTCTATATCTAGAGTATGTTGAGCATTTTCTTCATAAAAATTGCATCCCATATCCGTAAAGATATTTTCCATGTGTAACGCTAGTATTGAGTGTTTCATTTAGATTTTGTAGTTCTTCAACTACTTCTGTGCTGATCTCTATTTTGAAATTTATTGAAAATATCCACTTTGGTAGAGGATTGTTAGTGGATTTGATAATTCTTAGATTGAGTGCTTCTTCACTGTCCATATCTATTACTATCTGCAATATTTTTTCTTGTGTATTATATATTCTTTTCTATTCTTTGAGCAATTGAGAGTTTGTGTCGATTATATCTTTGAGTTGAATATATATTTTGTAATAACTGGCTAGGTAGTTGATGAGGTCCACACCTCTTGAATTGAGGTATTGTATCCATTCTCGTGAGATTTTTACCATGTGTCTATCTTCATTCATCTACTTGATAATTTATTCACTGGAATGAAGTGATGGATCAAAAATATTTTTTGCTTGATTTGATGTTTGGGAAGAGATATGACCAAGCATTTTCTTGATATAATCAGATAGATGATTAACAGTAGATTTGAGCATGTTCTTTCATCTTTCAATTCGTCCAACTTGTCTCTTACCTCTTGATGTGTGAATTCCGACATATCAACTATACGATCATGGAAAGCAGGTCCTATGTCAATTTAATTGACATCAAAATCTGCTGCATTTAGATCTACAAAGTTGTTGTCTACCATTGCACATCATATAGGCTACCATTGCACATCAGAACAATATTACCACTTTGAAAATTTTTATGAGTAGGTATGATATCATATAAAACCTTACACTGTGTTGGGTATGTTATTAGTTTTCTGAGGTTTTTGTTCAAATTTTGGGTTAGTCTCCCTGCAAGTGTTTTTGCCTGGTCAAGGGTTTTAAAATTCATCAAAATTGCCATAAACAAGTTTCAAAACCCTTTCCCTAGGTCTTGTCCTTAAGAAATATGGCTTCATCGTGTAAAGCCTTAAGTTAAGCCCTAATTCTTATATTTTGTCATTACTTTTTGGCCATTTAAGTATATTAACCATGCATGTGATTATTTCCGCCAAGAGTTCACTGAATCATGTCGTATTGTTTCATGTCTCTAAGTCATTCAGTGACCTAGTGAATGTGCTAAAACCCATGTTATATGACATGTTAGTCGCTAAGTCTCCAAGTCTTTCAACGGTTACCTCAACCTTTGTGCAAATCAGCGAGTGTGTTGTCTCCTATTCGCTTATTATCTGACAGTTTCCTGTTAATTCTCAGTGACCTAGCATGGTGGTGATCTCTCATTCTCATAATCTGGTGGTTAAGTCTTGTCTCATCCAGAGACCAAGCGAGGACCATTGATTTTGTATAAGATCGACAGCCATAACTTAATCTCGAAGTAATTTGGGTCCTACATGAAATAATTTGGCGATTCGGTGACTGGACTGAAAGTATCAATGTCCTCTAAGTTTGGCAGCATTGACAATTTGACTTAATAGATTTGGCAAAGATGGTTTTTCCTTTTGTTCGCTTGTTCTTGAAGTAATTAGTAAAGTTCTAAATATTCTGGTGATTGGGCGAGTGAAGTGGTTGCATGTTCTCTTGAAAGGCTAGAAGCATTCAGTGAATAGGCGAATCAAACGATCAAGAGGATTTAAAAGCCTTTATTCATTGAATCTCATAATCAAAAGGTTAAGGCTTGTATTATCTCAGTGAATTAACAAGGACCGTTGATTATGTCAAGATCAATGGTTGAGTTAGAATCTCAGTTTGAAACAGCCAATTAGGAAAGAATTCAGCGACTCAGAGTGTAAGCTTGTTCGCCCATTCTCACATTAAACATGTGGTTAAGTCTTTCTTTCAGTGAATAAGCGAAGTCTTTGGTCGCCAAGTCTCAGAATAAATTGGCAGTTAACCAGAACATTAAGAGATCAAGAGATAGCCTTTGTCACTGATTCTTTGAATGGTAACTATGGTCAATTGCTCGGGCATGTTAAGCTTGTTCGCTAGTTCGCTGAATGAAGGATGAGTTATAAGATTCATTTCAAGAATGAGTGAGTTCTTTGATTTCTAGTACTCTGAATGTAAGTTGGGGTTAACTTTTTATTAAGTGATCACGAGAACCTTCAGTCAGTAGTTCTTTGAAATAGGCTCAGTTAGAGAAAATAATAAAAGAAAGGCTCAAGACCATTGCTATGTAGATAAAATAGGCTGTCGAGCTGGAGAAAAGGCAATTGGCCATCCAATCATTTTTAAAGGAGGGTTTTATGACGTAAACAGGGTTTTAAAGTACGAAGTTGTAATCATTGCCTCCTTGCCTTGATTTCAAGTTTTTTAAATCTATCTGTCAACATCCCGACATCAGCTAGCTCTGTATGAAAACTGGTGATATGTGAAATTGAATGCAGAAGCAATTAAGGATAGATTTGCAATGATTCTGGCAGTTATAAGCATCTGATTCACATCGATAAATAAGCTAAACTCATTATTTTCTGTGTTCTAAGATCACTTGAAGAGAATTGTGTAGTCTGAAGCAATATTTGAGTGCCCAGCAAATCAAGTTTGCAGAGTCGAGAGCAATTGTGCAGAAGAAATGAGTCAACCAGAGCTGAGCATGACCTCTTCTAGTGGCAAAGCTAAATCCAAAGGTGGCGAAGATTGAAATATGCCAAATTACTCAGATGAGTTCATGAAATTGCTGCCTGGTTCCATTCAAAATAAGAGAGCTCCTGATGATGTCTTTGAGGATTTTCTAGGTCAATGCAGGGACCCTGTCACACCAAATTGCTCAGGTTATACTATTTTCAATTTCTTTTATGGAAATAGGGGTAAACATGTTCCTGTTTGTAATGGCTGGACTTTGGGTTTGGGGAAACTGTTGTTCCTGATGTGTTCTTAGATGTGGACTTAATTTTTGCATTAGCTAGGTGTTATGACCCTATATCCAAAACAATTAGGAAGGAGGACCAGTCACCTTTGGTTACTCTTGACATGGGTTCTTTCATGAAAGCTTTTAGTTTTTATATGTCTTCCTCTACCGAAATTGATTTGATGTGATCTTTTGATGATGATCTTAGATATCCAAAATCCCCTAGTGAACACAGATTATGACTACATCCAGTATGTAATCAATAGGATGCATGAAGGGTTAATGTCTGTCAAAGAAAGTAAGAAGCCCATCAAGTTCTTGCATTACTCTATGTTGATGCACTTAATTCTATTTTTCAACATCAATAGTTTTGATTTGAAAATGCTAAAACCATGGTTTACTTTCCAAGACCAGCATAGTCCAGTGCAACTATGGGTGAGGATTTCGAATTCTAACTCAAATGAGAGTGATTTTTCTATTTTCCAGAATTTCATTATTTTTCCCATCCTGAGATTGCTAGGCATAAATGTTACAAGGTTACCAACAAAGATTCCTAGGCTCCTAAGACCTTTGCAATTAGAGGAGAAATGGGAGGGAAACCATAATTGGGGTGACTTCTACTTTGGGGAAAATTCTACAATTTTAAGAGTTTACGGTTCCCCCCAAACCCCACATTTGCTACCAAAATTTGTGCCACCCAGAGTTGCCTCATTGGAATATATTTGGCATTTGATGTGGATAGATAGAGAATTGTTGGCCCTTCATAGGAAAGGTACTTTCACACCTAGGCAGTTCAAAATTGGTGATTTCTTGATTGGTAAGAGGGCTTTCCCACAAATTACTGCTTGGCTAAACTAATTCAAGATGGTATCTGGTGTTTGTAGACATGTGGACCCTGAGAATTTTATTAAAACTGCAAGGTTGACACTAATTCCTAATATTGGTGTCATTAAGGAGCATGAGGGCCTTGATGAGGAGGATGTGATAAAAAATGTTGTGGAGAAGGATGAGGTTATTAGGAGTTGGAATAGGTTTTTTGATTTAAAAGATCTATCAAGTCAGTTAAAGGCAGCGCAAATTCATTTTGAGGGTTTGTTCCCTGACCTTCCCTACTTGAGAAGAATTGACAAGATGATAGAGATGCATGACACTTTGTCAAATCAGTTGGAAAATTTGCTTGATCAAAAGTAGCCAAAAATGGGAAAGGATTACTCATCCTCTGATGATGAGGAATTTTCTGATGGATCCCATGAAGGAAATAGCCCACCACAGGTTGGGGGTTTACTAGTTATTGAGCCAGTTACAGACCCGCTAGAGGTAGAAAATCTTCCGGAGCCACCATTGAAGAAAAGGAGATTTGAAGAGGGAGAGCCTTCTAGGTAGAATAGACAAAAAAGGGTGATTGATAAAGCATCCGCTCTTATACCAGGTGATAGGGCTTACCATCACCAAATGAGGAAAATAATAAGAGCCAGTAAGGTGGTGGCCACTAATAAGGAGAGTGAAGAACAAGCCCTGTGGTTAGAACAAGATATTAGATAGGTTTATTGGGAAGAATTTTTAAGTGATGACCAATTTATTAAAACTAATGAATTTAGAGATTTTCTTATTTTGAAAAAGCAACAAGAAGTGGCTAAGGCTATGCCTAAAGGAATGGAACCAAGTTATTAAACTATGAGGGCTTTAGCCTTTTATGATCCCAGCCTCGAGGCTATAACTGTGGATGAGGCCAGAGAAATGGTGAGATCAAGTGGAATGATCCCGACTCCAGGATGGGATTTGACTTCTGCTTTTATCATTGATCAAATAAGAAAGCAACCACAAGGTAGTCTGTCCTATGAGGTTCATATTGGTGATATGATCGGAGGAAGTGGCTATGACCCTAAATCTCAGGCTGTTGCAATGTGGTCTATTGCCCCTAAGACTCAAAAGTCATCTTTAGTAAGTATAGAGGATCAGATGGAAGGAAATAAAATCATTTAGACTATATAGAATACAACTGACCTTGAGGTATCTAAGGCAATGACTAATTTTGCTAATTTAAATGAAACAAAAATAGCCCAATTATCTGAAAGGTATGCAAAGTTATTTGAGAGTTCAAACATGGTAGCCAAAGATAGGGATTTGAAGATGATGAAGATCAAACAGTTGGAAGGTGAATTAGAAGAATTGAGAGTTAGGCTTGAAGAAGCTTCAAAGGCAGTTCTTCCTCCTCCTTTGTAGATTGAGGCCCCTGTTCAGATAGATATAGAAGTTCCTGAGAAGTCTATTGAGGACCTAGAGAAGATAAGACTGGATGCATCTTTGGACACTGTGGCAAAGATTCTACAGTATAAGCAGAACAAAATAAAGGAAAGGATGGAGTCAGTCCATCAATTAGTCAGTCTATTACACCATGCTAGAGGAAAAGTGAATGAGTCTTTGAGCACTTTGGAGCCACTTTACAGTGTATGGTCAGGGAGGAGCTCATTGTTTGATAAGCTTGATGATTTGCAAGAGTATGGGTCTTATATTCCTAAGATAGTATCTGAGGTTTTTGAAAAGATTTGTTTGATAAGTGCCGTTTCAAAGTTTTTAAAGGTAAATCTAACTAGATAGAAACCAAGTTGGCTTTGTTTGATGGAAATTATAGTAAGTATTTGCCTCCAATTTATGATAATGGTGGGAATATAATTGGTATAAGTGAGTGGAAAGTATCAATGGATCAATTGGTAATCAAACAAGATGCTTTCCTAAAAGGTGATGGTGCTTTGGACTTGGAAAGAAATATAATTGACAGTCTATTTAAGGTTGAAAGTGATTGCATATAATTTGTAGCATAGGCTAAACATATAACTGGTTCCATGTGGGATCAGTAGATCAAATCACTACAAGAATTGTAGGCCTACAACTGGCCATCTGATGATGATGTTGCAACATGGGACAAATTGACACAAAAGAAAAAGAAGAAGCCAACTACACAGATGACAAAAGAGGAAGAAGAATAGAGTGCACATGGCACCTGATCCAGAATTCAATTCAAGGGAGAGCATGTTTCAAATAGAGGATGATGTAAGTTAGCCTGTATTGGTGGTCATCATTCATGCTACAAATTTAGCAACTGCTCTGAAATATCTTTAGACAAAGGTGCCACTTGTAAAATTGTTAAGTAGTTGAGAACTACATTCTGTTGTCATAATTAATATCTTTTAGTTTGTACTTTTTGTTTTTAGTACAAGTTGTTTCCCAGCCATCTGAAGCTTGTTGCATCCTTTCGAGGTTTCCAAGATGGTTGTGGGTATATATATCAAGTTTTTACTCTTTTATGGGGGGATATAATTTTGTAAAGAAGGTTTTGAATATAGAGCTTTATTTTCTACTAAGTCTGGAAGAACTGTACTGAAATTTTTTGAAATACTAATACAAAATACTGGAACTACTTTCCTATCATTTGTTGTCTTCATATGTGGGTGTTTTTATTTTCTTATGCATTTAACTGCAAGGCTTTTCAATGCATTGTTTACTAGGTGAATATAGAGGTTGAGCTTAAGCATCTTTCAAGGAAAGAATAAATCTTAGGGGAGGTCTCTAGGAATCAATTGTCTAAGTATGAATTTGATTTCAGAAATGGGAATTGAAAGAGTGAAATGTCAGGGATTTCATTTTGGTTTTTAGTATACTTGTTTTAGTATGATTCAGTGGATGTAGGGTTTGACTCTGATGCCCAATAAATAAGGCACTGGTTTAAACTATATTTACATTTGTATCACCAAGAAAATACAAACAACTAATTAATTTTACTTCTATTGCATAGTCTCTATCTGAAATTATTCTATGACAAGTTCATGGATGTTTATTGTAATGCTTTAAAGAAGCCCTTAAAAGAGGTTATCCTTCCTTGAGTTTAACTTAGAAAAAGAAGGATGAATGTCCTTATGCCACCGTCCTATGTTATTTCATTCATAAATTTCATCATAGTGTTATGTATTAGGATGATTTGGGGAGCACTAAGAGGTGTGATGTTTTTTTGAATTAAATCCTGAGAGAAGATAGCATAGCAGTGAAGGAGCTAATTCACAATCCAAGGCTCATTTGTATAGGTCAACCTGCCTGAGTTTTATACTCAAAGTGAAGAATCCTTAAAGCCTTAATACCTTAGTGCTTGCATTTTGTTTGATGCATCTATTGGGATTATTGGAGTTATGGTTTTATCAAGAGTTTGTGAATTGTAAATCATCTACAAATCTGAGCACTAACAAAATTGGTGACTTTGCTGGGGATCGATGAATAAAAATGTACAATAGATTTGTGCAATACTGTCTATTGTGTTGTTGTAGGCCAGCATAATAATTTTATTCCCGCTTGCTAGTGGGTGGCAACTCTGATAATCTGTGTTTACTAGTCACTGGTATTTGTAAATTTTTCTATGTCTTGTTGGGACATACTATGAGTCAGCCTAGGTTCACTAGATCTTATTTCAAGGACCACCCAGAGAATAATATGGGTGATTAGCTTCGTACACCGGGTAGAAAACAATGGTCTAGGAGACTGCTAACTCCCCAGGACCTTCGAGAGATAGAATACCTACACCACATCCCCATGAAGTTTCTTCCTCTTCTGATGACCCTGAACATGTCAAGAAAGTCATGCCTAGTACTCATCTTCCCTCTCATGAAGAAGAGATTACAGAAGTAGCTTTCATAAAAGTAGGTTTTTTCCCTGCGAGAGAAACCCTAGATCAATCGGCTGAAACTTCTGCTGCAGAAACTACATCATATGATTTTGAGAAGTCGAGGGAAGAAGTGATTGCTTTAAGGAAAAAGGAGCATGAGCAACTACTAGAGATTTCTAGTAGAAGAAAGGCAAGGGAACAACAAATTTATGAATTTCTCATCGAAAGGCAAGATCTAATTAGAAAAATGAAGAACAATGAGATCCAGGCTAAGGATCTAAGCCAAGATGTTCAAGGTTTAGATAAGGATTTGTTTGGTGATATGGAGGTTCTAAGAAATAAGGCTGAAGGTGTTAAGCTTAAACGTGATGAGTTTGAGGGAACGGGACATGTTCTCCGGCAATTGCATCCATCTGAAATCCAGAGGAATGAAGATATTAAAAATGCAACAAAAGAGATCCCTGATAAGGGAAAAAAAAAGGTGGTGGGTGTGAATTTTAATGAGCCTAAGAAAGTTATTGTCATTCCTAGTGCACCTTCTCAAGAAAGCCAAGAATTGGAAAAGGCTAGAAAAGCTAAAGAGGATTTGGGTCTTCAACTTGAGAAATTAGAACTGGAAGCTACTGCAGTTGAGATGAAGAGAAAGATTTCTTTCTTGCATGCTAATATAAACACATCTATTAATAGCTCTATCCCTATCATCTCAAGAATGATCCCACCCAATCAGCCTTGAAATTCACTTCCAAATCCTCAAGCCTTTTATCCTGGACAAAATGTACTTGGATCAAATTTGAATGCTAGTCAAGCTCCCCTCGTAGTTAGTGGTACAATGGGGACTATGTTTGGTCAAAATGTTGTAGCAACCCCTCTAATCCAACCAAATATCCAAAGGAGACCAGTTCATCTGGATAGGTATAGGCCCTTGTTCTTTGATGGTATTCCTGGTCAGCCCAATGTTGTCCCTAATGAGATTAGAAAGAAAAAACCATTATTTACTGGAAATAATGTGATTACTTGTGAAGAACACCTGAAATTTTTCACAAACAAAGTTAATGACTATGAGATTGAACATGAAGATGTCATAATGAAACTTTTTGTTCAATCATTGGTTGAAGATGCTCGGGACTGGTATAGAGGCTTGCTAGAGAATAGTATTGCATCATGGGATGAGTTTGTCAGATGTTTCAAGGAACAATATGCAGAACATGTGAATTCAAGCTATATGCTCAATGAGTTTAACAATATCAAAAAACATTATAATGAGAGTATGTCAGAGTTTAATAGCAGATTCCAAAAATCTATGTACAAATTGTTCCAAGTATTGAGATTAGATTATGCAGTTTGCCTAACCACATACTTCAATTCTATGGATGGCAAGATGTCTTATCTTTTGAGAGATAAGAATCCCCGTACCCTTAGGGATGCTTTTAAATTAGCCATAAATATTGAAAGCAACCGAAAAGCATCTAGTCAAATGTACAAAAGGGTTGAGGGTAGATTGTGGAAGGAAACCAAGCCACAACCTGCAAGGCCATCCAAAGATGATGATAAAATGGACAAAGGAGCTGGTATTAGCAAAGACTTCCCAACAAAGTTTGACAAGGGTGGTAGAAATTTTCAAGATACAAGACCACCTTACCAGAGGTAGGATAGAACCCCTAACCTACGAGATATGCCTTATAAGACAAATTGGAAAGATGGGAGGCCTGTTCTTGATAATAATGAACTCCAAAAGGGAAGAGATACACCAGATCCTTTGAAGAAGAGCACATCACATAATGTGGAAAAAACCCCTTGGTGTGTGGCTTGTAATATGCCTCAATCACCATTCCAATGTGATGTGGCTCATGCCTTGGGAGAAGAGGCCAGTGATTCATATGTAGGAGATTATGAAGGATCTGAAAAGCCTGCTATTAACACGTTTACTAGTGAATTAATGGAGGATTTTTTGTCTTTAGAAGATGAAGAAATTTGTCCTGACATTGATCATAAGAGGAGAATTCTCTCATATTATGAACAACAAGTATTTACTCACTCTGATCATGATGAGTCTGATAATGACAATTGTAAAGCTCATATGGTAGAATTAGGATCAGGTGAGAAACAATGGAGAAAGCCCAGTGAAGAGGAAATCAAAACTCTAACTGTGGCTACTATTACACAAGCCAAGTCCTCATAAAATTTGAGGAATAGAAAAATAGATCCTGAACAAGGAATTCCTAGGTCAATTTTTGTTAAGGATGACTTTCAGAATAAGGACTCCCCAATGCCCAATGTTGTAAATAATAAGAATAAGGGGCTTGTAACTGAGAAAAGGAGTAAGGAAATTATTGTCGACAAGGGTAAAAGGAAAATTGGTAGGCCAAAGGATTGTCCTGGTATTTCTACTGATCCCCCTACCTTTGATATGAGACATGCCTTGTCCCAAATGAAGGTTTCCATCCCCTTGCTTGAAATGTTGAAAATTGAGGAGCATAAGACAGCAGCCCTGGCTCTTATAAGGGAACAAGGGATAACTCTTGCTTTGCAAGAAGAGGGAAATGCAATGGGAAGGCCTATTTCAATTAATGACATCTCTGATGTATGTGTTGGAAATATTGTGACACATGAGCCTTCTTCTATTGATCCTTTCTATGTTACATTGATAGTGAATAATTTCTTGTTGAAGAATTGTATGATTGACTCTGGTGGTGCTGCAACGGTAATGCCCTATCATGTGATGAAAGAGCTTGGATTGCAAGTGGACACATCTAATGGTAGATGCTATGCTATGGATAATAGGGTAGTGCCTATTCTAGGAACCTTGATTGGAATTGACGTAAGAATTGCTGCATTTCCAAAGGCCAAATACAAAATGGATGTGGTAGTTGTTGATACAAAGCCTAATTATGGCATGTTATTGTCAATAAAGTGGGCTGTAGTAGTTGGTGGAAAGTTGCAATTGGATTTTTCATATGCAACTATTCCAGTCAATGGGACTGATGTGAAATTATATAGAGAGCCCCATTCTTCTATCATGGTTGAAATGGTTGCACCATAAGAGTTGAATTGCTTCATTGATATTGACATGGATAATTTTATGATTGAAGAAATATTGCCTCAGATGAAGAAAATAGAGCCAATTGTGGATGAGTTAATGTTGCAGCAAGATGGGCTTTGGAAAATGTTTTTTGATGGTGGATGCTCCAAGGAGGGATCAGGAGCTGGTGTTGTGTTCATTTCCCCATCAGGTATTACATTCAAGTATTCCTTTTTGTTGACTTTTGAATATACCAATAATACTACTGAGTATGAGGCTTTAATAATGGGATTAGATGTAGCCATAAAACATGGTATCAAATATTTAAAGGTTCATGGTGACTCCCAATTAATTATAGCTCAAGTGAGATCTTAGTATGCTGCCAAGGATGAGAGATTGGAATTGTACAAACACGTTGTCTGGGATAGACTAGAGTTTTTCAAAGCCTTCAATCTGCTTTGGATAGAAAGATCCAATAATATCATGGCAGATTTTCTTGCTAATGTTGCCCTTAAAAATAATTATATTACCCTCACTGGTGTGTCTATGCTAGAGATAAAAATTAGGCCTGCAGTGCCTGACAATGTATATAACTGGCAAGTTTTTGAGGATGATTTTGATATCCTTAGGTTTCTTCAGGGCCTTGATCAATATGATGGACAAAAAATAGATTTCAATGAAGTAGAACAGTGTGTTGAGGGAAAAGAGTGCATCATGGGAAATGAGATAGTACAATTACCCTCAAATCACATACCAAAAGGGTTAGTGGAGCTGGAGGGAATGTTCAAAATAAATGATGGTTATTTGTCTCAAAAGTCTAACACTAAAATGGAGGACTTAGAGGAAATAAACTTAGGATCTGAAACCTCCCCTCAAATGGTGTACATTGGAAAGAAATTGAGTAGAGAGGTTAGAGGAAATCTGATAAGACTCTTGAAGAGATACAAGCATGTATTTTCTTGGTCATATGATGATTTCAAGGTATATAGGGCCGATCTATTTCAACATGAGATCCCTCTAAAAGAAGAGACTAAACCATTTAGATAGAAACAGAGACCTATTAACCCTCTACTAGCTACAAAGATGTAGGTTGAATTGACAAAGTTGAGAGATGCTTGTATCATTGAGCCTATTAGGAATTCCACGTGGGTTTCCAATCTTGTGCCAGTGAGGAAAAAGAATGGTGACATAAGACTTTGTGTTGATTTCAGAAATCTGAATGTGGCTTCATTGAAAGATAATTATGGATTGCCTAATATGGAAGCCATGCTGCATAGGGTAACTGGTTGTGAGCTCCTGTCAATGATGGATGGTTTCTCAGGTTATAATCAAGTACTGGTCAAAGAATCAGAGCAATTTAAAATAGCATTTGCAACCCCATGGGGAACATATGTATATATACACATGCCTTTTGGTTTAAAAAATGTTGGAGCAACTTTTCAAAGAGAAATGGATGTTGCATTCAAGGAATTGATCAATGTCTTGATGGTTGTATACCAAGATGATCTTACTACTAATTCTAAAAAGGTTGAGGACCATTGTTGTCATTTGGAGAAGGTCATTGTCAAGGCCCTAGAATTTGGTGTCTCTTTAAATCCAAAAACATGTCAATTTGTTATGACAGAGGGGAAGTTAGTTGGGCATATAGTATCAAAAGGAGTCAAGATTGACCCTGAAAGAGTAGAGGCAATCAGGAAGGTACCTTCACTGAAGAATATGAAAGGTGTGCTAATTTATTACTAATTTTGTAGAATTGGTGAAGCCTATAGTCAAACTCCTGAAGAAAGATGTAAAGTTTAATTGGAACAAAGAGGCTCAGCAAGCTTTTGAGAAAATTAAACAAGCAATCCAAGAGGCCGTTGTCTTAATCTCACCTGATTATTCAAAGCCATTTTCTCTATTCTCTTTTGCCTCTTTTCATACTATTGTAGCTATCCTTTTACAAAATGTTCAAAGTGAGGTCACAGGGAAAAGATGCAAGTGGGTCAATAGGATTCAAGAGTTTGATCTTAAGCTCCACATTACCAAATTGGTAAGAGGTTTGGGGCTTGCAAAATTAATGACTGAGGAAAACATGGATCTCATACAAGTGAACAATGCTAATATCAATGAGAATACAATCACTAGTATAGAATTGCAACCATGGTATAAAGATATTATCCATTTTATCAAAAATGCTAAATGTCCATAGGAATTGAATGATAATCAAAGGAGAAGTTTGAGATTGCAAGCCCAAAGGTATGTACTACTCCAAGGTGATTTGTATTGGAAGGATAATGATGGAATTTTACTATTTTGTTTAGACAAACACCAATAAGAAAAGATATTGAAATACATGCATTCCAGGTTGTGTGGAGGACATCATTCTGCTTGGTCCACATCTCATAAGATTTTGAGGGAAGGATACTATTGGCCTGTGTTATTCAAAGATACTCATTCTTTTGTTAGAAAGTGTGAGCCATGTCAAAGACTTTCTAAGAAACTGAAATTCTCAGGTGCATTGTTGTTAAACCCTGTTGTTGCAGAAGCTTCTTTTTCAATGTGGGGTATGGACTTTATTGGGGAATTTTCTGAGAAATCCAGTGGAGGACATAGTCATATTTTGGTGGCTACTAATTATTTCACTAAGTGGATAGAGGCCATCCCAACTAAAAAGGCAACCAGTGCTATTGTAATTGAATTCTTGATGGACAATTTAATTACTAGATTTGGTGTTCCTGTCAAATTGGTTGTAGATAATTCCATGAGTTTCAGATCTTAGGAGATTACTAATTTTTGTTTAGAAATGGGAATAGTCTTGTCTTATTCATCCCCTTATCACCCACAAGCAAATGGGTAGGTTGAATCCAGTGATAAGAGTATCCTAGAAATTTTGAAGAAAACTCTGGAAAAGAATAAAAGGAGTTGGCATGTAAAATTGAAATTAACATTGTGGGCCAATAGGATTGCTAAGAAAAGAGCTACTGGGAAGTCCCCTTTTGAGATAGTATATGGTGTGAAATCAAGATTACCAGTAAACAATTTCTTACCAATATACAAATTCATGTAGGAAGAAGGTATGGAAATTAGTAATCCATTGCAAGACAAAATGATTTAGTTGGTTAATCTAGATGAGGTCAGAAGAGAAGGACAAAAGGAAAATGTGAAGTTGCAATAGAAAATGAAATATCTTTTTGATAAAAGAGCAACTTTGAGAAAGTTCCAGCCTGGTGACATGGTTCTTCAATGGAATGCCAGAGCTGAAGATAAGGGGAAAAACAAAAAAAATGAGTCTTTGTGGATGGGACCTTTTGTTGTTCATCAAACTCATGGCAAGGATTCATATTTTTTGCAAAATTTGGATGGTGGAGAATAGGAATTGCCAGTGCAAGGACAGTTCCTGAAATTTTTCTTCAATTAGTTCTTTCTCCCTTTCCATGCATAGTACACATGTATATATGTATATGTGTGTTTGTTTTTTTTGTGCATTCTTTTCTTGCTTTAGGTTAGGGTTTTGTGGTCTTCCTCCCAGAGATTCATAAGTTCTTGCTATGATCTTGCACTCAAGCATCCTCAGATAGAGCCACTGTTGGGTATGTTATTATTTTTCTGAGGTTTTTGTTCAAATTTTGGTGTAGTCTCCTTGCAACTATTTTTGCCTGATCAAGGGTTTTAAAATTCATCAAAATTGCCATAACCAAGTTTGGAAACCCTTGCCCTAGGTCTTGTCCTTAAGAAATCTAGCTTCATCATGTAAACCCTTAAGTTAAGCCCTAATTCTTATATTTCATCGTTACTTTTTAGCTATTTAAGTATATTAACCATGTACGTGATTATTTCCACCAAGCATTCACTGAATCGTGTAGTATTGTTTCATGTCTCTAAGTCATTCAACAACCTGGCGAATGTGCTAAAACCCATGTTATATGACATGTTAGTCACTAAGTCTCCAAGTCTTTTAGCAGTTACCTCAACCTTTGTGCGAATCAGCGAGTGTGTTGTCTCCTATTTGCTTATTATCTAGCAGTTTCCTATTAACTCTCAGTGACCTAGCGTGGCGGTGATCTCTCATTCTCAAAATCTAGTGGTTAAGTCTTGTCTCATCTAGCGACCAAGAAAGGACTATTGATTTCATATAAGATCGGCAGTCATAACTTAATCTCAAAGTAATTTGGGTCCTACATGAAATAATTTGGCGATTCGGTGACTGGACTGAAAGTATCAATGTCCTCTAAGTTTGGCAGCTTCGATAGTTTGACTTAATAGATTTGGCAAAGATGGTTTTTCCTTTTGTTCACTTGTTCTCGAAGTAATTAGTAAAGTTCTAAATATTCTGGCAATTGGGCGAGTGAAGTGGTCGCGTGTTCTCTTGAAAGGCTAGAAGCATTCAACGAATAGGTGAATCAAATGATTAGGAGGGTTTAAAAGCCTTTATTCGCTGAATCTCATAATCAAAAGGTTAAGGCTTGTATTATCTCAGCGAATTAACGAGGACCGTTGATTATGTCAAGATCAATAGTTGAGTCAGAATCTCAGTTTGAAATAGGCAATTAGGAAAGAATTTAGCGACTCAGAGAGTAAGCTTGTTCACCCATTCTCACATTAAACATGTGGTTAAGTCTCTCTTTCAATGAATAAGCGAAGTCTTTAGTCACCAAGTCACAGAATAAATTGGCAGTTAACTGAAACATTAAGAGATCAAGAGATAGCCTTTGTCACTGATTCTCTGAATGGTAACTATGGTCAATTGCTCGGGCATGTTAAGCTTGTTCACTGGTTCGCTAAATGAAGGATGAGTTAAGAGATTCATTTCGAGAATGAGCGAGTTCTTTGATCGCTAGTTCTCTGAATGTAAGTAGGGGTTAACTTTTTATTAAGCGATCACGAGAATCTTTAGTCACTAGTTCTTTGAAACAGGCTCAGTTAGAGAAAATAATAAAAGAAAGGCTAGAGACTGTTGCTACATGGATAAAGTACGTTGTCGAGCTAGAGAAAAGGCAATTGGCCATCTAATCACTTTTAAAGGAGGGTTTAATGATGTAAACAAGGTTTTAAAGTATGAAGTTGTAATCACTGCCTCCTTGCCTTGATTTCAAGTTTTTTAAATCTATCTGTCAACATCCTGACATCGGCTAGCTCTATATGAAAATTGGTTATATGTGAAATTGAATGTGGAAACAACTAAGGATAGATTTGTAATGATTCTGGTAGTTGTACACATCTGATTTGCATCGATAAATAAGCTAAACTCATTATTTTCTGTGTTCGAAGATCACTTGAAGAGAATTGTGTTGTCTGAAGCAATCTTTGAGTGCCAAGCAAATCATGTTTGCAGAGTTGAGAGAAATTGTGCAAAAGAAATGAGTCAACCAGAGCTGAGCATGACCTCTTCCAGTGGCAAAGCTAAATCCAAAGGTGGCAAAGATCAAAATAAGCCAAATTACTCAAATGAGTTCATGAAATTGCTGCCTAGTTCTAGTTAGAACAAGAGAGCTCCTGATGATGTCTTTGAGGATTTTCTAGGTCAATGCAGAGACCCTGTCACACCAAATTGCTCAAGTTATACTATTTTCAATTTCTTTTATGGAAATAGGGGTAAACATGTTCCTATTTGTAATGGCTGGACTTTGGGTTTGGGGAAACTGGTTGTGCCTGATGTGTTCTTAGATGTGGACTTAATTGTTGCATTAGCTAGGTGTTATGACCCTATATCCTAAAAAATTAGGAAGGAGGACTAGTCACCTTTGGTTACTCTTGATAGGGGTTCTTTCATGAAAGCTTTTAGTTTTTATACGTCTTCCTCTACTGAAATTGATTTGAGCCAAGAAAGAGAAAGGTACAAAACTAGTATACGTTCAGTAAAGGACCAAATGGTGAGGCATATCCCAAAAGAAGATAAATATATAGCTCCCCTCCCTGCTAGCATGAATGCCCCTTACCAGTTTAAATCCCTCCATCACTATATGAAGCAGACTTGTTATGGGTTGTGTAGAGTTTTGGGAATAGATGGGGATGCAAAATTCTTGCCAGTTGATCTTTTGATGATGATCTTAGATATCTAAAATCCCCTAGTGAACACAAATTATGACTACATCCAGTATGTAATCAATAGGATGCATGAAGGGTTAATGTTTGTCAAAGAAAGTAAGAAGCCCATCAAGTTCTTGCATTACTCTATGTTGATGCACTTAATTCTGTTTTTCAACATCAATAGTTTTGATTTGAAAATGCTGAAACCAAGGTTTACTTTCCAAGACCAGCATAATCCAATGCAACTATGGGTAAGGATTTGGAATTCTACTTCAAATGAGAGTGATTTTTGTGTTTTCCAGAATTTCATTGTTTTTCCTATTCTGAGATTGCTAGGCATAAATGTTACAAGGTTACCAACAAATATTCTTAGGCTCTTAAGACCTATGTAATTAGAGGAGAAATGGGAGGGAAACCATAATTGGGGTGACCTCTACTTTGGGGAAAATTCTACAATTTTAAGAGTTTACAGTTCCCCCCAACCCCCAGATTTGCTACGAAAATTGGTGCCACCCAGAGTTGCCTCATTGGAATTTATTTGGCAGTTGATGTGGACAAACAAAAAACTATTGGCTCCTCATAGGAAAGGTACTTTCACACCTAGGCAGTTCAAAATTGGTGATTTCTTGATTGGTAAGACGGCTTTCCCACAAATTACTGCTTGGCTAAACCAATTCAAGATGGTATCTAGTGTTTGTAGACATGTGGACCCTTAGGCTTTTATTAAAACTGCAAGGTTGACACTAATTCCTAATATTGGTGTCATTAAGGAGTATGAGGGCCTTGATGAGGAGGATGTGATCAGAAATGTTGTGGAGAAGGATGAGATTACTAGGAGTTGGAATAGGTTTTTTGATTTAAAAGATCTATCAAGTCAGTTAAAGGCAGTACAAATTCCTTTTGAGGGTTTGTTCCCTGACCTTCCCTACTTGAGAAGAATTGACAAGATGATAGAGATGCATGACACTTTGTCAAATCAGTTGGAAAATTTGCTTGATCAAAAGTAGCCAAAAAGGGGAAAGTATTACTCATCCTCTGATGATGAGGACTTTTCTGATGGATCCCAAGAAGGAAATAGCCCACCATAGGTTGGGGGTTTACCAGTTATTGAGCCAGTTACAGACCAGCCAGAGGCACAAAATCTTCCAGAGCCACCATTGAAGAAAATTAGATTTGAAGAGGGAGAGCCTTCTAGGTAGAATAGACAAAAAAGGGTGATTGACAGAGCATCTTCTCTTGTACCAAGTGATAGGGCTTACCATCACCAAATGAGGAAAATAATAAGAGCCAGTAAGGTGGTGGCCACTAATGAGGAGAGTGAAGAACAAGCCCTGTGGTTAGAACAAGATATTAGAGAAGTTTATTAGGAAGAATTTTTAAGTGATGACCAATTTATTAAAACTGATGAATTTAGAGATTTTCTTCTTTGGAAAAAGTAGTAAGAAGTGGCTAAGGCTATGCCTGAAGGAATGGAGCCAAGTGAAGAAACTATGAGGGCTTTACCCTCTTATGATCCCAGCCTTGAGGCTATAACTGTGGATGAGGCTAGAGAAATGGTGTGATCAGGTGGAATGATGCTGACTCTAGGATGGGATTTGACTTCTGCTTTTATCATTGATCAAATAAGAAAGCAACCACAAGGTAGTCTATCCTATGAGGTTCATATTGGTGATATGATCAGAGGAAGTGGCTATGACCCTAAATCTCAGGCTGTTGCAATGTGGTCTATTGCCCCTAAGACTCAAAAGTCATCTTTAGAAAGGATAGAGGATCATATGGACGGAAATAAAATCATTTGGACTATATAGAATACAACTGGTCTTGAGGTATCTAACATAGTGACTCATTTTGCTAATTTAAATGAAGCAAAAATAGCCCAATTATTTGAAAGGTATGCAAGGTTATTTGAGAGTTCAATCATGGTAGCCAAAGATAGGGATTTGAAGATGATGAAGATCAAACAATTGGAAGGTGAATTGGAAGAATTGAGAGTTAGGCTTGAAGAAGCTTCAAAGGCAGTTCTTCCTCCTCCTTTGCAGATTGAGGCCCCTATTCAGACAGATACAGAAGTTCTTGAGAAGCCTGCTAAGGACCTAGAGAAGATAAGACTGGATGCATCTTTGGACACTGTTGCAAAGATTGTTTAGTCAAGGAAAAACTAAATAAAGGAAAGGATGGAGTCAGTCCATCAATCAGTCGGTCTATTACACCATGCTAGTGGAAAAGTGAATGAGTCTTTGAGCAGTTTGGAGCCACTTTACAGTGTATGGTTAGGGAGGAGCTCATTGTTTGATAAGCTTGATGATTTGCAGGAGTATAGGTCTTATATTCCTAAGATAGTATCTGAGGTTTTTGAAAAGATTTGTTTGATAAGTATTGTTTCAAAGTTTTTTAAAGGTAAATCTAACTAGATAGTAGCCAAGTTGGTTGTCTGATGAAAATTACAATAATTATTTGCCTCCAATTTATGATAATGGTGGGAATATAATTGGTATAAGTGAGTGGAAAGTATCAATGGATCAATTGGTAATCAAACAAGATGCTTTCCTAAAAGGTGATGGTGCTCTGGACTTGGAAAGATGCAATAATATAATTGACAGTTTGTTTAAAGCTGAAAGTGATTGCATACGATTTGTAGCAGAGGCTAAAGGTATAACTGATTCCATGTGGGATCAACAGATCAAATCACTACAAGAATTACAGGCCTATATTTGGCCATCTGATAATGATGTTGCAGCATGGGACAAATTGAAATAGAAGAAATAGAAGAAGCCAACTGCCCAGATGACAAAAGAGGAAGAAGAATAGACTGCACATGGCACCTGATCCAAAATTTGAGGGAGAGCATGTTTCAAACAAAGGATGATGTAAGTTAGCCTGTATTGGTGGTCATCATTCATGCTAAAAATTTAGCAATTGCTCTAAAATATCTTTAGACAAAGGTGCCACTTGTAAGATTGTTAAGTAGTTGAGAACTACATTCTGTTGTCATAATTAATATCTTTCAGTTTGTACTTTTTGATTTTAGTACAAGTTGTTTCCCAGACGTCCAAAGCTTGTTGCATCTTTTCAAGGATTCCAAGATGGCTCTGGGTATATATAGCAAGTTTTTACTCTTTTCTGGGGAGATACAATTTTGTAAAGAAGGTTCTGAATATAGAGCTTTATTTTCTGCTAAGTCTTGAAGAACTGTACTGAAACTTTTTGAAATACTAATACAAAATACTGGAACTACTTTCTTGTCATTTGTTGTCTTGATATGTGGCTGTTTTGATTTTCTTATGCATTTAACTATAAGGGTTTTCAATGCATTGTTTACTAGGTGAATATAGAGGTTGAGCTTAAGCATCCTTCAAGGAAAGAATAAATCTTAGGGGAGGTCTTTGGGAATTAATTGTCTAAGTATGAATTTGATTACAGATATGAGAATTAAAATTGTGAAATGTCAGGCATTTCATTTTGGTTTTTAGTATACTTATTTTAGTATGATTCATTGGATGTAGGGTTTGACTCTGATGCCCAATAAATAAGGCACTGGTTTAAACTATATTTACATTTGTATCACCAAGAAAATACAAACAACTGATTAATTTTACTTCCATTGCATAGTCTCTATCTAAAATTATTCTATGACAAGTTCATGGATGTTTATTTTAATGCTTTAAAGAAGCCCTTAAAAGAGGTTATCCTTCCTTTAGTTTAACTCAGAAAAAGAAGAAGGATGAATGTCCTTATGCCACTGTCCTATGTTATTTCATTCATAATTTTCATAATAGTGTTATGTATTAGGATGATTTGGGGAGGACTAAGAGGTGTGATGTTTTATTGAATTAAATCCTGAGAGAAGATAGCATAGCAGTGAAGGAGCTAATTCACAATCGAAGGCTCATTTGTATAGGTAAACCTACCTGAGTTTTATACTCAAAGTGAAGAAGGCTTAAATCCATAATACCTTAGTGCTTGCAATTTTTTAGATGCATCTATTGGGATTATTGGAGTTATGGTTTTATCAAGAGTTTGTGAATTGTAAATCATCTGTATATCTGAGCACTAACACACTGTTCTTGAACTTTTACATTCCTTTCATGTGCATCATTTCTTGGTTTATTGAATTGTATCAAGTATTTCAACCTTATTCTCATTTCATCCTATAAATCATCATCATATGTTTGAATGAACTTTACATTTGCAATAGTTATTTTGGGGAAATGTAGCATTTATGTCATAGACAAAATCAAAAGAAGCAGACCCTATTGCCTTATTTATAGTCATCATGTTTTCTCATAAGGCTAATAATATCTTTTAATTCCAAGGCTTCTTATTTTTGTCCAGTACTCTCTTAAGTATCTTAATCATTTTTTAGTTACTGGACTCTGCCTGGCCATTTCCCTGTGGATGATAACGAGATTAGTATGAGATTTTTATACCAAACTCTTGAAAAAAATTAACAAAATCCTCTGATCTAAAACACATTTCATTATTAATGACCAAAATTTCTAGGCAACCAAATGTGGTTAGAATGTTGTGCATTAAAAAATTTATTACAACTGTACTGGTGGATCTTGTAGGTGGGATTGCTTCATTCCAGTTAGTAAAATAGTCTATTGCTACCAGTATTATTAGGAATTCTTAGTAATCTACTAAAAAGTAAATTATAAATTTACAATATTATTATTAATTTTTATTAATCTTTTCAATTGTATGAAATATAATATGATTGCAAATATTATATAATTCAATGGTATGTTTTGGATTATTGGATTTAGTTGTTAGTGACTATTAAATATGAAATTGTTAGAGGTAGTTTGAGAAAACAAGACACTAACCTCAGAGGGTAAACAACTGCTCAAGGTTGTTGAAGAGAAACTACTTATAGAGAGAAAACAAACAAGTGTGAAAGTAAAGGATCAAAAAGAAAAAAAATGAACCCCAAACCTCAAGGAGGCTTTGTGCAACAAACCCTAATTATGGTCACAAGGGGCTCTTGTAATAATATTTTTTACAAACCTAGTTGAGGAATTGTTGTCCCAAATTTTTCTA